>KB663610.1:11745568-11770460 GCA_000349025.1 Anopheles minimus | reverse complement strand
TCCTTGCCAAAAGCGGTCCCTGAAATTGCGATATAAGCCTTGCTGAATATTCCACCTTATTGTTGTAATAATGATCGTACCAAATATGGAATCAATTGTGCATTTAGCAATGTACAAATGCAGATCGATTTCGCCCTGTCCAACAAATTTGCGAAGATTTTCCACCATGATGAAGTCCTTGTCATTGAATGTATCCACAAAGCTGGACAGCATAGTTGGGTTGAACGATCGGTTGAGCAACTTTCTTTCGCTTTTCCAAGTATGATCTAAAGAAGAAGAATATTTGAAGAAGTTTAAAAAAATTAAGCCAAACCAGTATCATTTGTATTACCTGGAGCAGCGAAAAGACCATTTACAATCCGGAAAAAGTTGTACTGATCCATCTTGTTCAGCATGTGCGGAGAGTTCATGACTGTTTGAAAATAATCCGGATTGTCCTTGATACCGACGATCAGCTGCGGTCCCATCCAAATACCGATAGGAGATTTATATTTAGGAGCGTAACGGTCGAGTACTTGTAGAATGTCCTCTGCAATGTTCGATAATAGGAGTACAAATTTATTTCTTGTTCACTGTAAAGTTCGTGTTACATAAAAATATAGATAAAAAAAAAGATATAAAAATATAAGATAAAAGAGTATGAGATGATGAGGGATGATTATCACACTCCACTTAACACAAACAACAATTGGTCGATACATATGTTAGAATCGAGAGAGTACAAGTGCATTTCACTGGGGATGTTTTTAACCTTCTTGAGGGTCTATCAAATGTTTCACTTCTTTAATACCAATTCCGAAATCATATTTTGAATTTAGACAGTGTGTTATGAGAATCTAGAAAACACCGGCTCTATTTGTTGGTAGTCTATTAGTTGAAGAGAGAGGTAAAAATAATGTGAAAAATTGTAGATATTAAATATATGTGTTATTTATATTTAATATTTTATCCAACACTTTCATAGATTGTTCGTTGATTCCAAAATTGCTCCATAGTTATCTTGATGAGACTACTTACTTAAAGCCATCATTTCTGAAGTTGAACATTCTCTTATAATATAAATGTTGTTTAGAAAAGTTTTTAAAATTTTTTAGTCTCATAAAATTACTGTTATTCGATTTTCGATTTTATTTTGTTTGTGTAAATTCTGTTTAGCGATTTTCACTGCTTGATTTTTCATAACACTGTACCATAAAATTTTAAAATACATTTATCCAACCCTGACACAGTATGTAAAATATGTACAGAAACTTTATAAATGTAAAGCGAATTGGGGCATTTTGTAATGCACATATGAATTACAAATTTGAAAACTGATGGTAAAAATATAAAAAAAATCATATAAGTACTCTCTCACTACAGCAGAAACTCTCCTAACCGTTTACGCACAGCGCGATAGTAATCATCCCTTTCTGTTTCACTTTTCTTTCAGTTTTTAGCACATGGTTGGTCTATTATAGCATTTGTTGTGTGTGCCATAATCTTTTAAAATAATTAAACATGCTTTTACTCATGTTGGGACATTATACACAATATTAACTAATCACTGCAGTTTGTCACACTTTTCGCAACACATATGCACGCTCGTAGAATGATTATATTTCATATAATTATGGGTATTGGTATGAAACACGCACCTCCACTTCTTTTGCCGAAGATTAGATACACATGACCGACCAGTGGCAAACACGGTGGTCCATCCATGGTTGCTGCTGCGGCGTACAGTTTCCGACGCTTCCACCGCACACACACCAAAGTGGCCAATGCCAGTGCCACGACAATGTACAACAGCACCAGCTGCAGTGCCATAACTATATGTTGGCGGTAACTCCAAAACAACCATACACACGATCACTACTGATCCGGCCGTCTCGAGAGCACACAAATTAGGAGCGTAGAACTATCACACTGCTGTTACACCGATCACAACGCACGCACGACTGGCTCGAGGCTCACTAAGAACTGAGCCGCGTGGACGGCGACGAACCTCAATTTATAGAACCCTTCAAATGGAAGGAAGCTCTCACTTGCTATTGGAAACGAAATACAGCGCGAATGTGTGTGGTTTCGCGACTGCGTCAGCTGATCTGATGCATTTCAATGTGATAGCATCCGGGGCATAGAATCGTACACTTTTACTGCTACCGTCTGGGCTACCGTGCGACAATGGTTTGCGCGTTGTTAGCCATTTAATTACTTAGGAAACAAACGCTAAATTCTATTCTCGGTCTCGCAGTTCGGCGATCGGCCAACCAAGTGCTGATATGCAAACATTGGTAGATAATTAGTGAGGAATCACACCAGCAATAAAGGGCGCTTGTAAACACAATGGAAGAAATTCTTCGCAAACGATCAAATTAGGTTGTGGAAGTACGAGCAATGGAACAAGCTGTTAGAAAGGGAAAAGGGCGAGAGATTTTTTCGCAGCTATTGATCACAGTAAAAATACGAATTTCAAGCTAAAATTCTAATTGGACTGTTGGCTTGCAATACAAAATTGAGTGTAGCTAAAGAATCAAGGTCAAAGGAGTGATTTTATAGCAGCACATCTTAATCAAACAAACTCACAATTGCACGCATCGCTTCCACCTTTTTCTTGCGATAGTACATTTTATAGTTACTAGCATTTGTCGAACAATATGAACTTCTCACACCTTCTTCGCGTGCAATGCAATGGAATGAAGGTTTGCAAATAAATCATAAATCAAGAAAGCAATGTAAGGTTTTGTAGCGGGCATATGCAAGTATGGTGTTGTGAATTGCTTGTGGTTTTCTGAAATAGCTTGTGGTTTCATTTTACGATAGCTAGAAATGATTGAAATTTGTTCGTGAAGGATCATGCTGAGATCCACAGTTGTAGGAAAATTTTCTTGAGCTGAAATTCTAGTAATTTTATTATGTATATAATTAATTATTTCCTAATTTCAATTAAAAAGAAGGTGGCCCAATTTATTTTGGTAGGATCATTTCACTGCACATTAATTATGGAATTATCGAATTGTCGAATCACCACACGTTTATGCAAAAATCTCTTATCTGGAAATCCTAATGATTGTTTTCGATGCTGTTGTGTACACAAAAATATGTGTTGATGCGATAAATCACATGCTTAACCAGCAGTACCAAATTGTGCCGATGCTTAAGCAGAGTCACGTGCAATTTGACATGCGCAGAATGTACTATGTTTACAAACACATGCCACAAATTGTGTGTTTGCTGGCCTGTGACATCTAAAACTGTCATTTCATCGTGCAATGAGCAGGTTTGGTCGAATGAAAATGAAAGTGGAATAGCTAAACAGCTAAATAGGAAAAAAAACAAATTTAAGAGGAACAGACAAAACGTCATGAAAAAGAGATATAGCTTTATCTACATGAAAATTGTTACTTTCTTTTAATGATAACCGCTTGCGAACAAAAAAGTATCACTATGCTTTCGAATGAGAAAACATTAAACAACCAGTAACAGTTGTATTTCCAATAGTGTAAAGTTGCGCGTAAAACAAAGCATTCGCCGATCTGTCGTCCACCCTGTAACATATCGCACCTGAATGGTGTTAATTGCAACAATTGTTCTGGCTTTATCCCGTCCAATAAGAACGCATGAGTGGGCAGAATTCTGGGGCCCTTCGCTTGGAAACTGCCCCATCACCAGCGTACGGTGCACATCTCGGTCATCTACGCCAAAGGGATAACTTAACCACCGACTGGCAATGTAATGAGTGGATGACTTCCGGGAACTTTATGAATCGTAAAATTGCATTGCGGTATAAAAGCCACCACAAATTAGGTGCCACCGTTTAGTGCGACTCCGAGTGCGCTGTTTGCTTGTGACCCTGCATTATTCCCGCCGAAAATGTTCTCGGCGGTCGCTGTTGTGATCACGTTAGGTTTAACGGTGTTGTATTGGTTTGTTTGGCGGTTAAAAAGTTGGAAGCACCACAAACTATCAAGCGATTTGAACGGGCCGCGTGATTATCCCCTAATCGGCAGTGGGCATCTGTTCTTTGGCAAGAGTACTGAGGAGCAGTTTCGGTGTATACTGGATATAACGAAAACATATCAATCTCCATGCCGCATTTGGCTTGGCCCAAAGTTGTTCGTGTTCATCGATAATGCGGACGATCTGCAGACGGTGTTGAATTCGTCCCACTGTCTCGAGAAGGCAGACGTGTATCGGTTTTTCCAGTGTGAAACGGGACTGTTCTCTGCGCCGGCCAGCATCTGGCGAGTGCATCGCAAGCATCTTAGCCCCTGCTTTAATGCAAAAATATTGGCCAGCTTTGTGTCGATTTTTAATGCTAAAAGTGCGATCTTAGTGGAGCAGCTTGCACTGCATGTGAATGAAAGCAAAATGTTCAACGTGTACGAGTACATCGCCAAGTGTACATTGGATATGGTTTGTGGTAAGAGAAGATTCAGGGTATTTACTGTGATGCATATGAAATAAGCCATCTTTATCTAGCTACAACACTAGGTACCAACATGAATCTTCAGAACGAGAAAGGGGATGAGTACATCGGTGCTATTGAAAGGTAGAGATTACAGATGTTAGGCTTAATTCTAGTCTTCTAATCAAAATGTCGCTCTGTCTCTCATATATCACACCCGCAGAGCTTCGGAGTTGTTAAACCATCGGCTGTACAAGGTGTGGCTTCATCCAGAGTGGATCTACCGCTTAACGTCGTACTACAAAATTCAACAGGAGTGTTACGCGACTGCATACAAAATGTCCCGCGCAGTGCTTGCGTTGAAAAGTGACGAACTCGCTGAAATAAAAAATCGTACGGGCATCAAAAGTTCAAAAACACCAGAAGAACAGCAGACGACAGACGGATATCGAAAGCCCCAAATTTACATCGATCAACTCTTCAGACTCGCCAAAGAAACGGGCGTATTTGATGAGCGAGCTATCAGAGATGAAATCGACACGATCATACTGGGAGGAAACGAAACGTCAGCGTTAACGCTTTCACATGTTGTCCTGATGTTGGCCATCCACCAAGATGTTCAGCAACGGGTATATGAAGAAATTGTGTCGACGCTTGGTGACTCCATCGGCGAGGTGGAAAATGATCATCTTTCCCGTCTGACGTACATGGAAATGGTTCTAAAAGAAACCATGCGTCTATTTCCCGTTGGTCCAATCATCGCCCGCCAATGCACGGAAGACACGAAGATTTGTAATACTTCAGACGACACGAAATGTCCATTAGAAATTTTATTAAATTTGCTTTATTTTTTATTCCCAATGCCGTCCTACAGCTAAGACAACTATCCCGAGTGGAGTGACGGTAGTGCTTGGGATCTACAACGTACAGCGCAGTGAAACGCACTGGGGTCCAGCGGCGCACACATTCGATCCGGACAACTTCCTGCCGGAGCGCAACGCTCACCGACATCCGTACTGTTTTCTTCCGTTCAGTGCAGGGCCACGGAATTGCATCGGGTACAAGTATGGGTTAATGTCGATGAAGGTAATGCTGTGCCATTTGCTTACGGCGTACAGGTTTACGACGGACCTTACGATGGAACAGTTAGTATTGAAGCTAGACATTACGCTCAAGATTGCCAATAAGCACTTGGTGCGTATCGTTCGACGGTGAGGTAACTTAAAACGAATAGCTCATTCGCAGTTTTTCAAAATAAACGATTTCATGAGGATGTGATTTTTATCCACTACGTATACTGGTTAATTTGAATATAATAAGTTTTTCAGATTTAGTTTACATACAATTAAATAAATGTATCGCTAAACATTCTCATCATCGTATTGGATTTCACATCCATAAAATAACAAATTGTTGGCCACACGCAAACGCTTGAAGACAAACAGTGATGAAAGCGTGTTGCCACGCGTGTGTCGTTCTAAATTCTACGTCGCTCTTCAATGCGATCCGCTTAGCTGTGTGAAGATAATAATTGCCATCGAGTGCAAGGTTGACACGCTCGTGCAAGTTCGGCGACGATGATAGCTGCCATAAGGATAGGAACCTCAACTCGCACGGCCTCCTGACCAATCATTTACCGGATCCGAACTGGCGAGATCGTTGGGAAAAACCTGCAATATCCAACAGTATGCTGAGGTATTTTGGCTTTGCTAACGTGTGTTATAGCCTTAAGTGGTCGATCGATAAGCGAAAGGATTAGAGGTTGGGTAGGTGAGGTTAGAGTACTGTTGTGGCGTAGCCTGCCCATAAATCCGTACTTGTTAATCGCACGTCGGATATCCATATACCGGATTTCCTCGAGGACGTGCACCTCTCGGACGATAAGCCGATAAGACATGAGTTCGTCTAGCAAGAGCTAGACTTGCTGATATACTCTATCTCTATAAGCGGAGACGAATGGATATGATAATTTTTAAATATTTGATTTTATTTACCAAAATTTTTAATATTTGATTTATAATAACAACCAAATATTCTATTCCACACTGAAAACGTGCCTCCCATCTAGCATAATCTATGTTATGTCTCTATTTTTTTGGGAGAATTAACTGTGTGAAGCTACATTCTCGTAAAAAGCTCAGCTCGCAAACACGTGAAGCCTGCTGTGAGAATGTTTATCTACGCAAAACGTTTGTTCTGGCTGGCAAAAGCTTGTCTAGCATGTAGCAAATATGGAGAACACATCAATGAAACATAGTGTAAAATACCTTTTGTGTGCGAATTTCCATCCCGTGCTGACCATTCGGTTGCCAATTGAGTATATGAAGCGCACATTCCGCGTAGAGCTATTAACACAAATTTTATTCCCGTGTTTAGATTATTGCCGTAATTACATCACAATAGCTGCGAAACCTTTTAATTGTTTGTGGACGTCCGATTGAAAGTAGTGTTGGCGGTTGTTTGGAGCTATTGTTCGGCTGCCGTTGGATGTGTGAGCTGTGATAAGCGAGGTAAAAGTGAATTTCAACGCGGAAATCTAGAACGATTTAGAAATGTTAGATAATGAAGTATCACAATTAGTTGTAGCTTGTTTCTGGACGGCTGGCGTGTGCCCAGTGCACAACAGTATTGAAGATACGATCATGTTTCTCACGTTTAAGCGACAAAGGCACGCTATCGGCGAAATCTGAGTAGTGAGGAGCGCTTTCTAACGGTAAAGGTAGTGAAAATAGTACATACTAGTGCTTGCTTAGTAGCTCTTATACATATTAGCCTTATCATCTTCGTCATCGTCTTATTTGCTGGTTCGCTGTGAATATGATGGATTTATCAGTATCTTTGATGACTCCCCTGCCGCTATTGGCACTCGATCGCGGTGGGTGAGAAAGCTGCGATAGGGCAAGCGTGCACATTCAATGAATTTATCATAGCGCATCGCGAAACACGCGGAAGTCCCGCGACTGTTAACTACCCGTCAATGAGCGGAGAAACGTGACGAAAAAATCCCGACGCACATAACGCATCGGTGAAACGTGTAGTCTTGTACCACAACTATTCATTTCGTGCTCACACCAGGGCTGCTGGTAACCACTCATTAGTTGGTAGCGTTGCCGGCCGTATCGTCGATCGTTGGTTGAGCGCGTGCTCTCATGTGTTGAAATGTGTTGTTTGGTCGTGTGCTTGTGCTATAAATGATGGCTGGTAGAATTTGATTTACAGTTTGTTGGACAATAATTTCTCGTATCCTCTGTTTGTTTTGCATCCTTGTGATGGCATAGAAGGAGGCAGTATTATAAGGGAGACCCCATCATCAAAACGGTTTACCTTCAAGGGTTGACATTTGGCCTGTCGTGGCAGCTGCAAGTGCGATGAACTCGAACATTTTGAGCTAAGATTTGCAAAACTAACGATAAGCGTATAAAAAGTTTTGTAGAAATGAACAAACAAATAAGTTCAATGTCCATCGAAATTGAACTTATTTTATACTCCATAGAATTTCTAATGCGAGTAGAAGAAATTGGTCACTATTCTTAAGAGAAACTGACTTAAATAAAAAATGACATCATGCCTATTTGTGATGCTATGATGATGGTCGCGGTTTTACGATTTCGAAACGATCATTGCGTTAGTGTATTGGACCTCTGTCGAGACTTTTTACTACGTGCTAAATAGAAACAAAAGCTAAGGAAAACATTTACTTTGCCGAAGTATTTGAATAGGGAGAACCAAGGTCTAATAGAAATGACAAGATGTCATAGTTCAGCAGATCTCTATCGTTCAAAAGTCTGTTTTTCTATTTGAAATTGCAGTCATACCTGCCATTTCTGTCTTTCTTAGTGTCTTATTGTTACCACGTAGTTGGGTAGTCAGTCCTCAAATCGGGGGTCCGGTCCGAATGGGATTCGACTCCGGTCCTGCCGTTTAGGACCAGCGCCATTATTTCCCTGCCATCGAACCGCCCGCTAACATCAGTTTATAGATCTTTAAAACCGAAGGAAACGTTCGTCGGATTTTAAAAAAAGTGAAAAATCGAGTTTAGATATGCAAAATACATCATACTGGCTTATCAATTGTTTTTGGTCTATTTTTCCTGATTGATACTTGGTGGTATATGAATACACTTCCCAATTCCTTGATATTCGTAACATGAATAGTGATATTAAACCCGTAGCGAGATTAAGGTCAGTTTCTATTTACTTAATCTCACACGTAAAGTGTGATGAACAACAGCAAGTCTGAGCAATTAGTTCTCAAGGGTTTGTTTACGCAATATATTGTAAGCAGTTTATTTAGAAAAATGTTCGACTTAGTGAAATCGCTCAAAATGCAACAACAGCATTGATCTAAATTCTATGTATCTTTTGAATGCAATCCGCTCAGCCCTGCTGAAACTAATAATTGCTTTCGAGTGCAAGGTAAACGGGTGCTCCCACATGTTCGGCAAGCGGTCGACGAATGTGTCAACAGTAGCTACCTAGGGTGGGAACGTCATCACTCACGGTATACTAACCAATCATTCGCCGGCTAACGGTTGGAAACACCTGTACTACTGGAGAGTGAGTTACTTTATTTTGGATTTTGTTTTGCGCCATGTCAGACGCGGCGGGCTATGTTTACATCGAAACCCATGACGAGTTGTCCGGCAGAGATACTCGTTTTCCGCCCTGTAGATACCTTTTGGGGGCAATTCGTCAGGGTGACAAGACCATTGTCGGATGCCTAGGATGAAGTTTTCTGCACAACGTGAATGTAAAAGGCCGGATTGGATACCCCGGACAGTGGCTTGAAGTCACCGTAGATTTCGTGCAGCTTGTTGCCTCGGAAGATTGTCTGCAGAATTTCTTCGAAAACGCGCAGCTTATGTGGGTAGTACGATAACCGGAACTCACTCACATCGCTACCCGTACTGATCTGGTAGTCCAGTGTGACAAGCGCTGGCTTTGAGGCTACGTACAGTACCGATGTTTTGATGTCCGTCGTGTGGCTGCTCTGTAAAGTAAGGCGAATGTTAGTACTTTGGACTGTGAGTGCGAGCATTCATACGTACATTGTAGTAGATGCACTTGGCGGGCGTTGCACCAGTGTCCATGATGTTGTCGTAGTTGCGGTGATCGATCAACAGCAATCCTCCGGGCTTAACGCATTTCTCAAAGTTGCGAATGGCCTGGATCTGTTCGCGCTGATCGCCAAAGTTGTCGAGCAAATGGGCGAAAGAGTTGCCAAGACACATGACCGCATCGAAGCCTCCGTTGAGTAAATGTTTGATATCGTCGTACAACGTGAGCCAATTTGCCTCCTCAATAACTACAAGTTAATGGAACATCAGTAAACGAAGGTATTCGTAGAGTATGCACAAACTACGAAGGAGAATGCAAATTCTTACCCCATTTGTCAAAGCTAGGTTCCTTGCGACGATTCCAACGTTCCTTGAGTGCGTACTTCAGCATCTTGTCGGACGCATCGATCGAAACGACTTCAAATCCTTCCTCAAGCAGCATGATCGAGTCGACACCCGTACCACATGCGACATCCAATATGCGTCGGACACCATTTTGGCGCAGTTTTTCCACCAGGAAATTACGATAGTTCTCGGTACGGGATTTTTTGTCGCCGATGAAAATTTCCCAGACCTTGGCTGCTTTACCATCGGCATACTGATCGCGCACACCTTCCGCAGAGATACCGTCCGAACGGGACTGAAAAACGGTGTCGGCTTGGGACATCTTGAGTTACTGGTTTCTGAGTCGGATATAGATAATGATATAAATTAAATAATTACATCACACCTACACACCTCATTGACCAAAAGAAGTCTCACATGAAATAGTTTGATTTCTACTTATGTTAAACTTTTGGTTTTTAATTACTCTAAATTTATTTTCAAATAAACGCATAAATATCTGTTTCGTATGATGACTTAACACTGTGACACTCTTTATTTGCTTCAACCCCACAGGGCAAGGATTGCATAAGCCAAACACCACTCCACGTCCATTTGTAGTTTCCTTCATCAAAACAAGTTCTCACGATTCCTTAGCGCACGTACGTACGTGCTTGTCATTCGCAAGCTCCGTTCGATATAAACTGTTCGGTTCGCACCGGAAACAACTGCGCCTATAGCACTTTTACACCGAGTTGAGCGAGGTGGAGGAGAAATAATTAAGTAACTCTCGTGGTCACGGTCAAGGAATTCCCCGGCAAGGTTCTTTTTGTGTTTACACCTATGCTATGATGTTCGCGTTAGTCGGTTGGACGAGTATGGTTAATCCACTATTCGTAATATATTCAACCACTCAAAAGAATCACAACTCATGTTACCTTTGGTAAATTTAGCTAACCACTCGCGGCTAACGACACTTGCTGACTGCTGAGAAAGAAGGACTGTACTAGGGCTCTTGTGAAAAAATGCCACGGCGGTGCTCTTGAACCTGGCAGATTACATCCACCAGCAAAACTGATCGACTAGTGCGCACACCACTAGTCCTTCCTTATCGCACAAAACAACAACGAAGCATCCGAGACAAATAGCGTGATAAGGCAGATTTCGGACTCAGCTTGTACGAGCCTCCCTTATGAACGGTGACCGGGAAGCAACATAAACATGTGCCGTTGCAAATCTTATTAAAAAAAATGACTCCGGTTGGTTTGCGGCAGACAGTTTTCGTCCGCACACGGTGATAATAACAGCCACTCAGCTGTCGGAGATACCCTATGAACTTTGGAAGTGATATTTTGAAAAATATGTTATGTGCGTTATGTGGAAATTCTACAGAGCGTCCCAATGTCAGCGTCAGAGGAGTTGTAGTTATTTTTGTGAACAATAGAAAAAAAAAACAACCAGCGTTATGATGTCATTATTATCCATGAGAGTAAAGAGCAAGTTTTTTCTTGTAGTTTTTATTAATAAAGATTTTTATTGCACTACGATTGTTTCCATACTTATCACTATATTCCCATGCACTGTTCCTACAGCTTATCATTGATTCGATTGCGAATAGCATCGTTGATTGCACAAAATGTTAGCCCTGTTATTTATTGCACCGGGGGTCCACTTACTATATATTGCACAAAGAGTGTATGTGTTTAAAAAAAGTAGTCCTAAAATAAATAGTAAGTCTTTTCCTTTGTTCAGTCGTGCTGCAAAAGGAGTCTTAAAGTATGCTTCCGCTGCTGGCGCGGATCAAGTGCAACTAGTACGTCATATTAACGCTTCCTGCGGGTGTAAGAATAATACGTTGAAGAGTACTCTATTCAACAAGAATAGATGAATCGACACCGTGGATACAATAAGATGTCATCTCGTACGTCGTAATATAATGAACGCAAATCTTGTACCGTACCGTGTGCTTAGTCTAGTGTGAAGGACATTCCATTATCTGCCTACAAAACGTTCATTGTTAGTGCTACGCATGTGTCTGGTTTTGTTCATATTAAAATAAATCAACTTGCTAGTAGTTACCCAACCGTTACCACATTGTACAGCTTACAGTTTGTCTAATTCGGTTAAAAACCAGTCCCCAAGAAAAGTGCAGCAAAGCGCATCCCAACGAGTCCTTTCACATCTGCTCGAGCAGATGTTTCTTAGCTTGTATATTAAAATGGAATAATGTTGGTGAGTAACGTTTTGTCTCCTCTCCAACTGTGTACCTGGGCCATTCTGCATATGACAAACATTACACTAACCGCCGTAAGCTAATGCTTATAAATGCGTCGCGAACCGTGCCCTTAAACTACTGGAAGCGGACAGGGACAGAGCTCTCTATGGTGGACAAACAAACCAAAACAAAACGAGAAAAAAAAGCTTATCTTCGCTGAGAGTAAACAGGCTGAGTCTTCCAACGGATTCCGGTCTAGTAACGGACCGGCCGATTGGTTCGAGACTGGGTTTGCCGTTTACTTTCAGGAAAAATCATCGTTATTGTGCTTACTGAGCAAAAACTATAACACACCGCTCCTAAGGCAGATAGCCTAACGAATCTTCCAGTCCCAGCGAAGAGCTGACAGGTCGGCCGGCCTGATAGTAGCTCTCCGACTTGGTCAAGCGTTTCGGATTCTTCAGCTCCTGCTTGCCGCTGCGCACTATCAGGTCCGACTGTGTCGAGTGGATGTACTGATAGTCGCTGCCCGGAAGCTGTATCGGCAGACTCTTCTTCTTCGTGCTAGTGCTGTAGTGATGACGGTGGTAGTGCAGATTACTATTGCTGCTTCCACCGCTGGACGCCCCAACCTGACCACCGTTCGATCGTTTCTGATCGTTTTCCTGATCGCGATGGTTGTGCGTGTGATGGTGATTATGGCCGTGATGACGACTGGAAGCATTCCGATGGTCAGTGGACTTCTTCGTGGTGGACGCTAGCGATGAGCTGCCGGATGTAGCGCTCGATTGTTGATCCGCCTTCAGGTTCGTAATGTCCGTCGTTTGGCTGAGCTTTACATCCGCAAACTCTGCCGCCACTTCGACCGTTTTCTTAACGCTGAGCGCTTCGGATGCTTTCACCGGACGGCCACTACCGCCAACTGTAAACAGTTCGTAGTCCAATGCCAACTTGTCCACCTTGGAGGTCTTGGTACCGGAAAGTTTGCCCACACTGTGAACACCGGCCGGTCCACCTCCAGCACACTTAGCGACCTGACCATGGCGCGTGGAGCAGTAACACTTCTCGTTACTAATGCAACTGTCCGTGTCGCACCAGGTTGTCGAGCCTTCCTCGTTCGGTGTCTCACCCATCGAGCAGTAGCACTTGTCCTCGCTGCGACAACTCGGTGCCGAACTACGGTTGCTAGCCTGGTGCAGTTTGGCATTGATGTCGTCACCACCCAGGCTGCAGTAGCAGCGATCGGCAGACGTACAGGTACAGGCGTCCGAATCATAGCTACACTCCGAACATGACACATAGCTGAAAAGTGGAAGGTGAAAGTTACTGCATTGATTCACACCGACTAGGGTCGTCTGACATACCCGCTCGAGCTGTTCCTGTTGTGCGCGGTCAGTGTATGCTCATGTCGAGCGTCTGAAACTTCTGAACCACTAGTTGCAATTCGTGATCGGTCCTTCTTTCCGGCCGCTTTAAGATCCAGTGATAGCTGGTCTGCGAGCTGATGGACCCGGCCACTCGTTGCCGTACCGTGCCCGCCCGCTGCGTGTGCACCACCGTGCCCAGCAGCTCCGTTTCCGTGGCCACCAGTTCGCCCGTTGCCGACGCCATGACCGCTCCCTGCATGAGCTCCTCCGGTGTTGCCGGTCGTGCTTTTTTTGCTGCGAAACTTACCGAACCGAAACACCTTCTTGAGACCTTTGGCCCCAATGAGAAGTTTCCGTCGCTGGTTCTGAGGATGAAAGCAAAAGTCGTTAGTGTTCCGTGGAGGGAGTTATCGGAGCGTTTCAACTTAACTACGCATAGTTGTACAGAAAGAGGTTAGAAAACAGAGAGTTTGGTTTAGTTTGAAGATAGTAAATTTATTAGTTTTCTATTGTTTCTATTGTTCTACAGTGACATGAATGTCCCCAGCTATTCACCAGCGTGCGATGTAGGAAACAAAAACAGCTTAGCGCCTCACACAGTCCTTCCTAGCATTACAGACAGTCACAGTGTGGGTTTGGTTTGGGTTTTGGTAATGCTGCTTACACTGCCCTGCTCTATTGCGGGAATTGCGGAAGATGATCGTGGTGTGTTAGCCTCCGAAATGTATCCGTATTAGTTAGCTACATGTACGCCCAGCACACTGTGTCCTACTCTACTCGTTTACCAAATAAGTCTAGTCTACCGTGCCATGCAACCGGTGCGATAGTCGATAACGTATTACAATGTTGTACTCTCATGTCCCAGTGTCCCGCAGTGTCGGCCGTCGTCTCGAATGGGTGCCCTACCTTAAAGTCTTCAGTATCAGTGCAGAAGGGTGTTATGTACGTATGCGTAACCTATACCTACTCTCGTGCACCGCCTCCCAGCTTACCTGTACGTTACTGTTTCTTCGCTTCAACTTTTTCTTCTTCTGCCGGCGCATGATGCTTTTCGAGCGCTGGTACAGCTCGTCCTTCGTCAGCGTGACGGCCAGCTTGAGCAGAAACTCCTTGTAGATCGGTTTCAGATCGTTGAAGGACATACCGTCCGAGTTAATTATGGCATTCAGGATCTCGTCCAGCGAGTGCAGGTTCTCCTGCAGCCGGAACTCGTTGAACAGCTCACTGAACCCGAGCGGGGATCCGCCCCCACCGCCCACCTTCCCCGTGTGCCGACGGGTCGCGCGCGATTTGTACCTGGTAAGGCCGGCCGTGTTCAGGAAGCTGCCGGAGCGCGGTATGGCCACCCGGGTCAGTATGTCCCCGGTCGAGTTATCGGTGAGCGCCGGGTACGGGCCTTCCTTCGCTGCGATGCCATTTTCGTCGTTCGAATGGCTTCGATCGGTATAGATCTCGTCCAACATCGGCCTATTAGAGACTGGATGTAGAGGGATTGGTAAGATGGTGGAGATATTCACGAATTCTTCAAAACTTTTATGTTGCTGTGACACTTACTTGCCCGCGGTGGGTTCGGTGGAATCGGGGGTGGCCGTTTGTTCTTGACGTTCTTCTTTCGCCGCTCCTCGGTCGACGATTCGTCATCGTTGACGCCTACGACGGCATCACTTTCACCGCTCAGTGAGCTCGTTGCGCTGCGCTTCATGCGCGGCGGTCTCGGTGGTGGCGGAAGCATACTTCGCTGGCTGGCGCTCGATCTCCGGGAGGACAGCTTGGTGGAGCCACTCTGCAGGTGGGTATTGGTGGTCACGGTGCTGCTCGCAATGCTCATGCAGCTTACGCCATTTCGATTCTTGGGCCGCTTTGGACGCTGATTCTGCTGGTGAAAGGAAACCTGATTGTACTTAATCTCTTCAATGGGGAGGTCAAACACAAAAGCCGAATGCTTACATCGCCACTGCTCATGTGCGCCATCAGGCTTTGGTAGAGCGTTGCCGCAATCACAATGGCATCTTCCGGCGTCTGGCAGACGAAACCGTGGCATTCTAGCTGGCGTGGCACGGTCGTGGAACGCATCACGATCGCAAACAGCGGCGAATGGATGCCGGACGAAAGCCGACGCTTATCGGCGGCACTGTTGAGGATAAGATGTGGATAAGGCTCGTAAGATATGTTGATCGACTCGAAACAGCACTGTTAATGGAAAGTTCGCGGTCTTACCTTAGCGGACGGAACAATGAGCTCTTGTCGATGTTTTCCGGATCGGTGATGAGTGGCAGAAAGGCGGCACCTCCCTCAGCACCCGATACGACGAACTTTACCGCCGACCAGACGGCAATGTTTTGGAACGGCGTGACGGACGGTTCCTTGCCACTGCCCGCCCTTATACGCAACCCGATCGGGCTGATGTCAAGCGATCCTCCCGTCTGCGTCTGGAAGTGAGAATGATGGGCAAGAAAATTGGTCATCAATCTTAAGATCGTCAGGTTCACGTCGATTGCGTTGCTTCCTGCTGGTTGTTACTGTTTTATCCCCGTTTTGGAAAATTGTTTGACCCTTGGAACTGACCCATTTTTCGGGGCTCATTTATCTCGTGAATGGTACGGAGGCGTGCTAGGGAAACGATTCATCAATACTACGCACTGGGAGGGCTAAACCTTCTCATTCGAGTGGTGGAGTTGGGGAAAGAAAGTGGTTGGAGATATAGCGCGCAAAAACCCTACAATTTTCCCAACTGCCAAAACCACCACAAATCTCACGAGTTTATTTGGCAGGCTGGAATCAGGTGGTTTCGAGTGTTGAGCGCGGAAAAGAAACGCATCGAACCGTCCGGTATGCGCATCGGGTGGAATTTCACTTCATGGATGCGGGTTTTTGGGCTTTTTTCTTGCTGCTTTTCTTCGCTATCGACAATAGCTTTGAACCGTTCGGGTGTCTGACGGTTAAGTGGCACAGTTTGATAATTAACGTTTAACACAAATACGATGCCTGTCTGCAGCGCTGCCCGTCAATGTAATGTTTCCGTTCAATTAGTCTTCAGCTGCAGCAACATGCATTCGACGGACATCAAAAGATTTAAATGCTACGTTAAGCGAGTACACAACTCGGCATTAGATCCGGAGTTAAGGTGACGCTTCGTTCAAGAAATGCTTGCCAATCCACGGAGAAACATCGTTTTCGCATCGAGCAAATGAATAACGATTAATAATTCTGGGGAAAAAACCAAACGGTTTTAAATTTGCGCAGTTTTAATGAACAGTGCGCCATTATCACGTTACTGATGATGAGCTGGTTAGCCAGTTACCACCTGCAAAAAACATAGCTGCCTAATTTGATAATCGGTCAATTAATTAGCTAGGTGGGAAACTTTCCAGAACTGTGAGATAATGCTCCCCCATTAGCATGCTGCCGTATTAGCAGCTAAATGTATACGCTTTCTAGCGTTCGTGTTTGGAAGGTGAAATTTGTATGCTCGGTCCAGTGATAATTTACCTCACCCCCATAGGTCTGGCCGTACTACTCGCTGGTTGGGCCCCGTGATAACTGTATTTTGTATTTTCTTCACAATTTTTTCCATCAGTGGAAACAGTTGGGAGGTTTTGGGGGATGCGATAGCGCATCGTACGCAGCTGGCCTTACCGAAACCGTGATATTGACCTACGCAGCCCGACAATTATGCTATTCTTCGGCAACATTGGAATCACTATTATTCGTCTAACCATGGCTAGTTACTACATGATGGTTTGAGCTGTATAACGGGACCAGTTTTCATCTGCCGTTCAAAACCAATTTTTGTGTAAGTGTAGAGGAAAAAAAAGGCTTAAAGAAATCGAATACAGAATTGCTACTTGCCACCAGCACAATGCTTTCGATTGTGCTAGGGCTAAAGATTGAGTTCCGGGCAAAAACGTTAAACAGGCTTGTACGAGGTACTTTTGAAGGTATGGTTAGATATTGTTAAGAAAACATTGTTGTTAGTGAAATGTAGGTCACGGTTGAAAACTATCAAGGCTTTATATAAAGAACAAAGCGGAAAGGGAAGAACAAGGTAAAGAGGGCCATTTTTACTTAGGAAAACATTTTGAGTTTTGGAAGATGCACAATGGTTGGTAATAATAGAAGGCAAGCAGGAACTTTATTGTACAGTTCCTGTGAAAAATGAAGAATTGGTCTATAATTATGTATATCTGACCTTAAGAAGCGAATGTGAAGAAGTGTAGGAGTACAATCTCGCTTAACACAAACCTTTTCTCTCTTTCAAGATCAGTAAACATCCTCAAAAAATATGTACTAATTCCAACAAGAAACAAAATCACAAAAAGATTCGCTTGCCTTTTGTGTGTTGAAATGCCGCCTACCTTAAACACTAGAGGTGACAATCGCCGGCCATTAATCTGTGGCAAAGACCGCTAGTCAGTTCATTCAATTAGGGAAGATCACTTTAAATCATTTATGTTTTGCACCGCGATGCTTAATAATGGTGGTTGGTCTCGTTAAACAGCACTTTCACCGTCTCTACAAAGGCACCTGCAGATAGGAACATTTGTCTAGCACGAGTGCGTTGAGGAAAACTAAATGGTAATCTATCCTCATCGTTGGGTTTTTGGTTTCACTTTTTTCACAACCCTTACGCCCCCCGTACCAGTGCCAAATCGGCAATTAAACCATAGCCAAACGATGTTCGAAGAAGCTTTGAATACTTCACACTGGAGTAAGCAATTTCCGCCCTCGTGGAGGTCGATCCTGACACCGTACGTTGCCTTTTGCCGAGTCGGTTTCATTAGAAGAGGTTATGCACTAAATTAAAATGCGCCTGTACTCATTAAAAACGTACGGCTCGGTTAAGGCGAAAGTCTTTTGCTTTACGGTGATTGCTTTTTTCGTGTGCAGATTCGAGCCCGGTCTCCATCTCGATCGTATGCAAATGGGGCATGGAAAATGGTTTGCCAGCAATCCGTCCAAAACAGGGAAGCAAAGGAAGGTTATCGTGAGTGGTGCATCTTTTCAGTGATGTGAGGAAAATCTGTACACAGCGAACGAAATCTAGGGTTTAGAGTGTTGAGTTCCAAAGGTGGAGATCGACTATTGACATATATTCGAAGATATCCAAAACGGTTATCTCAACAAACAATGAGGCTAACAAGATGCCTTGATATTTCCTCTTTCTAATGCTAGCTTCAGATATGTGTTATAGACCATTGTAAGCGGAATAATCAATACTGGAGAATAAATGAAATCGCGCTATCTCACTGATTGCTAAACGATCGTTTCTCAGATTGTTAGTGATACTTACTGGCTGGGAAACTATTTTGATAGCCCGCACACCGAAAGTAAATCAATCAGATCATGCACCGCAGTAATGAAGCAACGTTGTTTGCCTTCCGCCCGTCAAAAGATTTGTGCTACGACCATGCTGGCGACCAACGCGGGCATTGAGATCGGTGAATTAAAAACGGAAAGCAACAAAAAAAAACACACACTACACCAACAATGAAATAAAACAGTCCAGTGCGATGGATCGACGTATCACTCGGTGGCGCTTCGATGCGTATTTGGGTGAAATTTTGGATTTCAAATCAAACCTTCGCTCGTCTGAAGCGCCGTACCTCGGCTGCCGAAAAATAAAGAGAAAAAAAAACCCGGTCGCCTTTCTCTCCGTAACTATTATACCATTTAATCAGTGCGAGCGGATCAGCGTAGAGTCATTTTGAACCCGGGAAAGGGGGTGGAAAAAAGGCGCAGAAAATGAGCCCAAATCTTTCATTATGCTATGTTCCGATGGCTTTTAATATCTCACCCGATATCGACGTATCGGGCAGTTAGGATGATCAACTGACCTATTCAATCGTCTTCAATCAATTGTCTTATGCGGTATGAACGAATGTGTATTACGTGATTGTTTACGGTAGGGTGTTACGGACGCGATGTTTAAGAATTATTTTGAACGGGACATGCCATTAGTTGCTACAACAAGGCAGCTAGTTTTCCTATAAAAATGCAGCACAATTAGAAAAAGGAAGAAACATCTGCCAATTGGAACACAAATCGCGTTCGCGTTAATCTTTCCGCAGTTTATGTGATTACCATTGCAAATACTATAATTAGAGCACCTGCAAAAAAACTGTAGAAAACCTACGGGAAATCGAAAACTAGACTGCCCATTCCGTTAGTGGCAACCATGGTCAGGCTTTTCTTGCATCGGTCTTCCAACCTACGCTAATGGAGCATCGAACGGAACTGGTTTTGCATTGATTTTGATCTTGATTTTCCTGCCCGAACCCTGGGCCTTGGGCTTGCCCCGTGTGCGCACAGGTTTCCGAATGCTGGGCTCGGGAAAAAGGTTGCTATTTTTTTCCGTGGTTTTAGTTCTGCACTTGCCGCCGCTGCTGCTTTTTTATTTGTTTGTTCGATTCCGATTTTTCCCAACCTTCAATAAGTTTCCTTTTACTGCCTAGGCCGAACGCCGCTGGTAACTGGGTCGTACGGCACGAGTTACTTTCTTGCACGGATGCAACCTCCCGGTGCGACCCGACCAGTTCGTTCGATCTTCCGGACACTTGGGGCCGACTAGCGCTACCACTCTACCGTTTCGTACCGTTTTCCACGAATTCAATGCCATTTGCCGATCGTCTAGGATGGAGCGCGTGTGCTCGAGCCACCGATAGCTCGGGTTTTCAGCTCGGTACGGAGGGAAAAGTAATTGAAAAATTGTTGCAATTAAAGTGTGTCAAACTGAACCAGTTTTATCGTACGGTGATGGTGTGCAGGGGTGTCTATCCCACTATCAGAGTGGACTACCGGACAGCGTGCAGCGTACTTCGCATCGGAACTGGTCCGGTCGAATGTTGTACGGATGTGCACAACAACTGGGAGATGGAATGTTTTCAGCAAACGTGCAACCCAACACCATATTGGCCCACTTTTGAAAGCAGTACCAAGACCAATGGCAGGCGGATAACAAGTACGCACTGGTACAGGATGTGGGTCAATTCTGACTGGGGATGACATTCGAGGTACTCCCCAGGAACTGATTTTCCCAGTGGAAGTCCCAATGTTAAACTAGTTTTATTTTATTTGAAGAGTTTTTTAATGATATTAAAAAAACTATAACCATCTCTTGACTATTTCGGATAAAGGTTATATATAAAAAATCGTTTTATGAGGCTGTCAGTTTGTTACAAAGCACAAGTACAAAGGGGTTTTCCAGAAACGTAGGTCATGAATACCAGTTTTAGTGTTGTTTTGTTTGATATGCTGACCGTTACACCTTTCCCGAGTTAACTGAATTCTTCAATGTATATTCTAGGACTTGTGAGGACATTCGAGGTACTCGCCACTAACTAATTCTGCTGTTGTTCGATTTGATTCAGTGAAATCTGAGGTGATCTCAATCTGAGATTATATTTATTTTAATGAAAGTGTTGTTTTTAATGAATGAAAGATACAACTCTTGAATATCTAAGATATAGGTTATAAATATAAATTCGTTTTACGATGCTGTCAGCTTGTTTCACAACACAAGTACATTGGAGTTTTCCCCCAAACGTAGGTCATGAATCCCACCCAGTTTTGGCGTTGTTTTGTTTTGTATGATGACCGTAACACCTTTCCCGTGTTGACTGAAACTCTTCAAGGTAGTCTCGGAAGGAGCGGCACTAAATATGGCACTTGCGTCAACCTGCGCTACGGGCACGAGCGGTGATTTATGCACATTTCACAGTTCGTTAGACAAAACTGGCGCTTACACCGGTTTCGTTTCGTGTGTGTGTATATGCATCCAGTATCTTCTCTATGCTACACCCCCATCCATAATCGGGCAGCGCTACCAACAATCATAATTAGTCGCATTATGAGATTTCTTTTCGAAAAAGATGGGGAGGGCGGGCGCCCATTTCTGATGGGCCTGGCCAAATCCTGCCGACCGATAGGATTTCACACGATTGCCCCACGTTAACCCACGGCGCACGGTGATAGGCGTGTAGCAGCCAATTTCACTTTCCACCAATTTTACTCACCTCACCAGACGGTTGGCCACCAACTCTTCGGTGTGGCACCCAGCGTGACGACGCGAGTCGTGAATCGTGAAGGTGACGTAGCTTATGCGTGAGTGTAGCTCTTTTTTTTGCCTTCCTTCCATTCGTAAGTACACTTTTTTTCTCTCCTTGCAATAGCATCGGGTCTATTCGCATGTACCCGGGTGCGCAAATGAGATTGACGGAGTTGTAAGTGCACACATGAATATGCGAAAAAGTAAAATTACCGACCGGCGAACTGAACGGAAAGCTAGCTTAAAACATTAAGGTATATTCACGACGGTTTCAAACGTGTGCGGCGGGGGATTTATTGCTGGTGTAGCTTTTTTTCGCTCTTCTTTTGCTTATGGATTTTATGACTATTTAAAACAATCCTGCCGTATGGGTTGTGTATGGTCGGATTGGGGAATTTTAATGCTTAGTTCGGGAAAGCTGATGAAGAAGCTCTCCGTGACTAAAGCGCCGCGATAGTTTCACTGCTCGATTATGCTCAATGAGGATAGTCGAAACGGAAATAAATTAATCGGATGTTCAAATTCATTCCATGCTTGATATCAGAGCTCTTTGTTCTTACGTCGTGCAACTTCAAAGATTGCTTTATAAATATCTGCTGCAAAATGTTTCCGAATATCAAATTTCCATAGTATCATGATAAGTCGACTAACTGTTGTATAAAGTCTAACAAACATGATAAGGTAGCTCAAGTAGGGAAAAACACAGAAACATGCCATTTGTGTCAGGGGCTGATCATAAAACATTCCATAATGTCCAGTCTCAATGCCTCTATGTGGATTATGCCGTTTTTTACGCATTCCTCCCGGAAGGCATTTCCTGCACCAGACCTGATGCCTGCTGGATCTTGGGTCGCTAATTGCTTGGCGAAAGATCAACCTCACCATGGCCTCATAAAAAGGTTGATGGTAGACAAGGAAGAAAAAAAAAAACAAATCCGTTGCCGTTACGGCAGATGGATTTCTGTGCTTGGTCGGATGAGACCTGCGCCCTCGGAACTACTTGGCACGGTTTGTTTTTTTTGTGTTTGTTAGCTATTTTTTGTTAACCAACTTTGGGGTCAATCTCTACGAAAACGAACATAGTTGGAAGGGTTTGTAAGTGTGTTGAAGAGACGAGCGCATCGAATAAAACCAGCGAACGGAACTATCTATCTGTACCGGGCTGGAATACGATCGTCAGTGTAAGATATAGTGCAAAAGATATTTCAATCAGATCCCCTAAGCTAGTAGGATCGCAGCATGATCGCCACATGTGAGAATTGTGAGAAAATATATTAACATCTTCATTTATATTGTTAACATGAGCATTAAGATGTCTCCGTTGCCACAAAATGAGAATCTTCCAAAACACGATGTGTTTTAAAGTTAAATAATGTTTTGGCGAAAAAAAAAAGATCGTACTCTCGCAAAAAAGCCAAGTAAAACGCGCAGATTAATTAACACACGAGATAATAAACACGCAATGTTTCCACCGTGAGGCTACGCTTCGTACCATTTCCTCATTTCACGAGGAGAGATTTAATTTTAAACATCTCCGCTTGGCAGAAAAAAACTCCTAACATCAAACAAATGCCTCTTAAACGCCTAAGCCCGTGTTGGAAAGACAACAATCGGCACAAGTACCATCGAGTATTTGTGAATGTCTCTCGAAAGTGACGCTCATCATTTGGCCGGGAGATGGTTCGCTGATGTTTCGATGTACGCCATTTCCCCGTGGCAGTGGGCAAAGCTTAAACGATACTTCGCAAACAAATGCACATCAAACAAAGGGTCCGTACGCGAGTGATTGGATCAATTGTTTGGAAAAGAAATTTTCGATCAATCAATACTGTGTGCGCTCCGTTTTGTTGTTGATTTCTTTGCGATTATCTCGATCGTTGTGGCTTTTTCACATGTAAAAATAGACACAGCCGAAACCGCTTTCCTCATTAGGCGCTAACAGGTGGTGATAAAATCTTGTGCGCAGAAATGAGTGTTAATAAATGTGTTTTGATTCACTTCCGGAAATGTTTGAGGCGGCTGATGCAACGGTACGGCACCACGCCACCACACGGGGATGCGTTAGGTAATCGAAACCCCCGTAATAAACACTACTAGCGAAACTGATCGATTAAATTTGTGTTAATAAATTCGATAGTTTGGAATGACAGTGCACGGAGAAATGGAAGGACAGGAAACATGAGCATCGGATAATCGTTTTCATCACTGTTACATCGGGATCTTCGAGTTTAAAAGAAGTGTTTTTGATATTTCTTAAATGACAGACTTACCCCGTGTCCTGCTCCGCTTAAATATAGCTGCCTCAGGGGTTCTTGCAGACCAACGAGACTTGTCACCTTATCCTTCAGGGGCAGTGATCCTAGACACCGCACACTGAAGCTTTGTACATTGGCCGTGGCCGAGCTGCCATTCTCCTTTGCCACGTCCGTAAACATGCGCTCGATCTGGGCCTGCACGCTATTGCTGATCTCTCGCCGTGCATCACTGCCATGTCGCGACACTCCGGCAGCTCCGGTCGCTGCGGGTCCTGTGGCACCGTTCGTCCCTCCAGCAGCCGCACTGCCAGCAGCTCCTGCAGCTCCGGCGAGAGCCGAGGAGCCACCGCCGGTACCACCGAAATCGCGCAAACTACTCGCCACCGCACTGATGTCCAGATTGTCACGATCGTTTATGATGGCACCGGCGAGACTGCCCCGACTCAGCCCACTGATCGATGAGGACCGGCGACGGCCGTTTTGTGAGCTGCGATCATCTAACCGCTGGCTTATGATCGACCTGCAACGAGTGGTGTCATTTTCGAAGCGATTCGAAGACCAAATAAAAACAAATATAAGAAGGTTGCATCAGTGCCCGCGCTATACGTCGTTTTTTTAAACTTTTCTTTTAAATGTCGGTGCATCATGCACGGAAATAGGCTAGCAAAAGCTTTGTTAATGGTTAACAATTAATATTCTGCTATTACTTGTTCTACTCTTCTGCCACTACGGTACGTTCTTGCCACATCAATTAGTATTAACTACGCTAGGTGTAAAAAGGGAGTGAGGAGTATTAGTAAGCTTAGTAGAGGATCAACAGCTACCGCTTCCACCGTACCCATTGTGAATGTGATCACCGCCGCAGCCGTAATGATAGTGGTTGCTACTGTCGCAGTTATGATCGCAGCCGTTCGCGTTACTGTTATTGTTATGGTCGTAAAAGCATAGCTGGTGGATTAGGTACACAAAAAAATCACTAACTGTTTGCCACATTGAACCGAAATGTTCGGATGACGTTCATCGATCACGCACTGCTGGTTGCACATTTAAAGCGAGCTCTTGTGAAACGCGACGATAAGGAGAATTGGAGTTGAGAGGCTCTGGCTTTTTGAGGCGGTCTTGGTTCGCCCAATATTTGGTTGACCGTTTGGTTGACGTTTGCTAATAGCTCTTGTAATATTTCTCAACACACCAACAATAGAATGCCACTCCAAATTCGGCAATCTAACAACACTGAAGAC
>KB663610.1:11721685-11744364 GCA_000349025.1 Anopheles minimus | reverse complement strand
TACCGTGTACGTTGCGTGACATGCGATTGCATACTTTCAGGGGTTTACCGATGATCGTTTGGGTCGAGCTCGAGTTTTAGCGTGGTAGATGCACCGACGACGCGAGACGCGAAGATCAATGCAACTAGTTTTTCCCGGTGGATTCGCCACTAGCCGGAAGCAAAAAATGTCGTTCTCCTAGATCGGAGCCCTACTTCGAGCGGGTTATCTGTGCTGACCCATATCGAGGTGGGTCCAGCTTCCTCGGGATGCATCTAGCTGCAATGGTAGTGCAAGGCTGTGCACGCGAAATGACAGTAAGTGTCATTACAACATAAGCGTAATGGAAATGGGTGACCCAAATGCCGCAGCTAGAGCAGTATTTTCTGTTAAGGACGATAAACATATGTCACTGAGGTGGCAGATTTCCAGATGTATCCAACGGTGCACAGGCTTACCGTGCAGGTAAATGGAGCTATTAGAGGAGCTTTCGTTTGTGGAGATAGCTGTAACGTGTATGGATATATGATACTGTCACTGGAAGAAACGGCATTTCCTCGAGCTTTTATCATCTCGTTAGGTTTATCTTTACCGCTGTCAATTTTTCGAACCACTTTCTGTTGCGAAATGGTTCATCGATCTCCGATGAAGTCTAATTAGTTTTGTGTTGGACAGCAGCAAGATTAGCGATCAGATAAATATCAGTTGATTGACAAATGGGGAGCTTTAGTTAATTTGCTATTTGAACGGATTATTTAAAATAAAACTATAGCCAACATAGAACAAATGTTTGAATTATCTCCAGATTGACATTGCTGTCAATAATAATCTCTCTGCGCTTGATAATCTCCCTGCGCTCTTTGGTTTGAGTATTTGTGAGCTCGCGGATTCAAAACAATTCCACTCACCAATGAGATCCTCGCAAACGCACAAGATCAGTAGCTGCAATCTTTCGTCTTTCGTGTGTTTTAGTTCGCCTGGAACCGTAAACATTCGCGGAAAGTGACGGCAAAATGTTAATCTCAACAACTAGGTAATTTTGTAAATGTAAAAATCTGTGGAATATTTTCTAATTACAATCTCTTTCGTTAGCGGAATTTGTCTTTTGTTGTTTTCAGTCTCGACAGTGGCGATGAAATTGAGCTGCAGTATTGTTCATCCTCTACCGATCGCTTCTGAGCGCCATCTTTTCAACTCGATCCACAGTACCTTACGCAAGCAGGAAGACTACGAGGAAGTTTGCATCATAGCTAGTGCCAAAGTGAACGACACTGACGATGCAGTGATATTCCCGAAACAACGGCACATAGAACTGTTCTATCCAACGATTCCCGTCCTCGGATCCGATTTGTTTCGTCAGCTTGACGAGGCAACCTTGAACTTGGAACTTCGCAAGGGCACTGTGAATGAGTTACTGTTTGGTACGAGCAAACTGAACCATTTGAAGATTAGTGATACTGGTTTGAGCCGTTTCGAGGTACTGCCAGTGTATGATTACACCCTGCAGACGCTTGTCATTCACGAGCGTCTTATAACTGTGCTGCCGACGAATGTGGAATTTCTTGCGGGGCTCAAAATGCTTGATCTATCGGGTTGTTCGTTGACTGTAGTTGATCTGAGCCGACTGAGCGGGCTAAGTTTACTGAGCGTCCTCAATCTCGCCGACAATCAGTTGTCCTCCGTGGAAGCTAGTGAGCTGGTGGAATTGCCGGCACTTACCAAGTTCGATGTGCAGCAGAATGAGCTGTCACGCATCGATCGATTTCCGGAAATATTTCCCGCACTGAAATTCACGCGCATTATGCAAAACCGTTGGGATTGTGAGTGGGTTAGTGAGGTGCGTGATAAAATCTGGCGAAAAAACATCACCGTGCTGGGGACGGACTTTCGCTGTGGCCGTAGAATCAACAACGGTGGACTTTGCTGCTCATATGCTCATCCTTTCCGAGCTCGTCTAGCCATTGCCAAAGCTTTGCTTTCCGTTCTCGATGAACTGAGTGCTGCTTCAAATGACGCTAGCGTTGGTGCACAAACGAAAGATCCGCTGATAACATTCAAAGTGTTCGAGAATGAGACCATCGATGGAGTGATTGGGGTGGAGATGCGAAACGTTGGAATCTACTTGCAAGATCCCATCGGGGCTGTGTAAATAAGTTGTTATTTCGCGTGAGTGCGTCTTTCCGTCGGGATGTTTGTACGTTCCATTCTTCCAATAACGATAAGAAATTGGCGCTGCATCAGTTTCGCGATCAATTGGACGACCAGCAGCAAATAGCTGGAGGCTCCATGATGCGTTCTTTAATACTCATGTAAGTAATGCATCCAGCTGCAAAGTAGCAATTTCGGTAAAGTTTCTCGCGTTTAGATTACTTTTAGTGATCCCATGTTCATTAGCCGTCATTAAGAAGACGATAGAGTGCGCGCGGGTGCAACGTAATTCAACATGCTTCATCGAGGGCGTATCGTTTCAATCCCCGGCCGAGGAGTACCTTACCGCATTCCCAACCTCATCACACATAATTATAGAATCGAGTGAAATTCTACACTTCTCGGCACAGCTGTTCGATGCGCTCGCCGAGACAGCGTTCCTAACGTTGAAGGGTTGTCTGATACCGACGGTTACCTTTCGCTCGGATGAATTACACTGTCTTCGCATCGATAATACGGGGCTGCGGGAGTTTGCGGTAACTCCACACGATAATCGAAACCTCAACACGCTCATCATCAACGGAAACCCTTTGTCGGCTATTCCGCCGACCGTCCGATATCTTACGGGGCTTTCCATTCTCGATCTGTCCAACAATCAGCTGGTGCACATCAAACTTGGTTGGTTTCAAACGATGGACAACCTGCTGGTGCTTGACCTTTCCGGGAACAGAATCGCACGAATCGACATTCATCCATCGTTACGATTAGGACGCCTGAAAAACTTCTGGATCAACCACAACCTGCTGCAGAATGTACCATACTTCCCCAACTTTGCACCCTCCTTACGGCGAGTACGACTGGTGGAAAATCGTTGGAGCTGCGAGTGGGTAGCTCAAGTGCGGAAATCCATTTGGATCCTGGCCATCCAGGTGTACGGGGCAGAGTATAAGTGTGCCGATAAACTAGATGGAGGTCTTTGCTGCTATGAGAGTTACCGATTCAACATCTCGGACATACTAGTGGAGCAACCAGAGGTGACATATTTCGATAACAGAAGACAGATCGAGCAATTTCCACGCGCGGAACGTTTGACAGCAGCGGATGAAGGTCAAACAGATGCACAGCAGCACGTACTCCTAACACAATCATACACCGTGCTGGAACAGAAGTATCGCCGATTGGTGGAAGAGAAGGAACAGCTTGAGAAGCGGTTCGTTAATACGGTGCGGGAGTTAGAACGGACGGTGAAGAGATTGACGGCAGAACTAACAGAAGCTCAGGAAACGATTCGGGCACAGAACTTAAGAATAACGTTATGATGAGTGGTTAGGATTTTTCTACAAAATTAATCTACTCCACGAAACGAACCAACTTAATAAGTAGATTAATAAACTAACCGTACTAACACTACGAAATAAATAGCCAACATGGACTCACCTTGTATCGTCAAACATTGCATCTATCTTCAGCTTGTAAATACTGTTTCTGCTAATGCTGGACAACGCGTCCAGGTGATCTGCATCCATAAGCCGGAAGCCAGAGGATACACTCGAACCGCGTCGAGGGCGGCTCATTCTTTGCGAACCGTCCATATTGTACGTGACCATTGCTTTCATTTATTTCACAGGAGCTTTATAGCACAGTACACATTATTGGTATGGTTGGTCACTTTCGCCGTGGTTTCGAGCCATGCTCAATAACAGGTAACTTGTTGTCTAACCGTAAACTGAACTTTTTTTTTTCTTCGTCGCACAAGATCCTATCGGAAGGCACTATGCTAATGTTGGTACACTAATTATGTCAAGCATCTTTAAAATCCACTCCACTCGATCATACACCTCAGTGGATGCTTCTAATTATCTCACTTGTTCGGTTACATCGGCATGCAATCGTACTACTTTCACAACATTTTCGGAAACAACCGCTGAACCGCTTTATCGGTCAAAGGTTCATTAGCGTCTCGTTTGACACGCTGTACAGCTGCACTTGACCCATTTCGAAGGGCTCGAGGGTTCTCCACTCCGCGCAGCGCTTGCTTCGATCGGTAATCAATGCTTGATCGCGATGAGGTCGCACTATCAGTCGGTCGGGGGCAGAGCAGCTGCACCGCAAATGACTGCCGATGAAGTTTTTACAGTGCGGTCCACTTGTTTCCCAAATGGCCACTGTTAAAATGCCGATTCCGTGGTAATGACGCTCCACCGTAACGGAACTTTAGTGTGTCGCCTCGCGTTGCTGATGATCGTTACTGATGGTTTCCACAACCGGTGCATAGGGTCGGGTACGAGCGATTCCCTTTCGGGAATGGGGGTTTTGGGGCTCTCCTTTTTACCCTGCACGTTCTGTACTTTGATCCTCCTTCTGTCAGGCCAAGGGAACGCTCACCCTTCAGTTAGCTGGGCCACATCGGTCAGCATCGTCGGGAGCGCATCGAATCGGTTGGTGATGATCAAACAGACTAACCCAGCGAAGCGTACACACATAATTTCGATCGACGCTGGACTTCTTTTTTGTTTCAAGTTCAATGACGCAAACTATTGACTGTCGATGATGATGGAGGCCTCTGCTGGAAATGGATGGAAATGAGAAAACGGTAGAAAGAAGGAAGGTTACTATTGGTTGCGTCTAGTCCGGTGGATGCGCACGAGCCAGCGCGGGTGGCTATTGTTTCTCGTAATTTGTGCCTCGGTCAGCCGCACGTCCGCTTGGGATAGAAGCGAAAGGTGGGGAGGGGGAGAGGAATCGCAGGTTTTGTTTGGGTTTGCTCAGCAGGCCAATATGTGGTTAATTTTGAGAAAATGGAAAATTGCATGAAATCAACCCCTTGAAGAAGAAATGGCACACGCTGACCGTGAGCGAGTTGCGTCGGAAGTAAAAGGAGCTCGCTTCAACTGATGCGATGCCTTTTAACTACCGCCGATCCAATGTCAGGTAGGAAGTGTACAGCATCCGCTGGTAACATTAATATGATTGGGTAATCAATTAGTCAGCTTTCTAGAATTGCTTACTCGCTGGTGTACGCATCTGATGATATTTGTAGGTTACACTACAGCGGTAACTATGCCAGTTACATCTCATTTCGAAATGTTGTTTATGGTGGTGATGATTGCTTCAAACCATTGCCATATTGGTTATTTGAAGCTCGTTGAATATTCAGTAACGTGTTACGAAATTTGGCGTACAAACTTAATAAATAAGAGATGCTGATATATCTTAAATGTGCTTATTTTATAATTATATTGCACATGTGAAAATGTTGAATAACTGTAAGTATTTAAATTAACAAATTGATTATTTCAGATTTTTAACGTATTTTAATAAAAAAAGAACATATTTAATACGTCAGTCACGAAGACGAATATACAGTCCGTAACATAACCACAAGGCCTCATTTTTTTCTAGAAAATTTGAATAAGTTTTAAAATAATCATTGTTATGTTCTCAACATTGTAAGCAATGGTTTTTCGTAAGTGTCATTATTGTTATGTTAAAAGCTCAATAATTTCTACAAACCCTTTGACTTCAGATCTTCAATAAATGTTGCTTAAGAAATTGTTGCTCCTTTAAGGTGGATTTGGTTAGCAGAATTTGTACAAGCATATTGTACAGGTCACACTATTGGCAATACAATAAACTGAATAAACAAAATAGGGTTTGTAATTCAAGATGTCATGGTCTGGAGAAATCCATACAAGTTGTAGCTATCCTCCAACGAAACAATCCCTTTTCAACGAATATATAGGTCTGGTCTACAAACACTATCTTACTGATCATGTCAACACTCACACACCGTCCGCCGTGGGCTGGCCACAGACGCAGTAACGCCCTGTCCTACGTCACGGGAACGAGTTTCACGCTGACCAAACGATCATTCCCTTCCAAGTACCGTTTTAGCCTGGTTTTGATTTTTTACGACGCAACTACGCGTCTATGGTAGGTTCCGATTGCTTGGCGAAGAACCTGTTTTTAAGCCCCGGCGGAAGAATCTGCGCACTGCGGTGGTATGTAGAACCCGGCAAGTAGGTCAACATCTGTACCAATCGAAGGTGGAGGACTTGACAAACGGTAGATGAAAAATGAAAGTCCCTTCGGTTGTTATATACCTCACCAGATGAAATAGAGATTAGAAGACTCACTTTTTTATCCCCTGATGTCGATCGGATAGCTGCTATCATGGCGTTTTTTGCATAGTAATAGTTCTCACTATTTCAACTGGTGTTGTCTGGCTGATAGCCCAGTCGAGTTACATTGGGTATTATACTACATTAAGTCTTCACACGTGCATACCACTTCGCACCGGTGAGAGATTAAGCGGTGTTTGACATTGTATTTCTTTACCGTGAAGCGGGTAATTTCTGTCGGGTGACATACGGTAACAGCACAATGCGATCCGGACTATAACTTTTTTCCTCCTACAGTGAAAGCTGTTGTAATGTTATTGAAAGCCCCATTACATGCCCACGAGGTCGATCGCTTAGCTTACGAACCAAGTCTGGAGCGCGCTTCATATTATGACGAGAGGCTCATCTATCGACCCGGAGACAATACCGATGCAACTCGGCGAGTGTTGCGAGGTTCCGATTGTCCGCCTACTTTCACCCATTCTTACGGTGCACGCCAGTGTCGTGCATATGCATTCCATCGTCTAATGAGCAACCAGTTAGACGGCGTCAATAGTCGGAAACAATAAAAACTTTTATACGCCAGTTTTTTTTTCTCTTCTCCCCGAGCCCAAGCGATCAACCAATAATCTCTGCAGCCCGTTTGGACGGAGTGAGTTTGGAAAATGGTGCCGGCAGCGACTCTATGCGTTCATGATTACCAAACACTGGTGCGACGAAATTTGGGTTTTGCTACGGCTATCAACTTGAATACAATTTGTGTAATCGACCGGTGGAGCAAGCAGAGCAGTTGCTGAACAGTTTCATTCACTATCGCGTGCCCTGCAGGCATAATAAAACCCGGCGGCTCCTGCACGTACGGTGATCGCGATGGTGACCGGCGGTAAACAAAAAAAAGAAAGTCCTTGCGTAATGTGGACATTTTCCAACCGGTGGCTACGGTTCGCGGTTAAACTTTCAAATTTTATGTATTTACTTCAACGGTGTACTCCAGAAATTCCTGCCTGGAAGTCGGATGGAATTGGTGCGTTCAATATGGAGACACCCAAGGTCAGTCAATGTCAGGATGTGGTAAATGATCAGGACTGAGGGTGAATATTACGGCATAGCCTGCACAGTTATGGTCACGTTAGAAATGACCCCTGTAGGCAACGGTGTTTTTTGTTTTCTTTTCGGTTAGCATCGATGATCAAGATGTGGCATTTGCGCTTCTCAACTGGAACGAGATGCCGCTGGATGGAGCAACCGGATCCGCGAACCATATCGGAACGCTGGACCGGGTACCATAGCGGGATTGTTGGGTGCCCGGACGATGATCATCACTTCGGTTAGTGAGTGTGTGTGTGTCTTCGGTACTAATTAGTTATTTATACAGCGACCGTTTATGACTGGGGTGAACCGTTCATCAGAATTGCAGGGGCAACGAGACGTAAACATCGTAGACCCGTTCTACCTGCTCCTAATATCTTCACGATGAAAAAAGCAGCAGCAGGTTGCACCGAATGCCCGCTGATAGTAGGTTAGTAGTTGGTGTGCAGCTTAGAAGAGGGCTGAGGGCTTATGCATAATTCACCGACAGTTTCCCTTCCATGACCAACGGGTATGGAAGTGGATACGGTTGCATGGCTTTCTTGTACGAGTTGCATCAGACGGCCCTGCTGGAACCCGCCTAAGAAGGGTTTGCTCAGAAACTCGGAACTGTGCCGTCCAGTGGTGTTGCAACAATGCGCTGAAGAAACCTCACACCGATATGGCACGGACGTTCCAACTATTGGCACGGTTTATCCGTGCGTATGGCTGCATCAAGTGAAATGGCATCGCGATTGCACGAAGCGACCGCTTGTCAAAGTAAAGCGTAGCTGCAAGCGTTATGTAATGTGCCTACACACGGTAGCCACACAACTGGAGGTGCCACCGAAGACCACATTTTTGCGAGGTTTCCGAATCACCACAATAATGGTTTTAATTCGTCAGCTGAAAGGTGTAGGTTAGTACGGTATACATTAAACTGTTGTTTAAGCCCAACATTGGTGTTTTCATACATGGGGGGTGGAGGAGTGTGTTGTAAAAAGTTAGCATTTATTAGATGGCGAATGCTTTTCGACATCTATCACTTTCATGTATGACAATAGTGATGACTGATGAAAAGTATAATGAATAAAAAAGAGGGATCGGGGAACAAAATAAAACCAAATTTTGATTTGTGATGTTTGGACGAAAATTTCGCTTGCAGGAAGCATCCAGACATAATATGTGGAAATCCTACAACATTCGAGCTTTGTGTTCTAATAAACTACATAATCGCATCGTTGACCGATTGGGCTCATTTCGCTACAGAAGTATCTTCATCGCCTTTCACCAGACAGGTTATAATAAATGCTATAAAATCTGGTAGAACAACATAACGTTGCGTATTGCCAAGAAATGGAACAGGTTCTTTAATTAGAGAACCACTTCGCTGACGGTTCAATATTATGAGCAGGTTGTACACTTCTTAGTCTCGAGAGTTGTGAAGAATTTTGAAAGATGTAATAACAAAAAACTCAATTCCATTGAAAAGAGCCCTGTTATTTGCATAAAATTTCTACCAACAAAATTATATGTAATTAAGAAACCTGTGAACTTGTGAAGAAACTCGACGAATGACATCGTTTGTAGTAAAAAAATAATAACACCATTGGGCATTTATTTCTCTTTTGCGCCATTTTTATTACCAGCCTCACAAAACATAACAGATGCATGCTCTACGAATCACTACGCATACTTACACGCTTGCACTACGCTAATCACCGTGATCACAACGAGCGAATTGAATGCCCACCAGAAGAATAAAAGCGCAAGTGAGAAACGTGCAGTGAAAGGCAATGCATCAATGCTTTACCATCGGTTGGTACCGACCGGTACCGGTGCGGGATGCTAATGCATCGCTGCATAAATTCAGGGAAATTGCACCACGGTTCTATTGTTACTGGCGGCTTGGCATACCGCCCGCGCGCAGATGCATTCCGTCGGATGTGAAGCTTGAAAGTGCATCGGACTTGAACACCCGTGAGATTGCGCGCGAAAACGGGCGGATAAGGAAAAACGATGATTAATTGTCGCCCATGCCACCTGATTGCTGCGCTTGCCCTTCATCACCGCAGCGTCGAAGGAAGTTTTTATGTAAATAACAGTATTAAAACGAAGTTTTTTTTAACAATTCTGCTTCTATTGCGGCACGGTGTGGACTTGTTTTTAGCAAGTGATTGAAAATTATTAATTTTTATAAAAAAAATTTCTTGTCCACAATTTCTGATAGTATGTAAATTTTAAGGAAATACTAACACAATTTTCCGGTCTTGTCGTGTTTGCTATCAATCACCGGACGGTTAGTAGGGCTATGAGGAAGCTACTCGACGCATGATTTACATACGCGTTTGCTTTAATAGCTTCATTGAGCTTTGTATATTGAAACTACCACCCTTCCAAAAGCAGCTGGGAGCGATCTCAGGGAAACCGACACGAAAAAAAGAGCACAACGTAACATCAGCCCACTGATAACAGCTGGTTTACCTTGCTCTTTAAAAAGGTCGAATATGCTGTAAGTGCAAATCGGCACTAACAAAGCCAAATTACAGCTCCACCATCTTCCAGCCGACGGTAAGAAACCGTGCTAATGTAAACCTTCCTGCCCTTAAATAGCGCGTGAGCAGCAGGGTACACAAATGCAGGAAAAAATAAACAAAACCAAAAAAAATTGAAACGACAGCCGCGTTTCTCCACGTACAAATTAGGCACACCACATCTGATTAGGTATGAAATCGTGCCAGAGCTGCGCTGCAAACGTGGTTCGATAATGCGCGAGTGATGTATGTGTCTAGCCGATAACGTAATTACTCACATCACGATCAGATTAAGGCGAAGATTTTCATTGCCATTTACTGTCCGAACCTTCGGTGTGTAAAGCAAACGGAGGGAGGAAGATAATCCATTTAAATGAGTCTGTTTTCTTCCATGCCATAGCTCTTATTTTTGTATGTTTTTACAATGCCGTTGCCCGGTATTAGACTCGAATGGTTTGGGTTTCTATGACATATTGATTTAGTTATGTAGAAATGATGCATATTGTTAATTATGGTCAAATTATGTCTTGCAATCGATATTTCTAATCGGAGTTATATGTTTCGAAGGTGAAAAATTAGTCTTAATGTGGAATAAACTTAGCAATAAATGGCTGTTCAAAAATGCTTATTATGAATTATCATTGTTATTTCGTTATCAACTTTAAATTAATATGTAAGTAAATAAAGAAAAAAATATCAAAACTTTGAAAAATGATTACTGCACTGAAAAAAATATACAATAACATTTTGAAATTATTTTACATTATTACCATCAACCATGAACTTTTTTTTTGCATTCTTGTACACGCAAATGAATTGAAAAATAAAGATAACATTGAAATTTGCAGAAAACATTGTTAAAAACGTTAATATAAAAAAAAGTGATTGAAGAATATGTTGAGACCTTTGATTCCAACAGAATATTATATAAATTGTGCAGAGCTTTCCAGCAATGGAGTTAGTATGAAATTGGTGTACTTCAAATGACAGTGTTCCTCAGCGACCGAAATGGCAGATGTTCTATTACACTTTTATCCTTAGCTTTATTTAACATTTCAAATGGCTCTTAATTAACGTACAATAGGAACACATACACCGGTTGTAGAATTCAATGATAGTATCTTGAAGGATCTTCCTTGTAAACCTTATTATATCACATTTCATAATTATTAGATTTTAATCGAACAAGCATCAAACAATACTCAAACGAGTATCAACTCTCTCCATTGTTATCATAAAAAAAAAATAAAATAAACCAAAATCTAGTTTATGCACCTTGCATTTCGTGCACATGCTTAGGCACAGTATCGGTCGTGATAATTGACCAAATGGTGGTGCAAATTATGTTACGCTATCGGTCGGAAGTAGGTGAAAGAAATTTAATTAACGCAGCGCGCAACGTCGAATTCATAAAGTCTGTTATCAGGCCCATGGTATGCCGTATCGGGCAGTGACGAAAGAAAATTAGCAAACGTATGCATATGCTGTGTTGCGAGCGAGCCGTATGCTAACGTTTTTACTGCTGCTGTTGTATGGTGGTTTTGGCCAATTTTTAAGCTTCCCGACCAAACCACGGGAGATGGGGAAGATTCGCCAAGACAACGGTAGGAAGTACTGTTTTCGCATGCAACATTATTACGTTCAGCTGGAGAGCTCCGTTCAATGTCTTCATTAACTTTCAACATTCCCGTACGACCCCGTCCGGGGCGGCACCGCGGGATCATCATTTGGTGTAATCATAAACAACAAATAGGAACCACTTTACAGCATCCCGCGCACCGCAGCGCCACCTGTTGGCGATGCGCCAGCATGTGGATGTTGCTGTTCGATATATTCCTGCGCTTCCGCAACAGGAGATCGGGTGAAAATAAATCGTTTGACCCACTTCCACACCATCGCACGGGTATAAATGCCTTCTCGTTGCATGATTTCGCTCCAGGCTCCGTTGGAACTGACAAAAAAAAAAAAAAAAAAAAACAGGCGCACATAGACACACAAACATTCTCATGCACGCATCTGAAGCATCTCCCAGAAACCAATCGAAAATCATCTTTCTTGACCACTTGTTCATCAACTATCATCGAACCGCTATTGGGAGAGTTCCCCAATTCGGGATGCTTCATTGTTTGGGGGACCTAGAAAGCACACAAAGAAAGAAAAAAAAAGAAACGGTGCTGCCAGTTCCCGGCCCCGGGTGCCCAATCTGCTCTATCCGGTAGAAACCATATGTGATCAAGTTTTGGGAGAAAACTCATCATTCGCGCGGGATTGGGATTCTGCTTGATTGGGCAGAAGCAAGTGCCTCTGGTGTGTTCCATTTTTTGTATCATCCATCCTAACGCTTGAATAGTCCGTTACCGTTCCCACCAACAATCTTGACGTTATGGAACCCAAGCACTCGCCGTAAGAATGAAGAATCTCATAATTTATCGAAGTCGGTATTGATTGTGCCATTGTCCCACTATTGGGGCGCTGGAAGGCGCATAAATGGGATAAAATTCAAATTGCTTTAATCCTTTCACCTGTTCGGGGAAAAAAGTAGCCCAAGGGCAAAGCGTTCCGTTTAGGAAAAGCCAATTTGATGCATGATTTGATGGTGATTATCAATAAACGGGATAATGTGGTTATTTGCATACTGGATGAAGGAATGGCGGCCTATATTTATTAACAAGTCGGTTTCTAATTGTAGTGCCAAAAATGAAGATACAGTTTGTAAACGTTTTTCTACCAAATTAAACAAAAGATATGATACGAGGAACTAGAATTGTATTTTCGAACAAAACATTCTAAATGCACCTTTTAGGTAACTGTTTTGTGATATAATATCGACTAGCTTAGGTGTTATTCAAACAAACCGATCAAACGATACGAATTTTCTGTTTGCATTAAATCGCAAATCTTCCCAAAATTATCATGTTGATTACAGGTTTAACATTTGTGCGCAGCATGAACATCCCCGCGAGCTGCACTGTAATCTTCAGACCATTAATCAAAAACAGTATTTTCTTCACTGCAACGTGCGGGAACACCTCCTAGCGGAAGTTATACCGTTGCGAAAAACAAATTGTTTTATTAGGTTTTTTTCTTTTCTTTACTTTGCAAGCAATTTTGCTAAACTCACTCAAAATTATTCGCAGGTGCGTTGAACATACGCACAGAAGATCACTAAAAGGTGTCAGCATCCCGTTAAGATATTCGGCAACATATCGGCGGAATCTTTCTCACAAAATGAACCATTTATAACGCTAAAAGATTGGTTTGAAGTAATCATTTTCCTTTTTTTGTGTACTTGTATGTATGAAAAACTGTAAACAAAAACCCTGCGAATGAATAGCCCGCCGCAAAGATGTGCCCCAACGCTTCACGCATGTTGTGAAATGAATATCATTATTTTAGTTTCATTCATCACGATTTAATTAATATTTGGTTAAGCCGCAACCCCACGGTGCGCAGTGACACGCATGTGAAGATGATTGATGCGTACGCTTGCCCAGAAATGTTTCGTAACCACTATCGCTGATTAGTATCAGAGCATGAAAATGAAGCATACGAAGAAAATGTAACATATTTTATGAACCCTCAGAGAAAGGCAGATTGTTGTTCGCGGTATGTAGAAAAAAAAACAAACAGGTGAGTATTGATCATTTGTTGAGGTGTTTGTTTTCAAGCTAGATATTCCCCACGCCGAATACTTCCGATTAGGTTGGAAGTAAAAGTACGTCTTAAATTTCTTTTCCACTATTTTTTTTGCAATGCTATGGATTCGATTGATTCATTGAGTCATTGACAGTTTGACTTGGATCCGGGTGGCAAACCGGGTTGAGCTTACAAAATAGGAGAATTTGGTGAAAAGCCTTGAGAAATTGAAATGCGTAGTAGATGCTCATATGAAATCTGTCATTGGTTCCTTTGAACAGAAATTTAAGTTATGTTTTGGGTTTACCAATTTGTCAACAAAAACTCCAACGTAAACAGTAACATAGCTATACATAAGGTGGAATTGGTGACATCCAAGAACTGCCGATTATTATTCTCATAAATTAAGCAGAGAAAGAAAACTAATTTATAGTATAAGCCGTGGGATTTTTAAGAACCTCCATCCTAGAACTACTTCTTCTTGGGTCTCCAAAAACCCTATGTTGTAGGTCTAGCTTCTTGAAGTGTGATGGCCCCAACTTTCATACCGCCTAGGTCCTCTAAGGAACTGGATTCGCCACTAATCCCGGAGCATGTTCCCAAGCAGCTTTCGGAAGGCGTATGATGTGAAAGATTAACTTCTACTGATCCCAAACAAAATCAGCATAACTATTGAGAGGAAGCGACGTGGTCTTATGCGATATATAACAACTCTCCTTGAAGTAGGCGTGAACACAAATTCCTCTTGTAAATAGGAGCTAAATGGACCAAATCTTGTTTTCGTGGGTTAAAAAACGTGTAAACGAGCGTCGTGGGTGTAAGCAAATGCTTTCAACATACACCAGAGCAACACTCCAACAACTAGTGCGAATTAATGTTTTAATATTGTTAACCATCTGCAGCTAATGTCACGCTGCAGTGACTATCTCCGCCATGCTTGATGGCCGTTGCCGTTGTCCACCAACGGTTGCAGGGTAATGTACCGTGCCGAATTCAATAACCATTCCTATGCATTCCAGCCAGTTGCTATATCGCCGTGTGGGTGAATGGAACAATAAATAAGGACAACGAGTTTAATAATTTGTAAATTACTCTATTAATGAACGTTTTCAGGGCATAATGATATTTATGTGGAACTATTTTGAAACACTTTGTTTTTTTTTCTAAATGTGCATAATGCATTTGAAGTATAAACAATACACTCCATAACAGGTATTGATTCACCGTGAATGGTTTCCTTAATGGGGTCAGTAAACAAATTATTATTGCAAAATCGATAGATTTAAGCGCATGCTTTTAACCACAATAGCTTTGCTTCTTTTCCTACAAATAAATTCCTATTTTCTTTCGCCTAATCCGTTACATCCTAGAATTATCGATAATTAACTCTCACGATCTGTTTGCCCTGTCCGTTCCGTATTGATTCCGCCGGCACGTAAGAAGCGTTAGGTGCTCAGCCGATTTTCTGCGATCATTCTTGATCGATGTTGATTATTTTCCCAACTTCAAGGTTTTTCTCCTTGCTGATCCCCAGACGTGATTTCCTTCTTCTACCACAGTTATTCTAGGGTGCGCTATCGAAAAAATTCACACCACGAGCGGTAATGAATCTTCTGTTTTCAGCGCCTTTCATCGATTGTTGGGAAAATTGATTATCCTCAACGCGAACGTCTTCCGCTTGAGCAACCACTAGCTAGCGGTACAACGGCGATACCATCGCTTGAATGTAATGCGTTGGGAAAAAACAGGAAAGATCTGGCACGGTTGAATGTTTTTGCCGGTACTAGTACTGGGGTTCTGTTGCCTATGACCTCCCGAATTTTCCTGGTAAACCCATCGAAGATCAATGAACGGTCACGGAAGCCAAAGGTGTTCTAGTGTTTAATTGAATTATTCTCCCGAACTTAATTACATGCATGGTGAGTGTTGGAGAATACGATACCAGTGGCTCTCCAATAAAGGTCAGTGAGTTGTGAAATATTGAATTGCTGTGTGAGTTTCACACCTTCACTAAGCCACTCTACAATACATTCATGAAAAAACTGTTTATTAAAATAGCTTTCTAACTTGACACTTTTCTTTCGAAGTCCGTTGCTGTGGTTGACGTAAACTAAAGTCAAAATTTGTATGCAGGTTTTCACAAAAGCTTTATTTTTTGAAGTTGTGTGTTATATTTTACATAATATCCAAATACAAATCCACCAAGAATAGATCATGTAAGAAACACGTTGTTCGTTTGCCGTTTTTTTCACGTCAGGTAGCTAATTGCAATGATTTATATTTTTGCTTAATTTCATAGTGCAAAACAAAACGCGAAATGCAATGAAAATTAAAATGTTTGCCGGAAAAGTGATTTCCACAGTGCACAACTCCCATGGAACTGTATCCATAAATCACCTTCCACAGCCCGGACCGTCTTTCGCGGCGCTGGCCGAATTCGATCACGTTGACAGGCGCAACTAATCGTTTCCGGTTATGGCGGCGAAGTGAAATTATTTGCAGCTCTTTACCCGCTGGCAAGAATTTCGACACTTTCCTATCGAAACAATTTTCTATGTGTTTTAATGTTTCGGAAACGGCTGTGGCTAATTGCAGCCAGCTCCAATCGCTTCACCCAGGCACTCCCAAAAACTTCCCTGTCCGAACTGTTCGTGGCGAAAATTTCGTGAAAGCGCCGGACCAAACCATACCAGCGAGACCTGTCAGCCACAAACAGTTTGACGGCTGTAACACACCAATCGAAACGATCTGTATACTTTTGTTGTTGCTGCTTTACTGTTGCTTCCAAACACCGAAACTCGTCCAAAGCGCAGACCGAAAGCTTCCAGCGCAGAACACCGTGCGGTCCGGGGCAGCCCTTGTGCGATTGTTTAGCGTGGAGTGAAACCGGCGCGTGAAACGTCCTCCGCAGCGTGGAACTAGGAGGCGTTTCCGGCTGGGAGTAGCTGCAAATTTATCGACCGAATGCGCCTCCAAAGCAGCCGGCAAGCTGATGAACCGATAGGCAACGAATGCAAAAAGCAAAAAACGAGAAGCTCTACTCCGCTGGAACGCAATCAGATCGTAACATAAGAAACGAAAGCGAAATTCCTGCCCTACGAGCTGTCCGCGATTTTGCAAACTACCGGCTGCGAGCATAGCATCCGCGATTAGCAGCTTCAGACCCTATAATAGAGTACCGCGGAGCGTTTGTTTATACGTGCTTATAAGTGTATCATTCAAAACGTTTGTCCACAATCTGCAATTCAATTAGAAGGCACGATAACTTGATCGTGTTTTCACTGGACTGTGGTGGCGTGGTCGTCGTGTGATGGTTGATAGGAAACTTTCAAACATTATGGTGGATATAAAACTTTATAGAACCCTTGGACAACGGCGACAACATGCTGAGACGCTCCATACGAAGCGCACTAAAAAACTTAATGTCCAAGGGATATTCATTTCAAACAACCCAAATGTCATTCCAAACCTCATAAAACGACCTCAGGGAGATTATGATCAAAATAAGGTTAATGAGACATCGAGAGATCAATGCCTTGGGCAACGTTCTAGCGAGAGAAAGTAGGTTACTTGAAATTTGATCTTTTAGAAGTTGTTTTTTTTTGCATTAAAATCGACACTTACGTCTTTGGTTGTTAGCTGTGAGCATCGGTGTGGATGTAATTCTGTAGTTTTCACCTTTCCAATTTGGAGATATATTTCAGAATTCTTCACACATCAACTGTATGCAGATATGTTGTTCACCGGAATTTGCGTAATTTCACCTGTAGCTTGTTTTCACCGCACAGATAGTGTTTGCTTACAGCACATCTTGTACCATTGTGGTGGCTGAAGCAGACACCGAGGACACTCGAGGCGATGAACGATTAATGCAGGTTGTCAGTTCCTGTTCCCTTTGCTGCGATCAGGAGGACCACGTGGAAGTCGCAAACAGTGGACGAAACACGCTAATACACTGTCACGAACACAGGGCTCTACATTTGATGCCTCGGGGAGGTTGTTGTTGTTTTTTGCTCTGTCTCACTTAATCGTAGACACTAACAGGCTCTCTCCTGATTCAACCGGATACAATGGATGCCCGGTCGAACGCGTTAGGATAAAACCGATCACCGATCACTAGTGGACGTAGTTAAATGAAGCGAAACAAACTACTGTCCTCGGCGGGCTTCACAGTTGCCCTGCCCAGTACACTGACTGACAGCTGATGCCCGCGTGCGTGCACACAAAACAAAAAAAACCCGTCCGCGAACGAGTGAAGGTAAAACACAAAACGAACACACACCGTACGGGAACGGTGCACGATCGACAAAGACGCCGTACGCTTCTGGTCGCGAGTCGAGTTCGAAGAAGACTGACGCAACCGTAACTCTAGCGAGCCGGCACAACCCGCACCTCGCACTGGCGGTACGAACAAACCACCGCAAAGAAAGTTGCCTTCACCGTGTCGATGCCGGGCCGCTTCATCACCACAACAACAAAAAAAAACGACTCCCCCTCTGTTCGCTCCGTGAACGAAGTGAATGAAAATGTTACTCACGGTGTAGCTGATGGTGAGATGAGCTGTCTGGTGAGATGCATCGAGATGAAGGAAGGAGAAAAAAACACAAAGATACGTCGCGATTTTTGGCATTTTTTAAGCTTTTCTGATGTAAGAAGATGACCGCCGAAGACGTATTGTTTTTGACCAAGATGGACGTTTCGAGCCTGGCTATCACTCACGTCTGATAGTGGTGGGTAAAGATCGGTGAAAAATAAACCGCGTAAACACGGCTGGGTTTTATCTGCGCTGCGTGAGGAAATTAAAATTCACCCCAAAAACAGATGCCCGATGCCCAGTGGAACGATCCATCGCTTCCTGCTGTGCCCAGGCTGGGATCAATCGATTGGCTGTTTGGTGAATAATTTCCTCTGCCTTATCCGGCGGTAGTATATTGACCTGCTTTAGTTTTTAAAGCAAAGCAAACCGATTACGGACAACCTTGCGCGTATTACTCCCGGTGGGTGTACAGGAAATTATTTACGAATTTTGTTTCCTTCGGAACTAATGATAATGTTGCTTTTCGGCGTGCGGCTGGGCAATTATGCCCACTCCCAGCGGAAGAGATGGAAGCAACACTTGCACACATTCGGAAGATCATTGAACGAACTTTGTCTGCCCAACGATGGATCGTTTGATAGCGATCGATATTATGATTGGTTGTGAGTAACCTTTGCTAAGCTGTGGGGTTACTTTCCATCTGGTTCCGGTTCGTATCGACGCCCGTGCTTCTCGATCCCTCCGAAGACAGATCCGAAGAAGCATTCAACCTGCACCTCGGCACTAGATAATGATGCCAATTATTCAACCTCATCAACATACTTGCGATACGAGATTGTTACACCGACACAACCCCAACCCAAACACGTGCGAGTCGGTGCACACTACCCAACGAAACTGTCGCACTCCTCAGTGAGTTGGTCCAGTTTTTTTCTTTTCTGTTTCTACCTCATTTTACTACGCAACCGCTTTCCTTTCTATTGCCTCGTTGTTTACATCGATCAGCTCGCTGTCGGAAAGCGGGAATAACTTCCCGGCCTTAGATCGCTGGCTAGCGTCGCGTAATCCATGTCCGCAATTCCATGTCATACCACGGCATGCACACCGACGAACGGCGATGTCATTGCGCGAACAAAGTGTTTATGTCCGCGTGAAGTGATTCCTCGATCGAGTACGCCGCACAGTACCGTTCGCTGTGAGCAAAACCACACCGCGATGGCGGTCCAGTTGGGTTGAACAATTGAACAGCACCGACTGAGTGTAACGGGACCGATGGCGCATCGAATACCACGGAAGCTAAAGGGCTCGAACGGATAGGAAGCGGTGCGCATCCTATGGACCTTGACATATTTCGCTTGCATTGCAACTGTCCATATTACGCCACCGATGGTGATGAGTAGCTGACGCTAGCTGGCTGATGGTTTCCCTAATCGCGGCGCAGGGTTGCCTCACCTTCTAAGGCTTACACACCGTAACGCGCAGGCGGCTCACTCCGTCGGATCGCAATCACATAATAACCAGCTTTGAAAGGAGGAAAAACAAAACCGACCAACAACAAAAAAAAACGAAACCACGATCGCTGACGAACGCTTTGAAGAAGTGATTCATTTCGAGCGGAAAACCATAACTTTGTCCCGAAACGTGGCCCGAAATTGCCGAAATTGGTTGACAAATTTTCACAACACGCGTTTCCACATCGTTTTGCTTAGACCATTAATGCATTATCGCAGCTAGTGTGTGTGTGTTTTGGTTTTCATTTGTGTTACATAAAATTAGGCATTTCCAAATAATTCCCCCACATTGCGTCTGTGAGAAATGAAGTACGGAGAAAAATCCTACACTAATAGGAACACTTTCTGCCTGACCGAGCATCGGGTTCTGAACTCGGCCGAATTCTTTGAAGGGGAAAAGTTAAAACGATTTTCTCCCCGCTCGAAATGGAAGACGCTAATTTAACAGCGAAAGAAAACCGTACACCGGTGGTGGTTCGTTAGGCCGTTTCGCCTGCCCAGAACGGTCATTGATTTTTGTGCGCAATTAGTGTGATACGGCGGTAAAGTTGGGGCATTAAGGAACGCCAGCGAGTGTCAAACATACCGGAGCACCGAAGCTTTCAATTAATGTCTTAACTTAGCGTCCAGGAGTTTGGGTGCCTGTGTAAAAAAAAAAATATATTTTTTAGTTGAAAAATTTGGAGAAATATTTTCTATCAAACTGTATCGCCTAATGGTGGATCGGCTGGCCCCGCAGTACGGTGCGATACTGTTACATCTGATATCATCCTCCCGCGTGGAAAGCGATACGGGAAAATGAACCATACGCGCCGTTCGTTACGATAAGAACGTGCAGAAATAAAAGCTTCTTTCCGTTTTGCTTTTTCCCAGCCCGGCCCGGTAATCAACGGTACCTTGGAGTACGCCTCGGCGAATACGAGCTGCTGCGTAACCATTGCAGAACGTAGAATGTAGGAACGATTAACATTTTGGGGAGGCCACTTCTTTTTGGACCAGGCGACGAATGCTGACGTCGATGTTGCTGATCACATAATTTAGATTGCTGTCAGTAGTGCAGGACATTATCGCGATAATTACGCGAAAGTCATTTGGATTACAAATCAGTGCGCTGAGACATGGTGGATGATTTTGAGGTACGTTGGTGTGCTGTGTTTTGGATCGGCAAAAGTTGCAAAAACTTTCTGAGCTAGAAGAACTTCTGATTTCGGTATAAGGAGCTTATCAAGATCTCATTTGTTAATCATTAGCAAATGTAATAGAGTACTTCAGGGAGTAAGGAAGCAGATAAAAGTAACGCTCCTATTTGTAGAAGAAAACAGACAAACTGGCATATGGGCTGAATATGAATAATAAAAATCAAATAGAAAATCGTGCTAAACACGCTTAAACAATCTTGAGTGATATTCACGCCGGTTTTGAGGGGAAATCATTTTCCCGAAAACCCAATTGCTTAATGAGAGCTCTTCTTCGGCCTCAACTCTCCTTCCACTAATTCGGTACAATCGATTGACCAGAATCAAGCAATCGGTGTATCACATGATCGATTCCCGTTAGACGATGAGTACGATCGCGAGTAAAGAGGTGCCATGTTGTGCCCGCGTTAGGCTACCATTTCCCTACCCTGATCTGTACTCTGTTTACTCTGGCCGCTGGAACAGCGTGAACAAACCCACCTAAAACAATCTTCCGTACGAAGGGTGTTGTTGTGATGCTTGTGCGAGCAGGATAGAGCCGGCGGAATGTGTTGGTGAGAAAAGAAGGAACACAAAAAACTGCTTTGGTTTCAGGGTTCCCGTAGCTGGACAGAAGCAACACCTCCTCACCGGCAGGGAAATAAAGAAACGTAAACAACATTGCACTTCAACAAATAATATGACTAGTACGCTGAAACCCCCGTCGAATGCGAGCCGTCCAAAACGACGAACAGGAAGAAAACTGAGCCAGTGGGAGCGGAAGCAAACTGAGGCGTGAGTTGGCTGCAACGATGTAATGCGTTAGCCTATAGGGTAACGCAATTGCAGTAGGTTACCGAAGAATGTGTAGAATTTGCGCCAAGCCGTTGCATATCACTCGTACGCCCTTATTTCGTAATTACTATAGTTTTTGTTTTGTTTTATTCACTATTAGACTGTGTATTTTTGTTTTTTCTGGGCATTTGAACCGTTCTGAATATTTATTGTTATGAAAATATTGAAATTTTATCGACAATCTTGCTTTTCAGATAGCATTTTGATAATTTAAAAGGGTTCGTCGCTTGAAAAATTGATTGCAGTCTTTCGTTTTAAGCGATTGAAATGCGCTTCCATTGGGTATTTCAGAACTGTGTTGTTGCTCTTCATATCCGTTAAAAGGATAAATCAAAACCAAAACCGCTCTGGTAAATAAATTAAATGAAAAAAAAACAACACAAAAGGGTAAAAATATGGTAAAAAATGAAGTGCCATGCCATTTGCAATACATTTTAAATAAGTCGCTGATGACTTCTTTCTTTATGTGCTGATGTTTCAATGATAAGGATATATCAGTTTAAATAATTAAATCAATTTAAACAATAAAATAACAACATTTTCAAACAATTCACCGATTACAGTGTGTAGAACAATTTCGATGTTTTTCGTGGACACTGTTTTTACAGCAATTCGCCTGAAGGTATACTATCTGCGATGCAACACAACGTAGCACTAGCGGACACGCAAGAGATGTTTTGTTGTTATATTTTATTTTGGTGTTTTATCTATTTTTCAATCATTTTCATACATTTGGTAAGAATAAAAGCTTTATTGTAGTTTTTATTTGCTTATTCGCGTTCGACTTTCGGTAACATTTTTGTTTTAGAGCATTTTTGAACGATAGTATTAATTTAGCAAGTGCATTTTAACCCTTGAATGGTCAAGTTATTAATATGAGCGATTGGCGATTATGTGGCTCTTAACTACCATTCTTGATAACATTGCTACCTTTATCTGATTAATCGAAATATTTATTTGTTATATAGTAATTAATTATGCAACAGAAAGGCCGTTCCTTTTAAAAATTAAAAATGCTAAATGTTGGCAATAAAGTAAGGCGGTTACTAACGAACATCTAAATAAATAAATGAATAATACAATAAAAATTCTATAATATTTCTCATTATTTATTC
>KB663610.1:11707475-11718937 GCA_000349025.1 Anopheles minimus | reverse complement strand
ATGATCTAATCGTTAAAATATGCAGCTTCCAATCGAGCCACCTTACATTCCACACACTGCTGTATTCTCCTTCCAATTCTGATGTCCTCCTTTCTGGCCGGCATCGGTGTGTTTTCTGTCGGGTCAAACTCGGCGTTAACATATATTTTGTGTCAACACACAAGAAGACGCGCATCGAATGCTCGTTTGAAAACTTGTTTTTCGAAAAACGAACCTGCTTGATTCGTTTTACAAAACCGAACACTGCGATTCCGGGAACGACCCAAAGTTGGGGCCGAGTCGCTCCGAGAAGGCATGATATCATGATTAAAATAATAAAATAAAAATAGTAATCATCATTACCATCATCGGCATCGTCATTATCATCGTCTGTTATGAAAAGAGATTCAACCCTTACGGACCGGTTGTTCTATGGAAGAGGGTGGAATGTAAATTCTTGACTTTTGAAATAGGTCCCTATAGAATGGGTGGTATGAGAATAAATTCAAATATTCAAATGTGAACAACTCATGTTTTCGAAGTAACTAAGCTTAATACTTAATTCAATTGTAATCATTTTTATACGAATTTGCATTTGTTTGTAACCTTTGATCAAAAATAATATACCAGGGCGAAATATTTCAATAATAAATATTATAAAAATATAGCCATTAATCGACTTCCAGGAGTGCCGAAGGAAAATTACAAACACAAATCAAAAACTTCTCTTTGCCAAAAAAAAAAAAAAGAAAAACCTTCGAACAGTGCTTTCGAAGCTTGATTGTGCCAATAAAAATCGCATCTCGGCAAGTTGCATCTAATACCGGACAGCTGATTAATAAGGCGCTTCCATCGTAAAACTTTCCGCCAATAAAAGCGGATGGAAAGTCGAGCCTCTCCATCTAAACTCGCCATTGATCATTTCGGATGGGTTGCCCATTCAGCTTCCATCAAGTGCTGCGAGAGCAACTGTGTTGCTAGTGGGAAGGAAAGTTTATTAAACGCATGCGTCTGTATACACCTTTGCTTCGGTGCGGTGCAGCAGTGGATAGTTAAATGCAATTCGGTGAAACAACAACAACAGAAATACTTCCCAGTAGCGGTGTTGGCAATGCTCTTGAACGCTTTTGAGACGGTCAAGGTTCTTCCTGGTGGTGGTTTTATGGTTCAATTAACTTTAAAAAAATTTACCACTTCTTACCAGAGCACTGCCGGGTACTCTCGTGGCTGGGTGTTTGAGGAGTAACCGAGATGGTGGATATATATCTTCATCGCAGATATCCGAATGCGCTAACAGGCCGGTGTGGTCATGCAGTGAAGCCTGGTGAATGGCGGAGGCAAGAAGCGGTGGAAAAATCTCAACATTCACTTGGGCACTGATCCGCGTCCGGAGTCCGCCCGTTGACCGGCGCCGGTCCAACAAACCCGTGAGAATGGTTTGTGCCGGGGTCACGATTAGAATTGAATCGAATATCTAAAGCATGGGAGCTTCTTGGACGGGAAGTTTTTTGAAAGAGCATCAAGCTGGAACAGTTGGCGAAAAAAAAAACACACCAAGGAACATAATTTTCATTGCCACTGTGTATAGCGGAATGGGCATGATAGATTGCCAGAACGAAGCAGCCGGGTAAGAAAATCTGTGATTGGACATATTGTGTTGGTTTCGTAGAGTTTTTATGTATTTAAATAATTCGGAAACAACTGTGTTTTAACGCAAGCAATTGTTGAAGATTAAGTGATGTAAATAATCTGATTCAAATGTCTTTTTATGAGAATTTTGGTAGTTATTTGTTTCTCAAGTCAGTGAAATACTAAGAGACTAAAGATCATATTAGAACCTAATAAATAGTATGAACAGTTGGTAACACACGCAGTGGAGCAATATTTTATTGCTATTTTGGAAATTACTCTTACATCTTTTAATGCCTATTTTATTACTGCGACCGTCAAGAGTCACAAATCTGATAGTTAAACAACGAAAGACATGATGTAAAATTGCGATCTGCTCTGGAGCAAAGTGATAAAATCTTTCCTTTTCTTTAACATTCATAACCATTACTCTGACTACCGATGAGAATATGTTTCAATTAATACACTTGCGCTGCTTATCAAACGACCGCGTGCAGGACGAGCAAACAAGCACTGTTCGGCTAACCGGCACTTCAACCAGAGTACCAGAGCACTCTTTTCCGCTTATTCCAATAGATACAACCACAATCCTCCCAGCCTCAAGGCTTCAAAGCCTCACCCAGACGTGCGCATTGTGATTTAATGTAAAGTTTTTTTTACGTGTACCCTCTAAAGCTCCCTAGACTGCATGCACCGTTTTTCTCAGTTCGTGGCTGGTTCTTCTTCGCAACGGATTGCCGCAGAAGTTGTGCTGCAAGGGGTGGCGGTTTTTTTTTTCCATGTACTGTTTTTTTTTTCAAAACGTTTTACTCAAGCCACCGGTACCGTAACCGACCGCAGTAATGTTATGATTGAGTACCATTTGGATTTATTATGTATTCGATTATCGGACAAGCGTGCCAATGACGTGCGCTGGGAAATGTTGTTTGCACCAGCAACTGCGGGAGGTTGTTGACAAATAGGGACAGGTTGATGTGTGCAACTGTGAAAACGTTGCTTGCATTTTGATGCAATATAAAGTTTTAATTGGACCAAAGGCGTGGGGTTCGCTGCACTGAATAATATCGTTGGTTGAAGTGGAAAAGCTTTTTTTATTTTAAATTTTTAAATACTAGGGTGGTTTAATGGAAATTTACCGTTTTGGAAAAGATGATTTGGCTGATTCAACATCGAAGATGATCCCGAAATAAAGTATGTTGATTAGGATGCTAGAGAACTGTGTTAATTACTGATCAGCAAATTGATAAAACAACCCCTTGATTTGCAGATGGCAAAATAAACAACTTCTCCCTTCTTTCGACAACAATCTAAACAACTTGGAAACAACCGGCAACGATAACAATTCGCGAAGAAGCACCGATTTGCTGATGACCGGGAGCAAACGTCTATAACCCAGCAGACCAGTAACAACAACTACATAACAGCAGTGAACAAATAACGAAACAGCTTTACAAACTTCATCCTCCAGAGTTCAGAAAGTGGCGCTCCGACCGTCGGTACCGTTCGGCGATCGTAGGAACGCGCCCGAACATATCTTCACGTATGCAAACAAAACCGACAATCGCAGCAGTAGAAAGCGTCGGCAGTGCGAACCGTAAGCGGTTCCTAATTTTGGGCTATTAATTGCTTTCGGAATCAACACCGCCGGTGGCCACGTACTTTCGGCTGCCTGCGCGTTTTTTTCTTTCACTTGCTTCTATCCTTCCCAACCGATGCAAACCGATGCAACGGAAGCTTTTTTTTTTTTTTTGGGGAAGTTTTGGTGAAGTTTCCCCAAAATAAAGAAAAACAAGACACCGAAACTAACCACTGTTACCAGACTTGATTTAACTCCTCGGAAGTGGATCTATCGTCGTGAATAGGTGGGTTTATGCAGACAGGAAGCATAGACCTGGACCCGTAATTAAAGCTCCATTCGCTCTGCCTTCCTAATGTATCCAACTGTCTTCGTACCCGATTGTGATCGTTTCTATAAAGATCAGGGTTCCGTTCAAAAATTTCCATCCACCTTGCAGTGTATAACACGTGCGCTGGATTTTGTTTTGCCCCGGCACGTACCGGAATGCTTTTGATGAGCGATCGATTAACAGACGTGCCGCTGGATAGTATCGACTTTTAAAATTGGGGAGTAAATAAAGATGAAGAAGGGAAAACTTTATTTCAGGTGCATTGGTTTAAATCAACCATCGGCGAAAGGGAAAGTGGCTCACAATAGTAATTAAACGATTTATTCTCTTATTCGTAAAACACTTGTTTTTAGATATGTACCAGATATTGGATAAACAAATCAAAGAAAATTTATAATAAAAAAATAGTTCCTACATTATACCCTAATCAATTCTATTAAAATTGATCAATACATTGTGAATAATAAACAGCACAAAATCAATCAGATTATTTGACTGAAAATTCCATCGAGCAGTGGACACGATCGCACTCTAACCGTGGTATGCTTCTGGGCACTAAACGAAATCGAGCTTATCTGCCGCAGCATACAACTTAATAATGCATGGTTCTCGCATACATCGAACGACACACTCATGCCACGTTCAACAGCAAACTTTACACAGCGTCTTTGGCCGTGTTGTTTCGCCACGTCATGGTGAGCGTATGTTTTTGCGCAGCAAAAAAAAACATTCTTTTTCACCACCATCGAGAGAAAACCTTCGCGATTGCAGAAAAGTAAGCCAGCGGGCCCCACTGGGTACTGGCCTGGCACCACCGAGAGGGACACCCGCTTCAGCAAACGGTCGCTGTTGCTAAACCGGTATGTCGTCGCGTACCTCACACGACCACGACGACGTTCTCTTTCACAACGCCTTCGGTTAAGGGAAAAGCGGACACTCACAGACACACCGATACGCAGCGCACAAGAGCGTGGCACACGCGCTACTCTCACGGGATCGAGATCATGGAATGTCGTTTGGTATGTTTTCCGTTTTGACGGCGTTCCCTTCCCAGGTCACCTCAAAGCCCCGGGATCCTTCATGCTCCACGACTCATGCTCCAATCGTACAGACGATCATCTCGACTCATCGTTTATGCGGATGGAGCGAGCCTACCCCGGAGTGCGGTGGTACAAATGTCGCACGATCGAGCCCTGCTTAGACACGCTAAAATGTTACCTTACGGCTCAAAGTTCCTTCAAGAGGGTGCGCCAAAGGTGCGATCCCTCACCATGGAACTCGCCGGTCTGGAGCTGATGGTGGCCACTGCTGTGGGAAGCCTTCAAAATGTGCAAGTGTAAGGCTTGTCGGTGGCTCAACCATCGCGAAGATGAACAGGTTCCACATTCCACGCTTGGATGGCTTGCCGTATATCTTTCTCTGTTGCACTAGCACTTTTTATCTTTCCTCCCTCAACGACGGCTTTTGATTGTTGACAGTCCAACAAGTGGAGGAGAATATTTTGAACATGTTCCTAGGAAAAGAGATTAATTACTTTCTTTCATTTTAGGTATTTAAGACACACTTTAAGATCGTTAGATATTTTTCTTATCCTGAGTTTTAGAGGTTCCCACCATAACAAAATTACAAAACCCATCCACATTTTTACTTAATAAACATAAATGATTATACAGCTAAATATATATAAAGTTTAGAAATTCCAGAAGCAGTTGAGCAATAGTTCCAGAAGTTGTAGGGTAGAAAGAGAATCTATAGTAGAAGGCTATATTCGCATTTGAAATAATTGAAGTCTTCTTCTCTAAACTGTAATACCGATTACAGCCTAATTAATCAAGGTTTGTCTTCTGAGATTCCCAAGACCAATTGTTATTAGAATGCATCACATATAATTCGAAGATATTGGATAGGACCTCATTTATAGTGGTCTGACCTGTATTAAGAACCCTTATGTTGTATTAAGTTAAAAAAATAAAATCAAAGTTTTAGTATATGAATAAACAACTCCTCAGAAATTAATTGATCCTTGAAAGCTTCTGAAACCTGTAGGTATCCATGAATCCCTTTGAAACTGAATAATCAGAGAGGCGGAATTCCTCAATAAATCATGATTTTGGGCGTTAGGATTTAGTCTAGGTTCAGAAGAAATTTATTATAGATCGTTAAATCCAAGACTTCTAAGAATCTCTGAGGATTAATGTTACTCCAGTGGAGAGATCCACATTCTTCCATTTGTTTCAACGATTTATTCATATTCATTAATGTGTATCAAAATCAATCTACACTAGGACACTAAGATAACAATATGAATGTATGCAGGATATCCCTGAACTCACATAGTACCAAAATCTTTTCGAAGGTCCCCCCAAAAAATGCAGGACACTTCCTTTATTTGCTTTCGAGCCGATGGAATTCCCAGAAAAAGAAAGCGTTTTCCCTTCGTTTGCCGATTTCCGGAAGAAAGAGAAAGGTGTAACTCTAGCGCTGCCGGAGCGGGAAAATTCGTCAGCGACAACTGTGACAACGGAGCGGATCGAACGAATGTGCCATTATGACGCGACCGGTAAGGCTGCCGGCAAGCATAACCGATAGCCAGCCATCCACTTTCCAATTTCTTCGTACGAATGTGTTCTTGCCGGACGGTTTTGCGCCCAACCGCCCGTTAGTAGGGCACACGGCCGAAACATGGCGCGTACCAATACGCATCGATTGGAGGTCGATCATTCGATCGGCCACCACCTGTTCAGCCGATTTGTTGACGATTTCACCGCCACATTTGTCTTGAAAGCGACGTCGTAGGTACTTGTGTCTATGTGTAGCGAAGCATATGAAAGCGAGACTGTGGGGTTGGAAGAAAAGAAAAGCGTCTTCCATCGCTTTACCCGAGGGGGTGTCGTGCGCAGTGAGACGAAAGGCAAACGTTTACTTCCACAATTAATCACAGCATAAATTCCTCTGCGGTGTCACCGGTTACGGATGGTTCATTCACAACTTTCAGCATGGTATGGCCCGGAGCGCACTAGGAAACCGAGCTGTCAGTTGCTTATTTCACTGAGCTGGAGTCCACCACGATTTCGTTCGTGATGGGTCGACGTCAGAGTAAGGAAAGTGTTCAACCCGTTGAAAATGGTGTTAAGTGACAAACACTCGGGCATCGGTTCTGACCATGACCAAATTGTGCAGTGCAGTCGGAATGTCGTGCGCTATGCTTCGTTAGCCATCGAGTAATGGAAAGAAAAACAATGTCACCGGGACACAGTGGTATGGAAACAGTTTCAAAAAAGCTTTCGCTCAAGGGGATGCCCATGTAAACCAACACCGATCGGGTTGGTTTGGTTTAAGTACGTTGGATCTTGGAGGTAAGTTGGAGATATACTTGAGGTGCGATATGGGATATTCGAAAAACACAAAAAACAGCACACTTTCTCCCACAGAAGAGTAGCTCTCAGCAATGAAGAGATCTTTTTTCAATAAACAAACAATCACTTTAGTGTTGGAATTAGTACCTCGCATAGCCACTTCTGGAAAAAATTCTCAAAAACACTAACATCTTCCCAAAGTGATCTCAACAATTGAGTAGATACAAAACACAGCAACATCTTATACATTTTCTATCATTTCTTTCACCAATTCTTCCCCAGTACAGCGGAGTAACCTGAGTGTACAGCGACAACTATCAACATGAGCTTAGTGATCGGTGTCATTGCACTTACCCGCCAGTAGTCGACAAACAAACTCCATTCCAAACCGACCTGTGGATGGGGAAATTGAAATGTAGAAAGTGAAATGCATTATCATACACTTACCCACCTGTCCCGCAATTACCGGCAGTGCCATCTTCCGTGCCGGTGTCTGATAAGCAAACAATCTGCACCGCACGGATCGGTGCGTACGTAACCATCTCTTTCGGATGCAAATTGCTCTCACGAATCGTACAGGTGGCTGTAATGTGTTGAACGATCGCACATGGTTTATTTCCACTCGGTGCAAGGGCTTCCGGATCAAATTGACGGTTTGCTGCAACCCCTAGCCGGCGTCATCCGATGCAATTGAATCATTTGTACAACCATCTTGTCCGGTGTGCATGCGACCGAAGCAACGCAATTTGGGAAGATTTGTTGAATGCGAAACAAATTGCAGAAATGCATGGGAACATGTTTGTTAAAGTGTAACGTAATTCTTACGGTGAGAACCCCTTTATGGTTCGTTAATTTCGTGAAGTGTTCATTTTCCCTGCTGTAAAGAACATATAATGCAAGAATAAATCCAAAACACAGTCGCATTCGTTGTATTCGAGTATTTTGTATTTTCTTGACATTAAAATGATTGGATAACAATTCAATATGTAGTTTTACTTGTTTCTAGGGTTTTAGTTCGTAAAAAGATTTGGCAAACTGCCGCTTACGGTCTACCAAAAGATGTCGCCCCTTCAAGCCCCATCCTGCCTGCTAGTGATGCTACTCTGATGCTTATGGTACAAGTTTCTCTGGTTTCATCTTCTACCTCCCCATCGTTTGTTGCTTTCTATTCGTACGATCAGTTTCTTCACTCGCCAAGATATGAATGGTGAAGAGTTGGTCACAACGAAAATCCTATCGAACGCTCCTGAAGAACCTGAATTGTAGATAGCTTCTTTTTTCTTCCTTCTTCAAATGGTGTGTTTGTGTTGTGGAAGAAGATGCAAGAGAAAAAAAAAAAGAATGTGTCGTGTTGGCGCTTAAAATGGCGGATAGTTTTTTTCTTCTTTTGTTTGCGCCACACGCTCCCAAATTGGCCTGGTGGAGAAATTTGCTGCTGTCCTCTCTACTGCTTTTCCGTCGGCTCGTCTATCCCGCACTGACTCGTTTTATCGTCAAATACACTTGTTTTGTCTATACCATGTTTCGAGGGTTCATGGATTGGTTGTTTTCTTCATCTTGCTTGTTTGTTGTTGCGTTATGTGCATTTCTCTTTCTAAGACTGCGAGTATTTGGTCGATCTACGAACATGTGCTCGTACGGAGCTACTGAGCTGCCGTTCGCACCGTGGCCGATGGCTTCTTCATTGATTGATTGATGATCAAAATTGACTCCCGACGTTTAGCGGGGCCCACAAAGCTGTCTAGTTCCTTTTCCTTCTTCTGCATTGTTTTTCCCCATTTCCACATCACACTACAGTTTTTGTGTTTCTTTATTTTTTGTTTCCCGGCCCGCGGCACTTTTCTTCCGTTTTCGCTTTCGAACGCATTTTGGCTAATGGATAGAAGCCACCCACTTCGATCACTTTCTTTACAACCGCGGGCGTTCCCCTGTTACGAATGCGTTAGGTGTGTTTTTTTTCTTTCCTTCATGTGGCTTTTATTGCGAACCACGCGAAAGCTTTGTCTTATCGGGCTGTGCCGAAACACTGTCGATCATTAAAATGAGTTTGCAACATCCAGCTGTCGCTGTTTTTTTTTCGAACCGATCGAACGACGCCCTCGCACTTTGCTCTTACGCACCAACGTCACACCGTTTTCCATTTTCTAGTGGAGTGATAATAATTTTCCAAATGGTTTCGCATCGCAAAAAAAAAAGAAAAAATAGAAACACTTTCAAACGCGCATTGTACCAAAAACTTTACTTGAAAACAAAAAAACAGCTCACCGTCAGCAGTAAAACAGAAACTCGCACAAACTTCATTTCCCAGGGTGATTCAGAAGGTCATACGAAAAGAAAGCTTAGCTCTGATATGCGGTCCACACGAGCATCATCCTCAATTAGCAACACTAAAATTTCACTTTCATGCGTTTGGTTGAAACCGCACTACGTTTGGGGGGGCGCTTTTACTGCAGGGCTTGATTATAATTAAATTATCTAATTACCTAATAAGGCACATTCATTTCTTCTTGTAATTGCATGTATCTGCTGCTGTCCGTTCTTTGCAATACTCCTTCCGGTACCGGTCAACAGCCCTCTGCGACGGGCACTAACGTCCTTCACTTCCACTTGTCGGCATTTGTGTGTGCGTGCTATGAGTTTGTCGTTGTTCTACGGTTTGCTGTATGGTTCGCACAACCCTAACTTCTAGACATGTTAACATAAAATCAGTATAAAAAAATAGCTGCCGAAACGTTGCCACTTACCATCCCAATGAGTAATTTATAGCGGTAGCGTATACTAATGCTACCCCGTCTGTGCTACCATTACTAACTTCTCATGATGCTGTCACCAGGATAACAATGGATTAAAAATGTTTTGGTAATAGAGAACCGGCTCGAAGATTTCCCCGAGTGGGGATCGTGACTGTTCCATTGCGCCTTGTCGTCCAACTGTCGCTTCTTAAAACTACCATCTAATGCCATTTATGTGATGCTAGGTTTTCTCATCTGCTCGACGTCTATGTTACAACTCTATCGTTTAAAAAACCACGTACTACGAGCATTTTGTTACGGTGTGTGAATATGTGTTTGCCCTTCCCATGATCCATCCCCTGCGATCAAAAAGAGCTGTGACCCAAGTCCCCGAGGAGATGCTCCCGGTTTCTCACGGTGACCTCAATGAGACGCTTACAACGAACCTGCCTAGTAGACCGGTGTTCATCTTCTCGGTTTACCGAACGTACCCGACGAACCGGCCACCTCCGAGCGACGTCTTAACGTGGAATCGTCATTGAGCTCCAGTCCGGCCACCATCTGGGCGATCTCACGCTCCTTCTTCATGTCGGGTGGATTGAACTGTAGACTAGCGAGTGAGCCATGGCTGCGGCTGCGATGCTCCTGCCGGATCGAGTAACTGAAGGCGCGCTCGTTCAGATGTCCTTTACGCCGATAGATGCCTGTACCACCGGGAGATTCGGCACCCGAGTTACCCGACATATCATCCAACCCGGCAGCAGCCGACTGTGCCAACTTCCGATTGCTCATCGACAATGGACGACTGTCCGCTAGTGAGCCGGGCCCACCGCCAAGACTTCCGTTCGGCTGCGGTGGGTAGGCAAACATCGGCGGTACGACTGGGACACCGATCGGGATGCTACCATTGCTGCCGTTAAGCGTTTTGCCCTTGTCCTTCTTCTTTTTGCTCGTGCGCGGATGCTGCAGTGTTGCGTACTGGGGTGCCATCATCATTGCCGGCAGGGTCATGCCGGCGTGGGGATGCATACCGGGATGCGGGAGGCCCATCGCTGGATGCATCTGGGCGTGGGGATGGAGCATGGGATGGGGAGGTAGACCAGCGGCCATGGCCGCCGCCGCTGCCGCCGCACTGCCGTTCATGCTGCGGTGACCGATCGTGTGGAACTGGCGGCCCGGTACCGGCGGCGGACCGGAACCGGGATGGCCCGCCATCGGGTGATGGTGTGGGTGGTGGTGGTACATCATCATGCCGTGATGTGCGGCTGCTGCGGCGGCCATTGCTGCGGCAGAGTTGGCTGAGGCTGGACCGGCAGCCGGCCGACCTAGTGGATTCATGTGCATGGGACGTGGTCTTATAAGCGTACCGGATAAACTTTGACTGCCTACCTGCTGCTGTTGGGCCTGGTGCTGGGCTGAGCTCTTGGCCGCTTTCTTGTCCTTCTTGGACTTTTTCGGTTCCTCTTTCGGTGGCGGTGGTACCGGAACCGGCGCACTGATCTGACGGACCCGTGCCGGGCGTCCCAGCGTGGAACCGCCACCGACGCCGCCTCCAGTGCTGCCACCGAGACCACCGGGGCCGGAGTAGATATCGTAGTGACCATCGTTACCAAAGCCGATGCCATCGATCTGATCGGTGGAACCGTTCCACACTTTGTGATTTTCGTCGCCATTGTACAGTGAGCTTTCACCGTCATCCACTACTTCCAGGTCCGCACTGCTGGCATAAACTAGAAGAAAAAGTGGAGAAACAACAATATATTATGAATAGTGATGATGGATAAGATAAAAAAACAGACAAACATGTCACCAAATAAAGAAAATCTATTGACTTTTAGATGCATCATAATGGCAATAGC
>KB663610.1:11679705-11707166 GCA_000349025.1 Anopheles minimus | reverse complement strand
AAAAAAAAAATCGTTCAGATTCACAAAGAAAAGAAAGCTTACGATCGAAATTTGAGAGATCTTGATGTGCCAACTCATGCCCGGAGGCCATGGCGGCAATATCAGACGGAACTTTCTTCCATTTGCTCGGCAGGACCGATGTCGTGCGATGTGCCATTATTTGGATGTAGTTTTTTTTTTCAGGTAAATCAGATTTTTATCAACTGTCACAGTTAGACATGAACAAATTGGAATTAAAAAGTCATAGAAAACATGTTATATCTCTTCGAAGATCTGTTTCGATTTTGTGAACTTTTAGTTAAAAAAATACAAAAAGGTTACTCATTTCCCACGATCCAAACTCACCAAAAGTAGTGACATGACAAATAATTGTAGAATCAATAACAATCGATTTGCAATCGACCTCAGGGTCGAGATGCACTCATTCCCGCATTGCATGCTAACTCACTCCCATTGTTATTCGGAAGCTCACCGGTAACAATCAGCAATCATTACGGCAATCGGGCACACTGAGAATCTACCCTCTTGGGTCAGGAGCACCCGACTACAATTGACTGATGTTCAGCTACTGCATTCCTCGCACACTGTAACGGTTGTCATCAAAGCTTTTCCCATGCATTTTTCCTCCCCGAAGTGCATGAACTTGAATTCTGTAACTCCAACAGGGGAGTCACAGCACAATGCGGCGATGTGTTGCAACCCAACGTTCACAGCACGGCGCACACATACTCGCACACACTGGATTCCAACAAATCTAGATCACGAAACTAAAGACTCATCGTGTTTCCACCTGTTACTTTGCTTGATTTAACGTACAACGTCAGCAAAAGTTCTCCGTGTGGCGCTCGGTAAGCCCTTTTACTTCCTGCCACTGCTCTAGCGTGACCGGAGCGTTCCGAATAGCCTCGATTCTCGTCTCCGGGGCTACGCTATTGTCGCTCGAAAACGGTGCCGGCTCGTTCGGTTTCTTTCGCTCCATCACCGACACAATCGCAACAAGGTCAGCATGTTTCCCACTCGCAAGAAAATGATATTGCAGGGTACCTCCCCATTTCCATTGCCATCCAAAGATGCTATTAACTTCGGGACTGTGAGGGGAGGTTCTTTCCATTGCCCTGCATTTGCTCCTGTTATGAAATTAGTCACATCATATCAGATTTTTCAGTGCTCATTTTCAATTTACTTCGTATGGTAGCGAACCGTCTCTCACATGCTTGTTTCGGTGATTCAGGTTGAATGAAAGATCTTTCCATTTAATACATTATCTTTAAAATAAAATTCGACCTGGTGGTACGAATACCTGTTGGTAGTTTTGTCTCCCTTCATGATAAAAATGATCGATGTTATATAAAATGTAATGAATAAATAATTCAGTTAAACGATTGTTAATTAAACCAACTGTTCAAAAATGTAATTATACATTTAACACATTAAAATCGCACCAAATCTTAAAGAAAGCCACAATGATAACAGTAAAGCAATTTTATCGCATCGTTAAATGCATTTTGATTTCACGCCAATTCAATATCACGGGACATAACGCATTGCAATTAATATGTAAAGCACAGCTCCTGCAGTATCCAACAGCTTGTGCAATACTCTTGCATCATATGGGCACAAATTGGGCTTGTTAACGGTGGGGAAACGGCGAAATAAACCGTTCCACGACATTACCGACACAAATGCTTGTAAATTGCCATGAAACATTATTAATCACCCAGTTTCATATGAAGATATTTCTTTTTTTTCTGTTGCAGTAATTGTGGTTAGCTTAATGGGTAAAAGTGCATAAGCGCGAATAGTTTGTCACCATCATAATGCACTTTGATCAGCATTATGGTGCCATTACTTTAAAATCATTACGTCTCGAATGTTAATCAGTAAGTCTCTACATTTTGGAGCTATGAAGCAAAGCACCTGCTGTACTTTTGTCAGCACATGCTCACCTGTCAATAAATGTGACAACTGTTTCGAACGGAGGCACAACACACACTCACAATGGACACGTGGTTTGGTGGTGAGGCACTCGCTCCATACAAAAACGATACCATATGCCAATGAAGCCAATTTATCCGTTTTCGTATTTACGTGTCTTTGCAGTGTGCAGTTGCTTACCAACTTCCTCTCCTCTACATCTTCTCGTACCTCTTTGTTATGACGTTCGGTTTTGCTTCCTGTGCAATTTTGCAATCGTTCCTCCCCATGTTCGGCCACACGGAAAGCTTACGAATGTCGGATTTTTGTTTTATTGCACCCGTTCCGAACAGTGAACGAATCCCTTGAAATTCGTCCATTATTTAGCATCTGGGTGTGGATAAGCGGGTGCTTTGGTGCAGCGGGCGGAGAGAAAAACACACACAAGGAGCTTCTTCAACTGCTTCAGTACACTGTGCAGCGATGGGTGAAGGACCGTACCGGGTCCGGCACTGGGTGAGGTGGTCGGAAATTATGAAATTTGCAGACAGCCCAAACAAAGCCCTCGAACACGGGACGGGTTTCACGGTCGTGTATTTGATTGGCCGATTGGAATGGACTTTGAATACGTTCGCTCGAGCCAAAGGCGATGTGCGATGGTGTTGTTTTAGCGATGTTGCTTACGAAACATAATTAGTCACCTTGCCGCTGCTGCGACGGTCGAAACAGTGTAGTAAAATCGTGTCTAAATAAAGAAACTTGCTAACTGGCTTGTGATGAGTCGTTGCTGATGTGCAAGGGTCAAGGCTAAACTCCGTGTTCATGTTTAATGACTGCGTTCGTTTACCTGGCGAAGATCTCGGAGCACCACGTACCATCAACTAGTGCTTATTGGCTGCATAAATTTAAGGATAACCTTCCAATAGTGGGGTTAATCGCAAAATGCCAACTTTTTAAGTTAACCTTTTGAGATATAGACTAAATTCCAACCTCCCAAGTGAGTCGCTATAAATTGTTCAAACGGCAACTGTCTGAATAGAATTGCTATTGAATGCTACACAATGCTTCCCAAGATCATCACTTACTCTCAGCAAAAATCCTACCGGAGTGACATCCAATTCGCATCAATTTGTGAAACTGGTACAATTTGTCGATCACGATCACGAAGGCTCTTGGTGCGATGGGAAGCCAAACCACCGTCGACATTCAAACCCGTTCGTTTCTCATGATATTTTCGGTGATCATCTCCAAGCCATCGCATAATCAAACCGTGCAACCGTGCTTCCAAATGTCCACGGGAACAACGACAACTCGACCGAAAACCAATGTCGGACAGGCGGGAAACCGGTTTGGAACCAACACCAACCAAACCGGCTGCTCTTGTTGCGTGTGTGCGTGTGTGCGTGTCGCTGTCCATGCTGTCCACCGTACGTTGACGCACTTGTTGATCAACGGAGAACAAGGCCCCACACCACAAAGCAAGAAGTCAACCATTTGCAACCGTATCTTGGGTTCGTATCTTGACCAACATGCAATCTTGGTCAATGCAAGATTTGGTAGGATCGTTTCGTTTTTTTTTCGCACTTCAAATTCCTCTTCCAATGACGATGGAAGGTCATGTGGTAGGTAGAAAAAAAGAGAGACACACTCAAGTGAGGTATCATTTGCAACCACCGTCACTATTTGTTGGGGTGATTTTTTGTGGTGTGGCGATGCATTTTTACTCGCTCCATAATTTGTGCTGTTTGCCGTGCAATGCTATTTTGCTGACAACATTGAACGTGTTGGAATTCTGTGCCCATATGTTTGGGTGGAGGGGGCCACCCATTTTAGGCGGAATTATCGACCCACACAAACTTTCATAGTTAGCCTAATTTCGTTAGCACCAGTTACCTAAGTGAGTTTGCAACCCCTACAGTACGATCACCTTCAATGCGGCGACGTTATTGAGACACTTAACTGCCCGTACCCCTGTTTCATGGCCTGTGCCCGCTGATACTTACGATTTTTTACCGTGTACGCATCGCCGACGCCATTAATTGCCTGCCTGCTGACACCGACACTGTTGAGCGTGGTCGTGCTACCGGCACGTGATCGCCAACCCTCAGCCGTACCGTTCGATTTGCCACCGATCGTGCCGTACACGCTGTTCGAGCTGCCACTTCCGGAGCCACCCTCAAGCTGCCGGGCGTACGAATTATCTGCATACGCGTGGAAACAACAGCGTACCAGCGCATTGGCGGCCGCTTCCCGCTTGCAGATAAAGGTGTGACACTCGAGCACCTTGATGCCGGTGGTGCGCCGCAAGATGGCCGCAAAGATAGGCGGATGCTGTGCACGTGGGGTACGGGCGAACGGTGAGTCGAGTGGCAGAAACTTCGGTTCCGGATTGTTATTGCCACGCTCCGGTATCAGCACTTGCCGTACGGCGGCACAGTAGTGTAGGGATTCGATCGGAAAGAAGCGCGTCACTTGCTTCCGGTTTTCGTCCACATTCTCGAGCAGGATGCCGTTCGACCAGACGCTCAGCCACGAGTCGATGCCCTTCGCCCCGATAGCACCCTCCGAAGGGTACAGGCTTCGCAACGGTTCCTGTATGCCCTGCAAGCCGTCCTTGCTTTGCCGGGGCACCGCACTGCCCAGGTACAGCACTCGGCAACGGCAAATCGGTGTCGATTCTCCCATCGCGTTTGTATCCTTCATAAGACGCGCCGTGCTTGTCCTTTACGGACACGTACAAGTGTGTAAGTTTGCCTTCGAAACAGAAATATGTGATTTTCTGTGTCTGAAAGCTTCAGCTCCTTCGCGCTTCCTTATTAACCCTTGCCGATCACCTGTAGGGTAGCACAACAAGTTGCAGGTCCAGCGATCTTCACTTTATTGCACTTTATCACGATTTATCTGTTTAGGTAGCGATACACTTCACCGATCGGTTGCTAGGCAACATTTTTCTTCAAATTTAATCCTCTGCAACAGAATGTTTGCTCTAGAAAATGAATATAAAACGAATAAATTATTTTCAACTGAACCTTTTCCTTCGACAGAAAACACATTAATTATTATTTTGAACGAACAATACAAAAAAAACTAATCTTAAACTACGCCAAATCTCATGCGCGTAAAACATTGCTCAGCCATATTACGGCCGAAACTTCAAGCAAGCGCTGAAATCTCTAGACCTTTTTTCCGTCTCCCACCGCCACAACCACACACAAGCAAGGTAGATCTTTTCTTCACACTCACTCTTACAAAAACCACACAAATAAGCACACCCATGCAAATTTATCACCAACACTGCATTCCAGTTACTTATAGTTTCGCCTCAAGTTATATCTGACCGCTTGCTTTCTTCGCTGTTGGAAGCATTGGAATCTTTTGATTTCGAAACAGTTCCATGGGTGGAACTGTGCGGAATCTACATATGGGACTACCACTTTTACAAATGGTATTAGACCACGTCAGCAGGATTCCGTATTGCATAGAACAAGACGACAGTTTTAGCTGCCATTTGACAAAACTTCTTACAGCACACTTCACTGCTTCGAGAACGATCTGATAGATGATGCGGTTGCTAATTGGTCAAATGTTAATTGTACACTTTTTATGATATATTCCGGTAAAACACTCACTTCCAAGCGGAGCACTGACAAAGGTGAACTGTTTTGCTCTCTTTCACTCAAACCGCCTTGGTTACACACCCTGTAAAACTTGAAGAGAATGCCTTCCACTTGCTCCAAGGGTTTTCTCCCAAGAGCCACTGGTATCTTGATATTCACTCTGCAGCACACGCACCACGCGCGGACCGTGTGTTGCCACGGCGAAGGCTCACAGAAAAATGACGTGGCTGTGATCTTTTTACCTGTCGGATCGGTTGGTGGATCGCGATCGCCTCTCCGTCGGTTTTGTCTCTACAGTGGGTGAAACAAACATTTGCTTTGTGTGAATATCAAGGTTTTGTTTCGCAGAATTAAGTTCAAAAATTTTGAAATAAAATCTGCGTTTTAATTAATATTATTATTGTTTTTATTTAAATTACTGTAATTATTTAAAAAAAATATAAACATAACAGGAACAGTTATGTAAACTGCTTTAAAATCCTTCTTGTAGTTCCTTATGCTATTAAAATAAGACACAAACAAATGTTTATTTTACTTCAAATGAATTTTAATTTGTTTTTATTAAATAACATTATTTTTTATTTGTTGGGTGATTGCATTTTAGGTTCGTTTCTTTCGTTGAAGTCTTTCATCGCCCATAGTTGCAATATTGGCCAGAATGAAAGATGTATACGCTTAGAAAAGGAAAGAAGTAGTTTGTACATCAAGCCGAAATTTTCCCGAGGCATGAATTCGTGTTCGAATGAGCTGTTATTCGAATTCGAAAATGCAACAAACGCTTCAAAATTTTACATTCCTACACCTTCGTCCGAACTTTATTAAATTTCTTACCCCTCTGGAAAGGGCGATTTGTATCTAACTGTTGTACATTGTTTTGCTCAACGTTTTTTAAAGAAATTAAAATTAAATCGGATGTTTTTTTCAATTTTTTCAAGACTAAGGAATATTTTTGATAGCTGGTGATTAGTTCTGCACATGTGACGCGCCATTTAATCGATTTCAAAACCACGTTGAATATGTTGTGAATTCTTGTATAAAATGCTCAATATTTCAACTGGCTTTGTCAGTCTCTGACAAACTTACTTACTCTGAGGTTCTTAAAGATAATTTAATTTAATTGATGATAATTCTAGTTCGCTTTTATTATTTGTTAAGGTTGTTCTTGATTCCAGAGCAAGCAGTTCAAACATTAGTTTACAAAACATTAGTTCACAATACAGATTTCAGTTAAAGATTAAGCAACCTGTTTAGGACCTGAGAGAACTCTTACGGCAGTTTAGATATGCGATTACACAAAGCCATTTAGTTATCTTTTTGTGAGGGTAGAACAAATGTGTCCGATCTTTGTAACAAAGGTTTAAGATAGCCGAAAGATTTAAATCAATAAATTACAAATAACAAATGGCACAATGTTCCATTAGCATTACTATGAAAGTATTTTAGGATTACCATATAGATCTTGGATCCCGATTGGATAGATTTTTTCCCGAATTATTTTCTCAGTTATGGCTTTTCTTTCGTCATGGTTCTGTTATCATGACGAAAGAAAAGCCATAACTGAGAAAATAATTCGGGAAAAAATCGTGGAAAAAATCTTCAAGTTTTATGAAAAAATTAATTAATATTCTTCCACAAGGAAGGGCAATGAATAATTTCTTAACTGCTATTTTGAGTGTATCTTCATTCAGTGTGTGTTATAGCTTTACATTCCTATACCAACTACTTTGGGATTCCTACCAACACGTTCAGAGCGCCTCATGGTAAGTGAGTTGGTAGCTAAACAACAGAGTGCCACGGATCATTACGCGCTCAGGTGACATCTTAATAAGACTTATTAACAATCTTCTGCTTGGCTACGCATTCAATTGCATCAACAATTATTGTTTGACCATTTCTTGCCATCTGATCACCTCGATTAAGCAGAGGGCAGTGTTAATATTCAACCATAGAAATTAATTACCAGTAAGTAGCTTGATCGATCGCTTTACATAATAAACTTAGCGACACACGTTCGTTAAGCCACACGGAAAGCATCGACTTCGAACCAAATGAAACGATGGCGTAGCCCGAGGAAAATCCACAACCACGAATGCTCCAAACGGTTCTCCTTTTCGCATTTTCTCGAATGGGGAAACTCGGCAGGTTCGTGGCACGTACGGTTCGTCTTTATCTTTGAGCACGCACCAGCGGTAGGGTTTTCCAATATCCCCACTACAGCTGCAACGATGCACCGATTGCATCGAATGCAGTAAGGACCGCTTGCACCGCATGCCGGCGCCGTTGGGTCAGTGCAGGTTTGCTGTTTTTTTTTTTTTCGCTCGTTCACCATTGAAGGGCCAGTTCAGCGGGTGCAAGTGGGTTGGGAAAATCGCCTCCGTATTGGCGAAGCAGTCGAGTTACGTCGATATATTCTGGGGGCTCGCCCTGAATCGCCCTCGGTACGCGCACGGGCACAGTTCGAAACACTTTTCGCCGATCGCCCATCAGTTTTCCTTTCAATCCCGTCGAGTGAAGTAGTCGGTCATTTCGTTCGCGTGTGTGTGTGTACAATTTGGGCAAAATGATAACGCTTTGGCTGTTGGGAGTTGGTATCCTTTCGCTCTACGTGTACTGCAAGATAAAGTTCAAGTTTGCGGAAAAAATCCCACGTGTGGAGCCGCTGCATCCAATATTCGGCAATGGGCTAGAGTTTGCGCAGAAGAATTCGTATGAAATATTCAAAAGCCTCTCGCGAGCGTACGATAACGACAAACGCATCTTCAAGCTGAGCTTTGGACCCATCCCGGTCATCTGTCCGACGCATCCGGATCTGATACAAAAAATTATGACCGAACCGGTCAGTATGGACAAACCGTTCGTTTATGATTTCATGCGCGTGAACCACGGATTGCTTACGGCACAGTGTAAGTTTTGAAAGATTTGTTTCCCTTGTAGCGGTAAAGTTTCCTGAAAGTTCTCGCGATGTTTCGTGTAGTTGGTGTTGGTTATGAAAGCAAGTGGGTAATTAGATGGTTAAAGTATATTTGGTACTATCAGTTAACTTTCTGCTTTTGTGTGTTTCGCATTTTAAGTTATTTGAATTTTACATTCCAGTAAACTGATAGGATAATTGATTTATTGTATAATTAAGAGCTCAAAACATTGGAACTATTTTAGGATAATTTTAAACACTTTTTACTCATTCTAGTTGGATCAAAGAGGATTGGGGTGTTCAGAATATGATTGAAGAATTTTTATTTAAATTGTTGCAAAATAAAGAAAATTTAAGTATGTTAAAATAAAGAAATATAATTATTAAAAACTTAGGAGAAATTGAAAAAACTTAAATAAAATTGTTTAAAAACTGCTTTAAGAACCAATTTAACACAATTTTAAATTTTTGCTAAATTCCACTTTTAATATTACACCTGATTAGGAAAATTATTTGAATTTTCTCGGTGGTAGACGATATAGCCTACAAATTTTAAAATTCTGGCGATATGGTGGGGTTTCGAAAGCCTAGATTGAAGATTTGTTAAAGAACCAGTTCAAGTTCTTATCGATCGAAAATTAAACTCCTCTTATGATAAACCATTTTAACTAGTAAATGTTATTTTATTCATTAATGAATTTAGTCATTTATTTGACTATTTTTCGGCATTTCACGATATTGTCAGATCCAATTATGCAAAATAGCGAAATTTTCGTGACAGTTAGATGACTTTTTAAATTACATAAAATCAAAGACTTTACTGAAAGCATTGGGTATTTAATCACAGGAGTGATGATTTTTTTTCGTTTAAATTATACTAATTTTACATTTATCATTTGTTGGTTTAACATCATTTCGCTGTTTACTTCTCATTGCGCCATTGTTCAAATAATCGATATAGATCCATAAATTTCCGCAAATCTCTTACTTTCACTGATCACATCACGTAGCCCAATCCAGTTCTTCGCACAATCTATTATATTACCCATCTCCGGTGATTAGGAGAAATCCAGTTTCTTACATGAGCTGTCACCGTTATCGGGTAGCATTTACGCACCGCTATTACGCACGTTGTAAATGGTTTTGAACTATTTACCGAAGCCGTCAACGCTAGGGCAATAAAACAAGTTTTCACCATTTTCAAGTACATTGTACGGCAAAGCGCCCCCTGCGCACCAAACCAGTAAGAACATAATCAAATCAGCGGCATCCTGAATATAGAGCCGCGAATGGAGACGGCAATGATTTAAAAAAAAGTGTTTTATTGAGGTTTGCAATCCTAAGAAGTAGTTTGATTAAAGGTAGTGAAAGGAAATGAAGGTTAGTGCATTGATTTTATTGCTTTACTAACCAGCAATCAGCATCACCCGTATAACAAGATATTTCGATGATTGGTACAAGGAAAACAACATTGTGTACGGAAAATGTACTTTCAACGTGAAGCATAGTTTTATTGCGAAAGATGAGATGATTAGCGTAGGAATAGGAATAGTCACTCTTCGCTAGCAACTTTTGAATTCAACTCAGTTTTCGACATATTTTATTGATTCATTATATAATTCACTTATGATTTCAAATCATTTTAATTATTCTCCCTCACCCAAGATGACGAATGGCGTGTGCATCGGAAAGCCCTCAATCCAACATTCAACACGCGCATTCTGAACAGCTTCATACCCATCTTTACCGATTGTGTTGAGAAGATGATCAGTAACTTGCATAAACATGAGAACGACCAAAAACCGATCAACATGCTCGAGTTCACCTCGCCCTGTACGCTGGAAATGATTTGTCGCACCTCGCTCGGCGGGAAGGTACTGGAGAGGGAAGGCAAGCAGGAATTTATCGAAGGGCTGGAAATGTAAGTGTAAATGATTTATTGAGTCTATTTAAACATAATAAAAAAAAATATTACTAGAGAACTATGTGAGAAGCGTTTAGAGTCGATGAATTGACGCGATTGGGTGGATATGAAGTGAAAGGGATCGTTTGGAAATAGTACAAAACCACCCTGCTATTGTTTGGATTTAATCGCGATCAACCGTTTGTTTGAATTGATTTACGACTGTCAGAATAGCTTCGGTTCGGTGCTCATGCGCATGTTCTGTACTGTTTTAATATGGATTGTTTGCTATTCATAATCGTAAGTGATCATGGAGCATTTAATTGGAGAATTGTCAGTTTTGCTCTTATTAGGAAGCACTAAACCTTGCTCAACGCAGAGTGTTAATAGATATTTGGATGAATAAAAAATGAACCGAGTTATCAAACATACTTTACCTTTACATACTTTTCAGGGACATTTTCTCTATCCTCCAATGATGTTTTTACTTATTTTTTCTCCACAGTATCCTTCACAACGTAGGCCTTCGAATTTTTAACGCAAATCTCTACCCTGATTTTGTGTACAAGAACACCCGTTTCTATCGAGCCGAAATGGCGGCTCGTAAAATATGTTACGCTTTCACGGACAAGGTAAAAAAACGCACCAAATACACCCTCACATGAACTTTATTCAATTGCGTCGGAAAAACGTTCCTTTCGGCAGGTAATTCGTGAAAAACGCGCAAAGTTCGAGGAACGGCTACGGTCTTCGGTCGACAGTAACAACAACAGCGCGATGAGCGATGAAAATGGCAACGTCGTCTTCGCCGATGAAGAAGACGATATGCTGAACTACAAGAAACCTCAAATCTTTGTCGACCAACTGCTGACCATACCGAACGATGGTAAACCGTTTACGCACGAGGAGATCACCGATCACATCTACACAATGATTGCAGCCGTAAGCATGCTATGCATGAGTTTGGTGTATATTGAAGGGGATGTAATTGACTGTGATGTTTTCTTGGGGATCTCACCAGGGTAATGAGACATCTGCTACGCAGGCCGCCCACGCCTGTCTGCTGCTGGCCATGCACCCGGAGGTACAGGAACGCGCAGCAGCTGAAGTACGCGAGCTACTGGCCGATGACGTGGAGTACACGCACGAAATACTCAAGCAGATGGAATACCTGGACCTGGTCATCAAGGAATCGCAGCGACTGTGTCCAGTGGCGGCCGTATTTGGCCGCAAGACGACTGGACCGATTCAGCTGGATGAATTTGTCATTCCGAAAGGGTTCATTCTGCTGCTGAACCCGTTTACGCTGCACCGGAAGAAGGAGTTTTGGGGCCCGAACGCCGATAAGTTCGATCCGGACAATTTCTTGCCGGAACGCGTCAAGGCACGGCACCCGTACGCCTATCTACCGTTCAGTGGCGGCCCACGTGGATGCATTGGTAACCGTTACGCTATGATGAGCTTGAAAATTATGCTGTCACAGATACTGAAAAACTTTAAGCTTACCACCGAAATACCGTACGAAAAGCTGGACTTCAAGTTCAAGGTCTCCATGCATCTGTCCTTCGAGCATCTGATCAAACTGGAGCCACGTGTGTAGGACGGTTCGTTGAAAAGCTGTCGTCGATGTTTCTTTTTTTATTTGAACTTTAAGCTCTTCTCTCACAGACCTACGGCATGACACTTAAAATGCCTTAGAGAAGTATGGAATTTAAGGGGATTTTTGGAATGTCCTCAACGTTTCCATTTTTTTTTATTTGAACGATTGCTTATCTAATTTTTGATGCAACGATAGACCACCAACTCGTACCTACATACTAAAGTAATAACGCGTCTGATACAACGCCGCGATATGTAACGAGGGGCATTCGTTCAACCCCCTTTTCGGTAGATGCGCTACAAGTGCAGTTGTATGAAAATTACACAGCTAGACACAAAGCGTTAATGCATTCTTGTTTTCTGTTGTTTTAATTGTCTGGAACACGCAACATTGCTGCTTTGATTCACGCAACGGACAGTTGGATTAGATAATTCTACCAAGTTGTGTTTTATTCGGGGCTGTCTACATTACGAGAACGGAAACACAGTGTTCCGTTCCGATTCAATGTTCTTGAACGTTCACTTCCTACACCCTGTACACTTCCAGCGCAGTAAGCTGAACTATTGTTAATGTGATATTTTCCAACTCGTTTTGCTTCTTTTGATCAGAATGTTTTGTTAAGGGATTAAATTCGATGCTGTAAAATGAGGATCATTTGTGTATACTCTGAATAAAAGTTATTAAACCATCCAAACAAACGACGTATCTAATTGCTTTTACTTTTAATGCATAGTGCAATGATACGGGCTTAAGCGCTTCTTTATTGGATTTAGCTAATTGTTGGTAAATTTGCACCGCTATCGAATTAGACACGCTCATTTGCAAGTCAAATAGGTTAAACCTTTTACACCGGTCGATGCGAATTTCAGCAAGTGAAGGCTAGTCGTCGCGAGGGGGTTGTACACCCTGGTGCTGTCGTAATGAAGTAGTACATGCTTTATTTACACTATCGGCAACACCGTTATTAACAAGCTTTTAATGTTTGCCCAACCGTGAACGTTAGTAAAAGGGACACGTGTCTGTGCCGAGGGTATTTACTTAAGAATTCACTCGCTTACACATACCGGTGCAGTGTTTTACCAAATTTGAGTAGAAAACCTACACAACTTGAAGAAGTGCACTTGCGCTGATTTTACTACATGACCGTTGTTGACGATAACGCTAAGACTTCAAGTAGTTGCACTAACGAGTAACATATCCCAACAGCCACAACGTATAGTCGACTGTCTCGCGAGTCCAATCCAATAAAACACAACACAATAAAATGCCGAGATCTGAGCATCAACTTCTACTTCTCACCGTTACTTTTCATTTCGATCAATAGTTCAACCCGACTATCGTGACATATATTATTAACCACCATGATTACATGATGTGAAATGAACATTAGTTTCCGGAAATCACATTCGTGTTAAAACCTTTAAACTAGTGATAAATCTACTCACTTGTTGGTTAGCCTGTGCACGGGAACAATGGATTATCGTAAAACATTTTCAGTGCTACTGCTGCTTTGGGGAAGTGTAAGTGAATGCTGTTAAAAAACATAGGGCATGTCTCTACATTGTTATTTCCACTTTTAGCTACAAGGATATGCGAAAATATCCCCCAAAGTGATATCACTGCAGCAGGTTCTGTACTCCGAACTTCAAACGCTGGAAAAAAGCGCTTTGGTTACACACCCCACATATACCACTCCAAACGAAGGTGTACTATACCGGTTGCGTAGTGTTTTCCACGAATTCGAACGTCAAAATCAGGAAAGTATCACTGCAATTCTAAGAGTGTTAGCACTGGTTGACCACACGCTGGAAAACACAATACAAGACTGCGAAAAAGTGTTCCATCTGCCATCGCTGGACAGTGAGAATGTGCTGTTTCGTGACGTTACTCGACCGTTGCTACTGCACGTGGAAGCACTCTGTCAGCAAATCGCTTCCAAAGACTTGGACGAGATAGAAGCGACGATGGTGACAGTGGAACAAGAAGCGAATAGCTATCGCATACGTCTCGATGAAACGAAACGTAATATGCAGATTGTGTTGCAGGAAGTGGACAACGGAGTGGAATCTTTCTCTATACGCAGCAAGGTTGATGAGCTGTTTAATGAAATAGAGCTGATAAACTCAACAATTCACAGATCAATTGTGGCTAGTGTGGAAAACCTGCGCACCAGGCAACAGTCAATCTGTGACGAAATTCTCCAAATTCAAGGAACAAACGATGACGCCAATATGGCTGTGGCTATTGAAAGCTTTATGGAGTTTTTAGACAATGAAACGGAACTGCTGGTAGAGGATCTAGCAGAGCAGTTGGACGATTGGTTTAATCAAACAGCAAACATGATCAATGCTGTTGAGGAGGAAATGAGAGAAATTCCGCGCGATCTAATGGAATCTCCCGTCGAAAGCTTTCTACAGAATGAAAGCTCCCTCAAATGTTTGGCGGAGTATAGTACTCGCAAAGCTGTGGAAAACATGAGACAAGGCTTGGAGAGTATATTGCATTGTTTCATTATTGCAAATGATACCGAACGTCCATTCGAAATGGCGTATAATCAACTAACCCAAACGGACGGTGATATTCAGCAGACGTTGCAAGATATTTTGCACTGTCATCAAAGCACTGTGCGTGACGACTACAATGTGGATGATTTTGGAAATATGGCGAGTTGTTTCGAAATGGTGAGTGTGTAGTTTTTCTATCTAATAGCATAATTTTATAATGAAAGATTATCAATTCCAGACCAAACCGATTTTGGAAGCGCTGCAAGATTTTGTGGACTCGAAAATGGATGAAATCTTCTTTCACGTCGACATTTCGATGTACTATAATGAGCTGAAAATGGAAACTTGCGTTTATTATAAAGCCCGCGAAATGATGTTATCCTTGTCCTCGATCAATCATCAATACCAAAAATGTAATATGGAAAACGAAATAGAGTTGTGAAGATATTACTAATAAAGACATATTTAAATGAATTCCTTTACATTAAACCCCGTTTCAAAAGTATACATCTTTAGAAATAATGTTTTACGTATGTTGTGTCCTTCGTTCGAACTCTATTAAATATCCATGTTCCTGTTTGAGAGCTATATCGAACCGAAACTTTAGTTCCGCCATCGTCATCTTTGTGCGTAGTTGAAAAGCTCGAACAATCATCGTCAAAATTACTTTCATAGTCAACATCGCGTATCGGGACCCGAGACAACTACGGCTGCCCGTATTGAACGGCATGTAAGCGTAAGATGGTCTTGCTTCACTACGCTCCGGCAGGAATCGATCCGGATCAAACTGATCGGCATCATCGCCCCAAAAGTCTTTTCGACGATGCAATGCGAAAAGACTGACAACGATAGTGGTACCACGGGGAATGAATTGCCCTTCGATAGTCACATTTTCTTGAGCCTCACGACCTACCGTTGCACCCGCTGGAGCCAAACGCAAGGTTTCCTTCAGCACACGATCCATGTAGGTTAATTGCTTCAGCTTTTGTTCTGTGATGGGTTCATCGGCGTTGTAAAACACATCACACACTTCTTGGTACAGGTTGGCCTGTACTACGGGATGCATTGCGAGAAATAGGCAAGCGTGTCCAATTGCGTGTGCCGCCGTATCGTAGCCCTTTTAAGAATAAGAAGTGTCGTTAGATGGTTTCAGGGAAAATCAGCTCTTTTGCATTACTCACTGCTCCTATGATGGAATAAATATTGTGAACAATTTCCGTATCCGTTAGCGGACCGTCGTCTTTTATTGTTAGCAAACGATCCAACATGGCCGGCGTATCTTCCGCTTCATATGCTGCATTTTCCAAAGCTTTCCTTCGGGATGCAAGTATCTGTGGAAGTGTTTCGTTTGAGAATTGAAATAGTTTCCAAAAAGTTGAGTTAAATTTCATGCACTTACTTTATCCACTGCACGATAACATGCGGCCCTCGTATTGCTCTCAGTTTTATAATTGTTAGTATGCTTATAAATCCAATCGCAGTGATACAAAACATTTATTGCCCGAGCCGATATCATCTGGAACAAGCTAGGGAGAGATCGATCGTTAACGACATGCACAAAACTGTTCCTAAACACGCACACACTTACCTGTCCAGATTCCTTAATATGTTCTTCGCCTCGAGTTGTTCTACCACATTTGCTCCGAGCGTGGTGGAAAAGATCATGTTCAACGTGCATTCGCTTAATAGCGGAGCCAGCGAAACTGTTGATGTCTTCTCTACCTTTGATTCCAATTTTGATATTAGATCATCCGCACAAGCAATTAATGTTGGTAGTGCATTGTTCACCTTGCCCGTACTAAACGCCGGACTTAGAACCTTGCGGTAGCGTTTCCAATTGTTGTCTAAATCCCCGAAAAGATTCCAAAAACGTTAGCCCAAGATGCAAACACAACGATAACCTTGAACTTCATACATTTACGCGTCAGAATGCCCTGCTCTAGTTGTACAAAGCTGTAGAAAAACGGCTTTTCAAGGCACTTTGGGTGGCTCAGCACAGACTCCGCAAGCTTTGGATGGGAAGTGCACAGCAGCAGTTGCGGGCCGAGCCAAACTTTGAACCACTTGTCAAACTGTGTAAACGGTTGCACAACGTTCTCGAACAACTTGGCGGGGGATTTTTCCATAAACGATAATCCATTTCCTATCAATGGATAGCAGGGCTTAGCACTGGGAATATCCTTTGCATATCGTGTACGTACTACAAACGTGTAGTAATACAGAATGCACAAGGCAAAGAGCACAAGAACGATTGCTAACATTCTGACTGGGATGGCGGCACTAATGTAACTGAGCGATAAATCGTAGTTTTTCGCACTAAAGTTTGATGCAACCAGTGGGTTAAGGATAACAAGCACGTTTACTAGTGTTGATGTTGTGCGTGTAATTAATCACGATGTATTTGTTTGTTTGAATGCGGGCAACTGTGAGGTTAATTAGACACTTTTTATTGGAATCACTGCCGAAGGAACTCATAAATTTGCAATCGAATGAGTTTTTTATAACAAAAATGTTAAACTACAACTTTTCCTAGTCGGAGCGGAACTGGGTGGTCATTTAGACACTAAATTCGTTATTAGCGAGTTGGTCCGTTGGAAAGTATGGATTCAGCGTGCTGTATGTTTCGATGTTTAAATGTTCTTTTGGCTATGGAATGTGCGGATTCAGCGTTGTAAATGCGGTGCTTTGTGCAGATGCTTCGTTGGTCCGTACCAACAAAAGTCTAGTTACTAACGCGTTGCTGTTGTGGTTACTTGATGAAGGTAAGTTAGTGTTTATATATTTTTCAGCTATTTAATTTTGTGTGTATAAACAGGTTCACCTAGCAGCTTAATTTGCATATTATCTTACTTACTAACCTGAGTTACCTGAGAGTCAGAGACGTCTTAAGACAATTTTATTGAAAAAACTTCTCTACTCTTTCGATACGATCAAGTCAAATTTCGCAGTTCCAACTCCAAAGGTCACAGGAGTATTATTATTTATTAAAAATAATTTTATTATCTAATCATTATTAATTAATCAAAAAACATACTTCAGAACACTAAACATACATCTAAAAAACAATTAAAAGATAAACCGTGGTTAATTAAAATATATAATAAAGGATAACATTAAAACGAAAACCGTACATGTCACGGGGTTTCAGTTTGTACACGTTTTTCTACCGTCACAAAATAATCCGATTCAAGCTTTAGGGTCAAATCGAACCGAAATTGCAACTCTCTCATCTGCAAGCTCGACCGTAAACGCAACCTTCTCAATATACTTGACAACATCACTTTCATACCAAGCATCGCATAACGTCCACCGATGCAGTTCCGCGATCCTGCACTGAAGGGAACGTATGCGTTTCCATTCCGGCCAACGCTTCGTTCCGGTAGGAAACGATCCGGATCAAAGACGTCCGCATCCGGTCCCCAAACATCTTTACGTCGATGCATCGAAAATATGCTCATCACTATGAGGCTGTCCTTCGGGATGCTTAAATCCGCTATTTCTATGTCCTGCATTGTTTGGCGTGCAATGTTAGGTCCGGATGGTGCTAGCCGAAGACTTTCCTTTATTACGCGCTCCATATAGGTGAGCTTCTTTAGATCCTCCAGTGTAATATCTTGTTCCGGGTCGGGGAAGACATCCATCACCTCACGGTATGCACGCTCTTGAATATCTGGGAACATGGCAAGAAACAAGCACGTGTGTGTCACCTGCAGCGCTGTGGTGTCGTTGCCCTGCAATACGAAACGAAGTAGCAAAGCTGTTTATTTCCTTTATCGCCAATGACTCAAAACCTTCCAAGACGTACCGCTGCGATCATCGAGTAGATGTTGTGCGTTATTTCGATGTCTGTAAACGGATTCCCGTTATGACGCACAGTCAAAAGTTGGTCGGCAAATATTTGAGGCCTCTTGTAATCCACACATTCATCAGGAACTTCGCTACCGGACTGTACACGTGCTTTGGCTTTTTCTATAACCTGTTGAGTACACTCTCCTTACATAAGCATTAAAGCATCAAAATAAAGGTTTACTACACTTACCGACTCGAAGAATCGGTAACAGGAGGTGCGACGTTCAGACTCTTCTATGCAGTCTTTGGTGAATCCATAAAGTACTTCTATATAGTGATGAATATTTAGCATGCGTTTCGCTACCAGTTCGAAACATCTACATAATAGATGAAAAAATGTCGCTTAACACGGTACAACACATCAGAACGATTCAGTGTGATAATACTGCACATAAATAATATTACCGGTCCACATTTTCGATGAATGTTTCCTTGCCGGGTTGCTCTAGTACGTCACATCCGATTGTGGTCCCACAAACCATCTCCAGCGTGCACTTGCTGATAAAAGGAAAGATGGATAACGATAGAGCACCATTGCCAACACTTTTCTCCATGTTGTGCACCATCAGCTTGGAACATTCCGCAAACACGGGAATAAAGCTGTTCAGTATACGCGTGTTGAATGCTGGGTTGAGTGCTTTCCGTTGAGTCTTCCACGGATGATCTGCAAGAAGTAGCAGTAACGTTTGTTTAGGCCACTCAAACTCTATCTGCACGGTGCCACATACAATGTCCTGCGAATATTCCATGCTCCAGTTTCACAAAGTCATAGAAAAATGGCTTTTCGAGACACTCGGGATGTGTGAGCACTGCGTTCATGATGTCCGGATGTGACGTACACAGCACTAGCTTAGGACCGAGCCAAATTTTAAACCAACCACCAAATTCTCTGAACGGCTCCATCAGCACGTTAAAGAGCTGGACGCGCGACTTGCCCATAAATAACTGTCCGTTGCCGATGATTGGATAGTACGGTTGCATGTTCGGTAGATGCTGCGCAAAACGATGGCGTTGAAGAATCCAGCAATGTAAAAGTCCCACTGCGGCGAGCACCAGAAACAACCATAGCCACCACATCTTATCGATCCTTACACCTGCACTGCTTTGCATCAACTGGAATGTAAACTGGGCGCTTGAGGGAATAAATAATCCCCGGTCTCAATGCAGCCGATGCCAGTTCCGCTCCCACGCCAGCCGGTGACAACTGTCACCAGCTACAAACAGAATCGGAATCTAGTTCGCTGAGTCGCAAGCAACGACGGCGGATCTACTTGCCGCATGCATGCACTGCAGCGCATTGTACAACCCTGCGAGAGATGAGTGGATGCAAATTAAAAAGACCATCAACCCTTTGAACTTCCGGTAATGTTCTGCCCGCGAATGTTTGGTTCGGCATCTCTTACGGTACGGTGCAGCCAAGGGATCAACAGTTGAAGGCAGTATCGAACAGAAAGTACATCGCTATTATAGTGCAATGAATGTAACGCATTATGAAAGGTGAATGAATTTTTGATTTTATATGAAGGTCCATTTCAAGCGTTCACGCTTTTTCGAATGATCAAGTATCTCAACGTTTTATGTATGTTTCTTGTATTCATTCATATATTTTGCGTGTAATGGAGAAGCAATAGCATCGCACCAAACATGCTAGACGCAACAAATCTTCTTGTTCTCGAGCGAACATATGAATGAAAATGTAAACAAATCGGAATCTGAAACAGTAGCTCAGAGCAACTGGATTTGTCGCATTCACGCTGAATTATGGCTCTAAATACCGGAAAGTTGTAGTCGCATATGCAAATAGCCACGAATGCATTTGTTTTTGTGTGTTGGGAAATCGTGCTGAGTAACAAACCAGTTGCTGTACCCGGGTGAAACATTTGCAATTTTTGATAAATAAATTAATTAATCCTTCCTGTAAATAGTATGCATAAGAATGTTATGTTTCATTAATAACTTTATTGTAGGATTGAGTTGTTAAAATTTGCCATTTGAAGGAAGTACATGAGTATGAGGCCGCAATGACACAAGAACCGCTTGATGACCGCTTTTATTTAAGCCATCAGTTTCAATGTTTTATACATATACATTTTGATATTTAGCATGTTGTTTAATGCAATATTTGGTATAATATTAGTGCTATTCCTGTGTTATTTGCGAATCGGCTGAATGCTCATTTTGTATCCCTGGGACAACCTCAGTTGAACGTCGAACTTAAACTCCATTTTCTCATACTCTAAATCGGTGTGGAACCGGAAATTCCTCAACAAGTGAACGAGGACCACCTTTACACCTATCATGGCATATTGTTTACCGATGCAATATCTGGCACCAACGCTGAATGGTTTGAATGCATGCGGAGGTCGATCCTGGGAGCGTTCCGGTAAAAACCGATCCGGATCGAACCGTTCCGCATCCGGTCCCCAAAGATCTTTTCTTCGATGCAATGCAGATATGCTAAACAACAATGCTGTTCCGCGAGGGATTATGTTCCCATCCACCTCGATATCATCGGTGGAGACTCGGGCGACCAATGGTACCGAAGGACACAGCCTCAACCCTTCGTTGATACACTGCTCCAAATACACCAATTCGTTCAGAGCTTCGTGAGTCGTTTCGATGCAACTGTCCGTAGGAAAAATGCTCAAAACTTCGTCACGAACTTTTTCCTGTATTTCCGGGTACATTGCCAATAAGGTTAACAGATTGCAGATTGCTAAAGCTGAAGTATCATTACCCTGAAAAAAAGGAAATAAGAGAGTACTTTAAGAACCCATATAGGTATATATCCCATATATATACCAGACACGTACCCCCAAAATTATTGTAAGAGATTGCTCTAAAATTTCGAGATCCGTGAAAGGTTGCCCAGCACGTTTGCCCTTTAACAGATGGTTGATGAATATTTGAGGCTTTTTATACCCAATGTCATCCTCTTGATCGACGATTTTGTCAACACTCTCCATTGCAATTATACGTTTCTGTTTATCAATAGTCTGAAAAAATAGACATCGTCAATAGCTGAAGAAATATTTACACAGCCCACATCTTACCGTATTGATGAATTGATAGAACTCTTTACGATATTTCATTTCGAGCTTATAATCACTTGTGAGCTCGTACAGAAAATCTGGATACTTCAATATGTTCGTAAACCGTCCGGCCACTAATCCAGACACTCTGCAAAACATAATCAAATTCGGCTGGTACATTATGCTGTACACTCGGTGCAATATATCTACTTACGTTTCTATTATTGGTACAAATTTACTCGCTACCGGATCGTCCAGGATATCCGTGCCAATGGTTGACCCAAAAACCATGTCCATAGTGCAACGGCCACAGTGTTGCATCACATTCACCTGGGAAAGATTGAGCTCCCGCTTCATCTCGTTGACCATTTTGGTGGCACATTTATCGAACCACGGGATAAAGCTCTCCAGAATACGTTTGTTGAAGGATGTGTTTAGTGTTTTTCGTTGATGTTTCCACAAGTGATCTAAAGTACACAAACACATTAAAATTATGGAACTGTTATTATTTATGCCTTCTTTCTGGACATCAAGTTAACTCACTTACAGGGGCTCACTAATAATCCTTGATCTATTCTGAGAAACTTATACGGCGATGCTTTGTTCATGGCCTTGGGATTGTCCATCACAGCATGCATGATATCAGGATGAGACGTGCAGATGTACATCATCGATCCCAATCGTAACTGAAATAAGCGATCGTGCTGCAGGAATCCACCGTTTAGTATCTTAAACACTGTTTCACGCGATTTACCTAAGAACAGTAGCGTATGGCCGAGAAAAGGAATGTATGAATGCAACTTTTCTATATTATCCGCATATTTGAACATATTCCTATACTTTCGATACAAAATGGTACCGAAAATAACGACAAGTGACAACAAGAACAACTGCATGATTTGTAGCTCTATCCACGCTCGTTCAATGACTGAGAACTGAGAAGTAAACAGAAGCCTTTTATGTATCTGTTTTGTTCTGTAGTTTCTTAAAATCTCGATGGTGGTAGTGTAGATGATGTTGGCACTTTTAAATACTGTTCTGCTCCACTTATGTCAAGAAGTCACAGTTCTGGTGACGTAAACAGTTTCTTTAAATAACTGGTGTCTTAACGACTTTACCATTGAGCGTCCATTTGCAGCGGTGTTAAAAATATTTTAATACATTGTGAATCTATGCTTTCATAGAGATAGCAAACATTTGTTTTTCCTTTCATCTTATTGCCCCTGAAGTAGACGATTAAAGCTGTAGTAGATTTTACGTTAGCCTAGCTTATTCTTCTGCTAGAATAATGTTCATGTAATGCGATATTTTGAAATGTGTAGCACGTTTACAAATTTTTAAATGTAGGTTACACATTACTTCCCACTTATATTACTCCGCAAAAGAACGCATTTGTTAAGACACACAGAATAAAACACACGTTCAAATTGTTTCTCAATCCCGTGTACATTATCTTTCTTTCGAGAATAAACAGAAATGAGTTATGTGTGAAATCTGTTATAAAATTATTTGAAAAATATCTATTTTAGCTATTTTTGTTTTTGGTGAATGAATCCTGGATCACTGGAATCCTGCAAGAAATATATGCATTTATTGAAAAAAAAATCCTTACTGTTAAGAAGTTATCCTTGTAATACACAATGAAATTAATTGCATTTTAGATCGTAGGTGGACTATGTGTCATCCTCAATGATACAAAATGCTTGTACTTAAACCAGCCTTTCGATTGTTCTCAGGACATTCATCCGTTATGACAACATAATGACAAGCTAAATGATACAGAATATGTTTATACAATATTTGGTATAACATTGGTTTAAAATCTGTTCCAGAAATAATTTGTTTTAAGCATCAATCGGCTGAATGCTGAATTTGTATCCCTGGAACAACCCCCAGGGACAATAATCTCATACTCTAAATCTGAGTGGAAAGCTGCTGGCACTTTTGGATGGTGCCCTCCTCCATTTCTTTGAAAAAGTCACAAATCGGGTGACGTAAACAGTTTCTTTAAATAACTGGTGTCTTAACGACTTTACCATGGAGCGTCGATTTGCAGCGGTGAAACAAAATGTGTGTTTTTTTTATTTCATGTACAACGACCAGGCCGTATTGTTGTAAAAAATGATATAGTACGCTTCAAATGTATGTTTCTAAGAGATAGTAGACATTGTTGGTAACCTGACGTTTACAAATGGATTTATTTGAAGGAAATATCCGTCTCATTTTTGTATACATTTTAATGTCGTAATATGATGCTTTTTTTTAATAACTTAATGTTGAAATATTATAGATTACTTCCGATATCGTTGGCCGTATGAATCCATCATCGCCTAAGACACATAAAAAAAGGATGCAGACGATGCATCGATTACTACAAAAGAAATATATTATGTTTGTTTGATCATACATTCTTGAAGAAAAATTTAGCTAAGTGAGCATTTATATTTAAAGATTTTTCTCTTAGTGTGCCGCTTGAACACGATTAATGCAACAAATTGTTCCATGCTGAAGTGAATGAAAATTTAAATGATTCCGATTAAGATACAGTAGCCTGGAACGACTGGATTTCCTGCATTAAAGCTGAATTATGGTTCTGAATACCGGAAATCTGTACTCGCACATGCAAATAAGCACATATGCATTTGTTTTTAATATTACGAAATCGTATCGCATTTAGAGCCGGTTGCTACACTCGTTACAAGCTCTACTGAAATATGTATCTTTATTGTGTTTCAATATTGAAACATCTCCTGCTGACGAATACAACAATATTTTTTTTAACAATTAATGTAATTATCCTCAAGGCAATGCGAGCATGCAAGCTGCTTCGTCTATGGCGTAACGACCAACTCGGTCAAGCCTGCCATTGCTGGCTTACGTGACTTATTAATACCGCGTAGTTGGATAATCAGTCCTCACTACAGAAACTTCTACATAACTTTAATGAAAGCAGCGATAGGAATTTTATTTGTGTTTAATTTTCTTTATTTTGTACTCCTTCACCATGAGGAACATTACCAAACTAAGCCAATGAATGAATAGAGTTGAGCTGAGTTCTTGAGGCACATGACAGGAATGCTTCATGTTGGCGTAACGACCTATTTGGTCATTCCAGCTATATAATAACTTACTAGAGTAATTGATACCAAGCACTTGGATTTAGGCAACCTTCACAACGGGATCACGGTTTGGATAGGATTCGACTTTCGGTCCTGCATTGTGTAGCTTGGCACCACTATCTCTACAGCCATCGGACCTCCCTACTTTTTGAGTATCTGCTTATTAAAATACTTCACTTCAAATCGGTTTCATCTTACTAACAATACATTGTCTTAGTGTTGTTCAATCCGTTCAATGTTGAACATATATCCCTGAGAAAGCCTAAGTGTTATGTTGAAATGGAACTCCATCTTATCGTACTCCAAATCTGTGTGGAAACGGAAATTCCTCAGCAAGTGAACGAGCACCTGTTTCATACCTATCATGGCATATTGTTTCCCGATGCAATCTCTGGCACCAACGCTGAATGGTTTGAATGCATGCGGATGTCGATCCTGGGAGCGTTCCGGTAAAAACCGATCCGGATCGAACCGTTCTGCATCCGGTCCCCAAAGATCTTTTCTTCGATGCAATGCAGATATGCTTAGTAAAAATGCTGTTCCGCGTGGGATTATGTTCCCATCCACCTCAATATCATCGGTGCACATTCGGGATACCAATGGTACAGAAGGACACAGCCGCAAACCTTCGTTGATACACTGTTCCAAATATACCAATTCGTTCAGAGCTTCGTGTTTCGTTTCGATGCAACTGTCCGTAGGAAAAATGCTCAAAACTTCGTCACGAACTTTTTCCTGTATTTCCGGGTGCATTGCCAATAAAGTCAACAGATTGCAAATTGCCAAAGCTGATGTGTCATTACCCTGCAATTAAAAAATAATTAATGTTTCAAGTTAGAATTCGTGAATACACACAAGCAAAAAATAATGAACTTTAATTGATCTATAAAATAAACAAGGAAAAATATCATTATTTGTTTATGAAAAACATAATTGTAGGCCTTGCAAAAGCATCGTGTACTCGCACTCGATTTTTCTAAAAATAAATAATATAAGAATAATTTGGACAAATAAGTTGCGCAGATTTTATCACTTTACCGCCAATATTACTGTTAAACAATGCTGCAATATTTCAAGTTCCTCAAATGGTAGTCCGCCACGTTTGCCTTTAATTAGTTGGTCGATGAATATTTGAGGCTTCCTGTATACAATGTCATCGTCCTCCTTGACAGCTTCCATTGCAAAAGAGCTTTTCTTTCTAGCGATTATCTGAAACAAGCGTAGTCTTTTAGATAAGCGGAATATTAAGATTGACTCTCACATTACAACATCTCTTACCGGTTTTATGTATTGATCAAACGAATTGCGAAATTCCATTTCGAGCTTGTAGTCACTAGTAAGCCTGTACAAGAATTCAGGATGCTTTAGTACATTGAAGACACGTTCAGCCACTATAGAAAATCCTCTGGAAGATAATGAATAACGGGTATTAGATCACACTTTAAATTCAGTGTGTCACACATTGTTTGCTTACGCTTCTATTTTTGGAACAAATTCACTCGCTTCTGGATCGTCCAGGATATCCGTGCCAATGGTTGAGCCACAAACCATGTTGAGAGTGCACCTACTACAGTGACGCACCACATTTACTTGGGAAAGATTGGGCTCTCGCTTCATCTCGTTGATCATTTCGGTGGCACATTTATCGAACCACGGTATAAAGCTCTCCAGAATACGTTTGTTGAATGATGTGTTTAGTGTTTTTCGCTGATGTTTCCACAAGTGGTCTAAAACACAAGAACACATTGGTAGTATCAATTTCTATTTTTCACACTTAAACTCTACAAAATTCACTTACAGGGACTCACTAATAGTCCTTCGTCTATTTTGAAAATTTTATACAGAGGACCTTTGTTCATGGCCTTGGGATTGTCCAGCACAGCTTGCATGACATCGGGATGAGATGAGCAGATGTACACCATCGATCCCAATCGTAACTGAAATATGCGATTGTGATGCAGGAATCCGCTGTTTAGTATCTCAAACACTTGTTCACGTGATTTACCACAAAGCAACAGAGAATGGCCGAACAACGGAACGTGCGAACGCATCATGTCTATATTATCCGCATATTTGAACATATTCCTATACTTTCGATACAAAATGGTACCGAAAATAACGACAAGTGACAACAAGAACAACTGCATGATTTGTAGCTCTATTCAAAATTGTGCAATGACTGTATCCAGTAGGAACGCACTAAGCCTTTTATACATACATCTGCTGTGTTCTATTGTTGCTGTATACGATGGTAGTGTAACTATAGTTACTAGCTTTAATTGATGTTCTGCTCCATTTCTTTTGTACAATCAGAATCAAAACACTGCATACGACGTAAACAGCTACTTGAAGGAACATTGCTCATAACGATTTTGAGACATCCATTTGACGCAGTGCAACAAGATGATTAAGTACGTTTTACATGAAGTCTGTCAATGAGATGGCATACAGTTGTTATTGCTAACTCGCCAACCTCAAGGTATACCAATGAAGTTATCGCGACATTTTATAAACTTTTTTTTCACTGTACGGAGTTCAAAGACCATTTGAAAAATGTTTCTTGTAAAATGATTAGATTAGTTACGATTCAGTTTGCGGCGAAAATTCGCACATGTTGTATGACGTAATAGAAAAAAAAGTAAGGACAAACATATCTGATTAGGATCCAAGCCACCGTCAAAGCGCTCTAACCTTCAATTCGCTACGAAGGAAAACATCTCAGTTTCGATACGCACTATTAATAATTCCGATAGAAATAATCGCATTTTATTTCTTTGAGATAGCGCTTGAACTTGATTTCGAAAGCATTGACACACGCCAAATGTGAACACATTAAAAACAGAGAAGGTAACAAAAGGTTGGATTCACTGGTAGTTTGTGACTAACGCTTGGACGGAACGGAGTGATCATGTTTTTCATACCGGCGATCATTGTGGTACTTGGATTAGTGATCTATTGGTGTAAACTATCAAGGGACAGTGGACTATTCGCCAAAGATGTCCCCGGACCGAA
>KB663610.1:11642425-11660512 GCA_000349025.1 Anopheles minimus | reverse complement strand
GGCATCGAAAGGATAAGTTCTATAATGTGCAGCCGCATGTTTAACGTACTGCTCTACAGTGATTTGCTGTTCACTCTGACTCAACGGTACAAGGAAATGCAGGAACTTCTCATCAAACTAAAGCGTGTGGTTGAACCTGTAAGTGCAGAGATTTGTTGTGATTTGGTAGAGGATATACAAACACACAACTTCATATGAAATAAACATTTCCAATTTAGATTTTATACGGACGGCGTGAGGAAATTGTGAAGGAACGATTGGATAAACCTCATTCGGACAATGAGGAACATTATCGTAAGCCGATGGTGTTTTTGGATCAACTGCTGAACATGAAACGGGGTGATGAAGATCTTTCAATGGAGGAGATTGAAAGCCATATCTATACGATCATAGCAGCTGTATGTAGCTTGTCTATCAATATTCATTCCTTTTACTTATAGGTAACTTTTCTATTCCTAGGGTAGTGAAACGTCCGCCAACCAAGTAGCTTATATCCTGTTATTACTGGCAATGCATCCAGATGTACAGGATCGCGTATTCGAAGAAATTCACTCCATTTATGGAGATTCATCGCTCAACATAACCTACGAAACAATATCCGCCCAAAACTACCTGGAACAAGTGATCAAAGAAGCTATGAGGTTGTTTCCAGTGGCGCCTATCATTGGTCGGGAAACGATCGAGTCGGTACAGTTGGGAGATGTGGTTGTGCCACCAGGAATAACGCTGCTCATGAATATTTTCACCTTACAACGGAACAAGGAGTTGTGGGGAGAACGCGCAGATGTGTTCGATCCGGATCGGTTCGATCCTTCGACGTACGATGCTCGCAATCATCATCCCTTCAGCTACATTCCATTTGGTGGAGGACCAAGAAACTGCATCGGATACCGATACGGAATGTTTTCTATGAAGATTATGATCACTCAAGTGCTCAAAAGATATGTACTGTCTACTCCGCTATCAGTTAACGATTGTTTAAAACTTTCTTTTGCAGTCACCCTCAAGACCGGGGTAGGACATCAAATATGCATAAAACGAAGATCCAATATTTCGCAGTAACAAGTATTATCAAACAAGAAAATGCCATTAAAATAATCGTGTCAACCAGTGGTGTAAAGTACAATAGGTTAACTCATCAAATATGTAAGATAATATTTCTATACCAATATTCAGCTTTCCTGCAAGAATCTTATGATTACCAACATTAGTATGGTAAATTTATGTGTCGTAATAACATCTACCTCAATTATATAAAAACTTTATTTACCTGAATTCTGAATATCATATCATATAACGTTATTTTAACTTCTGCCATAGCCTTACGCTTCGATTGTCATCGCATACCTGTTTTTCAATGCAGTACAAACAACAATATGGAAGGTAGTTTATTACATGCATAAATAAGATGATTCCCTTTTGAAATTCGAGGCTTAAATCGTTTAATTTAATTTATCGTGGTCCAGGTTTTTGTTTAATTACACTTCAGTATTAAATTGTAAATTAAAGAAATATTTATTTTTCGAAATAGCCTGCTATAAAACACTTTGTTACGCCTGTTGGTAGACTATGCGCAATACATATCGCCAATATTCTTTTTTGTTACAGTGGCTCGAACTGAAACATGCTTTGAAAGCATTTTTTAAGCTTACCAAACACATTTAAATATTCGTACATTTCTGTTAGCTATTCGACACAGATTTTCAATGAAACGTTTTGTTCAAATAATTTGTCACATTACTTACCGATTTATGTTAATAAAAAAAACTGGCGTACTGGAAAACAATTCTTTTAAATAAACGATTTCATGGATTTCAAGCCAAGTGTGTTAATATATGTGGCAATATAAAAGATTTATTTTAACACATTTTGACATGCCAAACTGGCCCAAAATATAGAAAATAGCATTAATGCACGTGATGATTTAAATGTATATTTTTTCAATTTTTAGATAAATTTTGAAACTCTTAAAGCGTTCAAATGTTCATTTTTCGTGTTCGGTCACATAAGTTTCGTTATAAATTGTATTAGTTTCCGTTCTTGGAACACTTGCCTAGTACAACATAGTAAATAAAAGCCAAGAATGACGTATTCAGTGGTTTAAGTAACCGCCAACCCATTTTGAATGGCTTTCTTTGCTTTATCAAACCCCAAATGGGCTATATTTGGGAACAGCATGCAATGCGACATGTTGCGCTAATCTGATGATGATCTGATTTGTTGCACAAGTGCACGTTGCCAGCATGATCCAGTTTCTTTTTCTCCGAAACCAACAATTATCAGATTACCACCACTCGTTGCATACCGGCCGTGCGCACCACTTTCAGCTGTGACATACGCCGCCACTGTGCATACCCCTCGTAAGCCACAAAGTATATAAGTCACATTCAACAATATACGCACTGCCTCCGGCACACTTGAACGCTGCGATGAAAAGAAAGCATGCATCAGATGAAAACTACCCCTGACTCAGAAAAACAATACAATTTACTGCGTCGTGTCGCGCGGGAAGGTCATGGGAAAATCGGTGACAGACGTGTTAGCATGTGGATGCAGCTGCAATTGCAAGATAAGCTCAGACATGCAGCGAGCTGGATGCAACCCCCACTACCGATTTGACACACATTTTGGATACACATTTTAACCGAGAACTCGTAATTCCTGGAGTTTGCTAAAGATCCGAAGAGATGGTTTTTCTGAAGGGAAAAAATCCACTTTTCTAGATATTTCGTCCTCTTACACTTCAGACCCAAAAAGAACCATTACATCGCATAACTGGAGCTAACACGTCTATTTTGTTTTTGTAGACAATCTATCAGTGTTACCAAAGGCCGAAATGGTCTTCTAAACATCTTCAAACACGTTTCAATGAGCGTTTTGCTCGATTTTTTCCACTTTCTTGCTGTGAGCAATGCGTTCGGAATGGCAAAACCCCACAGACACCCTCAGCGCTAACACATATGCATCAACAATGTGCAATTAACCGTTTCGATGCCCAGCTGCCTAGCACTGATGAAGTTGTGTGAGGAAAGAAATGGGAAAAAATGTGTAGAAACGAAAGTGAAACAACAAAACAGCAAACCAGAGATGCATCCACAGTGGTGTAGACGAAGGAAAAAAAAACTTTAAACCCCCATATAGTAAACTCCAGTCACAAACGAAGAAATAAACTAACCATTTGGTGGAGGAAAGCACGTTTTGCTAGCTTTACCGGCAGAAACTGTCAGACGGGTAGGATTAAAAAAAAACCGCACACAGCAAACAACGAAAACCGATGTAACGAAATATTGAGAAAAGTTCGGACATGCCCCGAATGCTCCCAGCACAACTAGCACAAGCTACTGAACAGATTAATGTTTGCTAATACAAGCCACCAATAACAGCAGGCCCCATCAGGTTGCCAAACTAACGATGGATAAACGATGATGTGTTGTGAGGCAAACAAAAACGAAGTTAAACGATTAATCGAAATGCAGCCAAAGTGTGAACACTGTGGTATTAGCAGAAGGAAGGAAAAAAAAACTGAAATGAGCAAATACTACATCAATCTGTGTAAAGCAATGAAAAGAGCCGACGCACCTGTGTTCCTGTGGTTGCGTGGATGCGTACAACGCTGTAGCCAATGAAGTTATTGCACAACAGCGGGTCCGAGAAAGGGTCAAACTAATTAAGAGCATGTACTGGCAGGTTGTAGAAAGGATGTAGAAAGGTTGTGTTGGAGGAACAGGTACGTCTGTTTTACATGCACATCAACATTGCTTTATCCAAAGAATAGACATTTGAAGAAATTCAAATAGACAAAGGGTAAAGTTTTCGTTCCTAGTATTTGCAATATTTGTTTGGGACTTTGCGTAACAATTATTTGGTAATTAGGGCGTCGAAGAACGTTGATTTGACAAATTGGATTTCACATTAACTACTCATGGTTGTTTTTTTTAACATATCGTGAAATCACATTACGTAGAATGATATCTCCCGAAATCCGGCGAATTTGAATGAGCTGAGACATAACCCTAAAATAGATGAATCAGTCTGATTTAAAAAAAAAACGCCATAAAAGGGAGAGAATGCGGGTCGTTGTGCTAACATAGACAATCTTTGGAATCACCTGAATGAAGTTTTTAAAATAAAACTTTTGAAGTCCTGTTTCACGTCAGGAGATTCGAGAGGTATAACTAACATCCTAGATGTATGTTTCTGTTTCAGCTTCAAAATTCTGTCTAGTTATGTGACATTAGATCACTCTACTTTTAAAGTAAGCTAGTCTGTAAGTCTACTCGCCATTAAGTCCACACTCAACTTCAAAATTATAAAAGTGTACCACCTAACTCTAGCGACAGTTTCCGTGAAGTTTATATATCAAAAACTCCAAAAACAAACAAATCACATACACAGCACATCTCACACTATTGTCGATAGTATACCTATAGCTAAGTCATATTCTATACATATTACAAAAACTAGATCAGAAGATCGGAACCACTGCGTGAAGGCTCGCCAATGCGCTGCCGTTTGTGAGGTCGAGTGCTTTCTTTCTGGAAATGCAAAAGCACACACCAGCAGCTAGCGGCACTTGGGATGTAGTACGTGTTCCAGAAGGAGGCCACCTCGTTCGGTGGAAAAGTGCAGTGTTATGTAAGTGCAGTGCAGGGCCGTGTTGAGAAATGCGTTCCCATTGGGATAGGGCGAAGATGCGAAGGAGTCCAGCCGGACGGTCACTGCCGGCTATGACCGGGCGTTTCAGCACCCGGTGCCGATGCCGATGCCGGTTTTCCCGAGGGCGAGTCCCGGACGCGGTTGTCTGGTTGACCTGAATTGCGTTTCGGGCCGCAATGGGGCGTTCTCGCTACGGGAAGCGGGGAACCCGGGCGGTACAAACAAATGAGATCTTGATTGAATTAGGTGCAGCATCGCATGCTAGTTGCATTTGCACCTTTACATTCTCACTGCCACCGGTCCGCTCACCACACCAGACGCTTGGCCGTTCACACGATCGCTGGACCTGGGCTGGTGGCGGAATCAGAATGCATCGGCAAAAAGTGGGAACAGCAATGGCGATGGTATGGATTGGAATGCCAGCAGAATGCAATCCACATTTCCGTGCGGTGTGATTCTCGGTCGCGAGTGTTCCACCGCCCATTCGGACGATTGACCTCGGCTCCCCTCCACCCGATAATATTATTATGCTGCTGCACCGCGACTACCACGCGATCTTCCAAACACGCGGGGTTGCAGGATAGCCACTAGGAAGTGGTGAATTATTAATGCTTCTACATTTATCATACGAGGTTGCCGACACGGAGCGGATGGGTCCCGTTCGCACCGCACAACGGAAAGAATACATATGCATCGAAAGGCGTGAAAAAAGTACTTTGCGCCCTGCCGAAGGTTTCCGCCAAGGCGTACGAAAGAATGAGATCGAACAGTGATCGCGCGGAAATGCTTCCCAACCCCAAAACCCAACGGTACTCCGATCGCGACTGACCGCTGACAAACGGTCCCAAACCTTACGATCGGCAGCCTCGGACTCGGTTAGGCTGCCAACAACAACAACAAAATCCGCACCTTTGCCAATTTTCACTTTTAATAGCATCTCACAGAGGGCGCACAGTGCGATGGCGCATCATAATAAACTGCAACCTCACACCGTTTGAAGTGCACCGTTCCGGGCAATTTAGTACTCCGGTGGTGGACCTTCTCGCGGTTAAGATAAGCACTGCAGAGTGTGTTTATGTGGGGTTTTTTTTCGTTTTGTACGTTTGTGCTTATCGGCGAACCATACCGGTACCGCAATCGGTACCGTTCTACATATGCCGTTCCTTCGGAACCCTGGCGATCATTAGCTTAGACGCTTCTGCCTGTGCATGTCGTTCGGTCTATCCTTTCGTACCAGAACTGTTCCTTAATGCTTGTTCTAACAATAAAAAATGGGAGATATATTACCTCATTGAACGGCAACAGCCAAAAGTGCATTAGTGTGGCATTATCATGAATGAAATTTATTAGAAATTTTCTTCACCCATGTTTTTGCTGTTGTTAAGGTATTAAACATACTTTTTTACCTTTGCGTTAAAAATGCGCCAAAGAAAATATTTTTAAAGCAGATTTTTATGTTTAAAAATTAATTTTATTTACCGTCAAACAGAAGTAACGGCTAAAATATCAATAACGTACTCAAATATATTGTCAAGTATGCAATCATCCATCCAATCAGTGAAGCAATCAACTAAGCAATTTCGAAGGCCAGCTATAAAATGAAAGTGAAACGATAGGTCATACTCTCCAGATCACCGTAAGCAAAATACCACAGACGTACGTGTAAACAGTCCGCCGCTGTCGTCAGCTTTGTCATTTGACACCTCAAGGAGAAGGTGCATCCGTTATGATACGGCTGACGAAACAATCAGATGCAATGGGCGCTCGTGCAAACATACCCCTTCGAGCACACGTTGGCATTGTGTCAACCCTATGGTTAGGGCGTGTTTCATTACAAAGCCATCCCCATACCTATCACTAATCGCTCGAATCGAATTTCCGATCACACAAACGCAAATCTGCCCTATAGATTTCCAGCCATGCGATGGGATCCATAACCTGCCTGTCTCTTTTGTGGTGGAAAGCTTTTTAGGATCCGATGGGATGGTAGCTGGCAAATGGCAAACATGAAAATTGATCTTAGGAATTTCGCGTCCCGTGCCAATCCACCCAATCAGCGCGCATCGGTAACGTTTTCCCTTCACGATCAGGCCGATGATATGATTACTTTCGACATTTTCCCGTTTGCGGCGTTGACCTCGGCCAGTTGGGCATCCTCCGGCCGGACGGAGACCGCCGTATGGTGATCCCGTTAGGCTGCGGGATTTTTAGGGAGAGAACAGCAAAAAAAAAACAACAACCGCAAAACCCCATCAAATGGCCTAAGCCGGCGATCAAATATAAAGCAAAACCGTGTTCTACAGGCCTACTAAACTTCCGAAGCTAGAACCCCGCCGGGGTGATCGCTTCATCGGGCCGAAACCGCCACCGTCAGCGACACAACGACGACAGCGAAAGATGATGACGATCCACTGAACCCGTTGAACCCCTTAATTGGGTCCCATTAGCTTCACTTAGCTTTTGGTTTATTGCTTTACCTAAAGCGCACCTTCATCCGCCTACGATCCACCGGACGATCCGCCAGGCCCCAAGCTCGAAGATCGTCTTTTGTTCTTCTGCTGTTGTTGCTACTTCCGCCGATCCGTGCTGGCAGGCAAATTCTTCCAATAACAACAAAACCACCCAAATGGTGTGTTGGGGAAACGCTTGCCTACCGGTACGGGGGTTTTTTATCCGGAAGAACGTGGTATTTTCGACATTCCGACACACAACCTGCGGACACAAAATTTCACTCACCCTCGCTAGGGAAGGCTTGGTGCTGGCACTCGGGGAACACTTAGAACAGACGAAAGGGATGGAGAAAGCGACCGCGATCGCTATCACGGAAACTCATTGCAGCAACATATCGCTAATAATTTGTTGCGACTAAATATGTCCAAAAACCGTTTAGAAGGGAGCAGAGCACGGCACACGGAGCAACGAGCTGCACAAGGTAAAAAGGGCTAATGGCTATCAGGCGAAGAGTTATGACCCATTTAGCATCTACGTAAGCGGCCCGTTAGCACCGGAGTCGTAAAGAACAGGGAGTGCTAAAACACATCAGGTTATCGTGAGCAGAAACAAAACAAAATGTTTTTCCTGTAGATGGGTAACCGCCATCTAAACGTGGATAATGTAAGAATCGTTTTTGTTATTTTGCAATATAAAGATTCTACTCACATTGAGATAAGTGTAGCTTTACATAAACAAATTAGCTTCAACCTTGAAATTTGAGATGTCTTAAGAATATTTAAGGAAAATATCAATTTTAATTGCACACTACTCTGCGTTTAATTAGTATCAATTAAACTTGATTCACTTATCACTTATCAATCTTGCGCTATAAGTCACGATGCTCGATAATCATCTGTCTTGTATCGTCCTCATGTATCAAGTTATCACTAGCCCTTTGTACAGAACTCGTTGGCGACAGTCTAGAGCTCCTTAATTTATGATAATTCTTCCTTGCCGCACTTACCAGACCGCTTTTTGTGTGTTCCAAACATTCCCCTCCTGGTTTGCCACAATCTCTAGGTTCGCATCCACGATTGCAGGACGACTTGTGGAGATTGTTCGGACTGCACGCGCAGCCCGGTTCCAGGACAAGTTCAACTAGTTCAGTTCTGCAGAAGGCTGAACCTTCGTCCACCTTCAAGGACATTGTTGCGTTTTGTCGGATACTTCCCTCGAGATATTGCAACACTGCACCAAGAAAAGGGCAATATACGGAACGGCTACAAAAACCGGACAGCGACTGGTCGATTCTTTCCTTTTACGGACTTCCTGAACGTAGGTACGGAATATGCTATTTGCTCGATCGCCCAACTGTTATCAACTGTGGCATAATAAGCTGTTGGGTTCTTTCCAGCTCACGCAGTACGTTTATCACGTTTAGAAGAATAATTTAATACAAACAAAAGCATTGCTTTGAGTTCGTTTCCAAACTTTCCAACACACTTTCAACCCGATCCGATACGATCAACAACTTCCACTTTATAACCCACTAGTTAACGAATTTATTGACAGAACGCCGGTGAAACCGTACGCCAAAGTGCTTAGCCGTGTTTGCTTAAATCATTCCGCTGTGCTTTGCTACGCTCCCTCGCTATTGTTTGTACGGATCGGTTAGTGTTGCGGGAACGCTTCTAGGAACTATCGCCCATCGTGCCTCACCAGCATGAAACATTCATAAGTCTTCATGGCGGGCACATCTTCGCGGCACATACTGTAGTCTAGGTGTTGGGAACCTTCTGCCAAACATTGGTAAATTTCGTGTGTCTGCATGACACCTGCGTCTTAGATATTCGTAATGAAGTGTCTTCGCTGTTTTTGAGATTTCGGTGAAAGTGCATCACTCACACAGTGTTTGATCGCTGACCGAACGCAGATGGTACATAATTGAAGCAAAACAATGGTTTAGAGATTTTTGTTAGAAACGGAACAAACAAAATCTTGAACGCTGATTGCGCCGGGTCTACCGAGAGGAACGTCTACCCTTGGAAATGGCACCCCACGATTGCGATGCGCTCCGTGGCTTCCTTTCGTTGAGCGCTAGGACTCATCCTGTTCCGCACATACATGCCCCGTAGCATCGTTCGGTAAATGTCACTTCCTCGTTACCGCCACGATGCGATGCCACGTACCGGTCGTGTTCGGGACGACCGGCATGACATTTCATCGAGTAGCACTCGTTGCCCCAGTGCTGGAAGATCGTGCTAGCGGACGTGCAGAAAATTTGAAGACGACTCGTAAACGCGGATCAGGATGGACGATTGACGAAAAAAAAAAACACAACATAAGCTCCCCCCTCAAAGAAAGTTTGCCTGCTGTCCGATTTGCGGAATGGAAGGTGCCGGTTAGGTGCGGAAGGTACGCGCAACATCAGCAGGGAAGAAACTCGGCCTGTATGCCATTAAAAACCGTTTCCCTCATTACTCATCGTGGCGAATGCGCGGACGCTGATAGCGCAGGTCGGCTTTTGCCTTTTGCCACCGTCTTCCTGTCTTTCGGATGCCACCCAAGGGGGTGAAGGAAAGCAATACAACCTCGCCGCAACCTTGCACAATCTTCGAAACCTTCGAACATCCCGCTCCACTGAAAGGGAGAGTGAAGCCTGTGGATTGCGTTTGATATGTCGCGAATTCCGCAAAGCCCGGCAGGTGTCTCTGTTATAACCGTTCCACTGTTGAGGCCATTATCGATCCTATCGGTCGTCTGGAAATAAATACTCAAGCAGCGGGATAACATATCGTGCACACACAAACACAAAAGAAAAACCTTTGCCTTTGTGGTCTGGGACAAACTTTGGTTTGCCTTCGTGTAGAATTCAATTACCCATTGTGGAATGTGGATACTTCCCCGGCAATGCATTTCCTTCCATTACTGCACCGGCGGTAGAAAAAGTACACTTGTATCAAACAGCGAGCGAGAGATATAAACGACCGAAGAAAGTCGAAACTGCCGAAGCTATCATAATGTTTGCATGATTTATTAACGACAACTACAAGGGCCTGTAAACAGGGTGCCTAATTGATTGTCCAGACAGACGGACGGATGGCGTCATGAGGCGAGGAAAATCTTCAAACCGTTGTGTGTGGGAAAATTGGATGGAAATCAAACATTTTACCTCCTCAATAGTTACCCTGCTGGAGAGTGAAAGAAAAAAAAGCACACCGACAAATTTGTGGACAATATGAAATTTTCCCCCTTTGCAAGCTTTTAATTACGGCTGTAGTTGTTCTCCCAAGAAAGGAAAAATTAAAGCAAAGATATACTAAACGCACTAAATGTGGCATTGAAATGGGACACAAGAGTGGAAAAGCGATGGAAGAGTCGCTGTCGAATTTCACACTACGGGAATTGAATGTTTTTAATTAGAACGCCACAGAAACGCCGTTTCGGAAGAAAATGCATTTCAAGCAGCTCTCAGGGTCAGCTACGCCTGGCGGTGATTAGTGAGGAAAAGCGATAGATTTCACTTTTTCCTCACGGATGAAAGATGTTTATAGCGCCTTCGGGTTGTGGTATATTTGGAACAATTTGATCACTACTCATAAAATCAACAAAATACCGTACATACAGGAGAAAGTGAAAAAGCTTATACTACGGATGAACAATTGGTGGAAATCTCATAAATTCTGGGCAACATCTTCTTGAAGCAAAGGCATCCGGCTAACCTTTTTCCCAGTCAGGCAAGAACGCTTTATCATTCCCCGCCTCAAAGCATCTTCCACTCTCGATTTCAATCACTTTTCCTTTCCAAAAACCCATCGTACGCCAACGCCCATTTCCGAAGTTGTCGGGTAAGGTTTATTTTTTCACTTTTCCCACGTGTCAGCGCTAGTTAACAGCGACAGCACCACTCCAAGTGATAGGAGTGAAAAAATCAATTTCCTCGATTTTTGATCACCCGGATTGATGAACGACCATCGCTTACGATGGGCACAAGTGTGGATCGAAAGTCATCACACCATCACCACACGAAAGCTCACCTATTGGAAAAGGGGTTTCGTTTTCTTTTCGGGGTCTCTTTTTTTGGTTCTATTTCGATGTTTCATTGGAACCGCCGGAACACATTTGCACAAAAGCACAATCATGTGTGTGTGATGGCGGGTGTTTGAGTATTTTAATTTTATTTACTTCCTTCCCGCTAACGTCCCCATCCATTCCAATGTCTCGTACTTCCTCTTTTCCCATCGCTACGGGTGATTGAATCCAAGGCCAATGATTCGCTCACGACCAAAATCATGCAGATGTACCCATCTAAAGTGTCACCCAATGTCAAACCGTACCAAAAGCGATGGACCGCTCGTTGTTTTTGATGCGACCGTACCCAATGAATATTCAAATTTTGAGAGTGCGGTGAGTGCCGCTTTTCCTTGATGCCCACCAGCAACGGTTTCGTCGGTGTATGCATCGTTGATTAGGATCCGGGTGCAGGGCGCAAAAATCTTGTTCGCATCAAACCAAATCTACACCCTCGATCAGTTTTTTGCGGAATTTTTAATGAAAGCAATGTTGTTTCAATATTTTGTCATGTTTATTGTAAAACATTATTTCCAAGCTATTTATTTATATACGGCTCAATCAGTAAAATTAATATGGAATAAGAAAAAGTTACTAAAACTAACTAAAATTATTCTTAGCGATCCTCTCAAAAATAATTAAATTAACTAAAATTCAACAGTTTTACCCATTGCTTAATGTATCAAGCATTTCCTCAAACTTGAGCTGTTAATTTCATAACTCACTACCACCTCAGCTCCTCAGTTATCGACCCCAGATATTAAAACTCAGAACACAGGAATTTCGCTAGTCGATCAACCTGCTCCATCCCGAGGTCCATTCATGCTCTTCCAGCATGAACGATCGAATCAATATGCCTCGTTGCCGAACCCGGCATGTCCCATTCATGCTTATCTCCCGTTTTTACACTTTAGTTTTCTGCCTTTCAACGAGCTTTCTATCTGGCCCTAACATCGCGATCGCGCCCTATTCATTCCAGCGCCCCAGCTATGCCCCACGATAAGCATTCTTTTTTCACCTAATAAATGTATCTTCTCTGCTGGTGCATAAACTCTCGCTCTCTCTCTTTGTCTCGTTCTCTTCTTTTCCCTCCAAGTTTTTCTCTATTTTCCCCATTCGTTTGTGGTACCCTTTCCTTCCCGCACATTCAAAACATTCCGATACGCCGAGGAACGAGTCTCTCTGCGCTCTGCGAACCCGGCACTCTCTGGGAACTCGACGATCGGTGCGTCAAGTGGATTTGCGCGTTGGGCCTGCTTGGTAGTTTTCTTCCAGCAGTCACAACGTGTGCATCGCGTCGTCTCTCGGTTTTGTTTTTCGAGTTTTCGATTTTTGGAGTTTCGGTGTTTGGACGCCGCTCGTTTCACAAATCACGCGCCTACAGAACGAAACATTCGGGCCGGCCGCAAACTGAGGCTGGAACGCGCCTTACCTAGGGACGCTGTGTGAAAGTGATGGTTTAAGGAAAGTGACGGCGATCAAATGTGCAAATTGAGCCCCATGGTGCTCCCGTGCGTAGCTGCGCACGAACGTGTAGTCGGTTCATATACGCGAAAGTGAGTTGTTTTGTGAATGCTCGCGTCGGTGCTTTGGCGCTGCTCGAGGTGTTTTGCTAACGATCGAAAACGTTTGTGCGTACATGGTAGGGCATAGAGAAAAGGTCAAACCACTGAATTGATCACGATATCTGTTCCGAAAAAAAAAATTGTCGGCTTTACCATAGTGATAATCATATATATGATTAGTGACAGTGACAGTGAAGCAACAGTGTAATCTCCAATTTTTTGTTGTTCTCCCCCGTACGTATGGTAATCAAGTTAACGATGATCAAGCCAAGTATTTACAGTGATACCGGTAGAAAAGAGTGACCATTTGGTTTTGAAGTCAAGTCCCGTGAGCAGTAGTGTCTATTTGTGTCCATCGTTAACGTCCCGGACGGGAGTTTTGGACCACAATGGACCCCAAGACTGAGGTACGTTCGAAACCGATCCTGAGTCCGACGCGTTCGTTGGACGAAGGTTTCGAAAGTGATCCCGATCGCATCTCCACCGATTCGGAGCTAGCATCAGCCCAAACGACACCGGCATTCGACGTACTGCAACGCACCGATCGTGATGGAGTGCAGCACACACAGATCGCTCGACGTACGTCGCCCACTACGACGCAGGATTCCAACTCCTCCGTATCGACGAAGGATAGTGGCCCCGAGAGCATTATCTGTTTGGAGGGCGAAATCGAGAAGGAACTACGCACCAAACTGGAGAAAACGAACTTAGGACGACCGCCGACAGGAATTCCCAAAACTACCACTGCAGCCGGTGGTCAACAGATACGGTATCGGCGGATAAAGACCCGGGCACCTCCACCACCGATCGGTTCCTATTACTACCAGAAACGGTCCGCTTCGGTGGATAGTGTGAATCGGAGTGGAGGTATATGTCACGGTCCGAGCAGCCTGTACAATCTAAGCCTCGATCCCGGTAGCACGGTAAATCTACATCTAGATCTGGCGTCATCGGGACCGGTCAGTGTAGCGGCGCCGGGCAGTCAGTCGGGCCATGATGTCCTTGCCGGGAGGTTCGTGCGTGTTACCGTTGATCCACGGCACCATCAGACGATGGCCGGACAACCACCCGCCTCACTGAACCAGTTCCGATTGGCATCCCTGTCGACGAACAACATCTACAAATATTGTCACGCACCGGCGCCAATGACCGGCCATTACCATCATCTGCACCACCAGCACCAGCAGCAGCAGCAGCAGCAACAACAACAGCCACTTCCACACCATCCGCTCCATCCGTTGTCCCACCACCATCATCATCATCCCTTGCATCATCATCATCACCAAACGCACCAGCAGCACTCGATGCATCACGGGCATCACCTTAGCTACATACCGACCTCGGTTGCATCTGGCGGTGGTACGGTCGGCCCTGGCAGTGGCAACAATCGCAACAATTTATACTCATTACCACCGCAGTACGGATTAAGTGCGGCAGCCATGGCTTCCGGTGGATCGGCCATCGGTTCGCACCAGGCCGCCGTATCTGCTGCTGCTGCTGCCGCCACCGCCTCTGCAGCTTCCTCCCATGCGCAGCAAGGCACAAACGGACCGGTCGCCATGTCGGGCGGTCCTTCGGCCGGTCCGACCGGCAGGAATTATCAACATTTCAATCATGTTCCAGTTTGCTGGACTCAATCGATACCCAGACAAACGCGAAGGTAAGCACATCGGGGGATCCGCCATTTTCCCATAGTTCTTCCGCGCATATGCGCACCGCTCGCTATCGGGTCTCTAATTCCACGCACTTGACATTGCCGGTTTCATTCCATTTCATTTCATCGCGATCGAACTGCGGAATGGTGCGGAATGCATACAAACGAACCGCTGAGCAAACTTCGCTTCGTGCGATCTGGATTTTTTGGTCCGGAGATACTAGGAATCGTGCCAGGGGTTTTTTTTTCTACTTCTGCTGCTCAAAACCCTATTTGTTAACCTCAGCGTACCTTTTAAGAAATTTGTTTGTATACGTACGAAGCCCACGCTGCTTATGCCGGACGCGTACGCGAACCCATAACCCAAATTTCGTGAGCAGCCCTCGAATTGACGCAGATAAGTACGATGATAAAGCAGTGGCATACAGTATCTAACAAGCGAAACAGGAGCTCGCTTCTCGGTGGCTAATGGAGGCGAGATTTGGTCGAGAATCGTGAGCGTATGATTAACACGCGGCAAGGGCAAGTTTTGCTACCGTTTTTCCCGATGCTCTTTCACTTGTTCGGTGGATCGAATTATATCCCTTTTCAATAGTAAACTGCACTTGAACGTAAACAACTTGCCACATCAAACAGTGACCCATAAAAGCCTGATGATGGTCTTTCTTTGTTGTTTCGGAGTTGTTTTTTTTCGTTTATGTGGTTGCATCAAATAGATCTTTCTCGGGTATTCCAATCCGTAAATAACTTGCTTACGTTCACGCAAAACAGCTAACTATTGAACATTCACTTAGCAACTCGCCATCTCAAATCTGATGTGGATATGTCCATTGTACCCACCTCGACAACTCAACACCATATACACTTGTTAACACTTTGCGACTTTGCATTTGTCAACAGTATATACACATATCCTTCGCTTGACTACCAACCAAATAGGTTTATAGCAACAACAACCAATCTAGTCAAATAAGCTACTGCCATAAAAAGAACCATTATCTGTTCATTAGCCACATACGAACGCGCATTCCTTAGAGAAGGCCGATAATTTGGTGATACTCATCTTCGAACGCTATCGCTAGAAACAGGGTTCCATTCCATTCTACACCAACACCTCTACGAATCCGTCGTTACTTCACATCTCTCTCGCCCGTCTCGCTTATGCCGTGCGAGTCGGTCAATAAAACCGTAAATTATGTTCACAGACTCCACCGGGGTCGATTGTTTTGCGGTCTCCACCGTCCGTTCGGTCGAACGGGTCCGAAAACGTGACCACTTGTACGCTGCTGTCACCCCGCGCTCATCGGTGGCTGTAATGCGTCAGCGGCGAAATTATACGCAAATCATTCGTACGAAAGATTCCACAGTGACATCAAGCGACGAACCCATCAAACGCACGAGCGTTAGGCACTTGAGCGTTCGGGTGATTGCGTGTGCGTGTGGTGATGACATTTGCGTGAGCTGTATGGAGTCTTGGTGAGGCATCTTGCGTCCAGTCGTATATGTTTTCCCTCTTTCGAATTTGCTAATGCAAATGCCAATCGAAGCCTTTTAAGACGCCGATTTGAAGAGGTAGCAAATAAGGCTTTTTTCTACTTAGGAAAAGGTTAAATCATGCTTCATCGGAGCGAAGCAAAGGCTAGTTTATGGGTGTTTGTGTTTGTTACATACGTTATCAATGTTTTCAATGTAATCCTAGAAGTACCCTTTACTCGTCAAAAACATCGATATTTTGGAAACAATTTTATAGTTACCTCAATTTGTTTCAAGTACAATTTCTGATGATTTTACACGATTCCGTTGGCAAATCAATTTTCATGTCGAAACATTAATCTTCGCTAATAAACGATTCATTTAATGTTAGCTTATCGCAAATTGTTCGATCGTTCTTGAGGAATTCTTTAAATCCCACGCATTTAGCCCTTGTTCGTCCTTAGCACTCCGTTTCCCACGATTTTGGTGCCCACTTCCGATTGGGCGATTTGTGTGAAAATCAGAGCCCTAAACGATATGCTTATTTGGCCACCCAGGCAACCATAATCGTTGTGTTCCTGCCCCTTGTTCGATCCTCCGCCTTGTCTCCCCTGCGCCACCGCGCAAAACGTTCTGTCAAGGGCACCTTCTACGATCGGTTCGAGCGATAATTGCCATCGTTCATCCCTTGCGGGCCCCTTCGACAATGAAACAAAAACAAAATATCCCATCCCATCATCGGCAAACAATTCGCCTCCGAGGAATGCCCAGGTCGCTAATGCGAGTGAACCCCACGTTGACCATAGCCCCGGTGCAGACACCTCAGCGGGAAATCGAAATGCACACGGTGGGTAGACGAACGGTTCCAAAAGCAAACAACTTTTACTTTCACGGCCCAAAGCATCCGATCCGATCGATCGCATATTGCCGGGGAAGCCATCCCCAAACCCGTTCGGCCTCAACCACCCGTTTGCACATATGGATGTATGCGGCAAAGGTAACAGATGGAGTGAAAACTGTACAACAATTCCAACATCACATCAGTCATACGGTTCTGCAATGCCTCACTGACCAGCTACAACATGCTAATGGCTCTTGTTTTTTTCATCCTCCGCGGCAGGTGAAATGTTGGTGCCCACCGAGTCATGCTTGAATCAAAACCGCCGCAAGTTCGCGCAAGATGATTTTTATAATGTACCTAAGAGAGGGCCTTTTTTATTTTGCACCCATCAGAGATAGTTTCTGCCCAATTGTTTAATTTACAACCATAACCTGGATTTCACTTGATCATCGTGTAGTATCGGAAAAGAGAGAGAGAAAGAGAGAGAGGCAGAGGGAAAACGACCAACACCCATCATTCAGTCAACCAAATCTTCGGCAATGGGAAAAGAAACTCACTTATTGGCGAACGCACTTCACCATAATAACAACACAAAGCGCAAAAAACATCAACAACAACAAAAACATAGCAAAACTCGATCAAGTGTACGAATTATTCGATTTTGCCTACGCACGCTACGCTCCAACTGTCTGGGTTAGCACGGTGTGCTTTTGCTTTTCGCCGTATTTTTCCACCGGCGGTACGATCGTACCGAACAGAACGACGTCGAAATCCGGGCGATAATTAGATCCGGATGGTTGGTGGCCGGGAAGATGACGAACGAAGATGTACGAAAATTTACACACAATCGGGCCCCTGAAAACGTGGCGAACGATGGCGGCACGCAACGGCAAACCATTACGGACGATTTTCAGTAGTGGCGCGCTATCGGATGCGCGAAAAAGTGATGGAAATTTTGTATAAATTAATGAGAAAAAAGTGAAATTAGTTGGATTGGGGCCCGGTCCCAGACGGGAAGTTGATTATTGCTTGCTTTCGATTTCGTTTAAGGGCATCAACAAAAACGAAACTTTCCGATGCAACCGAATTGGATGGGTTGGTAAAATGCACAAAATGTATACAAAGTAGATGGTTTTTTAAATGCTGTAACTAAAAACTGCATTTGTTATGATATTTCTTAGTTCAAAAATCTGTCGCTATTATTTTTTTGCTTACTACTACGCTTGAGCTTTAACTGACAGTTAAATATGTCTTTAAAAAAAATTTAAATTAATTGCAGTTAAAACATTTTTGGAACACTTATCCTTGCTTACTCAGAACTCTTCAACTAAATAATTGTTTTGTTAATTTATTGTATTAGTTCCATTTTCTTTTGATGCTGGGGAATGGAGATT
>KB663610.1:11487238-11642344 GCA_000349025.1 Anopheles minimus | reverse complement strand
GAGGCAGATACCGAATTCTCTTCCAAAACAAAACAGTAAACAGCCATTTGGGCGGCTCGGTGGCGTTTAAAGTAAAAGTAAACCAACCTGATTCTGCCGCTTTTGATCCTTTCCGCGATCGGGACGCCATTTACCAAGGTAGCCACTGACAGACACAATTACTTCCCTCTTCATTCAATGGTTTCCGGTCTTCGATGTGCATATCTTGCAAGTGCCACCCCACCACCACTCGTGTGTGGCATTTCCTCCTTCCGCGCTTATTAACCGGGTTGGATAAGACATTAAACCGTCATTCAAGTGGCGATGTAAGTCACGAGCATATATGCATACACGTTCGCTAACTTTATCGTGCAACTGCGGGACTGGGTCTTTGGCCAATCTCTTCGTTAATCTTTTCCTGGTCGCAAACCGGGCATCGTATGCACACACCGGACCGTCACTCAACATATTTGAATTTGAAGCGCATTTAACTCACCAAATGTGCTCACCGGCAAACACACACATGATGGTGGCTTTGAAAAGATACAAATTCATCTTCTGCTCGTGATGCTTTCCGGCGGAATGGAATGGCGAAAACCCGGCACCAAACATCTTCTTCGACGGGTTCGTAAAATAATTGCAATGTTTAGCCATTTAGTTAGTTAGTTGCTTCCCGTGTTTTACCCCTCCCGGCCGGTGCTGCTGCTAGTGTATGGGGTAACAGGTTGAAATTTTATTTCTGCTCGTCCACCGAAAAGGACGTACTCAAAACGGCTTATAATAAATGTGTAAAACACAAGCAAACAAACTGAGGTAAAAAAAAAACCTGCCTGAAAGTAAAAGTTTTTCCATTTGCCACTTGCAGGCGATCGCTGGCGCGTTGTTGAAGCTGCTCGCCTGAAGATGTTGCGATCACCAACGTGGGTCGCTATATGTATGATGGCTGAATTGGTGGCCGTGTGTTTGCTCGAACGGCGAAAGGAAAAGTGCTGCAATCAAGTCAAAATTATCGGCTCAATACATTTGCTTCCCCCTGAAGACTTGTTGCATTCGAGCGCGACACTCTTCTATCTTTCTCTGTCACTCCACTTTTATAAACGTGGAAGTCGATAGAACAGCTTTTCCATTGCGTAATCTGTACGACATTATTTCATGCCAAAATAAAACTCACTCTCTTCCACGTCAAAAGAAGACATCGATCGGTTTTCTAGGTGGATACGATTCCGGTTTCGCTGCTGCAGGCTACAACTTTTGGGGAAGTTGAAGTATTTTTGTTGATCTTTTTTTTCGTTGCTGTTGTTGCTCCCACTTTAGCATTAATGCCACAGTCAGGAATTTTTAAACCGGCAGGCAGGTTTTATGCAGCGAAAGTGTGGAATCGAGCCGTTTGGTAGTAAATTGAACAAAAAAAAAAAAAAAACGCTTAATCGGAAGCGGCTCCATAACCGGTTCTTGGGCCTATGGTAACGGTTGTTCGATTATGGAACGCAGCTAGTTTTGCGGGGTTGCGATTTGAAAGATCAAATTTTTAATACAAAAATATGCTAAATATGCGAATTTATCGTATGCATAATTTAAGATCGATTCCAAATGGAATTTATATCGACAACCATATTTAGCCCACAACGCTGCCAAACAAACAATTAAGCTTACAATCATTTTATTTCAATTAGTTCTAATCTAATTAAACTGCCCAAAACAATGGTCCCATCAGATGATCCCATCAAACATTATCATTTCGCTGGGTTCTAATCTAACCATCTAACCCCGCGATGGCTATCCGTAAGGCTAATTGTTTTGCCCCGACGGGCGTACGACGCACGACCCGGCCGATGCAAATGATTTCTTGTGTTACGTGCGCGGTGCAGCAGCAGCGTCGTACGACAATAAAAAGAAAATAACCGTTGCAGCGTCATTTCACGTAATTAAACAGAGACTAACCGTTCACACGGCCATCCCAGCGAACGCGAACCCTTTCCGTTAATTATAATCTTTTTTTTTTGTTCAGTGTGTCTGATTTTTCACCCGGGCTTTACATAAACTCGCAAAACCTATACGAAAATTACGCATCATTACGCCCTAACTCTGCAAGATAAAGTGATATCGTACCAGCTAATTAATTGCGTTTGCTTGCCTCCACTGCGGGTTTCGCTTGGGGTGTGATTGGATTCTTTCACCCGTCCCGGGGTTTTTGTTTTTCTATCCCACCCGAATGTGCCGAACAGCTCCGGCCTGCTCAGATAATTGCAATGGTACGGCGAAAAATTCAACAGACACAGATGAGATGGTTAGAAAGCGCGCGGAACTGATCATCCTTCTTCGGGGGTGCATTTTTACCATCGCCCATTCTAGACACGCGATCTTAGCTATTTTAATTAGCATTCCATTCGACGTAGCGGGCAGGGCCCGGTCCAACGCCAATGGTGGCGACGGAATCGTTGGAGCGTTTGCATTCAATGAAACAATTTATTGGCTGCCCTCGCTGCCCTTGCACTTTAAGGCTGGCAGACCGTTCAGTGCGGTTGGGTGGAGATTTGTGGAGGTAATCTTCGCAACATCATCTGTATTGGGACTTGAGCGTTAGTAGAAGTAGGCCAGCCGGGATTTTCGTCTTTGAAGTAGTTTGGGCTGTTTTTAATATTGACTAGATTAAAATTATGTAATAACACAATAAAACCAGGAAGTTTCAACCTATTTTCACTCTGTTCTCCCGTTTCAGGAAGCTAAAATTTTAAAGATAATTCCCTAAACTGTGATTTTTATACCGAAAAATTTAAATTTTAACAACAACACTTTAAAAAAGTTTAATGTTACTGCATTGATTGTGTATAAGGCAATGCAGACATTTCGGGTAAAGACATTAAAATGTTAAAGTATGGAAAACAATAAATGAATGTCCAACTTAGTGCGTGATACATTTCCCAGACCTCACCTGAATGTTGCTCAGACCCGGTGCAACACATTAAACGCACAACCTGCATAACTTTACGACGCTGCTCATCCTACCTACTATATTGATGATGTAAACACTCTCAGTGCGCTTCCAATGCCGGTACTAGCCGGGGCAACCTTCCGCTGCTTACGTACGGTGGTATAAAATCTTGATTCAATCTACCTACAAATGGTTCACCCTTTCCGCATTGTTTATCGAAACTAAACCATCGGCAATGTGCATTTTCGCATTCGCGCATCCCTTACCGTCGACCGATGCGCAGTCAACGCTCACTTCCCCTTTTTTGTGTTGTCTGTTGCATTTTTGTTTCGGTGCCTTTTTTTATTGCCTTCCGGGAGGGAGTGTAGTGTTTTTTCCCTCGTCGGCTCACTTTTTCCTCACAAAATGTTAATTAGTAGCGCGATCATCCTCCAGCGTCGTCACTGGGTGAATATTGTTATCTAGACGTTTCTTCGCTTGCAAATTTGGTCTTCATGGTGGATCGTTTACAGAGGGAGCACGCTGGGGTTTTTTTAAAGCCTCGTTTTGGGTCCACACAACAAGAACCAGACACAACATGCGCCCATGTTCCGTGATGAACCAATTTTGGGTTGACTTTTCCTGCTATCCGGTACGCCTCATCGTTCCGAATCTAAACATCGGTGTCGGACGAAGATGCTGCGTGTCTTGTTGCTATGTAGTTTCGGATGGGACATTGGACAACTTTATCCTCCACGATTCATTTTGAAGATCACACCGCCAAGATTTGGATGCGGGAACATGGGAAAAAAAACGAAACCGCTATCAAAACCCATCTCTACCTGTAAAACATAGTTCGCCAAATGAACGCTCATTCAACAACCCGATTACAGAACAGGAAAGGTGACGAAGATGATTATTTTGCACTCTTCGCGATCCCGGCGTTCGTGATGTAACGAAGAGAAAGGCGTTCGTGTATTTGCTGGATTTACAAAAATATGGTGAGAGAGAAAAAAGTTTAGCGAAATGTCGTGGCTTTCGCTTATTTTCCTTTTATTACCGCATGCAATCATAATTGTGCAAAATGCTTCCTACGCTGTGTTAGTAACACCGGCTTTACAGCAATAGCTCGTACGAAATATTGCCATGTTTTTTTTTTGCCATTCGATTAGCCAACCCAGCTACTGAGGGCTCCTTTCGCTACACATCTGCATGCTAAATATCCGATAGCTTTGACGAAAGAGATGGTTTACATATGTACGATTTTGACACGATCTTACCGTGACGACGCACTTCGGTAGGCGATCGTACGCTTTGAGGCGTAACCACGCTGCAGACGAAATTCACACCTCGGATCGTTAGTTCTTTACTTTGGTGAGTTGTAGAGCTGTTGTGCTGGAAACAATACACTTATTAAAGCTACAAACAAGCCTCATAACAAACGGTAGCAATGGGCGAATGAGAAGCAAAACCATTCTTACGTACAAAAGAAACCCAATGGTAAATATTTAATTTTTAGTACGGTATTAACCTATATACGTCAAGCCCAAAAGAATCAATTTTATGTTATAGAAAATAATACTCATTTTAACAGACATGTCTGCAAAATTGTGCAATGTATAATTGTTTGCTCTTTTTCCTTCCACCTGTAATATGCCGTTAGAAAGACAGGAAAATATTGTTCCACAATGTTTATACTGTTAGGAATGCCCAATTATTTAATGCGGAAGATTCTCAACGCCCTCTCATCAGGTTTTTTTTGTCCCAAATGTCCACCCAAAAGGAAAAAAAAACCACTGCCGGTGAGATAATCGAGCGTTGTCAATTGAAGCAAAGAGCAATTGTCCCAAAACTCCAAACCGAATGGCTACTCACGTGTGCCATCCCTCAAATAGATGTCCTACCATGTGCGGTGTTTCAGAACCGAAACAACATACGCTACCAATTACCTAAAGCTGCTTCCCGAATCATTCGGGTCCAATCTTTCTCTCTCATGCGCGATGGCTCGTTAAAACACCGCTAGAATTCAACCATACCCGCCAATCGCCTTTGCACGTAGCGGAAGCAGATGAGCTCGGTACGGTGTACCGCGTGGCGTGAGAATTCGAGATCCTGCACAGCATCATGCACCAACACGGCAGACGACGACGAAAAAGGGCATTCCGGCCGCCAAAGCAATCGAGTTGTCCGATGAAGTGACGTTCGGCGGTAACGAACCGGTATGCAAGATGTGGTACCGAAACTACGGTACAACAAAGTTGCGACGCTTAAGTGAGATGTCCAAATGAGCAATTATCTAGCAAACGGTTTTTCAATTGACCCAGTCATCGAGGACCTCGGTAGGGTAGAATAGGCACGAACTCCGAGTCCGAGAATGATCTCCGATCTTGTTGAGCTTTCGATGGTGTCGTGTTCTTCGACTCGCGTTCGCTGGAGGTTTACCGTGTTACTTTTTTACTTCACCGCTAGCTGCTGCAATTGGGACACAGCTGATGAAGACGGAGACAAACCGAATGTCTTGCTCCAACGCCCGGAGGGGCATCGAAACCGTTCCAGCATGCTAACGGCACAAGAATGCACCCGAGAGGATCGATTCCGAGAGCTGGCGACCATCCCGATCCCCGTTAGGCTGATGTGAGTTGCGATCCGTCGGATCTGGAACCGTATCGAATCGAACCGAATCGAACCAAGAAAATCTTGGTGTTCTGGATGACGATGACACTGTCCAAAAAGATAAAAACGGGAGCAGTTATCAGACTGATGAAAGGTACAAGCAAACGATGTCATCGAGGCGCAGTACCGGTGGCATGTATTGTGTTGGGAAGTGGTGTGTCTCTGCAGGCTAGCAAAGGAACACCAGCAAGGGATCATAATAATCATAATACAAAACGATGCGATTCGGGCCGATGGCATGCACGGCACCGGGTAACTATCCCGCTGTTCATTATATTCGTCAAACGATCGGAAGGCAGCCAGCGAAGCGGGGCTGGGGATAAAATTTAATTACAAGCAGTTACAGTATCATGACAATTTATTTCCAGCACTCTGGCGTGCTGCAACATTAGCAAGCAATGTGCATGCGACGAAAGTGTAGAATCGGGGCGGCCAGAGTGGGCATCAACAAAGAAACCATCTCGGGCCGATTCCCCCCAAGGTGGTAGTATATGGGCAATAAATTTATTCTAGATACCGTTAAGTTTGTTGTACGCCGTGACGCTACCGAGATCCCCACATCCCGGTTAGGGCTGTGGTATGGCACTAATTTGCGTTAGCCTGTTGAGTGCTTCCAGGTGCATGATTCGATTCTGGATATTGGCACTGGATATAAAAATTCTTCCACAAGGGAAACAAATTGCACGATCTTAGAGATTTCGCATATTTAATAAGATTTGGTAAAAGCCTTACGATGTCACCGTTCATCATGGATAGAGGAAGCATTAGGCGTGATCCACTCAAAGGAAAGTGTACTTAACTACTTTTATGACTATTCGAGGTCTTTAACGTGTAGAATGAGACAATCAATAATGACCGTTGGAAAGATGCGCATCGAACAGAATTCCTGTGAGTGAGATAAGAATTTTTGAAATCTTCTTATGTTCCATAAAAGGTTATGCTAATGATCTTAACGGATCTTATCAACGCTGCTAGCTTGTCTAGGTCTCGAGACACATTTGGGTTTGATTTATTTTCACTGATTGTGAAAAAACGACCCGTTTGTTTTCATTTCACTCGATCACAAACAAACATAACCTTTAATTGTGAAGCTGGCGTCTGCCAAACCTACGAATGCCACAAGACTGGAGGCTTAGAACACATCCGCCATTAATGGGGCTTTAACGTTCTACCGTGGAATGGATACCATGGCATCAAAAAGTTCTCTTCCAATGGCAACTCCTACTCGCTTTGTGTGTGTACACGACCGTGCGCGCACACACACGTACAACAGCAAAAACACACTATTAAGCTAAATAAATCACCGTTCATTAAAATAATTCAATAATTTTATCATTCATTTGGTCGACATCAACCGATGCCGGATTAGAAAACTACCAGTACCGTTCCATTTCGCTAACGACCCTAACGCGGTCATACAATGTTGAACCGGGCCAAGATGGGCTGCGGAGATAATTATCTGACGGTGGCTTCTTTTCGCTGCCAAGAGCCGAGGATGGTTCCGTAGAACTTTGTGTAGGAGCAGACTAAAATCAATACACCATTTCCGCAAATAAAATGTGGCACCCCGATTGGTCTTGACAACGGTGATCATTTGTTCTAACTTTGTGGCTGATTCTGTATTTTTTCTTTCGAGCGTTTGCTTCCTCCAAATGTCTTGGGCTTCGGGAGTGAATGACCATATTTTGCATCATGTTGCTAGTGGTGCTTTCTTGGAAAGTGGTTTCCAGCTGGTGTGTGCGTGTTTTACTCATTTCATCTCTAGTTCCATTTTGTGTTGAAATCATAAGTGTCTCTACAATGATTTAGCATACCATCCGACGAATATATATTATAGAATTCTAGACAATCGTTATTGAATAATTTTCGTGGAATTTTTAATTAAGAAAGACTGACATAAAGTGATAAACTTCAAAATTAAGCTCTGATTACATTTCGACGTATCAAAGCTTCAGGAAAGAGGTCTGAAATTATTATGGATACTTCTTCTACAAAAAATGTTAAAAAGCGGATTAAAAAGAACATCAAACTGTTGAGGTTAATGCAATGTCATTTTGGACGAGTGTTTTATTCCACCTTTTGGAGCCATTTAATGAAGTACGACTAACGAAAATAGACGACCTTTGATGATGGTAGGTGAGCATATTACGTCGCAGCATCACACTCATTAGAATCCCATCCCAGCGAAGAATAAGCTGAACGTAGAACACCCGTGATTCCCCATTCCGGGATATTCCGTCGCCTGGTGCGAAGACGATCTGGAGAGAGAGAGAGAGCGAGAAAGAGCGCGATAAAATAATCCACTGTGAAATTAATCTGATTTTTAACCATTTTCGCTAAGACGCACGACCTCGCCCTCTCAAGGGCATTGGCGTCGTCAGCGTTCGTGAGTGGGTTCAAAATATCTCTTGCTGATTTCCATCCAGGGTGGCTTTTCCCAGTAGTGGATATGTGTGGATGAGAATGTCTGTTTTTTTGGGTCGCTCTTCTTGCTCGAGACAAATGTACGACGAGGTGTAATCCTCCACGGAAGACACTTGTCCCTCGTCCGTTTTGCCCGGTTGGTGTTTGGTGATTTTGCTTTTGTCCGCTGCACGTTCCCCAGTGTTGACCAATGGTCATCAAATCGACAGATTTGCCGGATCATTGAACCCGGCTTGACGCGTCGATCTGTTCCATCCGCGAAAGATCCATTGGTTTGTACGGCTGGTAACACGATCCCATTCCTGACGCCCCAAAGTAGCTCGCGAATGATCTGGCGCGTCTACTCGAAAATCAATCCACCATGGCGAACACCCAACAAGTGGCCACCATCGTTTGCGCAAGAAGGCCAATCCACACACTGGTCCACAGGTTGTGCACCCTTAAGGGTGCCGGTGCTGGTCCGCGCGATCGAGGGATCTGCGATCGCGATTCCGAACACTGTTCCGGTCGGTTAGTTGATTCCAGTCCAGGGTCTCACGATGTTACACCAGCCCACTTGCTAGGCGAATAAATACAAAAAAGCCAAACCACAAACAATACACGGGCAAACAAAAACACTTTCAATTTGCAACGCCATCGAAATTGCTGACTTCCTCATTCTTGGCGCCAGCGCCAGTTCAATATCCGGATCAACGATGTTTTCCGAGCGTCCACATTCACCTGAACCAGTGCCAGTGCGCCCGAACCCAAAGCAATCGATTCGTGAGTTTTACGGTCAAATAGAGAAATCAATTGCCGACTACATGAAAGCAACGGTTGAACATTCGAACGAATACCATCCGCATTTCTTGTACGGCACAAGGCCTTCCAGTGCAAGGTGTACCAAACCACTATACGATCGTACATTTTGTTAAAGCTATCCTTCGTCTGCAAAACAGTGCATCGAGGTTGCATCGTAAACTGCATCAATAAACATCATTAACAATTAGTTCTGTTGCCAAAATTGCAACTCTGACACAAATCTTCGATTACTCAACGCCCAAAAGCCCAAATGATGGATAGCTCATTTAGCGTCAGGTTTAAACGACGGGCCCAAGATTATGTTACTGTGTAAATGTAATTAGATATATTTCGATTTCCCATGCGCAAAGCGGTCCTGTATGATGCAACACACCGTTCGGTATGTAGCCACCATGGACTGGACCTTGTGCATGGGCATCTTCTCGAATCGGATATATTCACCTCCAAACAATTCGCCTCCCAGTGTGTGACCCTGCGTAAGACAACATCCTTTTACAAGCCCACATCGCCGATCGATCCGATCACGTTCGTCCGGTTGCGCCAGCCGGGTAGGGGCAGCATTTTTACGATCCGCTCCGGGCTACATACTTTCCCACGTGTGTCGAACTTCCAGCAGTATGAGCAAGCTCTGCACCGAATGTGTTGCAAAAGACCTACATGTACGACATTATACTCAATGCTACGAGGGGCGAAAAAAACCCCCCCATGCACTTGGTTGGATCAGTTGAACCGATCATCAAACATTTTCCTAATTCATTTCATTTGCCAAATTATCTCACAATGTAACGAAACCTAACGACATGAAACCGATACATTCGTAGCGATTCTGAAGTGCACTAAAACGGGTGTCATGGTTAACGATTCGATATGCATAAGTGATGAACTTAACTTCCAAAGTGAACCAAACCAGTTTACCATTAATTATCTATTTCCATTTTTTTTTTTTGCTTCAACTACTGTCAGATTTAATCATCTAATGCGTTTTTTTTTGCTCTTTTACTTGCATGCTCTCGGGAACTCGTCATGTAAACAGGTAAGTCATCGTTTATTTTCAATGTCAAATTTAGAAAAAAAAGTTAACCTCCAAGCTAATCGACTGATGGGTCGAAAGTGCATTATGGCAGCGTGCTATAAAAAGATAAGATTTTTTTTTTACTACCTTTTTTGATATTTCCATAATTTGCATCAAGTTGGTCTCAAGTTCATCAAGTTCACCTTTTGATCTTTGCTGATCGATCAAATGCTGCATTTATTGATTGCATTTTTTCTCAATAGTCTTCCATGGTTGTTAATTTCGGTACTTTAGTTTAAATCCATATAAGCTGAATCCCATAAAACTTAAAAAAAAAGGAATTAACAGAGAAATGTGGCTACTATCTTGCAGTCCTCATCAGCAGGCTGATATTTACAACCACGGTCATCATTTAGCCAATGCTAATTGATTAAGATCACCGTTGCCGTTGTGCAAAAGTTCATCCGTACCGAAAACATGGGAAATAATCCGCACGACGAGTTCGTCATAAAACTCAACTCCTCCCACCCGGGGACGTGCCGGGGTGATCGTATAATTTTCAATTCGTACCATTCTCGCAACCCTAAACCCGCTTGGGTGCGTGATCACAATTCTCGAGCGTGGATTGAGAGTGTCTTTACGATTTACACTCGTTACCCGGCAGGGCCGCAGTTCACGGAGCGAACTCCGTCAACACCGGTGAAACTGTCAGCCTGTCAGTGAAAGTTTGAACATTTTCCCACATCACCGGTACGCTACAAAATGAAAAATAAAAGGTGATACATATACATAAAACTCGGCGCACTTTCTTTCCCCGCCATCCACTGCTCCCAAAATGCTCGAAAGTTATAGCACAAAATTAGTAGCAATGGCAATCGTCAGCCCATCATCTGCCGGCTGGAAAGCGCACTTTGTCGGGCTGCACGCTGCAACGGTGCCCGCCACGCATTTGTAGCCACATTCTAACAATTGGTGCACCGTCAAACATTGAGACTTGAGACAAAATTCTCATTATTGTCCCTTGCAGTGCGGGTGGCCCCACCAAGCGTCTTCGAGCGGGGGCGACAATGAAGACGATGAAAAACGCATACGATTCGTCGCGCCCGGTCGTCGGGCCATTGACGAGAAGCTGTGCATACACCTCGGCGCTGACAGAAAGTCGACCGGAGCAGTTTGTTCGCCATTTCATGGAGTGAAGATTTATGCGAGCTTAGCTATAAATTCCGACCTGTTAGAAAAGTTGCTACTGCCGCGTTGGTTGACGGTCGGGGGCACTCACCACCATGACCCCGCCCGCTGGTTGCCCGCGGTAGGAAATGATAATAGTTAAAAAGGAAAAACCCTCGCCGGGTGCCCTAATGATGAATTGTATGGTGGCGCATTAATGCATCGCTGGATTCCCACGATTTTGATACAGTTTCACCACCGGCGATGCAGCGCGATCTATTTGGATGCTCTTTTCCAGCGCTACCACACACATACTTGCGCCGGTCTAATCTCGATGCGGCGTCACGCACAACTTTTGGTGCACACGCTTTTGGTACGAGGCAAAACGTCATACAGGAACTGGTGGCAAATCAACTTAGGTTGGAATGACTCTGAGTGGTTGCTTTAGATGCTTTAATTTCCAGCAATTGTACCAAGTTCAACTACCCTTGTTAGTTCGTTATCGCTTGCAATTAACATCTCGAACATGGAGATGGTTAGATGATACAAAATAACGTGGTTTTGTTGAAGAATACTTAGTTCAAGATTTCAGAGCTATGTTTTGGTCTTCTCTGTATACTTAAAACGTTAAGAGTTTACATTTTATGTCCTAGTAGAGCTTCAAATATCTGTTGACACAATTTCAGCCGATGAGCTGTAGAAAATGTATCTGGAAAATGAATATTATCCACACAATTTTGAGTTCAAATATTTACTGGACTATGAGCCCTCTCTATGCAAAACTATTTGAGCTAACATGAAAAATGATGAAGAGATCAATAAAAAGTAACATGAGCTTTATTTGTCGGAACCCCCAGCAGTAAATCATACTCCAATGCAATGGTTGATAATATCCGGTTAGTGAAAGTTACACTCCACCTATTTGACCCTTCTATTGACCATGAATCATTGTGTGGACTTTTTCGGTCATCCTAAACGAAGGTCAAAGCCTTCAAGCCTGGTGTGCGCTTAAGAAGATGAGAAACACACGTCAAGCGCATGGTTTATTGATTGCGCAACGCCCCAAAGCGATACTGCTGCGTTATGTTACATTCCAAACCGCCCCAAAACAATGGTTCATAGCACTAGCAAATACATATGCGCATACAAAACCGACATTGATGTTCCTCTACAAGCTTTACACACTTCACTTTTACAACTTGAAGTTTTTTTGAAAATTTATAACTTCCGATCAACAAGGTTTGCCTTGCATTTGCTGCATTAAAAAAACACGAACAACATAACAAGTATGCTCGACGGCCCCCAGTAGTAACGCGCTGCGAGTCGTTTCATTTCCTAACATTCGCGTGCCGGATATAGCAATGCGTTAAACTAAAAATAACCAAAAAAGCTAACTTTCACTGAAAGATGTTTTACGCTCAGTATCTTGACACCCAGCGAGATGTTCGTTTCTCCGTCCGGGATATACCATGTAGTTGGAGAATTTCATCACCTGCGGCTGCTTCTAATTTACATCAAATAAATATGCACAAACCAACACACGCAATAAGGCTGAGGTCGAGTGTGTCTGTAACTTTAACGAAATACAACTCTCGGTTTCAGCCCTGGAGTGGCACGCCAGCAAACCGCAACCAAATGTGTCGTTAAATTTAAATGGCAAAGTTTTGAGCGAAAATAGTAAAACAGTAACAGATAACAGACATTAGCGCATTACACCTGAGGATATACTGCGGAACTCTTAACACACTCACACACTTCAGTAACGATCACGACTCCACAAGATCCACCGAACGAAAGGGTAGTTGGCGTAAGTTGTCCAGCGTGACCGCGAATTACTTAGTGCACTTAGCACAGTAATAGGGAAGTCGTAAAGCCATCCCTCGCCGTTTGAAGGATCCCCTTCCGTTTCGTTGCGGTTTCGAAGGCAAAGGCTGGAAAAGAAAAACCAATCAGGATACAGCGTGTCACACGCTGATAGTTTACGATGCGAGGGATTTACCCAAACGGATTGTACCATTGCTAGAACGTTTCGTTACGCCACAGTGATGCTCGAGCGTAGCGGTTAAATCGACCGTTGAGCTGTCGATACAGACGATTTATAGCCATCATTAAAACTTCCATTTCCACGTCGTTCCCCGATGCATGCGCATCCCCGCCGGTTCCACAGAAAACCCGCCCCATTGCCAAACAGCTCCGTGTGTGAGCTTCAACACTGGTGCTCTAAATTCTGCTCCTCCTACCGGCGACCCGATGGCAATTTCACGTGAGTCAACGTCACAAAACCAGCGGCAAACACCAGCTCCCGGTATGTGCCTTGGCGGCAGGTGTCAGCAGAGGCAAGGATACTATCTAAACCATTGCATCTTGGCATGATTTATTCCGAAGCAATCGTTATGTCAGTCGGACGTCGGACGGTTAGCTTCTGTAGCCAGCCAGCCCCCAGCCCTTCAATGGGCACCCACCGAGCGGGCTACGTCACCGCGACGCAGTACAATTCGGTAACGGTCTCTGTCAATCCCCGAAAGGCATCGGTTTGGTCGGTAGGTGGCGCAGAATGTAGACATCCCGGTAGTCTCACGCGGGCTTGAAATATCTCCACAGGTTTTACTGCATGTCTTCAAGACACTCCCACTCCCGCCTGGGAGATTCGCCCGAACCGGCAGGAACCACGGGAAATCGATGAGTATCTGCTTTTCCTTGGGGTTTTGAATATTTATGCCAATTTTCAATCCGATTCCACCTGCATCGTGGAACCCCTTTGCAACGGACTTATCTCGATTGCTCCAGAAGTGGGACCGGCAAACCAGGCTTCAAAAAATGCCATTAACACTGACCGGTGCCGGGGTCCGGTTCTAGCTCGAGCAGTCATCGATGGGCATCGAGGCAGACGGTTACATAACCCACTTCCATTCGGGCGACCGGCCCCAACGAAGACATGCTATACCCTCCGGCCCATCAGCGTGAGGTCGGCGAGATTCTGCGCTAGAAGAAAACGAGTTATATCTGGCCAAAGTGTGGAATGGCCCCGGGGCTGGTGGTGAGAATCCTTTCCACCGTCGAAACTGTGTCAGGTGTAACTCAGCTGACCATTTCGTAACGGTGTGCGCACATTGCAGTGGGATCTGCGCCCGGCCGATGCACATCCGCATCCCAAACGTACTCCCCGATCCGGGTGTGGATTAGGCGGCCCGATAGACTGACGATACGCTCTGCACGATTCACAGCCGATGGCAATGGCAGAATTGTCCTACTTCTTCAGCACAAACCGGCACAAAACGACGGTCGTGTGCGACGAGTGCAATCCAAAGCCCGGTTCTAAAACATGCTAAACGTAATGGTCATGAGGAGCGCATGATTTGTGGAAGTTGATATCGCTCACAGCATTGAAATAACTGTGTCCACGAGTTAGTCGTTAGGGTGCTGAGCTTAATTACAGAAGTAATGTGAAAGGCTAAATATTAGTAAGGTTCTGAATAGTATATTAGGAGATGTTTAAGATTTTTTGAGAGGGGGTTATTCGAACTCAAAAACTGTGTTCTGTTTTAATGACGCTGACAAAAATTATACAAGTTTTGTGGCCTACTCTAACGCATCTTCCTTTCTATTTCTTAATTGATTATTTGAATCAGCTCTTCAGGAATTAGAGGTTAGTTCTTGGTACACGATACCGGAACAAAGTAGTAGGGAAGTTCAGGGTCATCGGTGTATTTTAATAGGGATCCCAGCATATTGTGAGAATGCTTTTCATACTCCTATGTTCTCAAGAATCTTTTCTCAGTAGCTATTTGTAAACCTCATGAGAGTTCAGCCCATAGGAATACCATCCTTAAACATAAGCTTTCCTTGTTATTGATCAATGACAATCTGTTCCAAATACTCCATGCCGGATGTTGAGGACCACCTCACAACTGATTCCACTGCGCCAAAATCGCTCTCAAACAGAAAGCGGCGTAATCGACCAAATGCTGGATAATTTCGGTTATCTCTTACGAACATCTAACTTCTCCGATACCAAACCAAGCTTCTGCAATCGAGCCACCGTACCGACAACCGGTCACTACAGTGGGTTAAAGAAAAACAGCGCCAACATAAATAGCAAAACAATGTCCCCAATTGATGGGTGAAAAATGACTCCGCACGCGCCGTTTGACTGACTTTGCATGACTAATGGTTTCATTTGCTGTCGATAAATTACACCGCATTTGTCTGAACCATACTTTTGTGTAGTGCCACTGTGATTTGGCTTTATCGTTGTTGATGTTTTTTTTTCTTCTGTCCACTCAAAGCTACTGCCCGGCATGAAATACATGAACATCAACAAAAAAAATACGACATAATTCCCGACTAGACGCCAGCCCGTGAGAAAGTGAACGGTGCACGGTGGTGATTATTATTTTGGCGGTCTACTGTTTCTACTTCCCGGGGGCTGGTCCAGTAAATTTTGTCTTTATTCCGGGATATAAAAGGCGTCTAAGACACTCAATAAAAAAAACAACGAAATATGTAGCGCTGAAGAAAGTTTGAACGAATCCTACGCGACAGCCGCAAAGTCGTAAGCCGAGAAGCTCATGGCTCATGGAGGACATAACACTGGGACGTTCCCAGGTGTCGATAAAAATGATTGAAATGCGTGTGACGCAAAAGGGAAAAGTGTGCTTACGCAACACCAAGCCGTGTACTGGATCGATAAACCCCTCATACCTTCAGCTCTTCGCTTAAATTAGAAGAAGTTAGCAGCAGCAAGAAGCGCATAATTCAACCTGAAACAGATAAAACAGGAAAGAAAGGAGGAGTAAAAAAAACTGTCACTTTCATAATCGCCACTGGTACAAAGTGAGAGATTACGGGTTTCCGAACGTAGTGCGCCGGATTGGTTTTGCGGAAGACGACGGCATACAGCCAATTGCGCCAATTGCGCGTGTAGCAGCTGTACACTGCTGGCGTTTCCTGAGCCCCACTGGCCACGGGCGGTCATAGGCGCGTAAGACGCGTAAGACGCGCGTGCAATTGTACGGACGCTATAATTAGGTGCAAGCGATCGTCATCAGACCACCGTCCATCGAGATCGGACACGCGGTATGGCGGCTAGGTGTGCTATTACGTATATCACGCTAGATCGAAAGATCGGCAATCCAGTTCGAGCCCGTGGCTGAAAGCCCGGCGGTTTCGATGCGAATCTTCAATTAACTTGCAAACCGATCCAGCCACCATCTAATGATCGATTGCCACCGGGTTGATAGTGGACCCTTTGGAAACCGGCGATAACCCGTCGGGCAGGATTGATTTATCGTTTACCAATTGCATCTGGTAGCTTTCCCGCCCATCAAATTTCGATCCGATAGCGAAAATCTTCACCACTTGCTCATCTGAACACTTTTTCCAATGCCTTGGCTATACAGAGCTCACCGTTTGCAAATGACTATAGCGTACTACATAAATTACAAAAAAAAGAAGAAAAATGTAGCAGGTAGTGCAGGAAGAGCCACCATTTAACATTCCGAGTCCGGTGTTGATAATAGGCACCGAAGTGCAACTGCAACCGTGCTGCTTCGCTGGATGCATCCAACCAATAGCCGGCGAAGAACTGCAACGCAAGAACAGCGGCACACAAAAGACGCCAAACAAAAGCTAAACGGTGCAACATGGAACGAACAACTGCTCGAAACCACAATGGAACAACACGTGAAAGTGAAAGCCTGTATTCTGTCTGTAAATTGTCTTAAGGTGTTGGTGTCTCGCTCCCTCCCTCCCCATAATTCACTTTCCAACACAACATAAACGGATAAAGGTGTAGTCAAGGTGTTTATCGACAAGGTGCACTGCTTTTCCTTTTCGGGTGCATTCTTCCGTTCGCAGAACACGATTTCTTGCTGTGTCTGGGTATGATTTTACCGATTGGTTTGTAATTGTGTTGCGTTGCTGACCTTAATTGCCGAGTTGTTGTCGTGTCGATGTATTTTTTTTGCTGTGCCTTACAGACACCTATATAATAAAAATATCACAACAATTGTCATAAACGAATAGCCGAATATGAGAAACTTTTGGCCGATAAAAGTTGGATATTGTATTCCATTTGGGGAGAAAGGATTTCCTTCCCAATTGCCGCCCGAAAAGCATATTGGGTAAAATTGAACATTCATGTACGACTGCTGTAGGAACAATTGTGCCTTATGAAAGCAGCATTTTTAATGCTCCGATCGGTAGCACTTGAACATGGGCCATGTATTTTCATTTCCATCATTTTTACTGCCCGGCTATTCAACCGTCACCATCGTGAAAGGCCCTTGCGGGGTAATTTCCAAGCAGGCTGGATGAAAGAGATTGCTCACATTCTTGCACCAGGGCGATAGCGATAAAGAAATAAAACATGTGGATCGATTGCACGCCACAATAGCGCTCGGTAAGGCTGGTGGTGTCGGTCGCCATGTTGAGCGCCAGTTAACGCCCGCCTCAGAAGATCGATCGATCGAAAGTGAAGCATTGGCGCTACTAATCCACCCGGCTGATAGTCGGGTCGATTGTTCCAATGGCTGTGCGGTTGACTCCCGCTTCGAAGTCGCTCTGTCGGTTGGGTACGATAGTGTGGTGTACCCCTGTGTGCGGTAAGTCGACGATCTACATTGGCTGGTACGTACGAGGCACCGGTACAGTACACGCCACACACGTGTTGCTACGGTTTGTGACCTGCTTTCGAAGATGCAAGCGCTTCGGCCACCATTACACGAGATAGTATGAGCCGACCATGCTGGATAGATAAATGCAACTTGATCGAGATCTGGCGCCATTAAAGATGAGAAAAGATTTTAAACACATTAAGTCTAATTGCTACTGTTCGCTGGTGTGGTGGAAGCATTTTAGCCGGAAAGGCAATTTTCTTGAATTTTTATCAAAATTATTAAATCGTTTTCCGCCCTCAATTACATTTAGACATTAAATTTAATCTCCCTGCTATTGGCAGACCAAAAACAGAAACATGAAATTTCAACCGAACAATAGTGCTGAACTTTGAAGATCATATTGATGAAGAAATTTGATCTTCAATATCAAAAGCTCTAATTTTGACAAAATATTGGAAAATATTGCTGCAAAAAGTGCATGTCAAAAATATTTGAGGTTTGCTTTATCTAAAAATATCACAGCGATGTTGCGACAGATGCACCAACGTCAGCAACTGGCCTCGATCGAGCTGGCCGAAAAGTAGGTAACGCGAGCGTGCACTTACCGTAAGCAAATTACGGTTGTTCCTGTTTTATTTCGTCTTCGCCTAGATTCTGCAGCGCACAGCGAGTCGGTCCTCCACCTGTTTCGACGCAACCTTGCCGAGGTTCCATTCCAGCGACTCTCAACCAGAACTCCGAGTCAACCTTGTCTGGAGGTGGTTGTTAACACGCGAAATTGATTAAGCGAGAATTTACAATTACCCTCGCTCTCACTAGTTCGCTGCCAGGGCTCATATTACCTACGGACCGTGCGACATAATGTACTCTGCCTCGCAAACCGATCTGCTACACCATTCGGTTCCGATTCTTGAGGTATGCTGGTGGAGTGTAAAGACTTGTTTTTCCACTGCCATCTATTCTTATGGTACAATAAAACAAAGTGTTTGAACTACAGCGTAAACAATCATGTCCTGTCACATACCATAGAACTAATCAATGTTTTATATTCCACTCCGCAATACCCGCTGCTAAATGTTTATTTAAACAGCTTCCCGAAAACTATGCAAACTATTCAATAAACGCTTTAAAAATAATTTGCATAATCTATTCAGCAAACAGCCTCAGGGACCACCTGTCGCTTAACATTGCGTTCCAGAATCGGAATCTGCGATATCGATATCACCCCGAATTATCGCACATTCCGACGGCTTATATGTACCCATCATGGGGACATGGTAAACCCGTTCGATAGCGCTTGTCAATACAGTTATGCCCATAAACTGATACGAATGGGCACTTAATGAACCAATTTGACAATCTACAGTTAGAAGCAAACGAGAGCAGAATGTGTAAAAGATTTGGGCTGTAAACTAATCGGGAACCGTATCTGCTCTGGAATCTGGCTGAGAGGTATAAAATGGTGATCATAAATGAAAAAAATACGATCAACTAACAGTGTAAAATTAGTTTTTTTGTGTATCAGAAACACAAAACATGGCTTTCGAACGTTTTTATGGTGATTCGATTGGTTAATTCCATGTACCGAAATGCGCACACAAAAAAACTATTTGTCAAGCATTTTGTGAAAACTACCTGTTGGGAAATTATTCGCCTTTTTTACGAACGGGAGTCCGTTTGCACAAATATGTATAACCTCTATTTCTCCTGGAGCTCCGTAAGGTGATATAATTCAAAAGATGATGGGAATGCCAACTGTGCCAGAGTATCATCCAATGTCTAATGCTAAACCGCTGGACGGTAAAACAAACACAATTTTAGCACCTACCGGTCAAACACTAATTCATCATCATTTATTTCAAACATGACTCATGATGCGACCGTCGTAGCCCTGGACGTAGTGCGCTTTTTGACACCGTGGCGTGATCCCGGACCAGTGGTCCATTGTTTGCGCATCCCGAGTTATGATTTCATCGTGGCCGGGCATGGTCAGCAATAACCATTATGCTCTCGGCATGACACCTCCGACGAATTGCCCGATAGTACACTCACCAGGCAACGACGCAACCTTCTCCCGAGTGTGTCCTCCATCGTCGTCGGCTGGAAACGACTTTTACTTTCTGCGATAGCGCGTTACTTCGCTTCCCAGCACTTAATGGTCGAGGTGTCGAGCTGCGAGACTGGTCGAACTGGTGGAAGTACTCCGGTTGGCAGTGTGTCCAGGGTGTCCAGAAGGGGCCTTGCATTACCTCACTAGTCAATGAGCCGTTGACCGACCGAACAGCACTCCATCATTGGTGCTGCTTGGGACCGATGCGTTACGCTACTCGTCTCCGGGTGACGGGCATCTTCGGAAAAACACAAAACACACATGCCCGCCGGTTGCGGACGCTCCAGAGCCGCTCATTAGCACTGCCCGGGCAATAAATCATGGATCCACTAGCGCAGACACCACGCTGTTGCTTCGGCAGTCTGCGGTGCAATTATTGGAAGAAGGAAGAAGCTCCCGGAGTGATTATTAGCGCCAATGTTCAATGGAATGGTCGGTACGATTTGGTAAGCGGGCTTTTGCAAAACCCAGCTGGAACGCCGCAAAGCATCTGTTACCGATGATCGTTCAAATCTTTCAATCGATTGATCGTTGCATTGATCACTCGATAAACGGGCAGTGTGTATGCGTCTAAGTACAGGGTTGGATGAAGTGGGAAATTGATAGGCGGTCTCACAGGAACCACCCAGCCAGGAACTTATCAATTGTTGATCGTTTATGTGGTGAGATAAAGCTCACTGAACTACCGGCGCAACGCGGTGCGTCATACCATGCGCGGAGAACTAATTACCGTCTTGACATGTGCTTGGGGTGTCGAATGTCTCTCGAGAAAGTGATTGCTTCCTGTCTGTCCTTTCACCATGGTTATGCAACGCGATGCTGCAGATGCAACGATGTAAGTTGCCTCGGACTGGTCGAGCTGGAGTGCTTTTAAAACGCAATATCACTTAACGTCGCTGTAACAATTCTTTAGTTTGATATTAATTAATGACATTTCTCGCTTGAAGTGCTCTGTAATCCCCCGGCACAGATTGAGGCACTGTACATAAACGAAACAATGTACCACATTAAGCTCCTCCATTTACAACTCGCCGCCAATTGGTTTCAATACGCTCAGCACCGTGCACACATTTGCGATCGTGATGCCTTAAATGTGATTTAATATGTCGCTAATCGTCACCAGACGCGACGACTAATAGTACTCGAGTTCAATTACGTCCCACCACTTCGCAACACTTTTCACTTTTCATTCTCTCTGCACGATGTCACGCGTTTCGTTATGCGAAGTGCCCAACGGAGACGACCCGTTTCGCCACGGACCCAAGTTCAATGCTCTTAATTTGCATTCGATGCGAACCGATCCGGCATCTTCCACATCTGGAGTTGCCCGGGCGCTCTACGGATTGAGGTACGGTTGAAGTTCAACCATGATCCTCACACGGGCCGGAGCGATGCGCCGCGGAAGTGCTACCCCTGTTGATGGAAGCGAAAATGTCACGCAGTTTGTCACCTGCCACGCTTGCGTTACGCCTGAATGCTGCGGAAGGCGAAAAGGCTAACAGCAAACGGTCGGCATCGACATCCCGAGCGAATTAAGCCGATTTGCCCGAGCGAGAAAGTGTGAAACAGCGGTAGAGCTAATACGTCCAACTGCAGGTGAAGCATAGAAATTGGGACAGAACAGTGCGGGCACTAGGTCAATCCCGGTACGCCGGTTTGTTGCCATTTGCGCGAATCGGTTTCATTTTCGGTACGGTTAATGAGCTTTATTTTACACCCAGTTCGGCATCCGCAGGTTTAGTGAGAGTAAAGACGGTTAGCTTGTTTTTTCTTCTACGGTCTTTGCATTGAGTTCCACGGATCTTTTGAGTCTACGACATTAACAACATGAATCCAAAAGACTATTGAGAAGTAGCTAAAGCTACTTCCGATACCATGCTCTGGAATTCGTCTATGGCGCGAGCACACGGTAGACACAAAACAGACATCGGACGGCAAGGAAAACGGTCAGTAAACTGCACTGATTATGCAAACCGTCAATCATGCAGCTGCTGCAACATGCCAAATCGCTCGATCAGTAGCTACTGACGGCACAGCCTCCCCGTACGAAGGAAAGCACTCACATGTGTCTCACGTCTGCTACCTTGAGTGGCCGTGGCCGAAACGCAACCGATGTTGTAAAAAGCTGTCGATGGATTAGTCAGCCGTACGGTTCGTGACGCGAACCACCCTCCCCACCCGGTTTACCTCTCCCGGAGGAGGTGTGTCTGTGTGGTCGGGGTAATTTGCATACTTGGCGTGAATTTGAGCATGCAATAACCACGAACAGCTTCTTCGTTTGCTACTCCGAGTCACGCCGGTATACCAGCGCCGTCTAGGCCGATTAAGCGAACGATGGTCCGGCGGACACGGTGGAGTAGTTTTCCTCACGCGATTAGACGGTTACGCGACACCTAAAGTCGCCACCTCACTCATTAACCTGACGGTACGAAACGACCAGCTACGGCCACTTTCCTACCACCGCAGGTTCATGCACCTGTACAAAGTCATCGTCAACGAGGACGCCAACCGAACAAGACTGGTATGGTGTGAAGGTTTTTGAAGACGCACTACCATTCGATAGATGCAATTATCTGCAGTGTCGTTCTATCAAACTCAATCTTCTACTTCCATACTATAGGAGACTATTGCATCGATTTTCTTAGTAGTAGGTTATCGTACGATAAAGAACACTCGCGTTGAATAGACGAGAATTATTTCCAGAAAAGTGAACGATTTTTTCCACTAAAGAACAGGTCTGAAGCGCATGAACCAGTCAATCACACGCCACTTCGCGTTCACTGTTGATCGAGAAGGCTACCCTGAGAAGTTTCCGCCGGTTGCCCGTAGGCTGTAGGACGAGGTACTCAACCGGACCGCCTACCGGGTCGGTTAAAAAGCTGCTGGCAGTTGATGTCATTCACTTTCGCCCGCTGTAACGGAAATTAATAATTACTTTATTTAAAGCACACACTGCAAGATTTACAGCCTATCATATAAGACATGACGATGAAGAATGGTTAAAAAACAAAAATTATATAAACATTACAAAGCTCTGCAAACTTTGTAGATTTAGTTTTTGGAATAAATGTCCTTTACGTGCCACATCCATTTATCATTCTTTTAGACATTTTCATTGTCAATGCGATACGCATATACTTTTAAATCTTGATAAGAAACAAGTCTGCAAATAAGCTCAGTAGCACAAACAGCTTCTTTGTTGCCAAACAAACGCCTCTTTTTCACGCTGCTCCAATGTCCTCAGGACAACTAAGAGGTAAGTGATTCGATCTTTGCAAGTCGTATGGAAATAATTCAATGCGCTAATGAAAAGAGCAAATCTCTTTTTAAGTTACAGCACTTGGTGTGGTTGCAGCAAAAAAAATGTATGCACATAAAAGCTCAACCCAATGACATCCTTCGGGTCGGGTTTCAACTTTTACCAACTTTGGAATACCTTTTTTTTCCAACACACACAATTTGGGTTGCGCAAACCGGTGTGCGAATCATATTTCGAGACACATGAATCATATCGCCTGGTTTGCCTGGGGCAGACATTTTGTGCACGTACGAAAAATGTTCGGCCATGCGAATGGGTGAAACTTTTTGTCATCTCCGTTGCTGTCCGTTCACGGTCAGGTACGAATCAAACAAATTGCAACCGCAAACTTTTCATAAACAAAACGCATCCTTCACTGGCTTCCCTCAGCCGAACAGGCGTTGCGGCGTGCGCAATTTGTCAATTCAATACAACCAATCAACCTTTCCGTGCTAACGCTTGGCTTACCAGACACAAACATCATCATCAGTGACATCCCAGGCCCAAGGTTCAGGAACTGTGTGTGTGTGTGTGTGTTTTATCGATGTGCAATCGCAATGTCGGATAGTTTTTAAAACATCCTATTGAAGCGTAGGATTGACTGTAACCGCAGCTCGAACCAATCGATATCTGTCATGTGATGGGTAATTTCTTAATTAAAACAACAATGGGAAGCTCACGGTAAACATTCCGCTCCCAGCGCAGGACGACCGAGCGCGATACCTTCGATGGATATCCAGCAAGGTACAATAAGGCTAAACCGAGGAGTCGAAATAGATCGGAGAATCAAGACACCGCTAAATTGCTTTCGTAAATTGTGTCTACAGCCAACCGACATCTGATCTACGCGACCACTCACGTTGACGCACTGGCGTAAGCAAGATTACGTTCGACATGATCAGCGTCATTGAGAATAGCAGCAACAACGGCAACGTAATGAAGACGAGAGAAGTTAGCATTTACACGCTAGCTACGCCAACCGTCTAATGATCAAATATTTAGACGCTCATCGACGCACATCCACACTGCTTTGCCGCTCCACACGGGGAGATCTAGCGTGACTGTTCGATTAACATCGACGCCGATTGCCACCGCAGTGGGAAACCACATTAGGCGGGATGAATAAAGTTCACTCTGTCGGGGGTCAACCCTCAAAAAACGACGATTTCCTACCATCTTCGTTCAGGCGATGCATTCCGGGAAATATCAACTACGGACGTAACCCTTAGCATGTACCAAACGATCATAGATGATCAAGATTGTCGAAAGGTCAACTTGATCAACGTCTTGCTATGTAAAAAAATTGTTCTACAAAAAAAAGCACGATTTCGTATTTTTTTATAATAATTTGGAGATACAGAAACTTGTCTAATTAATCTTTATTGGTCGTAGTCCTTGAAAGAGACATTTAAGATTTTTTGTCACCAATTTAGATCTATGCATGAGGGTTTGATAAAACCCAAACTACTTTCATCCTTACTCTCGATTTACGTAGTGTTAACAGGATGTCTAATTCGTCTGTTTCTGTTTACATCTTTCCACGTTCGTTGCAGATACATCACCCCGACGACGCTACCGCAGGTGATTGCACCATCGAACAAATCGACCAGCACCGGCATATCACAGAAGCTGCGCGACCTGGCGACCTCGGCCGGTTTGCTGACAGCCAAACCGCGGCCTCCACTGAAACCGGTCATCAAGACGCGCGGCTCCAACAGTACCGAGTTCCCGAAAAAAGTCACATTCAGTGCTTTTGCAACCGTGCAGGTTGTTTGAGGATACCATACGGACGAACCAGAGAGATATAAGACGGAGAGTAAGAGACATCCGGATCCAATCCGAGACGTAAAGTCCACTGGAGAATAGAAAAGCAGATCATCATCATCATCAACAGCATCAGGACATCTCTCAACGCAGAACTCAACCGAACGGAATATCAACTATTTCTACAAAACGAAGTCACAGGAAATAGTTCGTTATTCTACCGACGCACTCCACAAATAACCAAAAGATATAGCCAAACCCGAATAGTTGAGTTTGATTCGATGGACTCCTCATCTGGACGTGTTACGGAGCGCCAAAGGGACTTTTCACGCTATCCTATCTTGTAACGCAGGGTTCGCCTCTAGACATCCGTATCCTCTTGTGCCACACCACACTAGTGTACCAGTAACGCTCTAGTAATTGTAACATAACTAGAGAGAAAGAAAGAGAGTGATAAAAACCCGAACTCTTTGAAACCCCAATCAACCTGAACAGCGCGGATACTCTAATCTCGGTACAAATTGATCAGCAGTCGATGCGTGTTGCCTCTCCTTGGGGAACACGAACGCGTTACATCATGCCGGCCTGATCCTGCTAGTGTTACAGCAAAACTTTCTGCAACAGGTTACGGTGCACAATCGATCGGTCGATCGGTTTCGCGTCACTTGTACGGCAATTTGTGGTGTAGTTCTTTTTTTTTCTCTGTGTGCCTCCAGCCAGAGCACCCTGCAGGCCATTTTAATTCGTACCCAGTTTTGAGCAGGCTCTCGCTATTAGTCAACACGATGTTCGATAGGTAGAATGTGTGTAGTGAGTAACGAAAAAAAGACACATCTCAGACAATGACAAAAAAGTCAAGCATAAAATCAGAAAGATTGAGAGCAGGAGTGCAACACCGTGTAGCTGTTTTTTTTTGCATCGTGATCTAATCTTTGACACCGTTTAAGTTGTGGCATTTTCACCAGCCAATGTTTGAACGATACTTTTTCTTAATTTACCACCCCAGACGCTACGGATTGCGACGAAAGTGCTCAATCATATAGACAAAGAAAGTTTTTTTTAACTTTTCTGGAATTATAGTAACAGCTTCGATGACACCAATTGAACGATTTGGCGTAGTAGCACTGATTAATGGAAAGAAAGAGCAGTAGTAGCAGCCTTCAAACGAAACAAAAGCCACACGAAAAGGTGCGATGGGTAGAGAAAAATTAGCAGGAAACAGTTTCCATGATCGAGATAAGGCCAGGAAAAATCGAGGGCTTGCCACCCGAGACCTACCGGGCACTAACAATTAGATCAATTAAAGATAACTGGAACGAGCGATGTTTTTGGGCGCTAAGCGCACCAAGCGTACGTGCGAGATCTTGGCCGTGTGTACCGTACGGTGCGCGTCATGAGAAGCAACGCCAAACAATGTGGGGTAGGGAGGGAAAAACAGCAAACCGATCTGCATGGAACGAGCGGACCACCGGCGATCGATGATATGTGCGGTAGTTGTGAAATCAAACCATACGAACAGCCCTCGATCGATGAGATCACCCAATTATTCGGCGCATTGTAGCATTGGGCAATTGTGTGATCTACTGCCCTTAATGCAAACAATAGTCGCAGCAGTTGGGTTTTATAGCTTTTTTATGTTTTTGATAATGAAGCTTGCATTAGAAACGTCTCGTTCCTATAGGACTTCTACCAACTAGTCCGTTATGGGTTGATTTATCTTAACATCAGACACGATCAACTATACAAAGGGTGTAAAATGAGATGTTTCGGGGGAAAAACTGTAAAAAGGCTGAAAATCTATTTCGGATATCTATCATGAAGTATGTAAAAGTTTCTCCATTAGTTCAACATTTTATCTTAAAAAGGTGTCAAAGAGGTGATGCAAAGACAGTCTGAGAATTCGTTCTTAAAATGAGTTGAATAATATTTGCTTATTATTTTCAATTCAAATTAAATTCCTGCTCTCAAGCTTTCAGATCTGTGCTAGATAATTGTCTGTCTAAACGTTACATCCCTTGAGCGTTGTACCCTATCAGCAAACTAGTTACGACACAATGAGCTCCAAATCGAAGTTTTACTTAGATGACGCAACATCAAGCTAAGCGTTTTTCCCAGCCCTGATTACAGCAAATTCACTGGAATAAAAAACAAGAACGTAAAAAAACACACACACACAATCAAATAACCAAACACAGCAACGATTACGCACTGCACAGTAAGACGAAGTGGACGAGTGGATAGGAAATGACGGCAGGCGATTAAAACCATATTATCTCTCACGGTTTTTTTTATGTAAATACTAATCTACTCTAAGCAGAAGATAACCGTTTTGATCGTCGGAGCATATTGCTACTAGCGTGAGGAAGGCACGGCTCAAAGCTTTAGCCATCGCGGCCTCGATCGTTTAAAGTAATTGTGTGATTGAGCAGATGACTGAAAGGGATCCACACTACCACCCTATCTGTAGAAGAAACAAAACTCCTTCCACAAACCGTTGGAATGAAAAATGAGCTTATTTGAATAAAAAGAAAATATTTCAAATAGCTTCCAATGAACAATCAACTGTGTTTGTATGTTTTGTACTAGGTGCGTTGCACATATTTCCATTATCCGAAATAAATGACCCAAACACTTGTACATCTTTTTCCTTTTCTTCAGTTTTCAGCTCCCGACCAGTGAAATAAATTTACGAGCCGATTGCATATATGTCACCCCGCCAAATGGCGTGCATTCAAAATCGTTCCATATTTCGTCCATCATCATGTCATTACGAAAACGAATCGTTTTGTCGTGGCACAATCCGCCTAATGCCGTCACCGGTTCGCACACTAGCCGGCTGCTATTAATATTCATAATACGCGTACCATTTTTTTTGCGTAATCTCTCTTAAGCCAAACTCACTCCGGCGTTCGCGCGAAATTGTCGAAAACCGTGGCTGGAAACTGTCGACGAGCGAAAAGGCACATGGTGCAATGACATTTGAAGAAAGGCTGGACCCGGTTGCCGAAGAGTTGGTAGCGAGGCGGATTATGCTTTCAATGGCCGGTCACCATCATTGCACCATTAGTGAAGTTGCCGTAAAAAGTGTACGGGAGACGTTCTCGCATTACTAACGATCGGGTAGTGTGTGCGGCAAAATGGACGGCTTCCTCGGGATACTTCGAAATCTCCCATTTCTGTCCTGTCGATCGCGAACGGAGACCGTCCAGTTCGAAATGGTGGTTGGTGCGAAACGAGGAGAGCAAGCAGAAATTCGAGAGCGCAAAAAATAAATACATAAGCATCGGAAAACAGTCGCACCGTATGCACATGCCCCCGAGCGTATCATTACACTTGTTCCAGTGATCTTTTCACCAGTGATCCAGTTTTTCTGGCTTGTTTGGTTGGTGCGCTCCCTGCGCTTGCACAAACCCGTACCCGAGCGTCCGGTGGCAGAAAAAAAAACGATTGCAAATGGTGTACAAATCGCACGGAATCGCCGTTAGAGTTGAGTAGGTACCGGCCAGAGTCGCGCATAATCGACGGCACACGTATGAAACCGTACCAGCGCGCGGGAAACTTTAAATTTGAATGCTTGCAGATGAATTCGGTCGTTTCTGGTCGAGCGTTGCGGGTACCGGGTGGCATTTCATTGTGGCGGATGAGTAACAGCAGCATCGACAGTTTTCTGCAGTGGCAGTGTCCAGGGGTGGTCTACAAGAACGATGCCGTAATGACTTCATCATCGAGGTCAGGTTGAAGCTCAGTAGGCAAACGATGCGTCCAGTCGTGTATGATGATTGAGTAGCATACATTATTTTGATGTGTTTCCCAGAGTCATTTGTTTTTTGCGTATATTTTTATGAGCTTTAAAATAAAAATAGCACAACGAAGTGGCGCAGTGACTTTCAACTTGAGAAAATAATGTGAAAGATTTCAATATGCAACCGAACAATGAATAATAGCGTTTCGAAAAATGTATAAGACCTAAGAAATTAAAATTGAATATGAAGAAGACTAATGCCATGGTAATTTCAAACTGTAATCTTTTACTACAGTCTGGAATAACTAAAGTTGGAAAAATTATTAAAGTAATGACAAAAATGAAATGTCCCGGAGTCACTAGTAACCTCAAATTATGGTTCAAAACAACCATAAATAATGCAACTAAGAAAGTATTTCTGGCATTTGAGGCCCAAATTAAATGCATACAAACATCTCACAAGAGACGAATGAAGTCTATTGAGTCAAAGTCTCTGTAAAATAACAAACGAACCAAACAAAGTTCTCAAGACTGGGCTATGCGTATTATTCAAGAGTGCAATAGCTGTATCTCATCCTCGGTTATGTTAGATATAAAACAATCAATGCCGGTGGAACAATGCATCACATATCTATACGGAAATGATTTATATGCACAAAATTAAATCAGTCTCATTTATTTGTAATCTGAATATTCGACAAAAAGAATACAAAGGCCATGAGGCATACACAACTTCGTTATTCTTCAAAGACTATAAATGTTCAACAGCATTCCAGAAGAACACTTACTAGGGTTATATTATTTGGAATATCTCAACATATCTATAAGATAACTCCGACCCTCTCGATCGCAAGTATAGGGGGGATTTAAACGAACGATATACGAACGAAGCTCATTGACTGTTATGGTTTAAATTTAAAAAGAGACCCAAACTGCAGCTTAATGTTAGTGCAATGCTTGAAGTTTTTATACTAACATCAACAAACTAGCTAACATGTACAGTCATTCTGTTTAGCTAAAGTCAACAGTCCAAAACAATATCCGTAAACACTCGTACGCTTCCAGCCAACGTCCATTCATTCACATTTTCACTGGGCACCCCCGCAAATGTACGGCCAGCAGTTTGAGAAAACGACGGGAAAAACATTACCAGCGCCAACCGTACCGAAAACCGGAATCAGTTCCCCGGGCACTATTCTGGCTGGTGCGAGCGTTCGTGCTCCGAGCCCGGATGCGTACGTGCCTGTTAGTGCGAGACCTCGCGGACACTCAAAACAACTTGTCACTCAAGATAACTTCACTTTCTTCTTGCCCAAACGAGCGACAACCGATTCGTGCCAAAAGAATCTGCTGTGCCGCTATCAACAACATGGACAACGCTGACGACGACGACGACAACGACGGCAACATACTGCGAAAAAGGGAAATGCCGCAACATAGCGGGCAAAACAGCAACCACTGTTTGTGGAACTCCGGCTGGCTCACGACCTCGTCGAAGGCTCTTGGTGCTGGTGTACGGTCATCGTCGGTATGCTTAGCTCCACTCCGCTGCGGTTCCGTCCGGAGGCGATGGGCCTCGAAAACCGGTCATTTTATTGATCTTCAATTTTCGCTTTCGTTCGATTCGGCCACCAGCATCGAGTCGGCTACCGGACATGTCCATCCGTGGTTTAGCCAGTAGACCAGTTTGTGACGGATCGCCAAAACTGCACACCCACCCCGATGGATGGTAGTGATCGCAGTCATAAACTCACCGACAGCAATCGCTCAATGAACCTCGGTGCATCGCACTAACTGAGCAATCGTACCGGGAATTGTGACCATCTGCTATGGCAGCAACGGTTTTCCAAGCGGGGCAACAAATGTGTATCTATTGAGCAGTGCACTCGGTGGGGTTTAGTATCGTAGCCCACCATAAACAAGAGATCCCGAATGCACTAGCCTCCATTCGATGTCCGCAGTGCATCCACAATAAAAGTAAAAACGCCACAAAACTACTCACCATTTCCAAACCGAAGAACAGGATGGAAAGGAGGAACAGGCATATAAACGAAGAGAGGAAAACAACAACATTTAACAAGGTGGTAGCAAAAACTAAACAGAAACGAAGAAAAAGGAGAGGAAAAAGAAAGAAAAAAACAACAACCTCCTGCCGATTGCCAATTTGGTACATCTACTATCACTTCTACTTTTGGAATGTAGGTTAACCAAAGCCTGCCGCCTGCCCATCGCACTGGATTCCGGCTCCGGTTCCAGGGTCATCGAACGGTTGATCGATTTCTGATGAATTTTCGAGCCACGGTACCGCCGAACCACCGGCCCTCGGGACCAGATGGTTTGTGCGGATCGATAGCAAGGTTGTGCCCCATTACTACTTCTAGCCGGGCCAATTGTCAACTGGGCCTTTTCAAGGTTCTCTCCGGTTGGTTCGTTTGCCGTGCGGGTAGGCTAATTAATCACGCTTCCATCTTTGCCCTGTGGAGCGTCCGCTCGAGTGTACGTGGCGTGGCCTCTTCCCGTACGTCAGGGTGGTTATCATTATTTGTGGTCTGGAAAGTGGTTCAGTTCCGTGCTATTACAAGATGATTTAATATGTGCGATGCATCCCATTGATTAGCGTGCGTGGAGAAAAGAATCCTCACGATTGTATTCTAAAATAAAGAACCACCAAAATTCATGACCACAAATCTCGAACGCCCAACCGGACATAGGAGGGGCGGTCCGTGATGCGCATGAATGGAGCGCAAAATGAATGGCCTACACTCCAGGTTCCAGAAACGTACAATTTGTCATTCCGTTTTGCTCACACACAAGTCACACGGTCGTGGACACGATGACGAAATATCCTGTTCTAGGAAACGCACATTGAATCGTGTAACCACAGCATATAGAACTTTTGGGGGAAGATTGATGGTTTCTTCCACTTCTAATGAGGTTTCATTAGAGGTGTTGCTCTAAAAACTACGAATTGTGGTTTCACACACACGCCCAGACAACGTCGCTTTTAATAATAATGAATTGCTGTAGAAGAGTGTCTTTAGATGAGCTTTTCTGAGGCAATGTGTTCTTGAAAAATTTCTTTTTAGTCACTATTGTGATCAATAGCTTCATGTTTGCTGTGTTTTATTATCGTCTATCTTATCTTCTGCACACTTAAACTATATTTTACATGTTACCATTTTGTGTTATATAAAATCAAACATGCCAACCGCTAGCGAACCGTTTGCATAAATAAGTGACCTAACGAAGGAGCCACCCCGGAGGTACTATTCATTTGAGCGCATTTTCTCAGCCAACTGTCAACTGTCGAGCCGTCAGCAGCGTTGTTCCACCACCGAAATGCATATCGTTTCCAATTTTAAATATGTACAGACCTGTTTTCGTTACGAATTTCAATTCCTCACTTTTGTTTTTGCTTCTTTACAATTAGCAGATCGTTGTATGGTAATGTACGGAAACTCATGCGGCGCAAAAGTCGATCACGAAGAGCACTTGCGCTAAATTACTTCGTACATCACGAACGGATCCAGCGGCTATAGGTGTCGACCGTAAATCGTTGGGCAAATAATACCAGACGAATGATTCAACAGTCGTGTATCGCATTAGCAAAACTAAACGGTTCCATTTGGTCGTAATTTGGAGGCGTTCTTAAATTTGTTTAAACCATTGTGTACAGGTTATAGTTTTGTGGAGTGCAATGTGACTGAAAGCAAGGTGCATAACATGAACTCAGCGTGAGAGAACCATAAAACATGTTCGATTTGCAAATAAAATAAACTTCCTGGTTAATTTAAGTGCTCCAGAGGATTTGCAAGGAGGAGCGAACAAAATTTACAAAATATCATCTTGTTTTTCTGATATAATAACAATTGATATTGCCAGAGTAATATGATGTTCAGGGAGCAAATAACGTTGAGTTCTGATTATCCAATCTTTACCCATCATAGATTATTTCCGTTTTGTTTATGAAATCCTCTTGCAAAGAGATGAGATTATGCAACACTCCCCCTCCGAAGAAAACTAGCAAATTGTTTGCTACTCCTCACATACCCTAAATGATGTTCCACGGGATCTTTATCGACACACGCACATGCTCAGCTCACTTTCGGCTACGCGTCACGTCAATATCTGCTCAATAATACAGACCATCTGATGTGTTTCAAATTATTACCTCAGCATTCGCCACTTTGCCATCCATTTTCCTGAACAGCGCCGTACCAAAACTTAATTTACGAATATCGAGGCCAATAAGTGCGGCATGCAGAGCTGTCGGGCACATTGCATAACCTTACGAGTACGAGTTTTTCCGTCTATGGTGCGTTGTTATCAGCGTGTTTCCACCACACGACCAATGGAAAGCGTTACATTGACGATCAACTGATGGTTTTTTTAAAATTCATTTCCGTTTTGTGCGTACACGTGCCAAACTGAATTATATGACCCTTTTCTTTTCTTATCTAATTTAACCAATAGGATTCCCTTTAGTAAAGTATTGTTTTATTATTTTAGAAGTAAAATAATTACATAAAAATTAAAAGAATTTACTAAAACAAATCAAATAAAGCTTGATTTGTTTGTCATAATCATGGTTTCTGCTTATGCAACCTTTCTTTGAAAAAACGGAAACAAGGTTCGTCGCTCGGAAATCTCCCGCTCAAGTCTTTCGTTTCGGACGCAGTCCAATTTCAACAAGACTTACACCCCAGATTAACCGGATGCCGTGTAAGCTCCGGTCAGCATTAGCACATGCTGTAAAACTGTTGCTGCAACATTGTATAGGAACGAAACGTTAATTAACACCGGCGGTGTATGTATTTTCACATGCTGCCGGTTACCAATAACATAACCATACTAATTATGTTGCATCGTTGTGTTAATGCTCAGTAGTTCTATGAAGGAAAATCATTCGAAGAAAATAACACTTTTACTTTTATCATTTCCATCCCACTTGAGCCAGGCAGCATACAAAAGCCAAACAAAAATCAGGTTCGTTTAACAAAAACCCCTTGATTACTATCACTAATTAGGAAATAAAACAGTGTCTTGTTTGCATGTTTGCGATCTCTTATCAAGCGAATTACAAAACGCGCGACATTTTAGTTTTAATGCTAATCTTTTTCTTTTCGGAATACTTGGAGCAAAACTCCACCTCTATTTGGTGGCACAATCAAACATCAAAACGACAGCAACTAATCAACCGGAGAAAGTCATAGGTCAACCTAATCAAGCAGCCGGCACTGGAGTCCGAATCGAATTTGCCACTATGACACGATTATGCATCTGATCGTCGGCTAATTTGCAACACGCGAAGATCAGTGATAAGACCAGGAACCGCTTTCGCTTCCACTATCGAAGCCTTTTTTTTCCTTTCTGTTCCACCATAAACCTTCAGCCGCCGGAGCATGACGTGAGCATGTCGCATAATTCACCTCGACTAGCATTCACCGCATGGAACATGGGCGAGCGAGACAGCAATGCGGCCACACATCTTCATACCGTCACATCACAATCGCGAGAAAGGCTTCGCGGTTTTGTCTAATATTTATCATCTTCGATTTCTCCTCGCCAACCAAACCGGTGCAATCCGTGCAAACTCACCTTTCTCATATCGGACTGCGTCTTGTGAACCGCAGAACCGTGCAGCCCGGGCGGCTTAGCCGGACCAGTTTGGCTTTCAGGAAGCGGCACAGACGATCCGCGCGTCACATTACGTGAATGCATAATCCATTCGCATTTTCTCCCTCCATCGGTTCGTTATCTTGTCTCCTTTAAGGCATCCCGTGCATCTGGCGGTAGCATGCATCCTGGTTGAATTCTGCCGATGCTCAGCATTAATCCAAAGGCACTAGCAATGTTCATCTCGTTGACGCCGCTCTTTCTTTCTCACACATGACAACGTTCCGGAGAATTCCTTCGCACACATTCGAAGCATTCCCTTAGTAGCCGGCGTCTGGTCTGGTACTTGCCCGGCATGGTCGCTGCTTACAGAAGCGATAGAAAGAGACAGCGCACCACAACACAAGCAAGACAACGTGCTAGGTCCGGTCAGTGAATTAGAAAGTCATTGAACTGCCAACGGTGTAGCCGCTATGCCGTCTAAGCCCTGCGTTTGACCGGAAGGAAAGATGCGGTAGATGCTGTCCGATAGGCCCTAACCAAACCAAAAGCGAATGGGACCGTAGCAGCTGTAGGACAGTTTGCACGCAGTCTTCTGGTGGGCTGCGGCATCGACCGAAAGCCCCCGAGGCCTCTTATGGAGAGCCACTCGTGGAGAAAGGAGTCCTACCGCTATCGGTTGGAGCTAGTTTTTTTTTGTGTTAGAGTGAAGTTAAAATAACGCCTTACCATTACGGCTGTCACCTGAATGGGCCGAACAGAAACTTTTCTTCCAAACTTCCTGATGGCATCACTGGCGAGCTCCCTCGAAAGGTGGCCTTGTACAGTGGCGGATCTAATGATAGGTGGAGTAGGCGGCCGCCGAAGGCCCCGTTTCCTGAGAGTCTATGAAAAGTCACGTAAGTTACCAAGCCTTCGTCCATGGTCTCCAGTCCTATGGATTCAGGGTCTCGTTTAGAAAATTCTAAATTTTCTACCTTAGGCGACCTCTGATGTTTGTCTACTTGTTGGGAGTTCAAAATTTGACCAGTTTGAAGAATTGGAAGACATTACAAGTTGCAAATAAATATACCCAAGTTTCCAAATTTGCAAGCCTCAACATATTGAGTTACAAACATTGCCCGATCGTCCAAAACGAAATCCTCAGCCAACCGAACAAACAACAACTGGTGCAGGAAGAGTAAATTAACTCATTCGGAGGGGAAAAAACAAAAACATTGTAGCCAACCATTGTTTCTTGCATGCAAACATGGATCATGTAGCGATGTAGTCACTCGACTGGAAACAAAACATATTTCAGGGAAATTGCCGATCAATGAAACAATTAAGAAAAAACAACAACATAGGAATCGATACACCTTTCACGGAACTTTATGAAATGCTATTTGAGTCATAATGATTCCAACTGTAGCCTTATTAGCAAATGAAATATGTTTTTGGAAGTGAGCTTCTTATTTCCTCATTTACAAAGCAAACAAACGACTACTAATGAAATCACTGTTTGTATGACATCACGGCACGTTGGTGGATTCGCTGGTGGTAGCCTTGAAACCAAAGCTGTGTGTATTCAACATTATTTGGTGTTGTTATAGTGCTTCGAACGATACATTGACACCTGTTTTCTGACGTAATACAAATTAAACTATGTATTTCCCAACTGAACATACTGTCGTCGAAGTTGGTAATGTCACGGAGTGCTGTTGCAGGCTGCTCTCCACGGGAAGCCTAATTACGCGAGTAATCAGGATGGTGGTTACGCACGAGCATTGCACACGAGTGTGCCAGCTCCAATAAACTATAGGTGAGCGTGATCGGAATCGGACGTGAGCTGAATTTTTCGCAGTTAAACGGCAATTCTAATTTTGGGTACCGTTTGACACCTTTACGGAAGGTGGTGGTGTTACATCGAACACATAACTTACGAAACTTTTTATTACCACTATTGTCTTTTCCTGAAATATCTTCTCCTACGGGTTCCATTGTTTCATCATTTATGCTGCACTGTTTCCAATTATTTCCATTAAATAATCATTTACATTAATTTATTCATCCTGGTCTCTGATTGATGTATTGTTTAATTTTCTGCCAAATTAATTTTATTTTTTTTAATATTCAAAACTTATTCTATTTTAAATTTTTACATATTTTGACAAATTCATTTTTTTATCGCTGAACTGACTATCCAGTCAGTTAAATACAAGTTAAGAATCCAAAAATAACATAATAAAGTCCTCTCGACATGTTAGTGTCCTAGATCAGCATTATCCTATTATCTTATTTTGTTATTTAATGTATAACAAATTATTATTTTTATCAATTTATGCACTGTTTCAGCATGCGTAAAGTACAGTTTGATCATTGTTATAGGTTTCATAATAATTTTATTTATGATACACATATCTCAGCATACGTGCCAACGCGATCGTTTAAATTACTTATTTATAAATCATCCACCAAACGATGGTTTCGAGGGGAAGGAAATCCGACCAAAGGCGTCTGCACGCGCGCGTACACATCGACCATCGCTACTGTAGCTACACATTACATGTCTCTGTGCTCCCAATTTGACCTGGAATGTGCAGTCCCATAAATGGAACCACCCTCCAAAGACCACCAGTGGTCTAGCGATGGATGATTATTTAACAGGCCGCGTTCCTAAAACTGAAACTGAATTCAGCACGCAACCGAACCTCAACGACAAAAATGCACACGAGACGCACCTCCCGCTAACATCCCCCCTCAAGAAGGGTGACCGTGTGGGTGATCAGTAAAATTACTTCCTAATTAAAATTTAATTACACCGTGCACGAGCACGTTGGTAGCAGTCCGGGGGTTTGGGACCACTTTGACCACACAACCGTTTAGCGACGTTAGTAAATTGTGACATATCGATCGTTAACGATCGATGCGCCACCTTTGGCATTTAGACGCTCTCACGCCACGTGCATCAAGAAGAAAAGGCATGATTTCGAAGGAACTGTGGAATTCGTAGGGAAGTTGGTTTATGTTGCTTGTTTGCTTTAAGTATAGAATAAAAGAAATATATTTTTTATTGCTAAAGTTATTAAAAACAAATATGTTTTTATTTGTTACACTATTAAAGTACTTACTCAGCTCAACTGCATCATTCTTCCATTGAAACATTCGTCTAGAATCATTCGCTCAAAGAATTGCGACGAAAGTGTTCTCACGGAAATCTTCCTTCAAACGCCCTACGTAAGCGCGGTATTATCCGCACGATAAAGTTATTTACCACCAGTGTAATGCGTCATTAAACCAACCCTCTCCTCACTTAGTTGGCCATTCGTTTCTCCAATGAAATCCCCGAGAGCATCGAAATTCCGCAGTTCGATCGCAATCGGATGCGTCTGCGGCAAAGAACAGACCTGGCTAATTCACTCACTTACACCTTCGACGGGGGTCATCTATAGCAATCCGGGGCTGATGGCGCATTCGCAGGGACTGTTGCTTTCGTTGCCTTTGCTGCAGGACCGGAACGGTAATGACTCCATTAACCGGTGGCAATGGCGATAGCGTTCGAACCGGGGGATAGATTCACTCACCTCACCCTCAAATGGGCTGGCTAATAATCTTTGAATTAGCGTCGCTTCACCGTCCACATCCCGGGTGTCCACTTCGAGCCGCTAAACCCATTAGGATATTCTGTCGCGAGAATGTGGCAGTGAAGTAGCATCATGGGAGGAGAGCCAACACACACACACACAAAACACCTCCCACAAACAGGCACACATTCATGGGTACGTTGGCCTTGGGTGGACAGTTCATCTCGGTGGGCCGTTTTGCCGCGAATTACTTGCGGAGCAGTGCCTCATGTAAGCGATGTATCGTACGGGCGAAAGCGAAAAAAAAATTAATTACTCTCCCTTTGGATTAGCGCCATTCTTCAGATCGTGATCGTGGTCACCGTCGGTGGACTTCGCACACGTTTTACGACCGCAGTGTTGCCGATCGGCACGCTACAGATCGAAATAGATTCCATTGAATCTATGCTCAGCCGACCGATCGGTAATCTAGAATGAAAGGTAGATTCTTCGGGACCGGACTGAAGATGGTAGAGAAATACTGCACACACAGCGCAACGTCACCGCGATGAAGCCAAAGATTGGGTAAACTATCCAGTTTTTATGGCGATTGCCATTAAAAGTCGGATGATTGCTGATGGAAAACTTTCAATTACTACAAATGGAAGATGGGATCGGCAGAGTGTCGTATGAGTTTTTTTTGCCTCATTTCCTACCGTTTTCCACATATAATTGCTTTGACATTTCATCTTCGCTGTTTCTTATTTATTGTGCATTTGATCGCCAGAATTTACGTGTTTTATTTGAAGTTCTGTTTCAATAAAACTGGTAGTGTTCGCAGAACGTAAATCATATATATTTCTTTGTGTTTATTTTATTCAAGAATGGATAATGAGTAATGTTCTCGACTTGAAGATTTTGAATGAAATGTCTCTGTTTAAAACTATTTAAATTATTATCCAATTATGTTCAAGCTGCAAGAGGTAATTTGCCTTTTTATTGCTTTATTTTAATACTTCTAGTCTATATACTTTTCCACAAATTAATTTTTTTCAAATTAAATTATGTTCTATCCAAGTCGAGCACCCTATGCTAGCAAATTCTATTAAGTTCCATCGCTACCATATGTGGAATGCTCTGGTACACCAAAGAAGCACGTGTCACACTTGATTAAGCGTACCATTTTCACAGCGATCGTAAGGTAAAACCGTGAACCTCGCCCTGTTCGGCACACACGTGACGCGTTGCGTCGAATCGCTCGATCGTAGATCATCGCACCGGGTAAGCGATATCGAGAATAGCACGCTTGTTGGCAGTTATGCCACACGCCACTGGTATGGCAGGGCGTACAGGAATTTATGCAATGGAGTAAATGCTTCATCCAAGATGCCTTAATAAAGCTGTCAGCTTTCGTTCGATGTCAAAACACTCGCGCGAAGAGTGCGTTCACCTTGGGATCACTGCGAGCCAAAGAACAGAGCGGAACGCTATCACCAGGCAAGCAATGCGGTGGATGAATTGTGGCGGAGTATGCTGCCCATCATTCTGAAGTTTGCTCAAGTGGAAGCGATTGCTGAAATAAAGCTTAAGCTGTAAGGTGATATCATTTAATTAACGATGGATAATGGTAGAACGGGAAGGGAAGAGAGAGGAAAGAGAGGGGTTGAAAAAAAAACAACGAAAACGCCTCTACGAAACGCATCTGAAGAATGTGGTGCGACTGATTACTATAATTTGCATACACACTTTTTGCAGTTCCCGTTCCTGTCTTTCAACTATTGCACTACCACAGTTACTTTTCGTTGGCCCCGCCATAAGCTGCGAACGCTTTGGCACCTTCTTTTATCGGTCCATCGGGATGCATTTTTGCCGCAGCATGGCCAGTCATGCGTCCACGTGCACGAAATTTGACGCTCAGATAAAGGGTGCTGTGAAACATTGTTTTCAGAACATTGAACATTCCGCATGCTTTGTAGTGCTGGAGCAAAAGTGTTTTTATTCGCAACCGTTTGCTGTTGTTTTTATTTTGCAGAATGTGTGAAAATGTCTGACAATCGCCGAGAGGTAGAAAGTATGAAGCATCCCAATTAGCACTTTTAAAACACTTTGGACGTTTTAATAATATGTCAGCGCATTAGCTGGCAGTAGCGCAAGTTTGTTGCCTTAGTTCGGGATGAACAGCCGATGGAAATTGTTAACATTTCTACGTACTGTGAGAAAAGGTAGCGATATAAAGCGTTAATGGGTAAACAAGTCGCTAATACAGTGCGGTTTGTTTTAAAAATGGAAATAGAATAAAATAATCCAATGTTAGTCCGGCATCTAAAATGTAGTTGCTGAATATTTTTATTAGATAGAAAAATCTATTTGATATAGAAATACAATTACACTAACAGTGAAGTGTTTTTAACCTTTTGTCGTGTATTCGTGGAAATTTTGTAATTATTTGACTATTTGCACATGTTCCTAATTTAACCGCTCATCAACATTTTCAAATGAACGCCTGACATCGCTGCAATTATGATAAAATTTGTTTTCATTGCATACCTTCCGGCGCAAAAAGATAAAACCCCATGGTGAGCTACGGTATATAGTGTTTTTAATTACTTTTTTTTGCTGATTTCTGTTAATAAACATAGTTCTTAAGTTATGTATCTCAAAGCATAATTTCACTACTTTCATTTCAGTTTTATTGCAATAATCTTTAAAGGTAGATACAATTTCATTTTCCTCATTCCGGTACCTGAACAGTGATGTAAAGCAAACGATGGTCGGGATCGGTGCTAATGATAGCCTCATTATTACGCGTTTTGATACGTAACATCAGAAAATCATCATTTTCGTCCAGTGTTTTGAGATAATAGCAGGCTTTATCCTTCAAGCTAGCGTACAGGCCAGCCGTGGTGATTGCTTCCTCCATGTTCTCGATCGTGCTCCTTACCGGATGGCCACACTCGTCCATCACGATTACTTGCTTAACTAACCGCACCTGGCGAATCCGCTCGAAACAATAGTCGATGTATTTTTCATGCAAATTTTCCGGCTCTGGTTCCGGTTCGGGTGGTGGGACACTTGGTGGTTTTTCCTGTTGACCGTTAAGAAAACATTCACTCAAACGTTCTAGCGAACTCCTGTTACACATAATCGAACTCAAATACAAACCATATCGTTCACTAATCGAGGTAACCGCAAGACTGACACTGGTGTCTATAACTTACCCAAAACCCTCGGAGTTGTAATCGATTATAGAAAGACACACCCACTTGCTGCTCTGCCATCATAGACACAGTTGAAGTTGTAGTCAGAAAAAAAGATAGACTCGAAAATATCTAGGGGACCCTTATGCTAATGTAACCCTTTGTTTTCGAGCGGGTGTAGACCGACATATGTCATTTACCACAAAGCATTAGAACTTAGTGTTTGTTTTTCACCTATTCTAATGGGATTCCTTTTATCTATCGGCAGCATAACCCAGAGGGTAGGTATTATGTTTTATTTGTTTCTAGCTAGACGACATCAGGAAGGCACAATGGAAAAAAAACAAACTCACACCAATCACATTGGATACAGTCTCTTTAGAAGTTCTATTTTATTGATTTATTTGATTTGCATGCGTATGACGTATGGATTTGGTTGGTACGCCTGTCGATGGAGTATAATTGACATGCACTACATTTACAATGGCATACGATATAGGTACATACACACACGGTGATTATATGCGATGAAACACGAGTACATGAATTCTAACATCTAATTGACTATCGATTGATTAAAATAACGCAGAATGAGGCAGATGATTCACCGTTCACGATTGTAGCATCATAATTATTGTCGTAAGTTTTGTAGCTCACCGCACAGTTACACGATTATAGCTTAGGGTAAAATGTCTGATCCTTTCGGTGCCTTCGTTCCTTTCCCACTGGACGCATCGCTGTCCTGGTCGGAGTTGTAGCCCGTTTCGCTGGCGTCACATGTTTGTGCCTTCTGGACCTTTTCTTCCCACTGACGCAGCAGCGTAACCACATCCTCATGGCCGAACGTTTCCGCCTCATCAATCGGTCGATTACCCCAGCGATCTTTAGGATCATGTGGAACGCCACAGTGCTCGAGCAGGAACCGAACACACTCGAAGTGTCCTTCGGCACTTGCCAGATGTAGTGCCGTTCGTCCATCATAGTCCGAGAGTGTAATGTCCATGCCGGACAGCTTATGCCGGCGCAGTGCTGTGACATCGCCGATGGCTGCGGAGAAAAGCAGATTCACCACCGACAGACCCTTCGTTTCGTACCGGTGGCGTCGAGGATCCTTCTTGTTCGAACCGTGCTTGATGTTGTCATACAGATGGAAATTGAACACGTCCACCAGTTCCTTGCAGAATTGCACACCTCGGCAGCTGTTACCGAGTGGATCGAGTGGTGGTGACCACATAAACATACCCATTACGTTCGGAATGACCAGCATAACGCCACCCGATACACCCGATTTGGCTGGCAGACCCACCTTGAACGCAAACTGACCACTAAAGTCGTACATACCGCAGGAGTGCATCAACGACAGGACATCGCGTACATTTTCCGACTGTAGAACGCGTTCCTCCGTCAACGGACAAATACCACCATTGGCGAGGGTAGCCGCAACGACCGAAAGTGTATCGCAAGTGGCCTCCATCGAGCAGATCTGGAAGTAAAAGTCCATGCACTCGCGCAAGTTCGCCTTCTCCGGATAACACTTATGTTCGCGCATATAGAACCCAAGTGCGTAGTTACGATCGGCCGCCTCACGTTCCGACAGAAACACAGCATTGTTGAAGCCGAGTGGTTCATTACCCGCCATGCGACTAAACCAAGTCTGTGCGTAGTCAAACTTTTCCGCCAACGTCATCTCCGGGTGGACTAGTGTCTTCAGTAGTGAACAGGTAAGAATCGCACCCGCATTGATCATTGGATTGTGCGGTTTCTTCTCGTAGTCTAACACAAGCTCGTTGAAGTTCCGTCCACTCGGTTCCTGTCCAATGTACTGATGTACCACCTGAGGACCGAGTTTTTCGAGTGCGATCGCATACGTGAGGGGTTTGCTGCAGCTCTGCAGAGTGAAGGGAACCGAAGTATCTCCGATCGAGAAGCGTTGACCATCGATCGTACACACACTCACTCCCCAGTAGTCTGGATTAACGCGCGACAACTGTGGGATGTAGTTGGCCACTTTGCCGTCGGCGTTGCTTTTGCACTTCCAGTAAATCTCCTCGATGTCTTTGGTGCAACCCTGGAAATCCGGTATGACGAACTGATGGCGGAAGGCACGTGCGATCAGCACAATGTTCGGTGCGATTACGGCCTTGAACGTTTCCTCGTTCAAATGCTGGGTGTGGGGCGATCCGTGCTCGTAGTTGTTGAGCTTGTGGACACGCTTCAGATTTTCCATCATCTCTTGAATGCGGGGATCCGTTCGACGAATGCCGATCGTGCGCAGTTCCTAAGTGAAAGAATGTCGAAAATTGGGATTATTTTCAAAAGTCTCGAAAGCGTCGGGAGTTTGCTTACCGCCAAGAATTTTCCCATATTAACCGTGTTCGTTTCCTTGTTCTTGAACATATTGAACAGTTGGTCCTCCGAATGTTTCTTGTCAGAATCACGTTGTCTATAAGGAAGAAGTAAATTAATAGAAAGAGATGTTACTCTTGTTAACTTTACAAGCGACAACGGGATTACTGAGTACTGATATCTTTGGGAGTTTTCCTAACAGCTCAGACATTTTACAATGGAAAATAATTCTTCATAAATTAACAGAAAAAATCACCACCAACCAAATATTGAATGAACTTCATTACACAATTATAGTCCCAATTGCATAGCATCTTGGTTTTAGATATTCCTTCAGTTCCATACCTCACGAAATTCGCCAACAACTTCACAAAAGCTTCACGTTGCTGTGGTGTAACATCATTGCTTTTCGTACGATTTAATTGTTGGAACGTTTGTTCGCAAAGCGATTGCTGTTCTGCTTCATCGTCCTGCATCAAATTCTCCATTTTGTTGTCTTTTATCTTTCCCGGTAATCCAATAATGCTGGCGGCACTTAATCACAATTCTCACAAAACTTCACCACTTTCTATCAAACACAACCTCTCTGGAATGATAGCGATCGTTAACTATCAAAAGATCGACCGTTGCGTTGGACTATTTATCTGTCCGAAACACTTTGATCAGTGGCTAGGGCTGAGCTTGGGTGTAGGTGTGATAAATATATAACCGATTGTCGTTTGATTTCATATCAGGCACGGAATATTAGCAACTTTTCTTCCCACGAGCTTCCCGATGAATTCTTCGTTCGGAGCATTATTTGATTTATTTTACGACGATCGTTTACCACGCCGTATGGTCGTTATTATACAGATCGAACGTTACACGACAACCCAAACCAACCTGTTACCAACAGAGGACGGAGAAATGGAGCGGAAAAATGGACTACCATTGAAGGGAAAGAGATGGGTAGCTGTTGTTATTATCATGAGCGACGTAGGTGATGCTTTTTTGCTCTTAGTATGCTGACAGCAGGACAATACTCATACTCATTAAGTGACAAGTAGCCGCTAACAACTGGCGATCAATATTTATGCAATTGCTTAGCATCCGTTGATGGAATGGATTGAAGATCATCGGAAGAAAACGAAGATGTTTATAGGGAAAGCGATTGTGGCGTAGTTGTACGCAGATTTTGGCCCAATCGTCGCAAGGAAGTTGTTTACAAATCTTTTACGTTTATGGCTTTATGTCGTATATTCGCAAGACGAGCCCATGTGTTTGGGTCCACTGTTGCCAGTATTTTTTTATGAGCAGAAGAATTTCTTAGCTGTTTATATGCTCATCTACTAACGTCACTACAGAGTCTACGTCATCAATTCTAACGTGGGAGACGATAAAGTGGAATTGATCATATTAGCTCCATGTCATATTTCCCTTGTTGGTAGGAGATATTCAGACACCATTCATCCACCAGACAACCGGGTAAAGAAGACACTTGTCACCTCAATGTGTTCGTTCTAATCTTGGACTTTAAACAAACGTTATGGCTACGCTGTGGGACGTTAACGATCCACCCCATCGGGGGTAAACCCGTAACCAGTTAAAAGCTGCTATTGGCGCGTGATTCTGACGTGTTCTGAAGTGTTATGCTTTCGAGCGAATGCGCAAAGTTTTACGATCGCAATACTTACTCGTCTGCTTGAGGAGGTGGCCGTTTCCGATCGACATTGTAGAAGTGTGCTTTTTGACTGTAAGGACGTACAGTTGACCAAAATCTGAAAAGTGAGAGGAAATAAAATCATTTCTTGTTCATTCTTTTGTAATTGTGGGATTTAACGCAATCAATTATTGTTTGTGGAGTGAAAAGAATAGAAGTTTGATGTGAAAGTTGATTAGTTTTGAGGGATATATCTAAACAAACGTCCAAGACTGAATTCTGTTTCTTCAAGTATGCACACAAACACTGAAGCACGTTGCTCCTCACTGAAACAGCTGATCCAAACAACTTCTTATTTTGTGCTTTTTTTCACGCCTTAAGGGTGACCAACCTGCTACTTTCAATTTGGATTAAAGTAAAGGAATTTTCTCCTTCAATCATTTACCTGTGTTTGTTGCCTGGATTAGTCCGCATAGAAGGTGTATCTAAGCTAGCAACGCTGTGGATGCCCGGAAACGACCTGTATCCATGGCTAATAACACTTGCTGCAGTGCCACACTGAAGGTGATGTGTTAAGTTTTGTAAATTTACACTTGCACGAGAGATAATCATCTCAAAGTCTGCTCAGCTTTGATACTCTTCAAAGTGGAGCAATATAGAATTCTAAAAGCGGTTACAAAACACCAAGTTCGATATGTTTTCTTTCACCCTGTAATCGATTTTAAAGGGCCACCAGTAGGTTATTAACCTTTGCGTTGAGCAAATTTCGTACGTGGTAAAATGTATTGATTATTATCCTGCCGAAAATTTGACAGCACGTGGGGTTCACTTGTTACGAGAGCTTTCCTTTCACTGTTACACCGAACCGCAGTCATTCACTGTAGGAAATGGCAAGTGCAGAAGCACACGCTAAATCGATTTTCCTCACGTGTCTTATCCACTTAACGTTTGGAGTCTTTCAATCGTTAAATCCTTCACGAAAGCACTTCGGATGGCGTCGAGTTGTTGTCAGTCACGTTGGTGAAGTAATCAGCGTTGGGTGTCCTTTTCGATGCTGATAAGGAAGAGCAAGGGCACGCGTTACACTACCCAGGACTCATTGTACGCGATTTCTCTCCACGATGACTCTCACTCATTCTTTTCTCTTCTCACTGCTTGTGTTTGCCGACATACAGTCTGTGGGCGATGGTGGGCCTGCGCTTGGGTAACGACGGTAGTCCTGTCCTTTGCTATTTCTGTAGTCAACTAAACGGTGCCAAATTGGAGCATAAGCACTACTCTTCATTGCATCATCTGGCTGTAATTTATCGTGTGTATGTGTGCTACTTTAAAACAGAAGAGCGTTCAAGTTGGTCTTGAAAATGGGAAAGATTTCGAGGCAGGTGTGTGTTTGAGAGGAGTGTTACTTGCGTTTTCTATTTGCGCATAATGTGCGCACGAGAGAATACATCTGTGAGCAACAGAGATATAAGATGTAAACATATGATATAGCATCGTTATCGTTGTGCTGATAAGTGCCTTGCAAAGAGGTACCTTGAGATGGAAATGAACTCCTGCTCCTAGAGTATCCATGATGCTGTGAGAGATGAATAATCTTCATTTGGCCTACTAACAGCCAGCAGAAACAAAACAAATTGAATGAATCATCCCAGTCTACGGACTACCTATCTACCTTTAGCGTTGAGATTAGATTTTTTTAAACTAAATACATAGTAACTGAAGAGCGGGAAATTAAGTGATGCAAGGTGAACGAGTTTTGGTATCATGCGAACAAATGAAAAGCACGAGGGCGACCCGTTATCTTACCCAAACAGAGCATGCTGGCGCTTAGAAAGGAATGGTAATTATATTTGAATTTACAATTGAAGCACGTGTTGCTAGTAATGAATCGTGGTGAATTTTAATATTGTGCGTGGATGTTTTTACAATCGTTCAATAACAAACATAATGTTTCTATATCTATTTTACCTATATTGATAAACAAGCTGATAGTTATAATTGAAAATAAAACCATTTTGTTACGCCAAACTAAAATTTACAATAAAAATTATAATGTAAACAGAAGCCTTCTCACCACCCTGTCGATTATACTCACCACCGTGAGTAACGCCGTTACATATTTCAACCAGCAGAACTGTCATCATGGTAACGCTGCGTTTGGTTGTCAAAACAAAAACGTATCGAAGGTGGCTGCGACGAGAAAATTACACAGTTCTTCTACAAAAGAATAGTTTCGAAACATTTTCCGGTTCGTTTTCCATTAAACTCAACGTCAAAGGATAGTTAATCATAAGCGAACGCATCGGCAACAGTAGTAAATCCAATAGCACAAGAAAATGGTGAGCAAAAAGCACAATCTGCACTTCTGCTGGTGATGACAACGTTTGCAGAATGGAAGTTAACAGTGGAACATTTTTCTTACAATTGCCTATTTACATTCTTTCCAGTCCCAAGAAGTGGAAGAAACTCTTAAGCGAATTCAATCTCACAAAGGCGTTGTAGGAACTATTGTGGTCAACAATGAAGGTACGTTGTAGTTTGGTATCTAACGGTGCTTCCTCTTCGATGATGTCATCTGTTGTGTTTGCTGTTGACTGCTCGGTAACTAACGCAAGATCTCTTTTCCCACCGTAGGCATTCCAGTGAAAAGCACCCTCGACAATACGTCCACCGTGCAGTACGCCGGCTTGATGAGCCAGCTATCCGATAAAGCCCGTTCGGTGGTGCGCGATCTGGATCCCTCGAACGATTTGTCGTTTCTGCGGGTGCGGTCCAAAAAGCATGAAATTATGGTAGCTCCCGATAAGGACTTTCTGCTGATCGTCATTCAAAACCCGACGGACTGAACCGGGAGTCCACGAAAGAAAGTGATTCTGCAGTGAAGTTTGTGTTTTTTGTTCTTGCTTTTCCGGCAGCAACCTTTAACCCCGTAGAATGGAACCGTTGTGCGTTACCGTGCGGGAGATAATTTATCTTATTTGAAGAGAAGTTTAATACAAAATTTATTAAATTGATTTGTGCTATTTGCCGAGCAATCACTTACCATTTCCAAACAAACTTTTAGTGTCGATCCGTATGGGTAAAACATCGCATAAATAATAACAAAGGCACACGCCAGGGTTTTGAAGATAGGTTTTTTTTCTCTTAACATGTTTTATTTATAGTTCATCTATATAAAAAGGAAAACTTTAAAACACATTCATATGTTGCACAATTTCTAAAAACTCGCATCGCAAACATTCGAACGATCGGTTGTCCGTCGGTTTTTTTAAAAGTAACGAATACTATTTCGCCTAGTAGTACACGGCCTCTGAACAGTTTCCAGCATCCGTGCAACGTTGATATAGAATAGATTCGTAGATGAATTTCTTCTTTAAATCACATTTGTAAGTTGTTTTTGCAAGTAGTAGTTACGATTACGATCAACCGTCCCGGACCGTGAAATGCTTACGCGATAGAAAACTGTAATTGAGCGTTTCATCAGTCATTAGTACTTGGTGCAGCCATCTTTTCGCTGTTCATGAGGATCGCAATGGGGTGGTTCAGAATGTGCGTAAAGGAATATCTCCTTCTCACTGCTGCACCGCTCTAAGTGCCTCATGAAAGTGTACCGGGTGTGTTCCTACTCTTTACATGGTTTACAAGGATAGTTACTGGTCAAATAGTTTGGTCCAATTTTACGCACGTGCACAATAGGTAGTTTTTGGTGGGTGATGTTATTTCTTCTTCCTCTGATAAAATACACTTCGATCACAATTACCGGCTGGTCAGCCATGAATCTGAATAGATGGGGTAAACGATAACAGAGCGGAACAAGGGCAATAGGGCTGAATAGGAAAACCCCTCGTTCTTTCCACCTGTTTTTCATCCTTAAGGGGCGTTACGTGATTAGTTTTCCGTTGTAAAGTGCAGTTCTGACGTGTCGCTCTTTATACACACTGTACAAAAGAATGATTATGCGTCCCCAGCTCTATCGTATGCTTTGTACCATTATTTGTTTCCTATCGTTGCATATTCTTTTTATTTCTCATCGAAGAAATTCCTTTCCTCTTCTGCTGCGTTTTGCTATATCCGTCAAAGTGCTAAGGCCCTTCTACTCTGCCATCAATTTGCTTTTTCTCAGTTACTTGTCGCACAGTTCTTAACGATCGTTCCAATGCTAGCGAAGAAACCCGTTTGGAAACTCGTTCACATCGATCTGTTCCATCATGGAGTAGTTTTCGATTTCGTACGAAAAGCGAACCTTCATGCGCAACCCAGTCCCGCCTTGGTTGGGCAACGTTTGCCGTGCGATCAACAGATCTTGCATGATCGTTCCACCCGGCGGCATCACCGTGCTGGATGGTTCGCGTAACGTCAGTACAAACGATTTCGGTACGGCGGCCTGAAACAGGAACTTTTCGATCGTAGCTTGCGATCCATTCGTAGTTTGTACGGTGATACGGGCGGATGGTTGTTCTCCGACGGTGGAATAGGGATGGATGAAGAACCGGATGTAGATGTCATCCTTGTTGTAAACGTCGATCGCAGGTATCGTGGTCTGATCGATTGTCTGATGCATTTGGTTCGGTGCTGCAAGTCCAAGCATATCCATTATGCTGTCGGCGGTACCTGCTGCCATTGGACCATTATTGTTGTATGATGATAGTCCGCTCTGATTAAAGCTCGTCGTTTGCAGATAGGGTTGTGTGGTAGCAGCTTGTTGCGTAACGGGCACAACGGCTAGTGCATTATTACCGTTCCCATCGCTGCTGAAACAATCTCCCAGCAAATCCAGCAAGATATCTTGATTCTAGAATAGTCAATAGAGCAAAATTATTGAAATATTTCGGCAAAGGCTCCGTATTAGCTTACCGATGGTTCCTCTACAGTGTCCGGTTCTTCCTGCTGATGTTCAACCTGGGACGATTCGGGAGACGCAAAGTCTGCATTGTATTCTGAGGTGGTCAGTTCCGATAGTTTCAACTTTGGCATCTTCTCAAGCAATGAATTCCGCAGGTGTTTGTAGTTGGTGAAGAGTTGCGAGAACTCGTTTGCCCGCTGTTGCAGATCGATGTTCATGTGCACTCGGAACGAGTTGATGATGTTTTGAATTTCCCTAAAAATGGTAGAGAATCAAATACTAGTTAGTAAGTAAGACTGATGATTTATTAATGGAACATTATAGTTTTTCTTACGGTGTACAGCCATCTATTCGTACGCTGAATTTAGCTAACGATACCAGAATATACTGTTTGGTGGTAATTGAAAGCTGGGGCGCCCACAACAGCTGCCGGTAGTGTTCAATTAGTTCGTATTCTGCGTTTTTGGGAGCGAGAAAAAAAAACGAATTTGTAATGCTTTTTGCTGATAGTTTACCCATCTTCGAAACGGTTCCTATCTGCAGTCTAACTAATCGATAATGGTACGTGTATTGATCCAATTTGGAATGTTGGGGTAGTCGTTGAAGCTAAGTATGAATGCTACTGGCATCGTTATTATTTATGCATCTTCAAATTAGTAGTAATTGGTACGGGTTACGTCTTTTTCCATTTACAATAATATTGATTAGTTAAAGAGCAATAGCCAGAAAGACTATCAAATGTTTACCATCGAATCCTCCAGCTTCGCCATATTCACCGATCGCCCACACGGCCACTTGCACCAGCGGTTGCCGGTTCTCGAGCTGGTTCATGTTCATGATAGCCTCCCACATCTTGTCGGTAATGAATCGCTGCTCGTGCTGCGGACTGTTCGAGATGAGCTGGATGGTGGACGAGATCACGTCGTCTCGAATGTTGTTCCCGGCCTAGAAGAATGAACAAGACTTCATTCGCAAGCAGTTCTTTTTACGTATTCCCCAGAGTACTCACGATTGTAAGGATTTTCAGAAGCACATCCAGATGCCAACGGATCGAAGGCGAATACGTTTCGGCAGCGAGCACGATCTTGCTGCTGCAGAGTGCCTTCATTTCGGCGTCGGTCGATTCGAGGTAGCGCAGCAGCTCCCGTACCACCATCTCGATGTTCTGTGTGTTGATGAGGGTGAAGGACAGTTCCATAGCACATCGCTGTATCGATGGATCGCCGTCCGAAAGGCACTCGAGGATCGTGATGCGATGGCGCTGTACCGCCGTCATGTCCTTGTGCACGGTCTTGACGAGCGTTAGCAACCCGATAAAGCGAATGTTTTTGTCGTTGTTCAGTAGAAAGCGTCCGAGAATATTCACCGCCAGCACTCGCAAGCTGTTCTCCGACTCGACGTTCATGATTGTGAGCACAGTTTCGTACAGGATCGCATTGCCGGCGTTTTTGCTCGTTTCCGTACTGGTGGCAACCTGTGCCAAGACGTCGTTCATAATTTCCGACTGTGTCGAATCACCGTGACCGAGCACACGCAACAGCCGTAGAATCTTAACTTGCAGGAACGGATCGCTTACGCCACTGACGAGATGCTCCGGTGAATAGCCGGTCACGGTGAGTGATTTCAGCATGCGGACCAATGTGGGTATGATCGATTTGAAGTACCGCAGCACGGCCACACTCTGTTCGCACATCTCGGTGATGAGGGTGATGGTGGCGATCAGGATGCCGTGGTTTTTGTCCGCCAGGAATACTTCACACTTGGGGAGGTAGTCTTCCATGAGCTCTGGGACGCGGCGCACAAACCGGAAGGCACATAGGATCGCTTTTTTGCGCAGGAATGCATTGGTGGACACGATCAGACGCTCGACATCGTTGCAGAGGTCCCGGGCCATCTCGGGCGATGCGATGGCGGCCAGGGTGCACAGTGCAGTACCTACGACAAACTGTGTGGGACTGTTGAGATCGCTGGAGGGAGATAAACATTGGAGCATAAGTATACATATAAGGACTCACTGTTTTCAATATTCACAGCGGTTCATCATTAAGGAGTTTCAAGAAATAATATTGAGATTTAAAAATATCTTTATGCTCGTTACATTGGAAAATTTTTACAGTAAAACAAAACCTGAGATTATTATCATCCCAGCTTGCAGAGATGTGCTGGGTCTTCAACATTTAATTAAAATTCTGGTTTATTATGGTCGTTCCATTATGACTTTTAATGTGTACTTCATGGCCGAGAACTTTAATTCGCACCTCGCATCATTCAGAACTCGTTTTTATGTTCAAACTTTCGTCAAAACGTCTCACTTACTTTTTAAGGCAGTTCGTAAGCAACACGTGCACGTCGGTACGCTCGTCCAGCAGTAGCATCGCACCCAGATAACCTATCCGCTTGTCGGTGTACTTGGAGCTTGCGGCCAACTTGAGACATTCCACCTGTCCGAAGTGGGCCGGATAGCCGAGCATGTGGATGTACAGCAACTTCGCCATATTGCGACACTTCCAGATACAGTCCGTCTCGCGGAAGGTACTCCTGATGTAGGCACATTCTGTGTTGACCACCGCACGTTCCTCGGCCGCTGTTCGGCAGGCACGGATCTGTCGTATCAGCTCCCGCAGGCGTGTCGGTGACGGTTTGCGTACTGTTTTACGATATGAGACGAAAAAAATGGTAAAATTTAAATTCTGAAATTCGAAGATGTCGTCAGGCTATGTCGAATACTTACAGATATTGGTCTCGATTGTCTCGTTGATCACCTGTTTAATGTTGTTGATGGTCAGGCCTGGACTGTACCTGGAATGGATTAGGAACAAGAGATGGATCTTGCTTTAGTGTTTTATTTACATATTTTTCATTACTACACAAGTTTGATGATTCTATGTTTCGATACTGCAATGTCCGAAAAAGTGATTGAGCCAAACGTATTATATTTCCCTTCAATCCCAAACTGGATGAATTTAATCAACTTTCGTGGGGCAAAAAAAAACGAAGCAAAACTCATTAATGCTTAAATTATTCTTGTTTCGGCTTCTTTACGACCGTGCGATGGCAAGCGTCGTACTGCTGTACTCTACTGAGCTGCTGGGTGATTTGTCTGTGGGCTACTTTTCATCATCATTAGTTAAGGAAGGTGTTAAGAATTCGTCTTGCGTTTGGTTCTGTGCTCCAGTGTGTCCGTGCCTTTGGTGTCGTTTATACTATTTAACTTACACCCACATTGGGTTTCCTTCGTGTGGTTTGCCTTAGTGTGGATAAATTACCTTGAGGTTGTGAAAAAAGCTTGCACACAACTAGATGGTATCTAAATACGGTGGAACACTGATGTTTATCGGGAATGAAACTTTATCGGGTAAGCGGATTACACGGGTTCTGCTGATACATATTCGTTTCTTTATGTTTGTACATGTTTCATGAGAAGATGAATTTGAATACTTATGCTTTTCTAAATTTGTTATAACATATGATTCAATTAAAACTCACTTCACATATTTTTTTCATATGAAAGACCCAAGTCTACCCGGTTACCACTTTGCCTTTATTTAAAGTGCTATAATTTTATGCTTTGTTCAAGACAATCCATAAAACAATCACAGTTTTATTAGTACAACCCAATCAAGCAAAGAAGGCCCCTTCGCCCGAGCCGGGTCGTAAATGGGCAAGGAACGACGGCATCTAAGTCTCATTTACAGCAAGCTTCAATTTCGTAATCAGTTTACGTGTCATGGGGGAGCGAAAAAAAACACCACCGCCATGAAAAGAAACATATAACCAGACCGGAGCCTCACAGTAAATCCCACAAGCCGTTATTTTGCACAACCGCCGGGGTTAGCTGCTCGGCTGCTTTCCACCGTTGTTCCGGACTAATCTGGGTGCAGCAACTACATCAAAAAGTAGGTTTCAAATGGGCATAGCAGTAGAAGCAGAAATGAACAGAAAAAAACAACATCAACACATGCAAATACGCACGATTTGTAGGTCAGTATTGACTGTGGCTTCTGGCATTCCGTGGATGATGTGGGTTTTATTTGATTAAAGCACAGCAGCCGGTCCGGGACGGGCTAGACGTGCGAAACAAGCCGCCGGGCCATAAACCACAAAATGATTGTCCATAAATTATTTGTATAACCATCCCGAGGGTTTGAATATTTCAGTAATCCCACTATGATAAATACGTCAAAAATTCATCCCACTCCCATCCCCCGATGGGACTGAGGGGAGATATTTTTTCTCCATTACCATTTCATTATCATCGGGCAAACAGATGGAAAGATGTATTAATCTTGGGTTGATGGGTGATAATAGTGGCAGATAATCATCGAAATATTTCATTCGCTTTGTACCGCATTCCGGTGTGCCGGGTGCAAAAAAGCGCCAAACTGCATGAAATTGCGATGTATTGACGTCAACCAGGCGTCTCCATTTTGGGAAGGAGCTGTAATAAAATATACCCACCTCACTACTTGCGAAAAAGAGCTTACGAATAGTAAGCTATTTATTGAGAGATTTTGTTTTTGTGTGCAGAAATACCATGTCCATCAATACATGAGCACAATTTAATAAATGTCAATACTGACAAAGTATCATATTTCCGCAGTACGTATTCGAATCTACTTGTATTGTGCCTAAAAAAGAGGGGTCGAATCATGCTGAAACTCGAACAGAGATACTCAAGAGGAGGCATGTTCATCTTTAAACGCAAAAAAATACAACACACCAGCCAGCTCTGCGTACAACAGATGGTCTTCGGGGTTTTCCATCCCAGTTGACCCGACGAGGGTGGGCTGTCGACCCGCACAGTCCGTTTGATTGATGGTTGGCGTTCGAACGTGACGCTGCCACCCTCCCGGTTTCCTCGCGATAAGGCACCACGATAAATGGGAAGTTTGAAAAAGAAAAAACGAACTCCCCGACCAAATTACGTGCCAAGCATTCAACCCATAGCGTGGACCAGAGAGATGAACCGATGAACAGTGGTTTTCGGGACATTGTCACAGTTTTAACTTGATCCCCGCTTCTTCCCGCTTTGGTGGTGCATAAACTCTTCTGCACGGAACTCGGTGTCAGTTTATCGTCCAAGTGCGGGTTTTTGATGTACAGAAGAAAGCTGCTTGACACAAACAAATACATGCCCGGTGGGCATCCACTCTGGCCCAGTTCCATTCACGGAAGTCATATTCATGGTGCCTGCTATATGCTGTGAACATCAGAGAGTTTTGTATGGAATGCGCTCGAATCTGCACGACGGTAAGGGGTTGTTTCTGTTGGTGTTTTCTGAAGGGCAACAAACATACCATTGGTTCTGAATGTCGCAGGATGCCTTTTATTCTTGCTCCGGACACTACACTGTGGCACTCGGCAAAAGTGTCAAATATGATGCGAATGGAGTCAGTTCGACAAGGCACCTTTGATGTTACGTCGGGTTTGTTTGCAGTAAATACTAATATACTACTGGTGCGGAGTATTTAAAAGTAGTCCTGAATTATTAGTAATATTGACAAAAAAGATTCCAAATAAAAACAAGCATGCTTCACGTGCTTGTAAAGCCTGTAAAACAGTGTTGAAAATTGAGATTTTTTTTTATTTTTGGAAAAAATTTAATGGTTATATCGGAGATGTAATGTAAGTTTTTGAGGTCAAATTTGGGCTTCCCTAAACGTATGTTTTATCATAATAAAACGTTTTTAACAGCATAAAAGAATAACTGGATATATACAGAAAATATACATAAATAACTAAGTAAATTCATATTTTTTAATAATAAACTATTTTCATTAAGTTGGTTACTAAGCATCTTTTTTTTGGCACTACAACCTCGAGAGGTCTTGGCCAGCCAAATCTGGTTTCCGTGACTTGAATCTCCCCTATACAGGATAGCCAGTTCTGCCGTATGAGACCTGCGCCGCTATCTCCTCTGTCACAGAGCCGCAATTCACATTGATTGATTTTACCTCAAATTTATTCATTTTACTAGAGGTTTCAGTGGGATAAATATCAACTTTAACTGCGAAGATACAAATTTATTCAATTCAATTCAATTATTCAGCGAATATTAAAAATCAGTTTTTGGGTTTATACCTTAGTATATACCAACTAAGGTATCATTAAAAATTATTTTTTTGGGTTTATACCTTAGTTTATAGCAACTAAGGTATAAACCCAAAAAAATGATTTTTAATATTCGCTGCATCAGTGATCTCGTTTAATATACTTCTTCACTTTTGCGTATGAAAGTGTACACGTGCACCAGACTCAACGCTTGTCAAAAGCCATTTTTCTCCTCCATCAGTTTATTGAACGAAACGCGGCAATGTCTGTCTAGCGGCGAAATATTGCTCAACCACAGCTCGGTCGGCTCTTTACTGTTGTACGAATCAAACAGCTGTTGCACGCAGAATTAGACCACGGACAAGTAAAAACCGACCAAAAAAAAAGGGATAAGCATGAACCGGTACCGGCTTCATTTGGCATCAGCTTCCAGCAGTGGAGCCTGAGGATTCACGCTCTCTCTATCGTTGGGTACCATCATTTACGTTTCCCCGTGCTGTAACACTTTTCGGTGCGCCCAAATCGTCAAATATTCATACACACTGTATGTGCTACCACCGAATTGGACGCTGTGGCGTACGGAAGTGAAGCCATAAATTTGCAGCACCATACGCCGGGATGATATGGTACAAAATGGAGATACCACGCATGGAATGGTACCTCTTTTCTTCGTGACCCGCTTTGAATGGCAGGCATACATTTCTTGTGTCGATTATCCCCCACCTCCCTTTCAGCTGTCTCTGTCCCTCATCGCTCCATCTTCCATCTATTCGGAGAGAAGTGATCTTTTAGCCTGATAGTCTTGTGTCAGTTGTGTCTTTTGAGCTGGCCTCTGCTCTACGAATGGGATTGCTCTGTGAAATGGGATTTGGTCTCGACACGAATGCAAGGAAGCACTGCACACATGCTACACAGCTACAGTAGTGAAACTAATGACTATCCCGGGCCAGCTTTTTGGCCCTTTTGCTCAATCTTTATCTTCCACAGCGAAATGGTTTAGCGAGAAACGAAAAATGAAATAATTACTTATGATCGCTTTTTGCGATGCTGAGTGTGACTTTCAGCGTGGAGAGAAACTTACACACCCAGCACGATTGATAGATGATTGAGTTACCCGTGCGAACATTTATCGTGTCGAAGGGCAGACAAGCTCATTCGAAAGCTATTCCAACTTCATACGGATCCAAATATGACTTCTCGTTTTTTTCTTTGTTCACATTGGATTGGAATCATCCTTCTTTCCCGGAGTGAATAAATAGCTGCCGACGTGTGCATCGGGAACCGTACGATATGGTAAGAAGCTGCAAATTTGCCCATTTGAAGGAAGATTTATTTTCTCAAAACGTTGTTGGCAGGTACGGAATGGAGTGATCAAAAGTATGAGCTCTTCGTTTATAATGGATTTCGTGCTTATGTGAGCGGGACGAGATGCATTCCCGGGTTTCACCGTACGGATCGAGAAGTATCCAAGTGTAAAAGCCATGCCAGATAGTTGAGAAAACAGTTCCTTCACTGAAGGAAATGCTTCTCAAGGGATTGTTTTTGGGTAGGAACTTTACAATGTGGATGGATGCGTATGAATGGGAGTCTTATTGAATTGTAGATCTCATTGAAGTTGTTGAAAACGCATTTGAAACAGGCATAATAACTTGGAATTGTTTGGAAGTGTGGTGATATGATTTTCGTCACCTCCTCATTGTTTCAATAAAGATGTTTTTGAAGCGATTGAAATTTTTTGCATATAATTGTTACTTTTAAGATTTTTAATTTTCGGAAATCCTGCAAATTGGGCGAACCAATAAAATCAATGCATCTATTTTATATGGATTGGAGCGGAAATTTCATGTTTTATATTAAGATTTTTATATTAAGAATTACCGCAGGCTATTTGGCATTTGAAACATCTAGTTTGGTTTTGAATTGTTAGAAATAAGTACAATCTTAAGTACACATCTTTTCAGAATAAAAATAAAAGGCCATATGAAAAATCTGTCAACATTAGCACACTCGTTAGCATTGATTAGGATCAACAGGACGATGACAACTTTATTTGCTAAAGCTCAAAAAGCACCAGCCTCAGCAAAGTCCGAGTGACCAGGACTGGTGGTGTAAGCTAACAATAATACCAACCACCGGTGCCGTTTTGCAAATATTCATTATTTTTTATCACTTCCCGTGGCACAATCACAACAAACTGCAACCGCGCGTTGACGTTCGCTTCCAATTTTCACAAATCTAACCAGTAACAGGGTATGCCATTTTGTGTCATCATCTTTTTGTTTCTTGTTGTTTCGTACAATGTGGCGCTTTTTTTCCTTCTCAACGATTGTACGGGTAGAAACAGAGAGACAGTAGTAGCAGCACCAAAAAAAGCATCCACAAGACGTATAACATGTTCCACCGCTTATTAACTTGACATTGCTGACTCCGATCAACTACCGAGTGGGGTTTTTTTTCGGTGTGGAATTGGAAAATATGGTACTGTTTGGCCATTAGCTGCGTCGGTTGATTTCGGATCGAGGCTTCACACTCCACCCAAACGGGAAGGAGGTAAGAGCACATGGTGACCAACGGCAGAGCATGTGCCCAGTGTTGATGGCATTGTGTATCTATCGTAGTGGAAAATCGTTATGATGAGAGACTCCTGTCGTGGTGTAGGAAAGGAAATATTGATCGGTAGGACAACTATGCTTTTGTTTCTGGTTGCCTACTGGTCGGCCCAAATTCATTCCCCCCCCCCCCAACTCCCCCAAACCAAACACGAACACACACGCACACGTTATCGTACTTCAATCGTAAGTTTTTGCTGTTACACGTTCATTCGCTTCATATTATCGATTTATCAGACTGCATGACAGCAGCTACTACCGTCCACGTTTCATTGACCATCATTTTCACGATAGAAAGAGGTTCCCTTCATTACCCCGGAATTTATGTCGCGAAGGTTAATACTGTAGTAGCACGATCGGAGGGGAATAAGGTTTTACCATATTCGAAAAGATAAAGAAAATCCAATCAGCTCTCATTACCCTACGGAAGCAAAAGGTAAATGGTCCAACACTGCAAATGGTGTCCCTTTTTTTTTTTTGGTTTCCTCTTGCTTCTAACAAAATCTGCCACTGCCAGGGTAACCATCAGGACGACCGGTATCGGTCGGTTACCTACTAACAAAGGCCTTATTTGTTTAGTATCGCTTGTAACGGGATATTTTTGTTTGCCCAAGTTTGTTAAGTGACAGAGCGCAAAATGGTCTACAAATCCAACGTTCGGGGTTGGGACATAATCTTCAATGACCTTATACAGCCGGGAGTTCGGAATGTCTGTACTGGATGTCACTTTTTTTGTCGAATGGCCTCGTCGGAAGCCGTAAACTCAATCGGGTGAAAACAAACAAAATGTGACTGATGCGTGTGGGTGGGTGTTGTTGCAGAGAATGATCATCGGCCAACAAACGCAAATTCAAAGAGCTCCCGAAAAAAGGTGCTGGTGTAGAAAAATTCCTACCATTTCCGGGTTCGTACACCACTGGAGACCCAGGACCCTGCATGAAGATTTCGTTATATTCATCGTTTTATGTTTTTTTAACTCTGCTTGTAAAAATAATACGATATGCGAGAGGTGGTAAGGTAGCGCAAACTGCTCCAGTAGCGATCAAAAACAGTTCACAGGCCCATTTCGCAGCTGGTTGGGTTCCCTTTGGGTCATTGCGTCCATTCGACAGTGAAAACATGTGGAGAATATTTTACCTTTGATGAGCCTGTCATGTTGGGCCAAGCACCAAGTGCACCAGCGGTGAGCCGACCGACATTTGTTCGGTGGGACACTTGGGATATTCTCCGGGTTTCGCTTCCAAACGATGTGGTTGTAGAGCAGCATGAAGAGTAAATAAATCTCCCCAAACAGATAGGCTTTTTTAGTTCGTATTGAAGAAGAGGAAAAAAAACGAAACATGAATTCTAGTTTCTTGTTTTGGGGATATGTTACGGTACGAATCACATCTTCTATGGAGATGGCAGGTAATGAATAAGAAGCTAATTTCGTACGATGATATGAGTAAAAAAAAAACTACTTGTGGTACGGTTGACATTGATGAAGGTAAACATAGTGTCGACTTGTCTTTCCTTCATCACCAACACCGGAAACTATGACTAACAGGAAGTCAATTTATGTTGAAGTTTCTAAATAGACACCAACTTCGTGAGGGACATTTGGGTATGATTTAATAAAGTGTGGAATTTTTCCTGCTAACAATGAACACTTTAATGTTTAATTTACATTCGAAGTTGCGTCATAAAAAAACACTAACCTAGTTTGAAACGTTAACGATCGGTCGTACTGTCTGTCTAGCGTGCTAGATGCTGCGCAATAAAAACCATTTCAGGAGATTAAACTCATAACAGGCGCACTGCACCGTCACACGGTCACATTCCGAACGAGCAATTAAAACATTTCCGGCAAATTCTTCAGAGCAATTAATCTCCCAAATTTCGGGATTTAAAATTTCAAACTACCATCGGTCTCACCGGCGGGCTCGCAGACCGGTCGCCGTACGATGCGAAACGGTGGAAAAACTGCGATTGTTCAAGGAAATGGAAAGCAGGAAACATTCATTCAAGGATGTGAGATGAAATCGGAATGAACTAATGACAAGTGCTTTCCGTTTTGGACCGGTTGATGAAGCCTCACGGACTAGGACAAAAGGCGCGAATCGTTCGCTGCTCGTCGGTGGTTTGCAGGAGCGTTTGAGTGCGCTAGGCACACGGACGGGAAATGTCGAGGTTCTGTTTTTCCATCATGCTTTCCATTTCCGCTGAAAATGCCTTGGTTGGGAAGGCACCGGGCACAACACGTCCGGCAACACGGGAGGGAAACGATTCGATAGGAAATTTAACACTGTTGGTGTTGAGGCTGGCATTCAAAACGGTTTGGCAATTACTACACGGCATGGAATCGCTACAACGTGGCACCAGTCCTACTGGTGGTACTGTTTTTGAATGAAGGAATCTAATTTGCAACAGATTTTGCAACCGTTTTGGGACGGGCGGGGTGGCAAAGTTTTTGCTCCCGGTGGAATTACACGGCTGAAAGTCGCCATGTCGCTCCTGACGTGGTCCTTCCTTTCCGAAACACAAAACTTTTGCTAACAGGTTTCGTCGGAAACTTGGCACAACACAATGGAAAACCGCTTAAGAGCATTCGGGGCCGTACCCTTCCCAACGGGATAGCGAGTTAAGCAATGTTTATCACAACCCAACAATGCATTAATCAGGTAGAACTGATCAACAACAACAACAAAAAAGCGGGGAAAGCAAAACATAAAAAATATAAAGACTCGTTAAAAGTATGCTGAAAGTGTTTTTTTTCTTTTTAATTAAAATTCTCTCTCAATTCCAAACTGTTTACCTTGCGAAAAAGAAAAAAATGCACTGTCCCAAAGCAAAGCAGAAAATGTTGTTAAGCATCAGTTTATAAAGTGATTATCGTGATTCTAGTATCAATTTAGTTAACAGTACGTGTTTTGTAGTGGAATAAAATAAGCAAATGCTCCTGCCCCGATCCATTACCGCCCGACGAGAAGAGGCTTTTGAAAGAAATCCGGTTTATCTAAGCAGCTGATAAACGATTTCCCGTGCAAACATTCCACTGTCAGCACTGATGGCCAGCCCGACCGCCAGCTCCGCCTGCGAGCGTGCTTCCATCGGAAACTTTCACTTGTTTACGGTCATTCGATAAGCATCTTAAGTGGTTTTCGTGAGATTTTCTCAAGCACGCCGATGGGAACGAAATAAGGATGTCCTGGGACGACGGTTTATGGGCACCGAAGCCAATACACGAACGATCCATCTCGAGCACACAATGCGATGGAAAGTGTCGAAACGATTATGAGCAATATGAGCGTACCATGGGAGGACAGGAAGACACAGAAGAAAAAAAAAAGATCGAAGTAAAAGAAACGCTCAGTTGATTGGGTTTCGGGGATTGGCGATAAGCAAAACTTTGGTAGTGTGCTGGAAGAAATTCGGGAAGAATAAATAAATTACCGTCCAATTAAGGGTCAACGGTGTACTTTCTCTCTCTCTCTCTCTCTCTCTCTCTCTCTCTCTCTCTCTCTCTCTCTCTCCTCTTCACTGTACAAATTTTCCTATTGATCTCGGTTGGGGCACAACGATCGTTTTACTTATCTCAATTTATTGAAGGACGCGAATCGTTTGGAGGGTTTATTTCACCTTTTTTCTTGCTGTTGGTCGTAAGTGAAATTTTGCCTCTCGCATTCATCAATTGTGAGGGCAAACCTATTAATTTTAATTATTTACTTGCTCAGCACCTTTTTCCCCTCGTGCTTTATTCTTGAAGGATATTGGTGGGTTTTAATCACCGCAGCATATACGAAACTTTTCCCGTTGATTATAAATTAAAAGTTTCCCCTGGGGGGGGGGGGGGGGGTGTTTCGATGTATTGTGACACTTTTTTTTTGTTCCCACTGGGTTTCCACGTTGACCCACTAGGATACAAATAAAAACATCACCATCAGGTTCGGTTTGGTAGTTTTTCAAGGGTGAAAAGTTTTGCAGATTAGATTGGATATAGAGAGCAAATCTTTTGACTCGTTCGTTAATCACCATGAGCCGGTCGCAATGGGATGGGATGATGATGGAAGAACCACTCGAAGGTACTGAAAAGCAGCTGGACATCAGATTCGGTTGGCATTATTTAAAAACTTTGCCCGTTCTAAACACGGCTGCACGGTGGTAGAACATGGTATAAATTGTTTCTCAAGCAGAACGGTGAGGTATAGGATGATAAACGTTGGAAAATAATTTAATTGTACTTTTCTCGTGAAACTAACTTTTCTTTTGAAATATCTTGATCCGATGCTACAACCGCTTCCGTTAGCACGGGTTTCATGGCTTTTTTATAAAAGTCACCATTATATCTTAGTTTGGGTCTATCACGTCTGTGGATGTCTTTAACATACTTTACCGGTTAGGTTGTTTGGTATCATTCGCATGACTTGACCAGCCAGGCGAATCTATAAATATTCTCTACGAGGGTTTTGTCCGCTTTGGACAGGACCCATGTCTCCTAGGCAACCTTAGCATCTCATTTTGAACATTGTTTTCGATACTGCCCGTTTGACCCTAGGTTGATGAAATTTTAGACAACTTCAAAAAATGCAATTATCATTTTTTTCAAACACAAACAATATAATTTCCCTACGACAGCTCATTGATTCTGCTTACTAATGTGTTTAAATTTAAGATTCCAGTTGAACGTTCTCAGTAAAATAACCCAGATGGCAAGACAACGCTTTGCGGTCGGGTCGAAATAGAACGTTAAAACCGTGAACACCTTTTCGTGCGGCAGTCTCCTAAAAGCTAGAACGGAAACGGTAGATCGATAATTCAATCAATTCTTCGCAATCTCATCTGGAAAACTGTGTTCATGTGTTTACACAGCCAAAATATGTTACTGCTCGTTTTCCCTTTCGTTTCCAAAACCTACGCTGGAAATACCCGACCCCATATTCCGCGAAATCATCACCATATCTTTCCTTCCCCTCTCTGTACGTACTGAATTTCCGAACCTCCGTGGGTAGTACGATGTTACGATTTTTCCAACGCCCATTCGAGTGTTTGTTAAACGTTGGTGGCCAAAATTTCCATTTCGTGATTATCGTGATGTGCTCGAACAAACGAACCGAAACGGGGGAGAAGTAAACGATCATTTGTACCGTTTTCAATTCGTCATGCTAAGGCTTGGAATTCGTCGACTCCTCCTATCGAGATTTCGTCGATTGTGGAGAAAATTTAAATTTGTCTTATCGTAGGCGATTATCCTGCCTTTCCTGTTGGTGTGACAGGTAACCGGGGGTGTAGAAAGCGCACCAAGCGGATTGACGGTGGTACAACAAAGTGTTAAATAGTACACAGCTTCTCGGGGCTGTGAGTGCCTGCTGGGTGGAAAAAAGCAGTCGTTCCAATCGATTATGCACACATTAACAAAGCCCATAGAGTGGAAAGTGTTGCGCACGACAACAGCTAACGAGGTGGAATGTCGATAAAATCGATGTTAGTTAGGCTTAGGTAAGGATGACTAGGGTTGAAAATGGTAAATGTACTGAGTACAGAAAAAGAGAGAAAACTAGAGCACTATGCTGTGGAGAATTATTTGTAAGTATTTTCAAAAACACGCTAACCCTTACTAAACCTAAACCGAAAGTACGATGAGTCAGTCAGGTCACAAGATATGGCAACTTTTATGCTTTGCTTGCAACACTCATCTCGCACACACCGTTCAACACACTTCTCTATATAGCCGGATTGAACGTTGAGCATTCTTATCTGTTGATAAGATATACGGTCTCATACCGTGCACTCTGGATGGTGTGCAACAGTGGGTGTGTTTGTAACTTTCCTGCTGTGCTTGAGCAACACACCGAGATACACAAACTTCCTCCCAGCCCCCCTTAACGCGGCATCTCGTTGAGCTGTGGGACACTGTATTTTCTCGGGACATAAATGTCATCCCACTGCACCAGTTGCACAGCTTACCGCAAACGGCCGTTTATTGTAGAGTGGGAGTTTTGGTTCCCACCGCCTTAAATACAGTAGACCCAAACCATGATGGCAATAATTTTGATATTTCAATTTTTGATTTTTTATAGTAAAATTAATACTAACAAATCAAGGCAGGATACAAATCTTGATACCCGAGAATTGCTACGAAAAAAAAAAATAGAATTTGAAAAATGTTTTACAATCAGTATTACATGACAGATAATAATCTTGAACGATAATAATCTCCTTAATACTGCTGCAAGTTCAATGAATGGCACTGTTTCGGAAATTTTTATTAATGTTCGGTAATATAAAGGTATTACACTAAAAATATTAGGAGTTTAATTTTCAACATCTTAATATGAAATAAAATCTATTAAGATATAAAAAAGATAAGGTAGTAGGAGGAAAAATAAAGCTAAATAAAGAAACATAAAATTTGAAAATTTGACTTGTTTCTAACTTAGCTATACTTGTTTTTTATGCCGTCATTTGAATGGGCCGCGTCCACTGTGTGCCAGTGGAAAGATGCAACCAAAAATTGAAGACAAAAACAAAACAATAAAAAAATAAGTTTCTCTAACCTTAGGGAAAAGTAATAATCTCCCACCGTCATCCCATCATACGGCACTGTGTACTGTGGGTTTGAACATGGTTCGTAGTTTCGGTGTTAGTGCAAGATAAGATTGTAAGATAGCACCGAAAAAAAGCCGGTTTATAATGGGTGTCACCACCAAAAGTAACCGCTGGTAAAGGATTAGTTTCCACAAGTTGGTCACATTTCGACACTTTTCAACACAGAGAATAAATAAAGTTCCAAAAGTCAGATTAAAAAATTGCGAAGAGAAAGGGCAGTGTAGCTGCGATTTGAATGAAAATGGAGGAATTAACATCTCAACGTTTTCGCATGTTTTAAAAAAAGGAAATGGTGATGTAGTTGAACACAAAAATCAAACACGATAGAATTTGAAGCATGGGAATGAACCCTTTATCCACGTTATCAGTACCTTTTGCACAAGAAGCCAAAAAAAAGGTAATTATTTCTAAACGAGATTCCCGCACCATGCTGTTAATCCTTTGGCATTAAAAATCTCGTGTCCTTTCCCTCGACAATGGACGCTTTGTGCGATTTTGGAATTAACTTTTGGTGGGTTTGCAGGCTTCCCAAAAACGAAACCAAAAGGTGGCAACAGTTTTTTTTGCCATCCCTTTTGTTGCGTGCGTATTCTGCTTATCGTCCCCCATGCTGTGGTCAATGCTCCACCACAAAGGTTTATCTGTCGAATTCACTAGACGGTTGGCGATGTTTCGCGATGCTCTCGTGCATTGCCGCACCGACCATCGCGTTGACAAATCGTTTACGAGCTGACCACGCTGTCCTTTCGTTGTGTCTGTACATCCATCAACCGGAAGGATGGGCTCCAACCCCGGTTTCCATCAGTTCGACGGCATTTACCGTAAAGTGAAGTGTTAATGTTAGCATAAAAATAAAATACGGCACGTTTACCGGGATGGAACGAAAGGAAAGGACTGAATTCGTGCCATTTCCCGCACGGATAGGTTGGTACCGGCGAGTATAGTTTCATGATGAAGTGTGATACGATTTAGCGTACAAGAGGTCACAGCAGAAAACGATGAAAACGGACGGCTGTTGAGCGTACGCTATATGAGCATCGGTTCCGTTCGGGTTCCGAAAGTAAGTAAAGGAAGGTCATAGAAATTTATTACCCCAAAAAAAAATCGACTACGTTCGCCCGGTTCCCGGGGCTTCTACGGGACATTTCGCAACCGTCCGGGCACAACAAATCGACCATTCAAGGGCACGGCCGGCATTAGACCGAATGTGAACAGTGATGGCTCCACCATTCGTTTTAGCATTTTTGGTTCATTTTCTCTTTACCATTTTCCTTTTGTAGAAAAGAAATCGGAAGAAATTATGCATAAATCACAGGTTGATGAAAATGTGCGCCATCCGGAAGGGTAAACCGGACGAAGAAAACTAGCCCCGTGACCCGGATGTGGAATAGCAAAATGGTAAACGGAGCGTTGGGTTCAGTTGCCATTTGTCCATTCGATAAATCGTTGTTTAACGTTGAAAAAACCTTTTTTTACAAGCGAATACTAATGGTAAGAAATACATTAAATGGCCTTAGTATGGGGTAGTTTTGGCATTGCAAATGGCTGCAACAGGGTACCACGGTACCAAGAATGTGGCAAGACGCTGATGACGGTATTACGATCGTTTTGGGGTTATAGGCAAAAAAAACCTCCCTATATTGCTGAACGAAAGCTCATTAACCATTCGTTCTATTTTTAAAACGAATCATCACCGGCAAGGGGGACACAAATCCACCCCGCACGGGGCAAAGCTTCGCTTGGGTACGGCTTTCTTTTTATGGCCGATTTCCCCAATCGAGCACCGCAAACATAAAATCAGTTCTGGGAATTTGCTTTGGGTTTTGGGCTCCCCGTACAACGCGTACTGGTATCCTCGTAATACTTGCAATGGAGCCGCCTGGTGGGAGGTTTTTTTTCTCGAAGGGGATTAAGCACAAAACAGTGCGATCTTTGCCCATTTTCTTTGGTGATTGCTCATTTTGTTTTGGTACTGTTTTCTTTATTACCGCAAAGTACGCCATCGTAAAACTTTTTCGCCAACACCACGACCCCATTTAGGTATATGCACGAAGCGAGAGTGTTTGATGGAGTAATACAGTATCGTGGGGATACTGAGGGTTAAAACAAGATGTAAAAAGAGGTTTGTGATAAGAAAAGGATTAAATGAGAATTTTTTGGAGCGGTAACATGATCAAATTAGATAATGATGATAATTCAATGGAGGCGCCCGGTGATTTACTGGTAACAGGGTTGATCTTCACATGGCATTCCATCCTTAATTTAAAAAGGCCACCGGTATCTTCTAAAATAAAACTACCAAAAAGAAGAAGACAATAATGGAATGTGACATCGGTGTACATCACAAACGAAGAGCAAATGGGCGATAATGTAAATAAGAATTTTCAATAAATTCACTTTCACGAGACAGAGGTAGTTAACATTACAATCAATCACTGTAACACCTGTGCAAAGGAAACATACTAACAGGTACAATTACACACCATTGTACCATAAAATCCTACAGCGCACCATCATCCTGCCATCGATCGGAACAGTCACGCTTTAGCAGCACATTCAGTTACTCCTAGTTCATTGAACCAAAGATCACAGCCGTCGGGTACGGGGTAACCGCAAACGAACTTTCGACACTCCTCGTGGACACTTTCCCGAAGCGCCACCATACACTGCCAACCGCAACAGATGACACCTCCTGGTATTTTAGCGACAGGGTCGGTTTGTTAGTTGTGGTTTCTTAGCATTCGCCGTTCCGGCACGGAGCTAATTAAGATGGTACAGGGCATGAATGGGGTTTGAAAAGCGATGTTGGTGTAGCGCGTTGAATGCGAAAGAACACGTTCGTGTTGGGTAAATAACAAATAAGGCGACTGAAGCCGTGCTTATTTAATGTTACTATTGTACAACAGGATTATACCCTTTCGCCTGTATGCTGAGATCACAAGAGGTATGTAGAGTAACGAAACTGTTGCTTCAGAATTAAAATGATTTTTAATTATTTATTTTTAACAAGGTTATTCTCCAAGGTTTTTCACCAATTTTCCATCTCTCTAGTGCTATCATACTGACGTCATAGTGTATGTGGATGTTCTTCACCAACACTTAGCGGAGTATTTTCTCGCCTCGGCAATCTTTGCACCGGAACCGACACACCGGTCGGTGGTGATGGTGATGGGATTTTCGCGTTCGATCATTAACCACGGCACACGTTTGCTGACTGGCGCTCACGTGCCGAATGTCTCCAGTGCGTGTGGTGTGCGTAACCGAACACTCTTCGTTAATGGTTCCTTGAGAGCCCGAACCCCGAGTTCATTTCTGGTTTCTTCACAAAGCTCCGTACGCTGTCGTTACCGTACTGGGACCCTCGTTCCAGGGCTCTGGTTTCGGTAAGTCAATGTCGGATCTTCCCTGCAATCAACTTATTCGGCCCCAAAACCCTAATGGAACGACCCCGAGCGTCCTCCGGATATACCGATGAGGTTGGTGAGGTTTTTGGTTAATATTTCATGTGACCATTGAACCATTTCCGCTTTACGTTCACTCTACCCTATGTTCGGGTTCCCATAAACCAGGACCTACTCTCCGTGTGATCTTTAACTGGAGCAACGAGATAAATCGCTTTTGGGGACAGACTTAAACCGGAATTGTGTGGGTTTTTTCTTGCTATCTTTGTTTATTGGGAGTATTGCGGACAGAAGAAACGGGCGGAAATTATGTGGGAAATGTCCATTTCCAGCAGCATATGTTTGTGGTGCTCGTGTTCGGGTTTGTCGGTGAGTCGTCCGGGTTAGAGCTACGGGCTAAAACAAACGTTTAATTATGTTGCAAAGCACGGACACTGGCAGACGTTGTCAAGGATTGTCATTCACCGTACCGTACGCTGTCGGGATCGGTTTGAGTTACGCTGCGTGTGACACATGTATAGCGAACCGGGGACAGACGCAACGTGCGAGAGCAACCGCCAGATGACGCCAGACAGCTCGGAACGGATTAAAACAATTGAATCGGAAAGGATTTGGTTATAAATTACGTTGGTCAAGGTTGGCACAACTGACGCGTTTCCTTGGGGCAGGTTTGACCGGTGGAAAGGTTGGAAAATCAAACATTTTCGCATAGAAAATTTCTCGATAGCTTTCCACGCTTGCTGTGCGCCAATTGGGTGCCTTTGATAGCGTAGATAATCGGATGGAAAAATTGCACGTGCTCTAATTTCGTGGGCAAACAGAAAGTTTCGGTCGGTAGGGGTGGAAAGCGTGTCAATATTGGGAACCTCGTTCCTCTATTTGTCCTGTCGAATTGCCTCCCGAAGATGAGGGTGTTCCGAGAAGTTTTACCCCTTTTCCATATCTTCGTACCCTGCCGTGGGTCTTGTGGCCGGCGTGTTTTTCTCATCTTTGAATCCATATTCTTTCAAGATTCACGATGGTGTCGAGGTTAATATTGTTTCTGTTCGGAGAAGACAGTTTTCCCGGGGCGTGAAGAACGACCGGCACACCGAGGGATGTGACCTGCTTAATCCTTCTCATTGGAGCGTATCCACTTTGATGGTTCTCTGGTGCTGTTTCGTTTCCTCCGGACATGCCGAACTCGAGAGGTCAATCACTATCGCAGCTATCGTTCGGGTTCGCTTTCACTGTTGCCCAAGAAGATAACGCACAGCAGACAGTAACGGGAAGAAGGAAAGCTCGCCGTACCATTAAATGTAACCTAATCAGCTGGAAAAGATTGGCCATGTATTGTTTCATGCCAGCTGGAGCGTGCAATACCAGTGGGGGAGGAATAGATATTTTCCTTTGTTTTGCAATTCAACGAATAAACCATTCCATGGTACATCTAGTTGAGCAATAAATTGATATTAGTGATGGGCACAAAAGTATGTGATAATATGGTCAGATAAATGGAAAAGAAAGCACAGATGCCTTAAGAAATAAAATACTTCAAATTATTATTTCAAAAGACTTATATTTTATGAAGATTGTGTAACAAAATGTGCTTAAAAAGCATTAACTGCTAAGTATCGGAATAAGCCTCATGTAAGCTTAATGGCATGTAAATTCAGTAAGATTTGAAATGATGATCCTTCTCTTGTATTTGTCGATCATATTTCCCTTGGGTAGCCTGTTAGTGTCATCGTTCAACTGACACGATTACTTACCGAAGACCGATAAGTGCCTTTAGCTGTCCCGTGTCCCGAGATGGATGATGGCACTGGATACTGTATAGCGTTTATCAGTGCCTTACCGATTTCGCATCAAATCCCACCGAGTGCGGTGTACATTACAAATCGTTCACCTAACACTCGACTACGTGCTCCCGCCATGACGGTATTGGAAGGAATTTTATTTAAAAAATTCATCTCGTTTACCGGCGTGATTGAATTCGGCATACGATGCCGGGATCGATTCGGCAAACATTCCTTCTACCGGTGGCACAAAAAAACGACCAAAAGTAGCTACATTTTGACTTTCAAATAAGGGCACACTTTCCATCATTGCTCTCTCGGCGGCATGTCATTCGATCGGAATCGGAAATGAAAACCGTTGTAGGGAGTAGAACGTTGCCGTTTTGGGCAGGTTGGCGTTGATATCGATCCAGACATGGACCACCAGGAATCGAAAAAGGAAAGGCGAGAAGATGGTGATTGTTTTAAAGCAACACGGGGAATAATGTGTTCCTCGAAGCAGCTCCGTTGAATGGTTCTTTTGGGTATATTACCTTTAGCTCCAAGACAGTGAATATTTTCCACTTAAACGAAGATTTGGGAGGATAGCAATGGTTCATAATTAGGCAGAACACGAACAGTGAACATTAGAAGCAAATGGCATCAGAGCTGCAATTAGCGTTTTCATTCTAACGGAGACGCCATTTGCATGAAACTTTCCTACTGTACATGAAAGCATGCGTTACACGTGCGGGTGAAATTTCGGTGGCTTTCATAAACGAGCTTTTAACACCTGGAGGCGGTTGCAAACAAGTTGTTAAATTTTATGAGCTCTTAGCACAGGTAGGAATCAACTTTTGAGGCTATCGGATGCAGAAGGAAGCCATTCTTCCGGCGTAACATTAGAAGAAGTTGTACCGAAATTGATTCAAATTGAATAATACAAGTTTGCGTTTAGTTAGATGTGAAGATTTCGTGTGAATTGTTGTGAGCAAATCGTTTTAAACCGAAAATCCCAACGGATAGGTGAAAGCAATGATAGAGATTGAAGGCGAATTAGAATTAGGCGCACAGGTAAAGTTTGTCTAAGTTTATAAGGCTCAAGTTATGTGGTTTTATCACAGAACTACAGAAGAAAAGAAAAGTTAAACTCCTCAAGAGAGGATAACAAGTTAATAAAGCAAACACATCGAACCAACGTGGCTAAGTACATGTCCTCTACGTGGACTTGTATGTATCAAAACATTTTCCTGGCCTCATCCTGCCTTACGCTCCCATTAGCTATCAAGGACAAACAAATTCGGTCAAAGTTACTACTAAGTCTTTCTTCCCCGAGAATAGATTGAGCTCTCAGCGATGGCGGGATAAAGTTTATTCTTATGACCCGTAGCAAAATGCTTTTTGACCCTCGAAATCGACAGAAATCAATAAAACGTAGAAATATAGTCGCATATTTTGCTGTCTATCTTGGCGACTTATGTTGCTCCCTTTTGCCCAGTGTGCTATTAATATTTCTTCTACGAATCGTACCAAGTGGCCCATCAATATCAACCACTCATGCGGCTGAGCCGCAGGATTTCGCGATTCGTCCGAACGAATACATCAAGCAAATAGCATGGTCCCCTGTCAAACTGTATGAAACTGTAAGAGGAGGGAAGGTTTACAGTTTCCCCGATTGTAGGTAAAGCCACCATCACGAGGTGAGTCCGGTGAAGAGAGTAAACACAAGCAGAACACAGAAGCAAGAAAAAAAAACGCAAACAATTTCCGTCAACATTTGTTCCCCGGGGCACATTTTCTTCGGAGGCGGCCGCGCGCAGAGTTGCTATCTTGTTTTTATTGCTCGGAAAATCGCAAAAGAAATAAGCAGAGAAAAAACACTTTCGTCTCAATACACAGCTAAAGACTTTAAAAGTAAACCACAAATCGGAACAGCAAAGCATTGCGAAATGGAGCATACAGCGCGGAAAAGGCCAACGAAAAAACACATCATGCCCGAATTGGCATTCGCAGGAAAGTTGTTGGAAGTTGTTTTCTCGGAATGCCTTCCCTCGCAGTACCAGCGTTTGGCTACTGAAAGACGAACGACCAAACACGTTCAGACGCACGCACGCACGCACGTATACAGGGACACACCTGATGCCCAGGGAAATAGAACGGAATCGATCCGGTGCGATTGATGAAGCCGGGAAGTGAAATATGCGCCGTGTGTCTCCGTTCAATCAAATCAACCCGGATTCAAAGTTAGGCCCCATATTTTGCTGCTAGATTTCTGTGTTGGAAACGGTGAGGAAAGAAGAAATTACCACAATCGAATAGAAATGGAGAAAGTGAAAGTGATACGAAGCAGGAGACGAAATGTAGACGTGAAAGCGATCTTATTGCAGCTACAGAACGTTTGACCCGTCTGGGAATATATTCCCACAATGGGGAAAGTTGGATTTTCTTTTTTCGCCTCACAATACTGACAATGCTATTGATTGGACGATAAAACAATTTGTAATCCTTTGTGAAGGAGATGCGTTTAATTATAATGCTGTTATCGTTCATTGTTTCCCGATCGTTGGACGAGAACAGTCGGGATACGGGGAAAGTAATTATATAGAACAGAAGGAATGGTTTGTCAGTATTCAGCAATCAGGTTTGTAATACAATGGAACTTCAATTGATTTAATCTGATCTGATTAACCACTCACCGGTTCATGACTCCATTATGAGTATGATTTCTAACAATTGAGCTCATAAAAATGATAAGCGCTGAGGATGATTCCTATGAAGCTTCTATGTTATTCATGAATCCTCTAAGTTTCACGAAACTTGAGAAATTTCATGACTCCTTGGTAATTTGTGAAACTTCTACAATAATATCTTTAATTCCAAATGTCCCGAGTTCTACCATTCGTGGTATTGTGGAGTGTGAGAGAAAAAATTAAAAGAATAAATTTTCATATTTTTTAAATGGACTCTATTCCACAGTATCTAATGTTTGGATAATTGCAGACTACGCAATCTATACGGAAAGTCTAATTGAAGAAACTGAAACATCCTTAGAGATTCATTATTCTTTAAAGAGTCCACTCTTGACTGAAGATTCGCACAAAATCAATGCAAGTGATATTGATACCTTATTCCTTCTGAAGATCTTTAGACACAACGTCTGCTTTAAACAGAAAGTTTTCTATCATTTTCCTTTTCAAAAATGAATGAAATATTTAAAAACAAAGCATCAGACAAAGCACCATCCAACACACGAGTAGCCTGACAGAACGTTAAATCAGTTACATGCTGATGGGAAAGACAGCCAGCAGTGTTTCCTAAGGCTAATGTACAAAAAAACGACTAAAACACGAATCGACTGTTGCATTTTTCAACAGCTACACCAACACTACACACACCGGGCAATCGGCTTTCGAGAGGTTTTCCTCGAGCCTGCCGAGTATGCGTTTCCCCGTTCCAAGTGTCTAATAAAATATTGAACCGCACGGTGCACACCGTATGCGCCACTGCACCGTCGTTCGATCGTTCGATGCTGCCGTCACAAATTCCACCCCAAACCCGGTACGCAGTGGGTGGAAAATTTCGTCGAGAAGCACTTTTCATATTTAAAACCCCATTCGCAATCCTGAGAAATGGATCCACGTGCAGCACATATGCAGGATGCTTGCTGCAAGCAAACGGCGTACAAACACACACACGCCCCGGCTAATACACTACTGACGCAGGAAGTGGTTAGGAAGCAAACGTGACGGATATTGGATATGGGAGGAAGTACAGTGAACCAATGGAGCAAAACCAAAAAACGAAAGAATGAAACGATTTCTAGTTGTGTAGGTCAACAGGCAAAAAGGTCAACAAGCGCATACCGTCTTCGTCATCGTCGTTCGCCCGGTAGCGTGAGAGAGTAGGATATAAGAAATGGGAATTGAAGAAAAAAATACTCCCCCACACATGTGTACGCAAATAAAAAAAAAATAAAACGGTAGTGGAAAACTTTTCCCACCAGTCACGGAAAGTTTTTCCTTCGGCAAACGGTCGCGTACTACACGACATGTTCACCCTACGTATGTCACTTCCCATGTTGCACCCATCATTAGGGTCAACCCTAGCACCGGTTTTCTCGTAGCCAGCGGACATCGGTACGTACCTTCGATTGTGTTCCGGCGGTAGAATGCTCCAGTCGGTCTCATAGTACGGGTACATGTTGATGACGTCTTGCGATGGCAACCGAGAATGATGGGAACGCGATCGAACTTGCACTACAACAATAATATATGTGTGCGTGTGTGTTTTTTCACAATTTTTTGTTACAACAAAATTTTCCACACCACAAGAAAAAAATCTGCCACAACTGCACTTTTTTGCCACTTTAAGATGAAATAAAACACTCACTATGCCCACAGCTCTCAAGCGTTTTTCCACTACTTGAGCGCTTGAGCGATAAATTTTGCTGATGAAGTGACGGTAAAGCAAACAAAAAAGCGCTATAAAAAGCGAAACTGTAGAAAGATCGGTAATATTACTGAACGGAAAGGTGTAGGGTTCGTGTACACAAGAAAGAAAAAAAAAACACAAATGAAAACCCAAGCAGCGAGGAAAATGTTAATGTAAAGTTGGTGGGGTGGCGCGTTTGTTTGTAATTTTCATTTTTCCTTCATCACTTACATCACCTTGCATTTGTGTCTTGAAGTGCGGAGATGTGAGGGTTTTTTTTCTGTGTGTGTATTCTTATAAACACCCTCTTAATTAAATTTTAACCACTTTTGCCGTCCGTGCCCGGGAATTCACGGGTAAGAACTACATCATGCCGAGGGCGTACAGCTTTTCTTTAGGAGATTTCCATCACACCTTTGATGGAAAGCGCGCACGATACAGGTACGCCGCGTAGTGAAGGGAAAACTTTCAACAAGTACTGGCACGTGAAGGACCACACTGAACTACGTGTGCTGATGACCTTACAACACCTGCTGCAGCGAGCTGTAGCGCTACCCGGCTGCAGTTACTTTTCCGCGTCAAAGCAAACGTAACGAAAAGTCACTCAAGCGTGCCAGTTCCCACCAACGACGCATGGGGGTTCTTTTGTCCTTTTTCGGGGTTGCCATGCCGGCAATGTGTGCTGGTGGAATACAGAGGTAACGCAAACCCAGGGAATGCCTCGGGTCAAGACTCGGTTGCTGGTTGTAGTACTACAAAACGCGTTCAATGAATTACCATCCTTTTCTGTGTGGAAAGTTGAAGGGAACTAACTTCCTGCACACAAACACACAGTCGCGCGATATGCCACGTTGAAATTGCTGGCGTCAGTGAACACCCGCACGGTGTGGGTAATCGAATCCAACTATACACCGGCCACAACCTGCGGGTAAATTACTCTTTATGGCTTGACTGTTGTGGGTGGTTGGTTACCTACAGGTCTTCACCACCCCATTCCGTCGACACAAATATACCAGAGGAAGTTTGTTTTTTTTTCTCCCCCTTCACTCTCTCTCTCTCTGTCTACCCATTTCACTGTAAAATCCTTACACACGAACGACGCCCCGGTAAGAGGATCAACGCTGATTTCGCCGGTGTCTTCTCGTTACCGGGGCATTTGGGCATTCGACGGTGAATGAAAGCTCACTGTATACAATACTTGAATGCATAAATAAAATAAAGCAGAATTAATTCCTCTTTCACTTTTCTAACCACTTCGTATCCCGGTGCGTGTGAACAGCATTCGAGGTGTGAGGTTAGGGCAGCTTCACAACTCCCTACCAGTATTTGTGGCAATTTTAAGTCAAGGTAGAAATTATGCTTTTGCTAACCGAACACAACAAAACAAAACGCACACAAAGCACACCTTTCTGTGGAGGCGTGAAGCGACGAAGATGAAACGATTGTTTGGCAGGATTAACGTTCAGGATGATGGAGGTGCTTTTCACGGTTGTAAAGCCATCCCCCATTCGGTGCTGGAATGCTATGCCAACTTGCGCAAGGAATTTGTAACCATCCAGGGCCAAGAAACACCACAATGGTAGGATTCCTTTTCCGCACAAGGAAATTCTAACACGAGCGTGGTATTTTCTTCTTCTGCACATTCCTGCAGCTTGTGCAACAACGGTGAACCAAAGGAACACGATAAGAAACTAGCGAAAACTGTTTCACCATTCCGACCTTTGTTTTCACCCGTGTCCAACACCAACACCGTCCGCTGTAATTATTCCACTTTAAATTGGTTTTTGGTAGCTAATTTCCATGCGCCTTACGAACGTGGGAAACATTCTCCGGCACCGGGAGTTGTTGGTTGCAGATTTTCGCGCAATTTACATAAAATTGCACTTGCCGAACTTGAGTGGAACTTTCCGAAAATTGCCCCTTTGGTTGTTACTATTTTCTTCTCGCAACCTTTTTTTTTCACCTTCGCGCGTGCTGAATCACACTCACTGCTTGCTGGTTTGTGTTGTGATGAAATTTACACCACCACAATATACAGACGAGGGAAAAAATAAAACACTCCACAATACGATATGAACCACCTTCGTAGGAGAGATAACGCCACTGGAGATAATAGCACTGCTTATTGCACACACTCGGAAAACGAAACGTTCCGTCGAACGTACCGGGCCGGAGGCGGGTTTTGGCAAATGGCGCACACCGGAATGGTCCGAAGGCGGTCCTGTCGGTAGCACGTTTTTCGCTAGACTGACGTGCGAATGGTCTGTGCGCGATGAATGTGCCCACCGTGAGCAGCTGTTCTGGCCGGGCGGTTCATCGGAAAAGCCCCAAACAAACCGAAGCCATGGTGATAAGGGTGGATGAATTCGGATGAACCGATCGATTCACAAAGGGGAAAATCCACCATCTAGCGAGTCCACAATTTATTTAAGGTCACTTGTTTATTGAGAATAACTGGAAAAGTTTAAGATATACTCGAGTAAAACTGAAGAGATAAAGAGGCAAAGTTGAAGAGAATAAAAACAATATTCGCTTTTTGTGTATTTTGCACGTGTGCGTAGCAAACAATTAGTTTTTTCTTATTCAAAATTGCTCATTGTTTCGTAACTATAAGGCCACTAACGAAAATCTACTGTTTTCTATGCAAATAATCAATTTAAATTTGAGGTACCGATCTGTTCCAGCATATAAAGAATTAGCTCTTCAAATACGTTGTAAACTGAAGGCCGTTCTAAAAACAATCAATTGAAATTCAAAATTACAGAAGGTTTAAAGGCTCTTTAACATTGTAAATAACTTTTTGTAATGATTTTTTTTTTCATTGCATGCAAAACTATGCTAAAAATATAAAGATAATCTTCAAACATTTTTATTTACATACATTGATAAATATATTTTGCTATGTAAATTGCTACAAGTGCGTCATAAACACCAACGGTTGCAATATATCAAAAATAATTGTATGTTAAAGAAAGAACGAATTTCGATTATTCTCTGTGAGCTCATTTTTACCAATCTATTCATTTTACCAGTAATTTCAAAACACAAAAAAGATTTATTGGAATGTTGTAGACTGTGTGTCTTAGTCGTTAGGCTATGCGTTTAAATTAAAAATAATAATAATAAGGCTTAGAAAATTGGAAAACAAACTATAGTAATTTTATATATTTTAATATTTTTAATATTTTTAGTGATTAAAATAATGTTTACTTAGACAACACAAGTTCCATTTTAACAGAAAGAAAAGAAAAATTGAAAAAAAAATTATATCTTCCCATCCTGCATAACGAAGGCTTCCCAATGCATTTGGTTCACAGTGCTATTTGATGAACTCTCCAGAGGTACCTCAACGCGCGCGCTTATCTGTTGCGTTCCCGTGCCCGGTGAACAGCACGGAGCGAACACAACAAAACGTGGCCAAGCGTATACAAGCTTATGTTTACCATATATCACCCGAAAACCCACGGAATGAACAAGGGAAATTTAGACCGCCTTCGTCTTTCGCTTCGTTATCAGCTGAGCAAACAGGTTTTATCACTGTGCAGGAAAGGGGTTGAAACCGTGTTCGCCCGGTAAAGGGTTGTTCTTTTTATTTCGTTGTCGTATTGTTGTGCATCCATCGTATGGGACAACTTTTGCCGACTTTTCTACAGCTACAGGTGAAATAATTGAAAACGCAGTCTTTTATTTGACGACAGCGGTACACTTCGTTCCGTCGCGTATCAAATAATTATGCAAAGCAAATACGTGTAAATTATCGTCCCGATGCAAGGCATTCATTGACCATATCATACGACACGGACCGGTGAGTGAAACATTCGTCCAGGGAAATAGGTTTCCATAACGGAGAGAGTGTGTTTGCTTCAATATAAGCATTTATTCATACCTGGTGTAATGGTTGGTGCTCCATTCGTTCAAACTTATTACACACTGCAACAGATCGTGAAAACGAATTTCCATTTGTGCTTCACTCACCTCCATAAGAAATCATTCGTTTTTGACGTCATATCGGCAGCATACATGCTCGCTTATTTGATGAAGGTACGGGAGTATGGTAAAGAAGATTAACCTACCCACTGCTAAACCGGCACACGTTACTCTGATTTCGTACTACCATGCGCTTCAGCAATTTGATTCATTTGCTGCAGAAGATATTCCGTTTCCAATCGTTTTCACCGGGATCAAACCGGGGATAGAAAAGTATTGCAATGTAGGCATCATGAGGGAAAGCTGGTTGGTATGGGGAAATTGGAAAATGCAATCCGTGCTTTTGCGACATGTGACGTAAGGTTCACTGCACACGGTTATTTTTAACATTTTGCTTTGTTTCCTTAAGAATCAACATAGAGAATCAGTATAGAACATTTTGAATAATTTTTATTATTATAATTAATATTTTATTTTAAAAAAATAAATAGGCACACCAATCGTCTAAAAATATACAACGAAAAGATTTAGTGCTGGAAGATTTCTGAATAAATTTTGCGCTCAATGTTTCGAGCCAATTTGTAGCCATTTAATTTTCATAACCCCAAAAACTCAATAGAGAGAGGGTGGCATAATGATCGGTATCGACCCGTCACCGGAATCACGGGCCGCTTTTGTCGATGGTGGCAATTAATGGGATGTCAGTCAAATTTGCATATTAATTTATGAGCCTTTACTGTAATTGGGGAGGGCGGATACGTGTATTTGTGCGAGGTTTGTGCCTTCTACCGGCATGGGTCAATCGGGCAGGTCAATTGTATTCGCATATTGTCAATCTCTGCTGTACGGTACAATGTTCGATTTTCCGATGGTTTGGCTAGTAGAATAGATGGCGTACATACGTACGTACGAACATAGTGAAACCTGATGCAAGAATACACGCAGTAAACTCCGGCCGTCTGTAACGTGTAGCAAATTGCCACAATGCCGGTTGTACATGATCAGTGATGAGCTTACTACACCGTAGCGGGTATCACATTTTATTCCCAGGAAAAATCGTCCTCGTTAGCGGATGGAACGAATCTCGTAAAAGTGGCCGTACCCTCGTTGGAATAATATCCAATTTCTTCCTCAAATTTATGTACAGCGATTAGCCGTTCGAATGTCAGTTGCTGGAGGTTTTGTTGGGAAGATATTTTATTACAAACCCTTCTTCAAACCATGCTCAGCGCATGCTTTGAACAGGAGAGCATTCAGATGATTAGATTACTAGTATTTCTTGGAACGGGTTGCGTTGCGTGAGTTCGTTTTAAAATTTCCAACCAAAGAATTTCGTCAACAAGCAAGTAAACAACAAAAAAACATTCCGAGATAACTCGGAAGTCGTATTTGTGATGTGATTTCAACTTGATGGATTACCCTTTCGAATTCACAAATCAAAAGATCATCGAATCAGACAATTTCCAAACGATTTAATTGGAAACTGTCATGTCTGAATCGATAATTTCCATTCGATAGCGAACCTATTGTGACAGTAAAATAAGGTTTTCTCATCAACAATAGGCTGATAAAAAAACTTCTCTGTTTACTTTACATTCGATGGGAAGTAAACATTTGGACAGAACCTCCAGAATCAATCAAACGGCATAAATCCCTACACTCCACTCGATAACCGCCCAGACGTGAAAAATCAGTGAGAGATTAAGCTTTATTTCTTTTTCTATGATTTGCTTCCGATACAAAGCAGACCCAGAACAATCAGCACCCGGTTGTATTGTTTGGTTTTATTTCCGATGTGTGTTTACCTTTTGCGATGCCGCAGTTAATGAAAATAAATGATAAAAGTATACAGTGTACGCAGAGTGTATAGAATAAATTAATGTGCAAGGTGAGGTAAAATAAACCGAAATCAGAACAGTCAACTTCTAGCGGTTGTCGATTGGCACACGAATGCGATACCTAAAAAGGGAAGGAAAAAAATATGCCTACGAAATTCCTCGTTATTATCTTCATTAATTACGTACGTCATCGTTAGGATCCTTTTCAGCCAAACCCCATCCCTCAGCACAAACAGTTGACGGATGATGGAGTAATGGCTATGACAAATTGGTTCGCATAGACGAGAAAGCCTAACAGCCAGCCCATCACTCCATTACGGCTCCACCTAACGCCTAATAGAAAACAGCTTTAATAGAAGTAGCACACCAAAGGCTGGGCTAGCAAGGTATGGCTTAATTCGATACATGGTCACGTATAGACGTGGTACAACCTTTCATCAGGTTCCACACCGTGGTGCATTGGTGGAACCCTTATCAAATGTATTTAACCCACTACGAGTCGGGAAATGATAAGCACAAACGGCCGATAACAGACTGTGGTGGTTTGTGTGAGAAAAATTCAAACGAAGGTTGTTGCGTTATGTCGAAATGGCTACGACTTACTTCTTGATTTTCGCCATTAGTTCTTTGAGCTAATTTTTTTTTTCGAATTGTAATAATGTTTAAACAAAGTTATGAATGTATTTAATTGCAGAATTAGTATTATTTAGTTAACATATTTGGGAGAATATTATGATAAATCTTTTACTAAGTGTTATGATGCAAATATTCAATTCTAAACTTATCTAAACGGTTATCGTTTCAACTAAAAATCCAGCATCATTGTAATCGTGAATATTCCTCAATCTTCATAATACACCCTGCTCACAGCCGCGTCATCGTTCAGGAAAAGATTACGACCCTTTTAGCAGCTGTGCGGTATCCATCAAGGTGAATAACGCGCAATAACATACGCGAGAGCACAGAAATTGCGGGAGTACATTTTCCTTGTGCGCCTCCATTTAGCCTTATCGTTTTTTTTGTTTTGTTTTGTCTGCAACATCACCATCATCATCATCAACATAATGTGATGGTGGAGCTGTAGTAAACCTGATGCAGAATGCAATACATGATTCTGTACATCGCGCCTCACAAGGCCTCGATGTTTAAAGGTTTACTTTAAATACGGCAACAAAGCATAAAACACAAAACAAGGGCAATATTCAACTGGTTCCATTATACTGCAAAGTGTTTCGAAGCGAAGGCACGGAAGGATCACTTTAAATTTTCACCGAAACAACAAACCGTCTCCGCTTGTTCTACCTGTCTGGCCATTCTTAAGATTTTGCCTTAAGTCACCATTCTTCATTTCCACCGTCATGCGATATCGTGAATGGGAATAGAAGAGTATGGTTACTGAAAATGCCACCAATGCTCCAAGTGCATCAACGAAGGTAACTAGGGCGACAAAGTTCCCCATTCTCGATTGTTTTGGTGCTCAAAATCTCAAAATTGCATGCTAATGGGAACGTTTCCCTTTTCTCGAAGACGCTGTACGGTCATTCTTCCCTTACAGCAAACAGTTGCCATTGTGTCGGTGTCACACAATTTCCTTCCTTGCCACCCATCCAACTACTCTCTTATCTACTGCAATACTCTTACAGTGCATAATCACATAACCAACGAACCTGAAAGCATTCCCCCGTGCAAGGATCCCGGCCCACCCAGGACAAAAGCCAAAAATGGATGGAAAATGGTGCTTTTCCGTTTACGAAGCTATATTTTATCCATGCAAGGAAGTGGAGAGACCACATTTGCGCACAAAAAGCAGACACATCAAACGTCAAAGAAATATACTGCGTGTACGTAGGGACTCCCTGCCGAAATGGGAAAGTTTTGGTTGAACCGCCGTTTTATATCAAGCGTGGCAGCAAATGAGGCAGTAAATACACCGGATGGAATGATGGTGTGAAAATCTGCTCCATAGTTGTCGGGAAAAATTGTCAAGTAATCGTGGGATTTTGTTGATTATAACTGTGAGTAATTTCGCATCATAAATCCACTATTCAAATCTTTGGAAATAGACAACTGATGTGCTTTTCAGTATATCAAAATAATTCCAAGAAAATCTGTTTCATGTAACATTTTTAATTAAATTGAAATAGATAGCACCAGTAGCTTTAAATTTGTTCAACTTAATAAACTATTTGTACACGGGTGAAATAAAAATAAACAACCATGGCAAACTGCCAGCAGTGACAACACCACCCGAGCGGTTGTTGGTGTTGATTATAAAACAAACATGCTGATGAGCGGTTTCTCATTTACAGATAAGTGTTAGCATGATTCCTAAGCCCGCAGAGGATTTATGTGAGAGATTAACATCGTCGCTCACACTTCGTAAGATGCGACATTCCGGAGACTGTAGATCAACGAAACAGTACCACTAGGTCATCATCTACTCTCACAGTAAACATTGCCACCGTGACGCTGCACGCGTTTGAGTGAGTTCTCCCAAGCGTTTGCTCGAATCGAGATCAGACGGTTCTTCAGTCAGTGCAATCATTTGTGGAGGAATGTTTACTACCACGCTATTAGCCGGTCTCGAACCACACCGCGAACGGATCGGACAGGCAGCCGGGTTGCTCACGGTGGCACAGTACATAGCGGGATGGTTCATTTGCAGTGACATTCGGCGTCGAGGAACTTCTGTCGGTGTTTCCCCGCTTCGTTTCATCGGTGGATGCGGACTGTGAGTGTAAAATGTGATGCCACCTTCTTAACCAAGATGCCTAATATATATGGCGTGTGTTATTTGTTTGTACAGCTCCATTCTCCAACTGCAGTATTCTCAAAAACTTCAAGCTCCAGCACTGATTTGGACGAGTATTATTACGTTAAGCTTTTCGATACTTTACTCACTTTGGTTCTGTTGGTACACACCGTCAAACTTGAGAAAATCGTTCTACAGACTATCAATTGGTATAGCCACCGTTACTGCAGGTCTTTATGCATATGGCGCCCAGGGCGATAGTCCCGAAATAATGCACCGGCTTGGGATGGTACTGACCGTGCTAGCGCTCGCTTTCATCGCATTACCGCTGGTTCAGTTGGTGAGTGAAAAAAGACATAAAATCTAGGACAAATCTGAACGATTTATATACAATATCTTTCACCATCTGCTACAGCGTGCAATTATTCGCGCCAAAAGTAGCGCAGGATTGCCACTGCCGGCCATACTTGCCTCGACTGGTGCAACCATCCTGTGGCTACTTTACGGGCTACTCATCAACAACACGTTCATAGTGGTAAGTGGCAAAGAGGAGCGAAAGTTTCCGATTCCTTTGTTACATCCTACTGGTCTATTCGCAGGTTCAGAAAATCATTGCCATGGGTTTGTGCACGGTGCAGCTATCGTTGTTTATCATTTATCCAGCGGCCAAAACTGACGGGAAGAAAAAGCAACGCTAATCCAATGCCGTAAAGGATCTCCTTTCGAAACCGTATCTTCATTTTTCTGTTGTTATTTAGAGTGAAGCTTTAGCCTGCCTGTTGGACAGTTGATAAGGCATTTGAGCAGGAAATCATCGTTTGTTCATAGGTGATTCTGGATGTTCCGTTTTAAAAATGATTGCTAATCGGTTTTGAACTTGGATTGTGCAATATTTTAACGATACATAACAGTTACTTTACTTGATTTATGTGAATGTAAGTTTCAAAATATAAATCCTAAAATGCTGAGCAAAATTATAAAATGTTGTTATTTCACGATCATTCCGTTAGGAATCGTAGTAACAGGCAGTATAAACGTTGTCATTTTATATCGAAACAGATTCTAATGAAAGAATAAGATAAGATAAGATAGACCGCGACGTGCGCTTCCTGAACGGGCTAAAAAGTACAACAAAACCCTATCTCTAATGTGAATCAACGATGCTGAAGCTATGCCATGTACATGCACCTCTCGCTTGGTGCTGTTTCCAATTGTCATCTTCAACCACGTGGTGGTAAGCGTGCAGGTTTTGCAACTTTACGCATCATGACTACAAATATTGGTGAGTGTACGGCAGAGCGAAATATAACTCCCCTATCCGCGCATCTGATAGCAGAATATGCTAAGTCACGTTTTTTTCGTATTGTAATCGATCGTCACAAGCAAATAAGGGGGGATGAAACGGTAAGAACATACCCCGAGCTGACCTCGACATTCACTGTCAGAAGCAGTTCGTGAAGAGGATGGAACCGCGATGGAGGCGACACCACTACAGTCGAAACAATGCTGAGCGCCACTTCGCATCAGCTGGACCAACGAGGTTGGTTGATCGTCGTCCCCTACTGTCACTTAGTTGCTGGGTTGTACCAAACGGAGAAGCATCACGCAACATAACGCGCACTGACCTTGAGGGGGATTTTCGTGTAGTGAAACCGCATGCGAGTGTTGTTATTGTGCGTAAACGAGTGAGTGAACAGAAAGATTCGTAAAAAATGGATGCAATATCGGAAGCTCTGCAACCGTACAAGGAACAGGTCGGAATGGCGGCCGGTGTACTAACGGTTGGACAGATGTTTAGTGGTTGCTTTGTATGCAACGACATCCGGAAGAAAGGAACATCTGAGGGTTTCTCCGCTATGCCATTCGTCGGTGGTTGTGGCCTGTAAGATTCGCCCCAATTGTTTTACATTACTTTTACCTAAATCACTCACTTTTTAAGCTCATCTTCTTCCTTAGTACTGTTCTCTTCCTGCAGCATGGGATGCTGATGAACGATTCCGCTATGACCAATGCAAATCTGATCGGTCTCACAATCAGTTTGGCTTATGCGTTATTCTTCTTGATCTATACACCACCCACCGGTCGCTCTAGCTTCTGGCGTCAGGTTGGTGGAACGGTCCTGTTTACGATCACATTGCTCGGATACGTGAAGATAGAGAATCCTTCAGTGGTCGAGGACCGCTTCGGTATGATCATCACCGTACTGATGCTTTGCCTGATTGGACAACCTTTGCTAGGTTTGCCGGATATTATTCGTCGGAAAAGCACCGAAGGGCTACCGTTCGCCATGATCTTGTCAGGTACGATCGTGGGACTTAGCTGGCTGCTGTATGGTATCATCTTGAATAATGTGTTTGTTGTGGTAAGTGATCAAGCTTATCGGTTGATGATCATCTAACAGAGTGTAAATATTTTCAATATATTTGATTTTTTCTTAAAGCTGCAAAACGTAGCTGCGGTTACACTGAGCGGTATTCAACTGGCATTGTTTGCTATTTATCCGTCGAAACCGACACCACCCAGTAAAAAACGAGATTGAAGTAAGCAAACGGACGCATTGAGAATGTTGTGGCACGAGTTAACGAATGTCATAGTGGCTAATTTGATTAGCAAAGTATATTGTGATTAACTTTATTGTTAAAACATAGAAAACCCAATCAATGAGTGAGGCTTTATGCAAACGAAGAACAAAGATTGCATCAGCAATCATCAGAAGTCCTGATAATAATAAAAAGTATTACATGTTAAAGAACACAGACTGTAATGGAAAATGTGTAATAAATGATTCTGAAAATTTAATAAATGAATCTGGATATCTTTACCCAACAGTGAACTGGATTGTTTGCCATAATGTGGACGATAGTGGTATTGGTTTCATAGATATTGCCATTCATGGGTTAACAATTGAATACAATTGTTTGTCGATTATAGAGATAAGTGGGTGCAGCATTTAGAAGTATTATTGTATTGGTGACTTATACCCCAACTGAAACGTAGTTCAAATGTGTGTTCGAACGAAACAATTGCAGCATGCGATGCTACCACATTAAATGGTAAAAATTTATATAAATCAAATATTATTGTATTTTTTCCTTAATTTGACTTCACGTAGATAGTTTTATTTGAGGTGTTGTTTTATAGTTGTACCATTTGACTATTATAATTGTCTTGAATGTTATTATGGTTTTTTGGTTATTACTTTTGTTTCGTAGTTCCATTTTCACTCTGGTATTTTACAATTTTTATAAATATTTTCAGTCTATAAAGACATTATGCACAACATATTCGTTTATGTTTATTCTATTACTGTATTGTTTATTAATTTTCGATACACACGGAATATTATTCTGGTATTGCTTTACTGTTCTTTTATGTATTATAAGTTGTTCTGTTTTTCTTTTGATGTATAGAAGTATTAAAACTTCATCCTTTATTTATAATATTTTTCTTGAATCCGAATTATGGCTCAACAATCGTTATCGAAGTTTCAAATGAAAGTTTAAAGTACTTAAATGTAAATCAAAATATATTCAATTTCAACCATTTTGACTTATTTCAAACCCTGCAAAAAGCAACAATTGTTAACCATCTTATTCTTATTTGGCATCATATCCTTCACAACATGCGGACAGCAGGATCCGTAGCCACAATTGCAAGATTAGTTTAGAAAACGAACTATGCGAAACTCAAAATTGATTCCCATGAGTAGAGTGTATTAAATATTTAACTTTCAAATATTTAACAGAAAATTACTGCTACAGGTGCAGGGCAGTAACATTTATCGTGTTAATTAACTAGCGCGGATTTATTTCGACTGTCGAGCGTACGGTGTATGGCGGTATGAATGCAGATCCCGGCTGGCGTGATGTTTTAGATCGTTTTGCTCTCGCGCTGAGCTTCCACTGTACGCAGCCGATTTCCACGATCGACCGCTTATCGATGTGGTGCCCGGTTTCGAAGTAGCTGACAGTGATTCTGGACGAAAGTTTAAATATGTAAAAACGTCGTGATTTATGGGTTCGCGGGTGATAAATTATTATTTATATAGTTTATAGTGTTTTAACGTTTAAAAATCATTTGTTTGAGACAACGGATGGCATTTTCAGGAATATTTGTTTGATTGAATACATAATTATAATAATGTACTTACCAGAGTATGAATTGGAATCGCGGTAGTAATCTCTTCGATAGTCGTTATTATAATTATTGCTCTCATACTTTGGTCGTGGTGGAGGAGGTTGATGGTAGTGGTACGATGAATCAAATTGTTCGCGTTCATACCTTGGCTCTTCATATCTTAACGTAGTTGGTCTAAAAAAACGAATTGGTTAAAAATGAAAAGGAACAATTATTCATATAATCATCTATATGCCTTACCGTGGAAAATGGCTGTCTTCTAGTGCGGCACGTGCTTTGTCCAAAATCGAAAAAACCTTCCTTTGAGGTGGCATCGTTCGAGATGACCCGGGTACTGGCGAGCTGGAACCAGGCGGTCCAACGTGAACAGATGCGTGTGGTGTGATCGATTTTTGATATGCTTTTTTCACTGGAAGATCACAGTCGGGATCTTCCAACATTTCACGCATCTGTTCCTGTCGAATGAAATCGTTACTGTCCGGAATGAGGAACTTTCGCACCTCTGCCAGGGCGTATGCAATACGGGCGTGCGCTTCCGCCGGAGGACCCAGTGCATTAATTTCAACGTGCAAGTCATCATTGAGGTGAGCATACTTGGGATCCATGGCTAACCGGAGTTCCTCCTCTTTCTTGCGATCTTTCATCGAACCTCGACCCATAATTGCCATTTTGCACATCGTGTCTTCCTGCAGACGTTTCAACGAATTTCCTTTCGGGCCTAACAGTTTGCCGACGAAATTGAACTTTGGATGTTCCTTAACCGGTACGATTACTTTCACTTGCAGTTTGATTGGCTTTTCCCGGTAAATGTCAATGTAGCGCCTGGCTGGTGGTTTACCAGTTTTTTGTGCAGTTTCAACTTCTACAAAACAACAGGTGGTAAAGTACGAAGGAAAGTGAATGTTCTAAGTGGCACTTACCCGTTTGTAACAACCGATCAGCGATGGGATATTTCCGGTCCAATGCTACTCGTTCGCTCAGTATGTTTCTTATATACTCCTGCACTTTTTCCGTCTGTTTGTTCGTTTCTTCACCATCATCCTCAGGATCGATCTCACGAAGCCCAGCATTGCTTTTGCGCTTGAAATCACTTGCTTCGTCGTTATAGCCATTCGTTTCTTGGTCCGCCATCGTTACGTGACACCAAGACAGGAATTTTAACTCGATTAACTTTCTCACAAATGTAACAATTAAATGAAACGAACACGATATCGCAAGGCACACGTCGTGTTTAGTTGCAGCTGGAGAAGTGAGTTTAGAAAGAATGTAAACAAATGTTGTTATGGTAGCAGCGGCATCTAGCGGTCGGTACGGAAAGCGCGTTTGACAGTAGGATCACAGTGGGAATCGACTGTAAAAATAAGGAACATTTTATTTTATTTTAAAATTCGAATATTTCTTCAGCTAAAATATTAAACAACACATGTCGCTAAAGAAAAAAAAACGAATATTGAAAGAGGCTGGGACATTTTAACTAACAATATTCTATATAAAGAGTTGAATAACAAATTAGATGTTTAATGAAAACGCCCAGGAGGCAATTTAAGCAAAACTATCATATATGATATTAATAAGATCATAATAAGGCATTATATTGGAATAACTTTAAAGCTATAGGTAATTTAAAAACCAAATTACTCAACATTTCATGTTATACCAATACACTAGTCTCTACTAGTCTCTCGGTAGATCATGAGTTGCCTTTTCTGGCAATCTCAAACATGCAAGTACTATCCCAACGAGCAAAATCATCATGCTTTCTCGCTCTGGTTTACTAACAAGTAAACCTGAAAAAGTGTGAAAGCATGACGATTTTGCACAAACAACATGAGATGTAATAGGTCATGGATCTTTTGAGTTTGAGCTCTTCTTGACATGTGAACATCTGTGAAATGTTCACAAATCCATCTGTTCCTATAAACAAAAACTAAAAACCAACAAACTAATAGCTTTCAAATATATATTGGTGCGATTAATTAGTAAGATTAATACTGAATTGGCTCATACGGTTGTTCGAATCTCGCTACAATCAATAAACTGCCAGATTTATTTCCATACTCAGAAGTTATGTACCCAACGTCTCTAGACATAGTTTCACGGATTAATCCAATTAAGTAACCACCTCGCTCAGTTCATCCTACAGGAAGTGGAGGAAGTATAACTTCGCTCCCAGCAGACGACAAATGTTCATGTAGCAACACACTCAGTTATCAACGGTACGGATCGCATAAACACACCACCCAATACCACGCTTATATTGTTTACCGTTGCGTTGGAAATTGATCATAATCAAATCATTGGATTAATAATTGACACACCTTGCATCGTAAGCCCGTCCCGAAGACTATGCTTCAAGGATGAGTTGGAGTGAATTCAATTTCAATCCTAACTATCTTGCTGGTAGTGTACGTGATGGGTATTGGGTTGACAAGAAATAGAGAGTACAACATGCACGTGGACGGGACACGTGTTGCTTTGCGTGGAACATTCATAACTGGCCAACGTTCGATAATGATCAAATGGAACGTACCCTGAGACTTGCGGCGATGAAATGCACATCTTTCCTTTTACAAACAGCCAATTTGTACCGCTCATCTCGATGCATTTCTACGTGCATTGAGAGTGATGCAATAAAATACATCCTTTTCTGGACAAAATCTCTCGCTTCTGGGTGTAACAGCAAAAGCTGGTCTGCAATGCAAAGGATGTTGAATATCTCAAGTTCAGCAATAATGACTGGAATGGCCTGTAATTTTCTCTGCTGGCCGTAATGCTACGTTTCTAACTTTTTGATGATGATGGTTTTGGGGGAGCTTCGTGGGCGAGCGGTTTTCGTTTGTAGGAAGGTTATAAATTTTCTTTACCCTCCATCTTTCGATAAGGGGGGCAGGCGTGGAACAACTTTGGCACTTCAGTGGCACTTCAAAACAATTCTCCTTACTTTGGGACCACCACCCAAAGTTTGTTCGTACCGAATGTGCCGAAGCTTATGACGGGGACCAGAGCTAGAAGCGAAGGCGTTTGGCGATCGACTTGGGCAGAAAAAGAGCGAACGAGTACAAACGGGAAAAAAAGAATGTAAAAACGTACCCAACTAACCAACAACAGCCCGAGCAACGGACCACTATTGAAACCTCCAACGGGTATGCCAATTACGGAATGGTTCAAGTTTCTAATTAAACAAGAAAGATGATTGCAACGTGCACCACCGTACACAAACCCAGTTTCCACAGCAAAGGCGAGAAGCAAAGTGTGAAAGTGTTCTTTGGGAAAATGATTTTCGGAAGAAAGTCAGCCGTGGTGGGATGGCTTAATAGTGTTTGCTAAATGCTACATATTTCATTACTGTAACCTTCACAGGAGGTGTGCAAAAGGGCATTAAAGCTTTCGCCATTGTTTCGCATTGAATTTAAGTGCTTTTTGCAGGTATGCGTTAAAGTGAAACAGTAATCCAGCGTATTCTGGCTCGAATATGAAAGTCAATGCGATGCCTCATTATTTCGGAGTACATTGTAACGAAATTGCATTCGAAACCATTATGATGATGTTTTACTTTTATTTCATTGTTTATTCTCTGTTTATTTCCATTGCTCCAAGTCCGTGCTTTTGTTTCGTGCTGATGGTGCGGTTACGCACCACCAATTGCTGCAATTCTATAGGCAATTTCGTGATATTTATTTACCCACCCCAAATATGTGATTTTTCATCTCTTTCTCTCTAGCTGTACACGCAATCATGCAAACAGTGTGCATGGGCATATTGACACCCTGCAAACAACAACAGCGGAAACACGATTCGGAAATATGACTCTCGTTCGATTGAACAATCAATTTTATCGCTGAAATAAGAAATTATCTACCATAATCGTATTACGAGCTACACTCCACCCTCGCTCGAACGGGGAATGGAAAATCGCAACCTTTTTTATCGACTGGTTTTTCCTCCATACACCATCGGCAAAGGTGTTACCGATAACACGTGCCGCTATTTGGTCCTTTACCCGCTTCCGTGTACAAGCGTTGCGGTGTACACAGAATTCCATTACGGAAGGACCTCGTTTACCCCAACTCAGTAGCGAAAAGACACCAATCGGAGAAAAAAAGAGAGAGCGAAAGAGAGAGTAAACGAAGCAAAGTGTAAGAAAATCCACTTTCGTTGTTTGCATCCTGTTGCATCCGTCCATTTTGGGGGCCAATAATAGAGCAATGGCCAACGCATTAGTTGTTCGTTTGCAGGTTTTTTTTTTGTCTTCTGCACATAACAATTGTTGCCATTCGAGCCTGAAACGGGAAAGGAAATGCAAAACTGTGGCAATTGGTATTTATAAAGTGGCTAAATGGGTTTGGACCGGAAATTGTATACACACAAAAGCAGGTAACAAAAGCCACCGTCGTTGAACAGTGGTTTGCAGGTGTTCTTTTATTATGAAAACATGAAGAGATTTGGATCCTGTAGAAATAAAAAAACACACTTGAAACAATGTGTAATGCAGTGGTAAATTTAATGGAAAGTGGAGTAGTTGGCCACCAAATACCCAACACATCAGTTGTATCGTCCTAAATAGAAATGGCTAAAGATATCTTGGAAGTAAGGAGCCTCTCTTAAATATTACTTCATTAATTCTAGAGTTGATGGCCCTGAAAATCAATAACGTTTGGGACATGCTTCTACCTCTTCCTTGCTTTCGACATCAGAATAGACATGATGATAGAGCCTCAACATTCTTTATACTTGGGGTTTTCAAAGGTTTGGTGTTGGATCTAGCACAAGGCGAGTACAGTAGGACCTATCGAAACAGGGTCTTCGATGATTCAAGCATTGAAGCTTAAGCCAATTGCCTTCTGATTTAAGTTTTAGAGCGGGTGCAATTTCCTTCCAAAATATTCTTAATTTGAGGACCTCGAAGAATGTCCTCGTACTGCACCAGCAAATCAGAAGTCCGTATGTAGGTCTGGTGTTGGTTTCCAATTTTTATAACGCTAAAGCTTTTCAATGGCTAACTCCTTCATTAGTATTATGCATAGTTTGGCACAATATGCAAATGCGCTAAAATTGTTTAGAAAGAGGTATGCTGCATTGCTTATAATTAAAGACATTTCCTTTTCTGAACCGTTTTTATGAAGATTAATGTTATATAGAAAAGTTGTGTGTTCTATAGTTGAAATTTACGCAAAAGAGTAAGTTTTCATCATTATCGGAAGCGTTCCTCGTTTCTAGCAGGGTAAAATGTTTATTGTACATTGGTCTGTACGGGAAAATTTCATTTAATGTGCCACGACGGTACGGAAAAAAGCTAGAGCAGTAAGGTTCCCCACAGTTCTGGTGTGGCAAACCACCTCCAATAATGTATAATACTGTCTTACACATGATGCAAATGCAGCTCGTTACCAACTCCAGCCTGTGGGAATCCAGTTCGTCGTTCGCCGAATGAGAGCCTAGTTTTTTACTCCTCGCCCCAAACCTGAAACTAGGTTGCCGATGCGCGTAATATGCCGCATCTGCACGCGAAAGAACGAACCAAACTCCAAGACATTATTATTAGCGTAAGCTTTGCCCCGGCGTGTACTTGTAATCTTGGGGTATTTGCAGAGATCACCGGTTGATCAAGGTTTCGCGAACCGTAAGGCAAAGTTTTCCAACCCATGGTACGAGATTTTCATTTCATAAAAGGTGAATTTTTGATTACCTTCCACGGGACGGCATTTTGCGTGCGGTTCAGAGGCGACCGGTAAAGCTTTTCTCACCTACATACGCTAACCACGTGTACGATAGTTTTTCCCCCCCACCCGTAGACTTACATGGAACGGTTGCGTACCTTAAAGTGTGGTTGTAGTGATTTTTTTTGAGTTCCGCTTTGTGTGTAGTTTTTTAAGTGATCTCGTTTCTGGTTCTTTATTTTTAACATATAAAACTGCATCTTCACCATGTACATGGCGGAGTGCGAATCTTTTCCGAGTTAAAGTTTAACGGGTAAAAGTTGTTTCAACACCTTCCATTGCTGGTAAAGCGGCATACCACTTTTGTAGCAGAGCAACTGGAACGAATCACACCATGCCAGGTCGTTCAACGATAATGTGCATAAAGGATGTAGCAGCGGGAAAAGTGTCTCAAGATGGCCCGCTGCTGGCACTTTAAGACCGCGGCTTAACCTTGTTTGTCAGCGTCTGACGCAAAGCACACTTGGTGCATTTTCGCATGCACTTAGTAGCATGCACAAGTGCCACAATATCCACTTCGAGCGACAAGTGCAGCACAAGTGGTAACACGTTGCACTTTGTCACCGTTGTTTGCGCTTTAAGCTTTAACAGTGCGAGCTAAATGTTACCAGCCGCACTGGAGAGGATAAACATACGTTGAAGTTAATGGATACGATTAGATGTTGATGGGGAACTTTAATTGTTTACCGAAGATAGTTTGGTGTTTTGGGAGATAAGAGTTGTAGGAAAATATTACCATTCCGAGCTGAAATCTCACTTCCCTCAGGAGTGCACAAACGCTGTAGGGAAGTTGTCATGTAGTCTGGTTTTCGGCTCTACAACCTTCAGGAAACCCCTTCTGATTGGAGAACGGAAATGATGGCGCCGTCGTCTGGGGTGATAAAAGTTGGACAACGATGGACGGTGAGTGTAGACATTTTCCCTACGCTACAGTGAGAAGTGAGAAGTGATAGTGTGACGTTACTTAACTCACAGTAAAAGTTGCAATATGTGAGAAAGAGCGTAAAGATAGTAAGGACTCTCACAATATTAGTTTCATCTCGCTCAGCAGCATCTCAGTCGGCTTTGTTTTGGGAGCTTTGATTAGTGGGGCTTTTAGAGCAGCTGGAAGCTTTCCGAGGCAAAAGACGCCTTCGGCGATGTATGAAAAACAAAGTATTGCATTTGCGCTCAGTAGGAAAACATCATTCCAGCTGCGATGATGCTCATCTGCTTCCAATCCGTATCGACCGTAGCTTGCGTTCGGGGGCTGGTAGAATATTCGCAAAGCACGAAGTTGTAAACAAGAGCAAAAGTTCATGGTTGGAAGGAAGATGGATCATTTTTCGAAGATAATTATTGATTAATTTAATTTTAAGACAGAGCACGCCATAATCGATTGTCAAAAAATGTAAAAGAAAACATGGCACATTAATTACGATTAATTACTGTTCGATTCGGAGCACGGCCATCGCTCTACCTTTTCGCAAATGATGAATGACCATAATTTTCTGACACGATCCCAAACAAAATAATGTACTGCGGTAGGACAAAATATTTAAACGACAGCCTAGGTTCATTCCGAAAACGTTCCCGGAAATCTTGATGTGCTTCATGATGAATGGGTTCCAGCCAAACGCCTATCAGGACACTTGTTTATCGGTAAACTGTTATTATTATTCAAACGGTGGATGCTCTGTTTTTTTTTGTGGGGTGGGATGTTTTCCGGCAGTAGATTGTTTTGCACCGTCATTGCGCTGTCATTATTTAGCTGCTTAAACATGTCCGGCGGCCACAGAATGTGTACTAAAACACCCCGTCCAGTGGGGAGAGCACGATTGTGTGGTGCGTTAATTTTAGATGCCATCTATCATGCCCTGATTAATAAAGGTCAGAACGCGCTGTTGGCGCCAAAGGCTGTTTATTGTTCAACCGGGCTAACGTTTGCTGCCTGGAGTTTAATCGTTGCGATGTAACAGTGACATATTTTGGCTGGATAGAGCCACATGCATGAAATCGTTGTACGAGGCTATTGTAAGGTGCGAGACGCTTTAGATAATTAATTATTTGCTGCTAATTGCTCTTTAAACAGCAGATCACACACTCGCTCGGTCGAAGCGACACACGCACCTTATGCGGTCGTCGTACAACAAACGATTGTGTTTTTGCTGCGACTACTTGACGACGTTCAATTTGTGGCAAAAACGTAAGGTTGGTACAGTTTTGTTCATTTTGTTGAATGTTTTCGAAGGCTTTTTGGGACCAGCGTGTAGCCCAGGGCATCAGGGTTTTCCAGCTCGTCAACTTGCGTTACCGGTTGCGCCATGATACCACTCTTCTGGACGAGGATAACACCCGCCCCGGTCGGGAGGGGGTTTGTGTACACTGGCGTGATTCTTGTTTACACTAAGTCAAAGCAGCAGTTTTCGAAACACATCGCTAGGACATCACTCGATGTGCCCGGGCTGCAGGAGATGCTCTGTGCTTAAGAGCGTTCAAAGCATTCCCATCGTACGACGTCGCATTCGGTCTTTGCCACTCTTGCCCGCTGATGATTGTACCGGGGGAAAAAGGGAAGTTTTGGAAAGGATTTGACGACATTATTTGGACAGATACAGGTCAGATCACAGCCCAAGGGCAGATTGACAAGATGTGTACGCGTGTGCGATAACCGTATCCGGAGTGAGGGAAATCAAAACAGTGTATCCGCTAGAGGAAAACCGACTCAGTTGAGGGAGTTGAGGTACACACACACTTACACACACAAAAAATCGAATCTCGTCTCAATTCCCAACGGAGGCTAGAGATTTCGGAATGTAATACGTTCGGTCTTACAAGATGGAATACCTCGCCCCAAATTCCCTTGGGAAGGTTAGCGTTATGATCGCATGATGTAATTTCTGACTAGCCGCCTTAGCGATGGTAATGATATTTGACGAAGTGTTAGTCTAAGCCCTTTCCGTCCGTCAATATTTACTCTATTATCCACACGAACCGTACGCAAATACTGAGACCGGTTGCTTGCACTGCTTCTATGTCACAAATGGTAAAAAGTGGGGGTTTCGGAATGAAAATTGAGCATTGAGACAATGCTTTCAATGGTATTAGTTTCAAACTATTGTAGTAGATTGTAGTAGAAACCATAGTTCATGTCAATACTTTGCAACAGTGTGGAGTAGCTTTAGCTAATCCATCGTTAGTGATTATTGAAATGAAATGATCCTTCCTGCGCTAACGTTCACCCGTGCAAATGGAGCCAAAATTGCATACCGAAAAACCAGCAAATGGTGTAACAGCTGGAATGGAAATTGGAATAAATTTGTGCCACAGTTTTGGTCTGGCAGGTTAGTAGTGAGCGAGAGTTGTGTAAAGCTCTTACGGAGCAGTTGTTTAGCTTGCACACGAACGTTGTTTATCTGCCACTGGAGGAGTGCGTAGAAGAATGCAAATCTACATTCGCTTAGAATCGTCGGATTATTTCGATGTTCAGATTATTCTAACCCTTACCGGTAAACAACTTCGGATGATGGATATACACAACATATCTTTTTGCAGCGTTTATGCAAACACAATTTTATTCTAAAGCCGAATGAATATGAACCCACAAAATAGTCATCAATCATACGTTCGATCATGTGCGTTTTTTTTCCGTATACCACAAGTTCCAACACGCACTGTTCCAAAACGGCTAAAGAAATTCCGGTTCCGGCTCGATGCGTCCGCCGACGCACAGTCAATATTCTTCAAATATGCTAATCGACTCACCTTTTGGCGGGCCGGGCGTATTTCATACCTCTTTTTCCGTGGAAGTCAAGCGATGGCACTGATCGGAACCGATCCGGCGTGGTATTTCAGATGCTACACCCGCACAATACTTCCGGTTTCCTGCCTAGCAGCAGCTGACATTGTGACAATGTTTTCTCACTTTATGAAAATTCTTCAAATACCTACAGTATTTGCAAGGAGTAGAACGGGGTATGGGAAGGGATGGAATAGCGCAAATGGCGGTGTGGAGCATACACAGAGTCGGTTTTTGAATGTCAGCTGCCTTTTTCATAGCTGAATGGTTGGGAGATGTTTTTTCTCTTTAGCGAATCGTTACTCACCCGTATCATGATGCATCGCGAGTTTTTGCGGTCTATTAGTGGGGTTGTGAACGTGTTACTGTCATTTGCCTCGTACCAAAGCTCAGGTGATTCTAGGAAAAACAGCCGGGTTGTTTGTGGGTGAGCATGGCGTGGTAATTAGACAATCGTTTTTCACACATGATTTACTGTGTTTGGTAACGATGCTGCTAATCGGTTTATGCATTGTCTACAGGATACGAAGCATGACTAGAAGAATTTTATAAAATAATGTTTTAATGTCTATTTTTTATCCCTAAGGCGGCAGCCGAGTTAGACTAGTTTTTCATGGAAATTCAATTCTGACTCGTTTATAAGGCTGCCTATCTTCAATACAGCCTTATTAGCAGCTTTATCCCTAAATGCCTTGGACATAGAAGCCATACTATAAAAATCCAGAAATTTCACCTTTATTCTTGGCGTTATCAATAAATATAAAATATAAACAATTTTTGAATGATTTTTCCATTTAACACTCTTCCAGTAAATTTACACAAGCTATTTGATGCGTGGACTGTGGAAAGACATCACGAAAAGGTGGACTACAGCAAAACTCAATTTGAAGGGTGAAAATATTATGCAGCTCGTACGAAACGTAAGAATTTGCAAAGAAATTTGAAAATCGCTTCTGAAGATGCAACCAGCTTGCATATGATATGCAAATCTTCGACACCTGCTCTGCTTCATATGTCTTCACACATCAGAGCATCAAAATCACCGGCACGTCTAATACGGTGAAAGTGTTCTGTGGGGAGTTACCAACCTCAACCCCAAGCTCTTAACTGACAGCAGTTCGTTTTTTCGTTAAATTGAAACGATGATTACCTCGCTTGCAACTGTCACTAACCCCTTCTGAAAAACCCCCCTGGTACAATCATTTCAAACGTCGTTCGCACACCCGATGCACAGTCGATTAAGGAAGCAAAATTAGATTTTCCACCCGATCGGTAGGTTGCACGGGAGTGGATTGATTTTCCACCAAACCATCAACCCGGTCCGGTCCTTACAGCTAGTCCAGATGCCTTAATTATAATCACCCCACGCCGTTGTCGCCTTTGTTCGTGAAATCTATTCTCTTCGGTCAGCGCTGGCACAGGTTTTCCAGCTGACACGATGGAAGGAAACGGAACGTACGGCTTCAGGCATTTGCCAGCCAACCCTGCTACGGCTACGACAGCGTTTAACCCTTGCATTCTTTTTAGAGCGCCAAAGATAGGATCACCAACCGTACCGGGTTTTGCCAGCGGGTGGAAAATGAAGATTAATTTGAAATAATTAGACGTGGGCACAGGGAGCCAAGTTTCGGACGGGGTATGTTGAAAAATAATGAAGAAGACGCTATAGATTTCACCTCGGGACACTTGGACTGACGATCTTCGGCAATCGCGCCACCGGTCGGTTGGGATACGATCTTATTGCTTGTGCACACCTGTCTGGTGGGAGCGTTTGTTCGGTCCGGGACATAGTTTTGCCTGGCATGGGAAGGGAGCAATTTGATCCGGTTCGTGGTGATCTCGCTCGGATCTAATCGGTGTCGATGGTGTGCTGCTGTGTGGATAATTATTTCGGAGAATTGCTTTCAAGTGGTGTCGATACGCCGGTGCTTTTCACTTGCAAAATGATGCAGATAATGGTTTAGATGAAAGCCCGGCTGGTTTGTACTACTTCTGCACGATTAGATTTTGTCTAAACTGATTAGCGCCATCGGTGAGGCGTTCCTTTGTGTGAAAAGAAATTTATTTTTGCACATTTCACGCCTATTGGAAGGAATGTTTACTTAAAACTAAAATAATTGGTCATTTTTTAAGTTCAATCAAATAGAAATTATCTTTATGGCACATGAAACGCCTAAGAAACATTTAATTACAGCACGATTTTTAACCAGCTTTATTATAAATAACCCATTTAATTTACTCTTTTTTTAATCTAATATTGTGTTTTGACGGGCAAGTCTGGCACTCACTTAGCGCTCGTTTAATATTCCAATCAGACAGCAGGGCAAAGATTTTCCGCTGGTCAAAGATATTTTATACCATGCTGCACCGTGTACCGTATCTCCGAACAAGCAAAGGTACGTGATTTATTCTTTCACGTAATAATCCTCCACGGAATGGGCAAACGCGGGCCACGAAAGCCTTCTCACAACACACGCTACACGGTGGCAGAAATGGTAGCCACTGCGTCGATGGTAGTAATTAATGCTTTGAATAATTAATGAAGCAATATTTATAGACTGCAGCTGGCGGGATGCTGATGGGGTGCAGAAACGCAATACAAGGCAGGAAGGATGGGAATGACTCGAAGCAATCGGAGCCAAAAAAAAAAACACACTAATGTCTCGTGTCAGAACAATCAGATCGGATGGTGTGGTTCGTTGCTTTGAAAAATTTCCCACAGCGGGAAGAGTTATAGAGCTCTATCAGGAATACACAATCACATCCCATCGGACGGGTGGAGCCTAATATGTCCGTGTTCGATTTATGGCGCTCGCACAGCAAATGGGATACATTCGTCGTACCATTATTACCTTTAGGTGCTGATCTGTAAGGAGCCGAAACGGCGATAAAGTGGAAGATTGGTTAGACATTAAGACACACTTTGTTGGGCATTATTATTAGTACCCCTTTTTTACAAGGGGTTGTAGTTTACCGGTACATAGTGAAATAACCCGAATGATCGTGAAGGCTGGACAAGACGGAAAAGCTAAAAACGTAATTGCCTCTGGCCAACCTGGTGAACGTGGTGGCAAATGGTTTCGTACCACCGGTTCATTTGGTAAACAATAAAGAGTGCGAAAAAAACCGCTCTCCATTTTGGGGGAAATAAAAAGAGCGGCAGCATAGAAATGATAAACAATTCATTAACTCGCAAAAGGGTAGCCGAAAGTAACGACTTGCCGGGTGTAAACCGGATTTTTTGTTTTGTGGTTCGTTTTTTGTTATTTATTTTGTTTTGTTGTACATTCAACGCCAGAAAAAGCGATTAAATATGACCCCAGATCCGTTGGTACTGGTTCGGGTTGGGTTGCTGGTGGTTAATTAAAAATTTCATTAATGCTAGCAACTTTGCAAAGATTTATCGGTAAAGTCATTGTGGGCAACGAAATGCAAATCGTACCTTGGGCAATTCATTCAAGGACGAAATGTTAGACGAGAACCACAAAAAACGGAAAGAATCAATCGATCCGTGTAGGAGTGGGCAACAAAACCATTTAGATTTTTTTTGGGTGACCTTTTTGTGTATTTCTAAGCTTTTCGGGGAAAGTTGGTGTATGCACAATTAATATAAAAAAACGAAAAGACACTGCCAAGTGCCAACACACTGCAAACTATGTTAGATAAATGTTTATTTTAATAGTCACTATAAAAGTTGTTTAAAGATTTATCTGTTACAGTACTGTTTACTAATTTATGCACTTTTTGGTGCGATGAGCAACAGACAGCTCAACGGCACACAAACGAAGAACACACGAATGCTCCAGTAAGTGTAATGTCAGAAGTTGTCGTGTACACATGTTATCTTGGGAAGAAGTGTACAGAATAACACATTGCCCCCATCTCCACCTGTTGTAACTTTGAAGTTTTTGTTCGTTTTTGTAGATTTATCAGAAACTTTGGTAATTAAAACTTCCCTGAGAACCATGTTTTAGTCACACAAGGTTGAAGTAGAATTTCGTAGGAAAACGCATATGTTTTGTGGAACTTCTAGAAGTAATAGTTTTGTCAAATTCTGTAATCAACTCTTGTTTTTTTTTTAAATTTTTTTACCAATTCATTGGACACAATGATTGATGTTCCGTCATAAAAAAGCTAACATTGTTTGAAAATTTTGTGTACTAAATCCGATTGCTTTGTCCCGTGCCCTAATGTAAGCCATTTCTATTCGCGGATTCGATAGCTAATCGATGTTTATGAAATCTTTTCAATCAGATGGATATTAAATGAGCAAAGCTAATGGAAAATCGATCTGCCTCGTGAATGCTCGCTCGGTTTGCACAGTGCAAACAACAAATTGTGTTTCGGAGGAGTCCTGTTGGGTTATTGAAACGGGGAATATTGCCGGATGTCGCCCCGGATATGCCAGCGCGACATTGCATTACTCTCGTCAGGTGCATCGCCGGAGCGCCGTCCCTCCATCCATTCCCGCAGGAATTTATGTAATGGAAATCTAATGAAAACGAAGCATTTCGTAACAATCCAGACTTCAGCTAGCCGTACCGCTGTTTGGCGGGTGGAATGGAAAACGGTCGCCTCACGGTGGCCTTTTACTCATTCATCACTGACTAACGCGCTGCTGGTGATGCTACCTCCGGAGACAGCCGGGAAGAAAACTTAGGGCAAAACCCCCGTGGCAGAAAAAGGGAAAGGCAAATGTTGTCAGAAAATGCGAGCTCAACGGATTTTGTTCTCTTGCTCCGTCCCGGTGAAAAATAAATAAAAAAAACTGCTCCGTTTGTGCTTTTCATCGAGCAAAACTCCACGTGCCGCGTGCGCTCCACTGCAAGTCTCGGCGAAGAAAAGTGCTGCTCATCTTCCGGTCGGTACGGGAAGCCGTTTATATCTGAGGTATCGTTCGTTTCCTCTCAAAGGGCGGGCACGCTGTTTCGGCGAGATTTTACCGATGTACCGTGGTGCACACGGACGGAAGGGAAATATATAAAATGGCAATTTTCAATTTATATCAATTCACTTTCGTTTCAACTTCCCTTCGTCCTCCCTTCGTCACAGCGCTACCGTTCGGCCCTTTGTTTGGTTGTGCTTTTGTGCTCTTGTGGTGACTTTGTTGACTGGACAGGATGCCACAGCTTTCGGTCGGTTGGAACTGGAATTCAGCTCTTGCGGGAACATTTTCTGGTACACTTTTTGATGACCTTCAGCGTTTAGATGTACACTTTTTCTTTGCCCCTTCCGGGGGAACCTTTTATCAAACTAATTCTATATACAGGATATTGTGCTAAGGCTGGCCCGAGGTAGAATTCCTTGCAACTGACATCGGGACGAGCGATAAAGCATCGGCTGTCGATAAATTCCCCTGCAGATTTAATTCACCCACGGGATTGTGACTAGCGAGTGATGTTCTAGAAACGGTCGTAAGAAAGTTTGGCTGAGATTTACTTCTGCCGTAAGGAAACGAATGTTACTATCGGTCTCATTTACTTTCCTGCAATGGCGGAATACGCGTGGGATTTTTCGGTTTTCTACTGTGGGAGGTTCGCATGAAAGTTTGATTAGATGAGGCCTCGGTTTGGGATTCTTACAATGGTTTCTAGGAAAACTGTTACAAAATTTTTTCCTGGTTAAAGATAAGTTTCTTTGCATTATTAGGATGTTGATTGAGTTTGAGTTCAACTATTATTTATTTTATTTCAAACACTGCTAAAACTCGTCCGTATTATCATCAAACAGAAAGAATATCCGAAAGGGATTTTTATTGATCAATCGAAAGATTTTGTTTGTTCCCAACAGACTAGGCAGACTTCCGTTACAAATGGCTTTCAACACAGGAAAAACCACCAAACGTTTGGTTTTGGGTAAAGTGTTTGCAAGAATTATTACCTCCTGTATAGACCCACACAGGAAGCGATATTGAAAGCCATTGTCCAATAGTTGAGTATGGCTATCTTCAACGTTAGCGTGGTGAGTTATGCGACGACACTATCGGCGTACCAGCCCCGTTCGATTGTGGGACAATCGTTTCACGGATTGAGCATTTAATGCTGATGGCACAGATTCTCGATACTATCTGGTACATTTAAAGCATTTCATCCGTACAAGCGGATGCTTTTTAGTGGACAGATACGATCACCAAAATCGGATTTCGATATATGTGAGGGTTATAAATTTGACGCATTTATTTAGGAAACCAAGCGAAAGATCAAGTGCTATTCTTTGTGTAACACTATTGAACTATACGGTTCAGTTTGTGTAGGGAAGTTTCAAATAATATTAATGACCAGCGACACATTTGAGCATTCGAAACGCACGGTAATAGGAATGGTCCAATGCTTTGAATTAATTTAGAACCCTAATCGAATGCTAATCCAGCTACAATTTTCCCATTTTGACCAGGTTCGCAACCTCTTCCTTCTTCGAAAGTCGATGCAACGACAAAGATTTCCGTAGCCACAGTTACAGCAGCCGTCCACGGGGACGTAACATTGCATTAAGCGTGGGCAGAATCTAACTCGATCGAATGTAAAGCAAATTTGTCGACCCCGGGTTGCAATATGCAAAGGAACTCTGGTCAAGCTTTTAGCAAGCACCGTTCCGTTCCGATAGAGTTAAAACGCTTTTAACAAAACTGGTTACATTTTCCAATAACCCTGACGTTTTTGGATGAAGATGAGGACCGGGAGGGGAGGAATGGGAGCAGTTTGTATTTGGGAAATGGGAAACTAATGAATGACTTTGACCACAGAAGGTATCCTGATTTTAGGCTCGTACCGAATCATCGGACCATCGTCATGGTCAGCACACGAACACACGATGGAGGCGCCCAGTACGTTGTAATGGTACACAAAATACCAGGCGCCTCCATACGATTTTCATACCAACTTTTGAGCCCCGTTGGACGTGCAATTGGAAAGTGCGTGTTGTGTGTTGTTTTAGAATGTAGCTGTCGGACCAGGGGCAAACATTAAAAACGCACACTGCACACTGTTTCTGTGCGAGTGTGCGTGTTTGATTAAAGCAATAAAACGAGCCTATTCCTATCCCCAGCCGGCATGTGTTTTTGTGTTGCACAAATCTGAACTCCGGAACATTGGTTTTGCGATAAATACGCTCTATCCAGGTGGTAAGATAGGTGAGGCTAGAAAACTTTACGTACAGGTGCAACAAGAAGGGAAGCGAAAAACATAAAAATTGCACGCGCACCTTAACATTTATGACACCGTCTGTCATACGGACAGCTGTTGGTAATGTGATGTGTGGCTGGTGAGCGAAACTTTACGATACCTTCAGCCGCGCTACTATTCCGCCCGGCACTATGATATGTCCTGTTGTCGTCATTCGTCCCGAAGCAAAGTTTATCGAGAGTCCCACGGGTGTGAGAAGAAAAAAGAAAGTTAGCGCACAATTTTTGTCATGTTTTGTTCGGTGTGTTTATTTCAATCCGCACCTTTTGCACACCTGCCGCCGGACTGTACAAGCGGGAGAGTTCAGCGAAGAAGGGCTCTAGCGGTATAACTAGTTTTTCCAATTTTGGTTTCGCCAAAACTTTACCATCGTACTTCCAGCAGGTACATGCTAAAAATGTGTACGTCGGCTGAGCGCACTGTTACGTTCGTAGAATCACCAACGTTCAGCCCATTTGATAGTGGATTTATGTAGCAGGGCAAAGCAAACCACACAGCGGTTCAGCCTGCTCATGGTGCACTGATGTGCTTAGGGATTTGGGTGCGAGGGTACGAGTGCGTTTCTATTTACTGCATGCTGTCCCGCTTTATCGGCTGGATGCTCCGCCAAATGTGCATACTAATTGAATCCCCACAGCTGAGCTAGGCTGTGGAGAGCTTTACCACAAAACCCGGAAACCGGAACCACAAAACAAAGCGGCCCACCGAACCAAAAAAAAAAAAACGATATTCTGTAACCTTCCAAATGAGCGGGAAGCTGAGCGGACAAAAGTGCAACACGTGCTATAGCGGCACCGATTCGATCATGGAACCGGCCACATGAACACACAAACACACCGATGGTGAATGATGATGCATAATTTGATAATCGAAAGCAGAAAGGCCATCGCATAAGCCCTCGTTATGTGCTTTAGGGTAGTCAATCGGGCAGTGGGAGGATGTTTAAAGTTTGCCCAGGCTGGGAGCTTAAAGTGCTCAGCTTTAGGCGTCGATGAAGCGATAAGCTGTCTCACGCTGCTCAGCACTGAAACTGGAATCGAAAAGTAAAGTGTCATCATGTAATTAGAGGATTATTTGCACATAACGATGCCGCTGGGTAAGTTTAGTCTTGAAAGTGAAGAACTAACTCAAAATACAGTGATGGTGTTAATGAGATAACTGACAAAGTTTACGGACAAGTATCGCTTAGCAAATTATTTGCAAATGATACTCAAATAATGTGACATTTTAATTATGCTTCTCTATATACCGATAATTATCCCTAGGATTCCTCAAATTTCTGATATAATATTATCAACTCTGAACTGCTCGGTCTAACCATTCCTGCAAAATAAATGTAAAACTATCAACTGTGGGAATTGCTCAAGAGACAAGTGTATTCCCAAAAACTCCTGACGAAAGAAAATAGTTTACGTAAAGTAAAATCATCATCCCGGATAAAGTTTCCCGGCCTAGATGGGACGGAAAATTTAACCACCAAGAACCACCTCTGTCCAATCCACCCTGTCGATGACCCAGTCCATCCATAGCTGCTTCCCTCAGCCTGAAGCACTGGTGAAGGCAATAATTTTCCAGTGTAGAATGATTATTTTCTTAAGAAACCCTATGCATATGGAACTAGGCCGGAAAGGAAACGTTAATTCTGAAATTCTCAAAAGCGAACGAAACCACGAAGGCAACGCCAGTATTATGACTATAGTTACCCGAAACGAGGTAGAATAAATAAATAAGTAATCATCTAGTTTGACAGCGAACGGCACACCGAAAACTTGATGGTCATGGGAAATAGACAGCACCGGTGTTTTGAAGAAACTGTTACGCCGGTACATCGTTACAGTGGGGTTTGGAAAATGGTGCCCGCTTATAAGTGAGCCGAAGTAGTGCATGTATGGCCACGGGTACCCATTTTGATTTACATTCAAGCTTAGCCCAAATTAGCATACTCATGTATAAGTGATGAGTGGTAACCGCGGATGTGATCCAGCCATCGACAAAACACAGGGCAAAGGGTTAAGATTTTTCGAAACATTATAAAATAAATAAGCATTCGGTAAACGTGATGCGAATATACGTGTTCGTTAAGTTCCAGTTGAAGGGGAAACAATTAATATTACTGTGCACAATTTTTGATGTAAGGAAATGATTAAATTTAAACTATGACACAGTCTAAACTATGCCACAACCCATTTTATATTCATTCCTGTTCATCCAGCCGCAAGGGTGAAACTTTTTGATTATCAAATTTGGAGCTGGTGTGACGGGAACTTTGGAAAAGCCATCAGGAAAAAAAAGTAATTTTGCATATTGCTTGCAGAAACGTGTCACAGTAAAAAGCATGGTGACACTATCCAGCCAAGAAGATGATCAGCTGTGGAATCCATGGCATCATGACTCACGATGATTGAGTGGGAAAAGCAATTCCAAGAAAAGAACTGTCAAGTACTGAAGTAATAACAATTTTCTGTCATGTACGTAATTTTGTGGTGGTTTTTCTTGCCGTAAAATTAAATCAGTACGCTTTGTGAGGCTTAATGTAACAATTGATAGTTTCCCTTTCGTTAGAGAGACGATAGATTTATTTTTCCACAGTATCCATAGTGTATTCGAAATATGAAACTTTGTTTTTGTCTTCCGTTCTCTCCCGTGTGCCATCGTAGCATACCGATGCAACAGACTAAAAACAGCAACTTAAAGCAAACAAGGAAGCGGAAAAAGTTTATTATATTATTTCGAAGTATGATCAAATCAAACATGTTTGACCTTTCCTCGGTGGTCAATGGAAACCGATTCCGATCGTCACGCTCGTTGAATGGCACGGCGACACTGAGCCACTGAGCTTAGAACGTCAGAGCTGTCGGTTCGGAAGAAGTTATTTATTTTAGCTTCATTCACGCCCCGCTCCCATCCTTCTATCTTTCTTCACCACCTGTTGTGGTCCGTTGCCCATTGTCACCAGAATTTCGACGTGTCGTACGTGATCGGAACAAGTTTCGGTACCGGAAGCAAACTTCCGTACGGTTCGGGAGGAAAATAGATGATCATAAAGAAAAGCTGACGTCTCATTTCTGTGGTTGGAAGTGCAGTTTCGGACGGAAGGTTTGTAGGAATCTTACTGACTGGTTTGTATTTTCGAGGAAAATAATACTGTCGAGGAAATGAAAGACTCAAAACTGTGAAACATCCATAATTGGATGTTTCATGAAGAAACACCTAAAACTAACAGTATGGTATCGTTGGAGTGTTTGGGAATTTTTTTTCCCGAGAAGGAAAGAACTTTTTTTATTAAGATTTTATGATGCAATTGGAAATAAATATTAGATTTTTTTCTTGAGAATAATATTCTTCCCTTTATCAGCTTACCATTTCTATTCTCTAAGTCTTTCGAAACTTCAAGCACAAAGCATCGTTTTCAATTGAATTACCACAATAAGCTATGAATCCATCCTCGTCCAAAACAGATGGGCAACGTTCTGGAAGTAAATTTTCGCAAACTACAAACTGTATTATAATTATTGCCTTGCCTACGGTTAGGTATGTAGATGGCTTTGTTTTACATAACCTGAACATTATTGCATCAAGCGAATTCATCCCACCAGCGTTACACAGGCCCAAGCCATCAACCGAGCTGACAACGAATGCTAGACTAAAGTTACAACGTGAACGACAGTAAGCGAACCAAACTTCGCATCTGCACCTGGATGCATTTTCCACGTGCTGGCGAGACACTACATTTCCCAAAAAGTTGTCCAGAGCTGCTACACCTCCGGCACGGAGCTAGAAGCGAAAGTATATTTGAGGTACGGCTTTTGGTTTCGGTTTGTTCGGTCGTGCCCGTGGAGTGTGTTGCTACACGCCACGGGTGAGATGAACGGTTTGTGTTCGATTTTGTCGGGGCTCATGGTGATAGAGGGGGTTGCTACGGTTGGCACGGTATAGGTGGATTTATTTTGTACACATTTCGTTTCCAACCGACACAGATGTGTCACGGGAAGAAACATGAAAATAAGAAAGTTGGTCGTACAATTTTAATTACACAGCAATTACGATGTGTCACCTGTGGACCACCCTGAGCGTTAGGAGAAACCCAGGTAGGTTTCTTGCTGTTAGAAAACATTCAATAGGCGACTATTTGAAATACAACCAGAGGATGACACTTCGAACATGGGACTTAGTCGAACTGAACACCCGTGGTGAACAGGAACAAGGGCAAAATTAAAGCCAATTATTTAATCGTCGGAAAGGTATATTCTAAATGGTTCCAAAAAATACTTTAATTGTTCTACTGCATCTTTCAACCCGGGTTTTATCTCACATTTAAACTTTACTGCGTTTTTTGTATAAAATAAATCCCTAAGAAACTATAAACGATCCCCAAAAGCTGTAAGCTTTCCTGGAACTGAAAAAACACCTTTTTGCACAAAAAGCTCCTTTGTTGAGCTGCCTTTGTTGATACGTCTGAAGTCGTTCCCGTGCGTTATACACACAGGTAAGACAGGTCACCTTTTCAGAGCAAATGACAATTTGATTAAACTTGATTTGACAACTTGACGGGTGCAAGCAGAGGGCTGCCCGGACGGTGAAAATATGACCGGAATTTTCTCGATCCGGGTCGATTCTGGTCGCTCTCGATGTTGTCGCTTGACGAACAACAAACAGTATGGGAACCATACATTGCGCGGGTGTTTCGGTTGAACTCGCAGTACCGTTACACAAAATGGTCGTCTCTGTGGGCGATGACATGAACGCGATGGTATTCGTGTGTGGGTGTGTATTGAAAGGTGATTGAAAAATTCTTGCGAAAAGGAGCAAAAGAATAAAAACAGCTTAATCGTATTAATAATCCAATAAGAATGCACCATCGAAGATGATCGAGTTTGTTCGGGAAAGTGAATTTTAGATCGGAAGCGATATGTAAGCACAAAAAATTGATCACTTTCTGCTAGGGACATTGATCATTTATTACAGCGTTACGTTTGAATTATTTGCTTTTGATCATACGGTGCTATAAAAATGTAAAGAAAGAGAGCACTTTCATTTCAATTTAGATCAAGAGGATTTTATGATGGCACTGAGAGCACGCATACATATTTCACCACTGGGAATGAGATAAACAAAGCAAGAAATAAAAACGCTGCTTAATATTCAGAAACATTCTACCCCAGAGCAGTGCCACGGTAGCATCGCAAACATTTGACGGAGCACTACACCAATAGAAACTAATTTGATTCGAGTCTTCTCACATAAAAGGTTTGACGGAGTAAAAATATTCAATTTAGAGATCCAGTTACACAGTAAACATAGACTTATGTTAAATCATTATGAGGTAGACATTGATCCAGAAGGTTGTTACGCTGATGAAGAAGATAATTTCAACATTCCAGATATCATATAACCGATTGTTGTTCATCCCTACTTTGTAACACACCCAAATGCATGATTACAACGCCTCGACAGTTAACAATGTTGCTTCGGTGAAAATTAGATAATAAATTTGGATCCATCTTAATTACTTTACCCACATCTACATTTTGCTCATTAATAATCGCTTACCGGTAGGTATGATGGATTAAACCAGAGTAAATGAAACCTTACTGTTTTCTTTTTTTTTGCATTCCTGCTTGTTAAAACGTGCCTAAGTGTAAAATGAGCAAAGCTGAAACCGTTTAAGCTCATCCATGTGGACGACAATGGTTTAAGCTGTATCTTTTAAAGCTAATATGAATAATATGCTCATAGTTGGAACAATTTGAAATTTGTTGTTGATTTAATAATGAACATGATTAGCTAATTCAATAACCATCGTAATGTGGTTGAAATTCCATTGGCCAGAAGCTCAACAGTGAACGTGGTCGCATTCAAACCGCCCTACTGTAAATGAACGGACTGTGGCGTGTGATTGAAGTAGCTTAATTAAAACTAATTGATGTGTTGATGCTTTAAAAACATTGCAACATACTTGGTTGCGCAACTAGTTTGGCTATGCTGGCACGTGGTGGTAACGTACCAATGATTGCACGTGACCGTAATACCTAAGCTTGTGTTTAAAACAATGGTTCATTAATTTATTTGATTTAATGGTTTTCATAAATAGAAAGTTTTGTGGAATGGTAATTTTGTTCTTCCTATTTACAAGCTTTAAGCTATACAGCATTTGAAAATATATGGTTTTTACGTGTTCTAAACTTTGATAATATAAATATTCCTTAAATATTATTGTTTCTCTTATTTTCAATGTGCACTTTCATCAATTCCGTCATGTAAACAAATAATTGAAAAATCTACGAATAGTTATTGGTTTTTCTTATACATACATTTTGTTATATTCATTTACCAAGGATTTATTAACACTTTTTTTTTATTGTTAACTTTAGGCATAATCACTAAAAGTTAAAATATATTTCTTAATTTTTTTCAGTCCCATGTATTTGGCAAATGAAGAACGTCCAATTTTCTATCCAGAAAATATATCTTATAGAACAGTTTTGTTTGATGATTTTTGACCCCCGGAAGATGCATTATAGATGCATTTGTATATAATTGTGTTTGCTTTACTTCTATTTAATTTTCAAAGTCTGCAATTCAATTACGTCTACCTTATTTTTTCCTTTCAAAATTGGGTTTTTGAATGCTTGGTGAAATCAGTTTTTCGGTACAAAAATCCTCTCAAATAAATATTTGAACCACTTACAAAAAATTACCTCCGAATTGCTTTACAATCCATTCGAGGACAAGTAGTCAAGCTTACCTGGAGCCAAACGTTTCTATGCGGTTATACTTATTGTAAACGGTAGTGCACATTGTGGTCACCGAAATGGGTACACATTGGGACAAACAGAGTGCAGCACTTGTGATGCGATTGCAAAAATCTAATCTGGCCAAGTTTACTTGACTGTGTACCTGAGACATTATTATAAAATGACCACAAGTGAGTAAGGTTCATTCTATTCAAAAGGGGGTTTATCACACCCGAGGCTTGATAAAATTCAAGGGTAACGAGACGTGTGGCCAGCTTACGTTGTTGAGGATGAGACTTACCAAACCACGTCACTGAGCAAAGTACTTGGTCAACTTGAAAATGGTACCGGTGACCAGTTGCTTGTAGAAGGTTATTTTAGCGGTTGATAAGCTTTCTTGAGTTGATGCTGAAAGAAGTGCCTGTATATTGCTGGCTATATGAATACCCATGTTTGCACAGTAATAATAGAGTGTCACTGAATTGCAGAAAATGTTGGATACAAAAGAATGCAACTAAGTGTGGGAGTTTCTTTCAAACATTCACATTAAATATCAAGCCTTATGATAAATTTCGATAAAGGACTGGTCTTGCATGAAATTAACAAAACCCCTTACTTGTTTGACACGGGCAAGCTTAACTTCTTTATAAAAAAAAAAACAAAAAGCAGCGAAACACTGCGAGTCCTTTCATCACAGACGAATTCAACCGTGACAGTCTACGCTTTAATGTATCCAACTCCCACCGTACGATGAAGTGGAAAAGAACCGTTTTACGTTATCCCATATCAAATAAAAGAGCCTCGACACGCTTCACTGGAGACAATCAATCAGAAGGAATAGAGATTGTAGAAGATTTGCTCTGATGCGAAGTAGATTGCCTTTCACATTTCAAAGTCAAGCAGAATGAATGGTTCCACCGGCGGCCGAAGTGTGATCGAATATTCTTCATGATGGCGTCATTTTCTCTATGCTCGTTCTCTCGCTCTCCAGGCAAGTCACTTTCGAGCTACGGGGTTGTAGGAAAAAAGTCGATTTAAAATGCACAGCAAAGGAAGCTGTTAACAATTATTTAACGCAACACTTTGTTTGAAACAGAACTCAAACAAAAGTTTGCCGAGTGTCCATGGCACAATGCTTCTGCAATTAGTGTGATGAAAAATCAACAAATGTGCACCTGCTGCTGTTGCTGCAGTGAACCGTGTCTAGTGTACGGACTGCTTGCTACTTGGCGTTAATAAGCTTGTCGAGCACAACGTGTCACAACATTGCACCTTCTGCTGATTCAGCATTTGAATTCATAATTAGCGTCCAAAAGCGGAGCAGATGCAACGTGGTACACCATACACCGCCGGACGGGAAGCAACTGGAGAAAAACAAGGCGCATAAAATACATAATTTAATAGATCGTAAAGCCCAGTCTTGCTTTACCTTAATTTGATGCCATTTTTACTGCACAATTTTCAATTGCGAACTGCACAGTAAAATAGCGCAACAGCAAATCGTCCTGGCGTATAAAATCCTTCTGACATATTACGCCCATTTATTGCAGAATCATACGGCTGGCACAATAATCTGCCCATTCTCTGCTCCACACCGCCCAAAATCCAGCTGGGCCCGCAGTGTACTTTACCAGTCGCTGAAAAGCTTCTGGCAGTTACCGGGAGTTTCTTTTTTTTGGGGTTTTCTCTCACCACCACCACCATCACCGCCGTCGGTATCAATTTAATTAAAAGCGTTTCACTTTTACAAGATCGCATCTGCTGTTCGGGCGAAAAACGGTGAAAGAATTAGCGAGAAATCGAGTCCGATTCCTCCGTCGAGTGTGACCGTGACCAGAACGTGAGCGTTCCGATGTGCTTTTTTAAAGCACGGTGGTGTGTTTGCTATTTTTTTTCGAATCTCCTCCCATTTTTCGACGTCCGATGAGCGAGTTGCACACGTGTATAACAAACGAGACCGGTCTGCTGATTGATGCATGTGCACGCTAATAGTGCACAAACGGCCTACAGGACAGTGAAAAGCGAAACAGCAGGAAAGCAACACATATACCCTCAAAAAAAAAAAAGGATTCCCTTTCTCGTAAGCCATTAAATTTCCGCGAATCGAGTTACTAGTGGTGTGCGATCGAAAGCACACGTGTTTTGGTTCCCATTCAGTGCGCTGGAAATTTCGCTCAAGTTCGTATGCTTTCGCGTAGTGCGAATATTGTTGGACGCGAGATGTGAAGTGGAAAAATGAAACATTGCAAGTTTTGTGTATTTTTTTTTTTGTATTTTCACATAAGAGCCCCGAGGGTGCAGCGAAATGCAGGATTTTGCAATTGATTTTGCATTACACACTTCAAAAGGGATGATATTTAATTTTTCGATTGGAATCACGGTGCTTTGATTCAGCTTAGCTGTAATTCTCGGAAAATCTTCTTTGTGCGAAAGTGATTTATGTTTTATTACAATAATTTCAAAGCTTTTTCTTTTGAAAAAAAATTCTAATACTATTTTCTTTTTGAGTGCACAAAAAACGTATGTAAACAACTTTTCTAGGTTGTTTAGACATGTTTTAAAGTTTTCCATTTTTCCCTGACGAGTGTTTTTGCATCGAGCTGCGTCATAGTCCCGGGAAACGAAAAGAAAAATGGTGCAGTAATCCATCATCTCAAGAAGACAGGCCGTGGGGCAGCAACGCAAAACATGAGTAGTTGGTTGTGAAGCAGATGACACCATCTGTGGAAAGTTTGGTTGGCCATATTACTGCCCTCGTGTGCGGTGTTTAACATCCCGGAGCGTCACACACACGCTCGAATCGCTCGTTGAAGGCGTCCCTAACCAGACACGTAATTCGGAAGATGGTGCAATAAAATCAAAAAGTTGCTATGGCAGCTTTCATTGCCGGCTTAGTAAAAGAACTCCTTACTAGAACGGCGCCATATAAGATGACAGGGGAGGGTACAAATATGTTGACAAGATGTAGAAGAGAAAAAAAAACATTTCATCGATGAGCCTTTCATGATCGGTTATATTATTAGCCACTTGTTAAGGGTGTAAAACAGCCGGCTTCATAACACGCGTTGCTATCCTGCTAATTCGAATTCCCGCTGTATATAGGTCTGGTGTAGGAGTAACAAATGGTTTTATGACTCAACTTAAAATTAACACCGCCCATCCTGGGTGCCTTATGGCGAGCGGCGGCATCTTCTTGGATCATCATTAGCCTTTGTGGGTAGACTTACTTTAGGTCAGTTATGGGTAGAGAAGCGTTGGATGAATAAGCTTTCACAAAGGTTCCTCGTGAGGAAACATAAAGAAACGGAAAAGTAATATTGTGAGCAAAAATTTCTTCTTAGACGAAGACCAAGTTTAGTTTGAGTAATGAGATGGTTTCATGTTAATCCAGTAATTGATCAAATGTTTAGTTAAACCAGATTAATTATTTAGATAAAATGTATATTATTATTATTTCTCAACAACTAAAAATGTGTTCAACTTTAACGTAAGTAATTTATTATATACATCAAAAAGGTCTAGCCGTGATGCGTATAATAAGAAACATAAACTTATACTTAATTGAGGAAACAATTCTCCTTGATTAGGAAACATTTCTTGCTCCTTATCTTATCCCAGATGAGCTCGGTTGATCTAGTTTTTAATTAACATAGTTTTATACGTCAAGTGCCGTCATACTCTAGAATAAGTAACGTTATTTTGTATTTTAAATGTTAAAGATTATATTCATATTTCTTTCTTCACCTTACACCCTTCACCGGGCTTTACACCTTCCAACAAAACGAGGAAAATGATCTCAAAATAAAATGAAACATTAATAAAAGAAAAGTACAGGATACGTATTAAAATAATATCTGCAAGCTCCAATGTTTTATATGCATTCCGCTTCTAGCTTAAGGTATTTGAGTACTGTTCACAGGTAAACTCCATTTCAATCTCAAATTTTGTGAAACGGTATCCAATCCTCACGCATAAGCTTACCTTTAAGCTTCGTGTCAAACGCCACACAAACACCGGTTTGAGCACCGAACAGCTCAAACCGCCAAACCTGCCGGGTGTCGCGCGAGTACTCGAATCATTGTGCCACACCGAAACTGTTGCCTAATCCTTGCACCGGGCGCTCAGCAACCAGAGCATAACGATATTTCACACCTTCCGGGTATCCGGTTTTATTGCGCTGTGCTCAAAAATGCTACCGAAGTGACACCCCCGGGGGAAAAAGCTTGATGGAAGCGTTGGGAAGGTAGTGGTTGTTGGGGTTGCGTTTTTCAATCAGCTAAAATTTAAATGCCAAATCTTTCCACCACCCCCTAAAGGCTATCACGATCGCTCTGGCTGCTGTTGGCTTTTGAAGGCTGAGGCACAATCGTTAACATTCTGTCGCTTTTAGGATGGCGCTGTTATACTTCGTGTCATCGGACGCACAGGACATTGGATTTTTTGTCTCTCTGTTTCATCGCCATATTGGCTTTGTGGCAAGCTGGTGTTGATTGTGCATCACAGAAACACACACATCCAACACTTTGATCAAAGGAAATAAAGTACAATGCATAGATGTTGTCGATTCTGCTACTGACAGAGGTTAGGCGAATAGTGATGTGCTCTTTGTTTGCCTAAACAGCTTTTGTGTGTCATCGGAGCAACAAATCGATAATATGATGTTTCTTAACATTATCAAATGTGTCAAGGGTTTTTTTCTAACAGGATTCTTTGCGCTTAAAACCTCGAGTGCTCGCTTTAATTCACACTTAATGTAGAATTTATGCATCGACAAAGCTAACAAAGCGATTTCCATCTCTTCCATTTGTGTATTTTGTTTATGTTTCATGTTTGTTTTTGAGCCGGAAAACATTGCAAAGCTTTCCTGAGTTTTGTTGATTCAGGTGACATGATAGCGTATGTTTATTATGGAGAGGATGCAATAAAACTATTCAATGCATTTCTCTTACTAAGTAGATGGCTTGCTCCATCTCTTTTCGTTATTATAAACTTTTTTTATATGATGTGAAATGTTCCCACGCACATTTCACAAAAACTTGACTTACAAATTAAATCGATTTTTGGCTAAATATTTATTTAACCAAATACTATAGTACAAAACCTTTTATTTTATTTTTGCATCAAATTTTGGTTTAACTACTCCAATTCGGCATAAACATCGTTTATAGCACCTTTTATAATATCATCGTATAACAAGACTTTCGTACATAAGGTGTAAGGTTTCACCAATATGCGAAAACACTTACCGTGCTACCGGTAATTGATGAACAATTGCTTTTTGTGGTTATTGCACCCGTCCGGTTTGGTGTAACGAGCACGAATGTTTGTGACACGTTATTTGTGCAGCGTCCGAGCCTTTCGGTACGTGGTAAAGAAAAACGCCATTAAAGGCTTAGGTTGCTTTTTTCCCCGTTTGGTGCGCTGTTCCAAGCGCTGTGCCCATGTCGCTTAAACTGACGGAGAATCGGCAACGGCCTTTCAATGATCTGGCTGACCAACCTATCAACATTAAGCCTTCGGTGGGCTTTTGCGTTCTTTGTGGTTGTCGTAAATTTTCCCCCGGCGCACTGACGAAACAACTCCATTTGGCAAGTTGGGAATTAGCTTTTTTATAGTGGTCGCGCATGTGTATGTATCATATACGTTGCCATTCCATTTGAATTGAGTTGCAATGCGTGTTCCCGTCGAAGGATGTCATCAGGGTGTTGGTGGTTGCCTTCCAATAAACCTACACCACGTTACCATCCCGCCGTGAAACGGTTTGCAGTGCGATTGGTTGGCGTTTAAATGGAAATTTTAGTGCCCGCTTGTTGAGCAAACAGCACAAACACTGAAACAGCAAAAAAAAAGAAGTCATCAGTTTTGCGGCAATTGAAGTGGCGCTGTTTTTAAAAGGTAAATGGAAAAAGCTTTTATAATGCAAACAACCATCACCCATCATACCGCTTTTGCCGAACGGGTTTGGTGAAGTTTATTACATCCGGCCAGGTGGCTTGGTTGGCAGCAATGAAACCAACATCCGAGCCGAACGCTACTGCATGGAAGGCACAAGTACAACCGTTGACAAACATTTGATGACACCGAAAGGAAACACCCCGAGTGAACAAGTGAGTGTAGCAGCATTACGTTGAGGACAATTATAATTATTCGTGACAGTATCAACCGGCCGCATTCGGGTGTAAAATAAACGACAAGTCGAGTGGCACTTCGGTCCGCAGATGGTGTCATGCATTTTTTAACGCATTTCCTGCCCGGTCACGCTGTGTGGACGTGTTGTTTGCGCTCAGGTGAATCATCATTAACCGATCGGTGGGCTGATGTAGATTTTTTTAACCAAGCATGATTAAGTAGTACCTGATTGGTGCAATAATTGGTCAGCTTATGGGTTTTAGCAATGTTATTTATTCAGGACTTGATGGTAACTCCAATGTTGATTTATTCCAGTAGGATAAAAGAAAACCACTTTATTAAAATGCAGCAAACAAGATTGGAAAAAATGAGTTTGTTTTTAATTTTAATTTAATTTTACTGCAGTAAGTAATGTTAACATTTGAAGTACAAATTTTCCTCCGTAATTATTTTTCTAGAGAAGGGAAAAACCAATGAAATCTCACGATGAAGGAAAAGCGATCATAAAAAAATCACACCGAAAATGGAAATCAATGTTGATTGGAATCGAAATTTGTTTGTTTGGGAACGAAAGTTTCCGCTGATTATTTCATAAGCTTGTCAACTTTTGCTTTCGCTCACATACGGCATATGCTGCGTGGCTGACAAAAAAAAACGCGAAATCAAACACACTTGATTTAAATTTAATCCGTCACCAATGTTCCCGACCCTCGAAAGGCTTCACAGATGTTACAGCACATGCTGCGAAGGAGATTTTCGGAAACCACAAAGAATGAACGTCTATTTCGTGCTCCGTTACCGAACGCGCCCGATCGGTTGTGGTATTGGTTGTTAAGCGAACCTACGGCACCTTCTGGTTCGTTCATCCCACCGTTGGGTGCGTGATTAGATTGAGCGATAAATGAACAGTAATCATTTCGTGTTGACGGTGACATTTTCCCGCACGCAATTGGAATGATTTCGCCGCAAAGGTTAAGGATTAGGGAGAACCAAAAGCAACAAGTTGGTTCAAAACTGATTTTGAACATAAATTCATGATGGCGTGTGGGAAGAAAAAATAAATGCGCGAAAACTGTCGTTGTTTGAACCTATCACCAGACACGCACCGTTCGACAGATGGTCGACCTGCAAGAACGATATTACACTCATAAAAATAAGGTATGTGAAAGCAACTTCAAACGTTCGTTACAGTAAAGGAGGAACATGCTTTGATGTGATATTGATGAGAATTTTTCAATAAAGGTTTATATTTTCGTATATCAATTGCCAAAATGGAATATTGCAGAAAATATATAAATATTGAAAAGAAACTTTACGTAAGGTGAAACAAATTGTAAAACCATCTAAAAGTTTAAAGATTTATTTTAAAAGTAACTTAAACTTCATCTTAAAAAAGACATAAAGAAATATATGAAAAGCCACATTACAATGTGTATACTTATTTTCATTGGCTATTCTACTGCAACCCAGACTTCGAACCGCTTGCCTACCGTTTTATACAAAGCATTGGTTCATTGACATTCAATACATCGGCCGTATCGCATACCTTTCGTCCTGTGACATCGTCAAATAAAACCGGCTGTTGATTTTTCCATTGTTGTAAATGGAATCAATTTTATCGGTTCACCATTTCCGAAGAACTTTCCCAGAATTCTGCTCATTCCAATTCCAATAGCGCCATACACTCCCCATCCCCGGGAGCAGAAATGACATGCAAACGTTCCTTCATTGCCGATAAAGAGCATTATGATTGAACGATTCAATGACTCATGTCCCGTCGTAAGTCAGTAAGGCTTCTTACTGATTTGCCCAGCATCTCCGGCCGTTTAGAACAAACATTGCTGCAGCATCCTGATAAAAGGCCACACAAAGCCTCCACCGGCAAAAGAATGACCATTCATAGCCATTCACTAATTTTCTACGATGTCATGGGGAAAAAAATGCTTCTTCAAATGGGCTCGAGCAGTGCGTTGTGGTCTATGGTCGGACGATAAGCTTGTCGGATTACTGAAACGGTGGCCCAGTGGGATGGAGTTCACCAGGAGCTTCGGTGGCACTTCATCATATAACGCAGGTCAATTACGAGTCATCATCACCATCATCACCGATTGCATAATTCATGTAGCTACCGAAGCTTCTCCTATTGCTAGCCGTTTCGGGCCTACGGGAAGTGTTTCTCGCTGCTCGTCGGAGGGTTGAACCACCAGCTCATCATGTCTGATTGATTGTTTGGCCGGTGAATTTGTTAGCTTATTGGTCAGTGGGCTAATGGTGGCAGTGGTTGGCAACCCTAGTTGCGTGACCATAACAGAAGATTGATTAACTCGGAGGCTTTGTCAACTCGATCGCTGCATTTTGTCTTCTGTTTGCTGTTGGACGTTGGACTACAAATGTTGACTGGTTTGGAGATAAATCAAGCGAGGATGATAAGCGATTAGATCAAGAAGATGTGTGTATGTATGTAGACCACAAATTCACCTGCAAGGTAATTGTGTTGTTTACCGGCAGTAAACCTGCTGCACATTGTAACGGTACAAAGCTGCAGTTGCATTCAGATGTGCAGGGTATCGACGAAATCGATGCAATACCTAAACCAATCTCGGTTGCCCAGTTAGTGCTACATAAATCAATCCTGTTTGGACAGAGTTTGTCTATGCATTCGCAAACAGTGCATTGGAATGGGTATAATTGTACCAACATCCGGAGGGTAAATATTTGGGGAACCTGAATTTAAATTACAACAGCTGTTGTAATGATTTTCTACTAGGTACGGACATACTTCAGCATAATACCTTCGTTTCTGTATTGGTCTATATAAAATGTTTGAATATACGAGTTTTTCAAATAATTCTTCTCTTAAATACGTTCACTTTGCGACTTCAAATTGTTCAAGTTCGTAAAGCTACAACCGCAACATCTCCATAATGAATGAACAAAAACACTGCACTGAGCGGCTTGTATTATTTATCAACACGGCATACTGTCATCCAAGACACCGGCTAATCCAACCGAATGCCCTAAACTTTACACTCTATCTGCCACCGGCGGAAATGTTTGATTTGGATAGCTTTCCGATGCCCCAAGCGAACCAGAAGTGATCGTAACAGCACGAACCATCAAAGGCTATCGATGTTGCAAACGTTAAGCATACCGATACTACTACATTGCAACAAACTTGGAAGTGCATACCGAGGTGGAAAGTTGGTTTAAAATTCAGCATTCTTTGTTTGGTCTTTTTTAAGCTTGTGTGAAGCTCCAGATTTGTACCCATCGTCAGCTGCACGCTGTGAGAGTAAGTGGGAAAAACGATACCATTGCTTCGCTGGGCTGAGTACATGCAAACGCTTTGCAATGTGATATACTTCACACCAAGCGTTGGGATGGTGCTTTCTTCCACCGTAGGGTCATGGAGCGTGCGGGAAGGGTCTCGAAACATTTTGCCTCACCGAGGTGAGACATAAATTTTCCTAAGAAAACAACTTTATACTTGACTGGATTTTACCTCACCCGGATTCACCTTCCTGCGATCTACAGTTTGGGGTGAAAATAGTGATAAAGTGCAGCACATTGACGGGTTCGGTCGGTCATAAGAAGGTACCTTCATCGAAAGGTATCCCTCGAGTGGGAAATTCCTACGGATGGAACGATTGGGGAAACCAATACCAACCCAAAGCTTCTTTAAGTTTTTACAGGCTTAGCAGATTTTGCTTGTGAACTGTTTGGAGACAAAGTGTTTGAGAGACCATATTCATCGAGCGACACTAGAAGTGAATCAATCAAATCAATGAATCATGTCCGAGTGAAATAGAGCAGCACGGATCTTTTGTATACAATTTGAGACAAGTGTAACTATAATTCTTATAAACCGCAACAAAGAAAAAGGACTAACATATTTATATGAAACACCTAAATAATGTCTAATGAGTGAGATACAAACAAAAAATGTTATATAGTTCCTTAGGGAACACATCAAATAGCTTTGGAATGAATAAATTCCAAAACATTTCGACAAAAACTCTTGCAAACTCTCGGACGAGATCTTCGTAAATATGATCCTTTCGTAACATGACTTAATAAACTGAGCGAAAGTACAACATCCCTATCGTATTACCCACCAAAACTGCAGACTCCTTTCTCGAGAGCTAATAAAACATGATTTTTTTTTACTTTTATTCTCATTTTTTCATAACCATTTTCATTCAATATTGGGTATTTGAAAATGAAATGCAAACCTCGAGGAGCGTGGCACCTTTCACAACCAACGCTTTTCCATGCTGATCAAAAATGGAAATGGAACACGGCGCAATACCGGTGATGGTGTCTTGCCCTCGCCAGTGCTATTTACTTTACGTGTTGTTATTAACTTGTGCTCGCTGCTTATCATTTCACAGGGGGCAATTTATTTGTACCGATTTGAGCAATAATTGGATGGGGTATTGTCGGGGAAATTCTATGGCTGCTAGTGTTTGTTCATGTCCTTCGTTTTCCGCCCGACCTAAGTTGATGGTCGTTTTTCAACTGAATTAAAATAGATGCAAAAAAAAAGACAGAGAGCAAAAAGAAAGCGTTTCAGTTGTTGAATTTTAAATTTTCATTCCAAACACTTTCAACAAGTGAAGACACGTTAGAATCAATAGAACGTAGCCTTTTTCTCAAAAGGGTGAGTACTGTTGTATTTTTAATAAAAATTAGCATTTTTTGTTGCTGTAACAGCCTGTACCAGTGCTGGTGCAATTACGTGTCTTGTTGGTCCAATATTTCGCTACCCCATGAGAAATTTCCCGAAAACCCTCAACGCAACCCGGGAAGTCAGTAATGAGACCACGTAAAAGGCTTAGCCCTGTAAAATCTTAATCAACCGAAGCACCACCAAAGGGGCGGCCCGGTGGGGTAGTGGTATCGGCGCTGCTCTCTCACACGACAGACCGGGACCAAAATCCCATCCGGACCGCTCCCCCGTAGCGGTGATTGACTATCCTGCTACGTGGTAAACTAAGTCTAATACGGCCAGGCCGTCATACAATAACAAAAAAAAAAAAAAAAAAAGCACCACCATCCTGCCACCGGGAGTACGCAATCATCAACTCCGGCGAAACATCGCATTTTTCCACGTCTGCATCCCTTCCTTTTGTCCGATGGCACACGAGCGCGGTGGAGGATGTCCTTTGGGTTGAATAAATTAGACGCTACATTTACCTACGCGCTACGATTCAGCTTTATTCAGCCAACGCGCTCGGTAAAGGCCATTTTCTACCCTCGCTTGTGTGCTTCTTGTCCGCCATTCGTTTTTGGAGATTCGATGTAGAAAAAGACTCTATTGAGCTCTTCTGTTTTCGGTAAAAGACAGTGTTGGAGTACAGCTGAACAGCTTCCCATTTCCTGCCTACGTGACGTTAAGGTGGAACCAACGTCAGCCGGTGGGCGTGTAGACTTCCTCCAACGGGTTCACAGGTACAGCAGGCATGGTTGGCCATGGGTAGGTTTTTGAGCCCGCGTGTAAGACGATTGAGGATTACTAATGGGTCAATGGTCCGGAGCGAAGATTCACTTCCAAACCGTTAACCTCACTCTTCAGCAACGGATTAGTACGGTGGTGGAGTTATGGAACATAGCAAAACGCTTGCCGTCAGTCAGTTGTGCATGGGCATATACCGGCAGCGAATATTGGTGAAGGAAGCGGAAGTCTTCAAAGAGTTGTGTTCGTTCTGCAGTCTGGAGGCAGGTAGGAGCGTTACGCCAAAACCGCACACCAGCTTCACGGTGAATAATAAGTCATGCCTTTAACTCTGGACAGACTGTTTCCAGAAAGTCGACCTGATGGTCCCGACCCTACTTACCGTACCGAGTGTGCAAGTTAATCGAGTCGAGCCACACACGGTTGAGTTGGCAGAGATAAAGCGTGTCCAACGCCGTGCCATCCCAGGGCCTTAAATTCATTGTGAGAATAAGCAAGCAAGAAATATGTTGTCAGCACCTTCCGAGTTCTAATGCGGTCTTGAGAACGGTTTGAAGATATACTGTAATAAGCGCTAAATAAAATCGTGATGGTCTCGTAGTTCGAGAAGTAAGCAGTCAGTTCTGTTTCAAGGAAGTACTTAATATAAATGTACGAACAGAAGTCTAGAAAGACACATTTGAACGGAGTCTTTGTAGCTAATATTAATGGAGTTAGCAACCGAACTAATGTCTCATTACTTTACAATTCACATTCTAGCTCAACTCCTGGTTTTCATTTCGGCCGAGATGTGTACTCCAAGTGCACAATGTTAGGTTTGCTTTTTCATCCGTAATCCAACCACACCATTACCGAACCGTCAAGTAATTCATTAGATAAGAAACCTGTCAGACATACGGTTTGGACAGTCCACTCTACCGACGAGTACTTGTATCGCAATGTTTCATTCAGTACCGAGATAGTGGTGCTAATTTAACGTCTGCGGTAGATATTGGTTGTTGGGACGATTTCTACACAACATTCTCGCGTCCATTGCCGAACCACACGCTGCACATAAGGATAATCTGCTATAGAACAAATTATATCCTTCAATTCTGGCGGGATTCGTTCGCGATAAATACCGTTCCCGGGTGTGGTGTTGCTTACGGTACGTTTTCGGAACTCGCAAGAAACACTAACCATTCCGCAACTGCGGTGGCAGAACATTCGGAATAGAAACAGCTGCAGGAAGGGTATTTGTCTGGAAGTGGAAAGTCTTTCGTTAAACCATTTATCATCTGGCGTTGCCGCTTGGAGCGGGAGAAAGGGCGGCGATACGAAAACGTACAGTGTTGTGGCGCTGTTTGTTGTATAGACGTACGCGTATGTGCGGATAGTATCCGTGTTCGTTTAATCCTGTCTTCCACTACAACAAAAAATAAGCGAACCACCATGAAGATGCTGACGATGGGGTGTTGCAGGACACAACGAGGAAGCGGGTATAGGTGGTGGAATAAAAACCAGTGCCAAGTACAATTCGCACATGAAGTTATTTTGGAGAAGATAATAAAAACGGGTGGTATAAAAATAGAAGCGTTATCACAGCGTGGCGAAGAACAGTGACGCCATCGACGAAATATCAACCCTTGTAGAAATGCGCTGCGGAACAATAGCGCTCTGTTTGTGTATGTTTTCGGTCAGGATTGTGTTCTACCTCTTTTTTGTGTGTATTAATACAACACCCTCCCACCCGGTGGTTTGTCGCGTTGGCCAAGTAATGTAAAGCAAGTAAATGTCTGTACCAAGCAAATGAAAACGAAACGATGGCGCTCGGGAAACCCGGGGAATTAAATCGCATCAATTTAATGGAATTGGGCACTGCGATGCGAATGGGTGCGCGTTGAAGCGAATTTCAACGATGTACTGTAAATCCTAACCAAAGCACGGAAGCGTTGGTTGTGCTATCGGAGCAATGGCATCAGCATGGTTTGATCATCCGCCCAGGAGGCTGCTGGCGACTTGCTGGGTGGTAGCATGCGAAGCAACAATTGTTGCATGGTGCGAATAAAAATCATTTCGTACTTGTAGGTTCTGGATCTGGCGAGGGTAGCTAAGCGGAGAACGGTTTACGAGGAAATAGTAAGCGATAAGAAAGGACCGGGTTCGTGAGGAAACATTCTTGGCAACCAACAGGTAGTGCGTTTGCCAGAAATGTAGTTAAAGAACGTGAAGCTTGAAATCATTCGCTGAGCTTTTTGCTTTGGTGGAATAAGAGATTTTGTTATTGGACTCGTAACAATTGGATAAGATATGGTTAAAGTATTTCCCTAAATTAAGAGGAGGTCTACAGTCAAAAGCGTACGAAACATCCCATTTTGGGAGTTTGTAGAGAGAAAACTATCTCAAACATTGGGTTAGATGATTTTCCAAGAGAATTTAGACACTAATTGTTGGGAACCTTATAAAGGTTGCACGATAAGGTCCCAACGACCTGTCAGATTTGGGAGGAAAAGAGAAGTACAGCAGATAGAAAGAAAGAGACAAAAAATGTATATAAACAGCCGCAGGATACGCCTGCGGCTCATAACGCGACAGAAATAAAGACCAATTTTTTGGCTATTGTATACGGCAAAAGAAGCTTTATCACTTTGATTCGCGCTATCACCCACGTTAGGACGACCGACAAGCGGCGTTTTCTAACACTAATTAAAGAATTTAGATTTTAAGAGAGATTTAGTGATGTTATGTTTTATACAAGTTACAGATTAAAATAAATTATAACTAATCATTAAATTATGACAGGAATGTCCCATTCCACAGGTTTATGAAAAATTCTGAGTATCGGTTTGGAAAACATTATTTCGAGTATTAACGCATTCTAACAAGGAACAGTGAACAAATACGTAATTTGTTTCTAGTTTTGTTACAGGTTTTCTAAAGAGTTTAAACTTCAGAAAAATACACTTTTAGTCAGTAGCCAGTTATTATCCATTGCACTTGGATCCTTTTAAAGCATTGGTTCTAAAATGATGATTTCTCTTACATTATTATGGTAAAGTTTGAAGATTTACGTAAAGCAACTATTGAAAAACTGGAAATAATATTTCAATAATTTTGAATAAAAATAAACCCACCAAGAATGGTATCAGATTACCTCGATGTAAATAATTTTTTATCGTATTAGATGATTTTTTCGCTGAACTTCACATAACATACTGTGTAATAGAGCTATGGCTCGGGAAAACTCGTTTCCATCTTAATCGGAACTCTGAACGGTATGTCTCTTGCGACTTAATGAGCCATGTGTCCCACCTGGTCAGCACATTCCTGTCGCATCATTCTTCATTATGATTGTTTGAGGTAAAAAATGTTCTCTCCTATTCTAGATGGCAGCTCATTTTCACTGTCACTCCGTCGACGACTTGCATCTACGAGAGCATGATTTTTTTACACACCCCATCATCCGCCATCCAGTTCTTGGTGTCTGTCGTACGGAATGCATTCCTGCGCATAGTTTCGGCACGAAGAATGCGGTTGATACCGCACCGATCCATCCATCCCGGTTTTAAGTTGGCTGCCGTTGAGAACCACTCAATCAACCGATGATGCTGGTCGTTGTGGACGAGGAGACAGGAGATTCGATAAAATGATGATGAGTTCATAAAGCGTTATCAATGTTCATGCATCGCATCAACGCTCATTTTTTACCGCCGTCCTACGTTCTGGTCGGGTTTACAATTCCCGTTCCAGCGCGTATTGCCACCAGTGAAATGATGTAGCGCAAAAGGGTCATCGGATGAGGATGAGAATGATTTTACGTGTGGCTGTGTGTGTATTTGTGTCTGGCAGGGAGCATTCTCTGGCACTCATATGTTTAGCAGTAAAGCTTACCAACATTTCACTTTTCGCAGGGATGACTATATTTTGCTTTGGTTGTTGTTGTTATGGTTGAAGCTCTCACACGCGCAAGCGAGTGGAAATTTATGGACTGCCGCGCTTCATTTCTGTTGCCCTGTTTTGTGTCGCTGTGACACTCTTATGTTGGGCGTGCGGATTCCATACAGCACACCAATACGAAGCCGTGGATGATGAAGCCTGTTGATGATACCGAACGCGATGGTGGCGGTAAACGATGTGGCCGTGGAATGTTAATGCAATGCGTCATGGTCCGCGGGAAAGCGAACCGGGATCGGTGTGTGAGTGCGCGCGCGATGGAATGAAGCCAAACCACGAGCACTAAATTGTTGAGCGCTGCGGGCTTGCCAGACTGACGAAAGGAATCATAAATGCCCGTCAAGGATTGAAAGGATTCTTTTTTCGCACGCCAGCGGCAGGCGCGATGGAAACTGTACGGATTGTCGAAAACATGCGTCAAAATTTCACTTTCCCTTTTTGGGATGGTTGAACTTCTGCCATGGCTGATGGGATGGGAAATCTATCTCTGGCAAGCATGATGAGATCGTATAAGAGGGAGGGGATTTGTGGATAAAATATATTAAACATGTTTGCGAATGAACACGTTCAGATGTTGGGGATGAGCGTGACTCCATTTCTGTATATTGCTCCGAATGTATCTGGCACTGTTGAGAACACATCTAAATAAAGGGCAAGATGTTTTTTTTATACATATTTATAGCTTTCGTTGCCAGATGCTTAAAAGATTCAATGAAACATTGTGGCGAGGTGAGTAGTTTCATTTATTTTACCAACAAATGAGAACACGATGGTAATTATTAAGAAGCAGTCGCTTATTTGTCTCCTCAACTTTAGTAATAAAATACACCAAACCATCGCTTCGTTTCATCACGAGATGGAATTGAATTATTAACGAAACACTTTGTGCTAGTAAGCTATCTCAGATGAACCATCAATCATAATTATGCATACTATGCAATAGGTACCATTGGTAGCATAACTATCCGAGGTCAATTTCTGATTTCCCAGATGAGCTTTGCACGAGCAAGGCACATCATTCCGATACCAACCGTACGTCCCGAAACCTGGACCCTGGAGCGGTTCATTTGTGTCGGGCGTTTGGTGAGGTTTTATTAAAATTTACACTTCATTAATACTAACGATTGCTTATGAATGATAGAGATATTTCAACACGCTTCACAGTCGTACCATAATCGACCCATAGTATGCCCTCTGACACCCGTTTGCCGTACAAGTGGATGGACGCAGGAAGCCGGAAGATTTTAAAGATGAAGAACACCGGCCAAGACGTTACTCTTCAACAGGATTAGAAGGTGGCACCATGAATAAGTGGGTTGGAGGTTTTCGGTCGCAATCCCAGAAAGACTCCCCCAGGTGCACGAAAGATTTGCATGAATTTATGAACCATGAATTTATATGATCTTTCGCCCGGGCCTTTTCACCAGCATCGACTTGTTGGACCGTTCGTAATAGGACGTTTTGATTGAAAGGCGTATCATACGAAAGGGAGCAAAAGTGTCAGCGAAATGGCCTTAATAAGATACCCGTCAAGTAGCATCCGTTACATAGTTTGTACTAGTTTAGCTTGACATATTCATCTAAATAGTTTTTTATACTAATTTTATATTTTATCTTTAAAAAAATCCTGTGTGTTGTGTTTATTATATTAAGAAAAACATTCTCTTTTATTTTGACAGATGTGAAAATATGAGCTTATAAATTTTTAAAACGCTTTCCTGTTAAATTGACAATGGCTTACACAGGAGCATTTTCCATTTAAGAAATTGGGATCTACTCTTACTTCAAAGGTGGGATTAGTTTCGATGTACTTTGGTGTTTTTTTTTCCTTTTCGTTTTGCACTTTACAGCTTGCAAGACTGCCCGACCAGTTGTGGCATAAATTGACTTTTAAACACTTTCCGCGCAGCGTGCAGCAAAACCATACGACCGGGCAGGTCCCGCTCCAGCACTATCGATATGGGTTCGGTCTCTTTCGCTCCCGGGTGCAAGATTTCAGTGATTAATATTTATGATCCACCGTACCGTACCGTACGCAGGGCATCAGATGAAACAACAACAGAATGATAAATGGAATGATCCAACCATCGACTAATGGCCGGCAGCGTGCGAGATAGGCAAAACAGCTGCCCTCGCTCACAAAGAACTTTTGCACTGGCACGAAATGTCTTCCTTCCTGGACGAGTTGGTTCGGGGAGGATTTGTTTTTTTGCTACTCGTTTCGTTTCGGTTTGTTTTTGTGATTGTGATTAGATAGTTGCGCTTCGAAAAGGCGCAAAGAAAGTACCACAACCGTCGGGCCAGGACCTGTCAAGGAAAATGAAGTAATGGAAGCTGAAGCAATGTTTACCGAGCACGGCCAGTGTCGGGAATTATCTACTCAAACGTTTCTCAAAAGGGCAGCTGTGCAGCAGCCACCACTAAAATAAAGCATAACAAAACGACGTACAGGCTTTCGAACGAACGGATGGTGCTCCACCAGACTAATTTACGCAGCAAAACCTTCGGGATGGGTGCAAGGCGCAGGCTGCATGGAAGAAATAGCAAATGGTTCTTTCTTTGTAACCCAAATCGCTGGCAATTGCTTCGTTGCGCTTCTGAATGGAAAAAAGAAAAGGAAACACAATATAATTAGCTAATTTTTTCTGCACTGAAGCGCTAACTAGCATTGCCATAACTCAACCACACGAATTCAGCACTAAATGTCTTTTTCAAATCCAAAGCATAAATCAACTTAACGCGATATCATTCATTTTGTGTAACGCGTATAATTTTTCACTTTCATATTCCTTATAATTCTGTAAAAAAAATCTTGAATATTTTTCACAAAACAAACTTCAAAATTCAAAAAGTACACAAAAGCATTCAAAGTTCTAGTTCATCGGTCGAGGCACTGTTTGAATATGTGATTCAAAATTTATCGCTAATTGATCAGAAACTTTTCCCATAACTCACTGATTGACTTCGGGAAACTCCATCACACTGATAGCTGACGGAGGATCCTTCTACACGGTATACGGTGTATTGTTGCATTTTTTTTATAAAACTCCTAGAATGAAGTCTTCGCGTGTGTATCTTGAAAATATTTCTCGCATCTTCTGTGCTACCGTAGATACTTAAAATCTGATATCAAATCATTCTCAAGAAGTTTGTTTAATAATTCTAAGAAATATGTAGTAGTTTTTGCTATTTGATTTTGTGGGAATAGTTGATAATCAAAGAACTGTTATTATTGAACATTAAATGGCTTTCAAGATAGTAGAAAAACTTTAAATGTCCAATTTACAAAACTTTGCGACCTCTATCACGGACTTCACTTCAAATAAGGTTTTTGTTAAATCCTGTTTAAAGTATGTGTGTTATCTACTCGATATCCACTTGTTCTACTTCAAACGTAAAAAAAAACAATATCCCAAAACGATCTTCATCAAATTTGACAGATTTAGGTCAAGTTAAGGGAGGTTTCACAAGCTGAAGATGTCGTTGAGGTTAAGTCTCACAACCAATTGAGCTAATATCGTCTGCAATTCATCAGTTTTGTTGGCAGCCATTTAAATTTGAAAACATTATTTACCAATTTGAAAAACACACAACCCATTGCATAGCCGTAAAAAGAATTAAAACCGAATGTAGCGAACCAAAGTGACCCTTCACGGTGACCCTAATTGCCCATTAAATGTACCTTCCGTCGGAGTAAATGAGGTTTTGGAATAATGTTGAAGCTCGCACATAATGCCACCCCTGCGAGATCGCCGGAAAAACACCACCGATCTGGGCACGAATCGTAATAATCCATTCGGAACCGGTTCGAAATCGCCGGAAAATCCCAATCCCCACGCTGACCATTTTGCTAAAGTTAATCTTTATTTTCCTGGCCCCCTTCTTTTTTTTTGTCGAAGAATAAGCCATCTCCCCTAAAAATAGCGAAAGGTCTCTCCCAACTCGGTAGCAGTTAAAACGAACTGCCCACCTGAAGTGATGATGCTGGTAGGTGTCGGGTTGGGAAACAATAACGCAAAAGCATGTACGCGCGTTCATTAGAATTTAGCACCCAAACGAAACAAAAGCAAATCGCGAAGGAACACACACAAAGCCAAGAGGCAGTGCTAATGATTTTGTGTCGCACCAAGCGCAAATGTGCCGTGGTCATAATTTAGTACGATCCTTCCCTCTCGAGGCACTCGTTGGATTCAATTAACAGATCGTTTCCGGAATGGCCATCGGTTTTGCGACGGCCGGACGGTGTGGTGATGCGGTCGAAGCCTCCGGCCGCCCTTTTCACGGTGCAGTGAAAGACATGGCCGGGTTAAAAAAATATGTCAGCAAAGGGTTTCGGAGACTCGGCCTGCCTGCGAACGGGGCGAAATGGCAGTGGATTAGTCGCCAACCAGTCGCCGATCCCCTCCGGTTAGGGTGAAGCCAACGAGAGACAAGATACTTGTCCTTCCGAACGCGTTTCGACTGCCGTGCAAGACATTAAGAGTGTCGTGAAAATCACGATACGGTCGGCCGTAATCCTGGCTGGTGCTGCTACTGCTGCTACTGCTGCTGGTAGCCACGAATCCTGTCATCGGTTTATGACACGTCCTGCGCCGGACTATCATCCTCTTTTTGTTGTGCTGATGCGGTTCATTCGATACGAAAGGAGGGATAAGTTTTCCGTCACGTAATGCTTCCGCCGGTATTCGGTCGAACCAGGGCCTCGACTGGGCTGAGCTGATCCGGATCCCTCCAGTCAAAAAAGCTTGCCCGGGAAATCCTGCCTATAAGGTTGTTTTTTTTTCCGCACCGCTTTCCCAGCTATATTCAGCGACGATGTTCACGATGATGGTAACCTCAAAGGAATCATTTGAAATCTAGTTCGTCCAAAACCATAACATCATGACGGATGAACGAGCCCCCGGTCTACCCGGCGGACAATAAAATTATGATCCGGACAGCATTCGTACTGCCCGAAAAACCACATACACGGGCCCATTCCCCACCCCCACGCAGATGCCCCACATTAAGGGAATGGGACGGTGCTTGCTAGTTGAAAACCAGCCCGGCCAACCGGGTGGCACAAAAGGGACAAAGATTTCACGCGATGACACAAAAAAGGTGTTGACTATTGGCCCATTGGGGAAACGGTCGGACCGAACGCTGAAGCATCATCATTATCGGTGCGAAGCATACTGTTTTATTTTTTTTCTTTTCGTTAACGCTCCAAAAAAGGGCGTGCAGATTGTCTTACCGTACCAGGGCCAGGCACAAAACATTTAGCCCTCCCCAAGGATCAACTGTATGGGGGGACTGTTGCGCTCATGAACAGCGTTTGCGTGTTACTTTGCTAGTTTACTCGCCCACCGTTAGTTCGCGAGCTGCTCCCTAAATGGAATAAAAGGGGGATGGGGGGAGGTGGTGGAAGGGTTGAAAAAGACTTGTATAAAAAAGAAGTGGTGAGGGAGAGATTTTCCAGATCGCAATGGAATCCCATTTACGGAGGTAAATGATGACAGAATGGTGACAAAATGGCGACCGAGCGCATGGAATGTGACACGAGGGAGTGATAGAAATAGAGGCAAACGGTTCTGCTTTAGGACAAATCTTCCGAAATGTTGTCACATTTTCTTTAACAGAACGTTACCCTTTTGACGACAGAAAAGTCGTGCACTTTGCTGCAAACTGTCCATTTAAATATGGCTTGAATAACAAATATATAAAAATTCTATTCCATTTCCATAGCGTAAATATCCACTCCAAAGATAAATAAGAATTATTAATAATGTCCCTCGAATCTTTCCAAAACTAATAAACAATCCTGCAGATGTGGGCCAAACTTTATTGTTTATGGACGTGTTTGTTGAATATTTGAGATTTTTGTTGTTGATTTTATTCTCGTTGCAAACGGTCCAAGTGCAACCTGTTTACGGCCTGGGCCTCTCGACAGACGTCCTTTTTCGACAATCAAATGGGCCAATCATGTCCTGCCGGGAGTCGTGGCACGAAGCGTGAAGAAGCGGTTCATATTCGGCATTACCTATTACAGGTGTGTTCATCCGATTGCTAGGTTCGTTTATTGGCGATGAAACATGTTTACGATTGTATGCTTTATGATTACAGCGAAATAAAGGTTTGATGCATGAATTTCGACGAGTACCATAAACCGGTAGCGCAACAAGATTTCGTGATGCAATCCTGGAATGGAATAAGTAAAAACATGCTCAAGACGTGAACGAAACCTGGCACAAAATCTGGATGATATTCCTTCTTCTGCAATCATTCTGGAAAATTCCGAAAAAAAAGTTAGTAATGAAAATGGATAACATGAAAATAAAAGCAAAAAATTAATTGTAGCCCACCGAACTGCAAATAATGCAATTGATCTGTGATGTGATGTGCGCCGATCAAAGCACCGTGTGATGAGTTGCGCTCGATTTCACTTTCAACCTAACAAGCCCGCATAAATCAATGTTCTGTCCGATTTTCCGATCATGTGGATAATTTATGGGAAAAGTTGCTTACGTTCGCCGGTCCTGTTCGGCCGTTTTCACTACCACAAAATGCTTTTTCTGTTGGCGCTTACTTGTTGTTTCATTTATCACGACTCATTACCACCGATATGCACCGTACCGGCTCAATGGAGCGGGGTTTGGTTTCATGGTTTGGCTAACTTTTGGAAGAAAAACCAAACCGAATGAAAAAATAAAACACACACACAGACACAAGGGAAAGCTACCGAGCGTACACCTAAAAACTTGTTAAAAATGCAGCCAAAAATTGAGCAAATTTTCCCAAACGGAACAACAAAAGTTCGGTTTTTGCGGGTATTATTCGACAGCGGGCATGGTTTGTTTCGCGTTGCTGCCCCTTTTGATTGCACCGTTCTCCAGGCAGCGGTGCGCTGCGGGTAACGGTTTTAAAATTGTTCGCTGTACAAATTTCCAAACTCTGCTAGACCGTTACAGAGAAAATTGGTTGGAAAGTTTCCGATGCTTCCGGTTATCCGGTTTACAAACAAGAAAAATGGGGTTTTTCTTTATGCCCACCATAATGGGTTTTATTTCCTTCATAATGGGTAATGGAACAACACAAATTTAAGCGTTTTCTTTTGCTTCAAATATAATGGGAAAACTGCAGCCTGGATGGGAGACTTTCGGGTCATGACATGACGCCATGCATTAGCGAGATTAGTTAAACAATTAGAGGAGGTTTAGGGCATCCCGGTAGCTTCCACAATCACAGCATGTGGAAGCCGTTCGAATAGTTAACCGTACTAAGAATAAGACCATGAATGGATACAAGATAAGCATTCAGCGATACTTGATTGTATACAGCCATAAGCCTGACGACAAACTATACCAACCACGGGCGAACACCTTCTAATCCTATCAGCGGTTCACGAACCTGACGTAACGAAACTTAATCAACGTACGATGCATGGTGTACTAGCGAATCGTATACGCTCGTACGCTAGCCCGGTGGGCTCAAGAGCGTTCGCGAGGTCTCAGAATTCACACGAGTGCCTGTGAAAGTTGTGACATTTTGAACAATGACGGTGTGTGGTGAACGACGCAGTTGTTGTCGTTGTCGATTTGAACCTGGATCGGTGCACATACAATGCAAATTATAATCAAATTGAGATTGGTTTTTCTGTACAGCGCTGCATTAAATTTAAACAGTACGAAAACTAGTGACGGTTAGACAAATTGCAAATAACTTCCGATCCTGTGATAGATGTATTACGCAATGTAGGACAAATTGAATAGATTACGTTGGCAATTAAATTGTATATTTTTAGCGGATTAATTTAAATTTTGGAAACAAAACTAGAGTCACAGGAATGAATGAGTTACATATAAAAATTAACCTTTTAAGAGTTACTCTAGGATTATCTTCTGGATGGCCGGAAAAGGGAATTGTCTCTATCAAAAGCACTTTTTTACAAAATTCATAATTGGAAGATATTTTCAATCATTTCGAAAATTAGTTTCAAAATGAAACGAAACATTCACTGTGTTATGATTTAGAAATATTTAAACGTAGCGTTGAATTGGCATTCATGATTTTTTTTTTGCGTTTAATTACACCAAAGAATAATGATACATGAGCTACACTAAATCATAAGTGAATGGATGTTATCCACAAAATTATCATCACACATGAGTACAATAATTTGAGTACAATTGTGTCTGCAGATAAAAAATATCGCAATCGGCTTAGTGTATCAAAAAACCAGCAAGTGTCAAAAGGAAAACGATTCATAACACCAACGATGAAAGGTGATACAAAGCAACAATAGCGGAAAACTTCTTCAGCTGTAACACCACACATGCTTTAGCGGCAAAATAACACCTACGGTATTTCAATTCGTTTCTTTTTTTCCTTCTATCCAATTTTGAGATTCTTTTGTGCTTCGACTTCTTCGGAATTAAGCTTTTGATCTTAGTCTAATCACACATCTCGTTTCCAAATGGAATGCTTTGTAGAACACGCACATCGTAGCACTATACCTCTATAACGTTACAGTTATAATGTGGCAATAAGATCTGCTGTGGAAAGCTTCCTATTCTGCTGTGAATAGAACAGCTAACTACTGTAGGTTAAACGATGAGCCGCGGTGAAGCTAGCCCGGTTCATATTTCATTCGTACGCTATTAAGCTTGCTTTAGGCTCTCAAACAGTGATATCGTGTATCAAAACATAGAATACTTTTCCTCCCATTCAATCAACACATTTGCACAATCTCTCGTACACACACAGTGGGTAAGGTATGTAGTGAAGCATTAATTACTACATCAATATCAGCGTTCTTTAGAAATGGGACGGTTTACTTGCTATCTGTAAGCGTGTAAAAGATATAGATTGAATGGGCCAATGGCTTCCATTTAATGACAGCCAGCCCAACCATCAGAAACTTCAAAACGGAGCAAGAAGAGAGTTCGGACGGGTGTGAAATACACCAGAAGAACACTTGCGATAATTAAAGGGTCGTTTTGAGTGGAAGAGCCTCCCGGACGAGTGAAGCAATCTTTGGCCAAGGTCCAACCGTGAGCGGGTGAAACATTGACCAAGTGCATCCGGTACCGGGCGCTTTATGCTTCCTGCTTCCTGCAAACGAAGTAGTTAGTACGGGTGTAGTTCCCTGGCCCGGTAATGGACGGAGTGAAGTGCTACGATCACGAGCTGATATCATCAATGAGAGAACCCCCAACTCCGTTTCTTTCTCCTGTTGCTTTCGGGACACGGTTTGTATCAGTCGATGAGCAAACACACACACACACACACCAACCAACGTGCCGAAGCCGAAGTGGGAAGGGTGGTTTTAATTGGAGCTTTTAAGTTTATTTGCACAAAGATGTACGATTTCTGTAGTGAAAAGGGTGCACCATGCATTGAATGGAACACGGCTGTATGATTTATGGTTACGCAAACATGCAGCGGGTGTGATGTACAAAGCAATGAGTTTGTGGAGTGCCTTAGGACTATATCGCACCGCAATGTGTGAAACACTTTTGTACCACAAAAATACGGTAAAACAGATACATCATTGAATCAGTTGATTGAGTTGAATAATGTGTTACATAAATACTATAAATCATTAATGATGAACAGACCAAACAATATAAAACTGTCAGTAAGATTGAAACGAGAAGAGTCAATGAAAACAATTATTTATTAACTAGCATAAAATTATAATGAGGTGTGAACGCTGGAATCAAATTTTAATACAATCTTACATCATTGTAAACCGATTGTGTGAAAGTGTAACATTCAACTCGCGAACATAATTGCATTAAAGTTACATAATTCAATCAATTTAATTATTTATTTGCTCGATTCGCTGAAATTTTAATCACTCTACTCACCACATATTGCTGATGAAATTTAAATCATATCCATTTCTGAGTTTACACTTCCTTGTTCGCTTTTTGTTTTTGCTGCATTACTCCTGCAATTAGTTTTCGCATAAAACAATCATTATGTAACGTGGCCGGAGATTCCATTGTAAATATGAATCTTCCGATTGGAAGCATTGCATTATTTGAGCAACAGGGAGAAAGTTGTCGGGTTAGATTAAATATAAAATAAATTTTTTTCTGTCCGTTAAAAATGGGGAGGAGAATAACAATCGAATGCCATTATATGCAGGAGAACAAAAAAAAATGGATGATGCATAACCAGCTTTGGGACGATGAAATACTATTAAAAAGCCGGAAGATGCTGGGTACGTGTGGTAAATAATCAAAGCGAAACCGGCATGAGCAAACATCAGCTTGGATCGGAATTCGTGTGAGAGCGGACGAGAGCGTTTTCCACGGCACTGCCACGGTGTAACGTGAACCGTATCCTGTCCGGAGCTTTATCGATGCTGTCCCGAACGAACCGACCACTGCCGAGCGGAAGCTTTCGGGAGCCGAAGATGAGCATTACACCAGCCATCGCGGATGCTGGAGCCTACGCAGCGAGATAACCATACCAAACACACTACTGACACCGACCAGGAGCCGTCAGTTCAACGAGATCCTTTCGGCAGTTAGGACGCGCGCACTCGGCTGTTCCGGATTCCGGTGGCTCGGTATTTGTAGGTGGAAGATTTTTGCTGTTTTGCTGGGCAGTGTGTGAATTGCAGCTTCTAAGTCTCTAGCTTTGGATTGTGACGGAAAGGGAAGGAGGAGTGGGAGGGAAATGTGTTTGGGAACGGTTGGACGTAGAGCCGTTTGGAGTCAGCATCCCCCACGTCCAGGCAACAGGCTGTTCGCGAGTCAAAGAAGATGCCCATCTCCGGTTCGCATGCAAACCGGCTAGTGCGCGTGTGTGCGTGTTAGCGTTTGGTGTGGGCCTTTCGGCAACCGCAGCAACGGCCGGGTGCACACGGTGGTACGCAGTGTTCGTTTGGCCCGGGGCCCGGTTGTTGTGAGCGAAGCACGTGCGCGAAGGAAATTTTCGCCAACCCGTAGGAGTGTTATTCTTTTTGACCGACTCAAGCTTTCTTTCGCCACCGCATTCATTCCACTCGCTTTGTGTTTACCAGCGTCCAAACACAGGGTTGGATGGATCGTTATTAAAGTGCGAATGGGATGTTTTAATTTATGTGGTAATTTATGCTCCGAAAGTGATGAAGTGTTGACAAATGCGGTAAAGCTTCCGAATGTGAATGGCATCGACCTTAAATCGACTGTTACTTTTAACTGCTTGCTTTCAAAACTAGACCCTGCAAAAGGGTAAGAAGAATTAAAAAAAACAGTGCGTAAGATTTGAAGTGAGTGTCCATTTATGTGGAATAATTTGACACAACTGGCTGCTGCCCACTGAATGCCGAATGGACGCTTTGTTGCTGGTAGGATTTATTTACATATTTACAACCTTCAGAGAGTAGCATGTTTTAATGTCTAGCCTTTATATGTAACAATGAAACGCGCTGTAAATGAGATGCTAAAGACGACGTTTGATGATGTGATTTTCCCCGTTTGATCCAAATTCCACCCTATTCCACCCGAAATTCCAAAAAGGAGATGCAAAACTTTAGTCAAAAAATGTTATTCAATCAACCAAATCGATTGAAGGGGTTGTTAAATTGATTTACTAACTCAACCGTTACATCGATTTCCAGTACCCATCGCAGACCGTTATTTTCTTTCCCGTTTCTTAGTCGGTTTTTGCACATTTTCTGCGCTTGTCAATCTGCATAGCTGACGGCATTGCAGGAAAGTAGCGGGAGGAGAAAACGTTCAACAACATCGTCTTATTGACATTTTTGCTTTAGTGCTAGATTTATTACACGGTGGGTGTCCCAACAGCTGTTGGGCGTTTATATTGAAAATGTTACTCCACAGCACCATGTGTACATTATTCCGTGACGCTGTGCTGCTTTCCTTTCAACCCATCATCTAACGATCGAAAGGTTACGCGTTCGATACGTATGTTGCCAAATGAGTGTATACAAAAATAACGAATTGGGATTGCAAGCAGGGGGAAAGCAAGCAGCTTCGAACGTTCCATTCCACCGCTCATTTGCACGCCTCCACACGTCCCCAAAATGGCTGGATTGGCCGTAGGCATAGGAAAATGAATTTAAATTGCTCCATGTTCGTCGTAGGTCGTTTTTTCGAGCAAATTTTCGAAATCTACCCCCACACACACAGCCATACACACTTCCCGAACATTGAATGCGTGCAAATGGCTCTTCGGTTGACGTTCCTTTCCCTTCCCTTGCAAGCCTACAAAATTTGCAGCTGATGTTTACTAAATGAGATGAATTTGTAACGAAGTTGATCGATGCTGAATTAATTTATTTTCATTAAAAAATAAATTACTCGCTGCCTGGGGCTATCAAAGGTTACAAGCTTTCATTCCCGCGCCTGATTGTCGTTAGGTTGCGCAAATGACAGGATAAAATAGACAAAATAACGTAACGTTAGGGGAAAAAGGAATAAATTCGATACGGACAGTGACAATCATGCCAGCTTCATAATGTAGATGGGGATGTTTTTTTACACTTTGGTTACATTCGCATATTCTGACTAGTGACGATAATAGTGTGAGAGATAGTGTCTTGACGCATTATGCATTACTTAGCATATTGATTTAAACGTCTTTTTTATATTATACTTTTATAACACTTAGTTTTGTTACTAAAACAACTGAATTCTTACAAAATCTTTTTATTTTTAAAGAAAAGAATTGTCTAGATTCTTTAAATGCCATCCATTAACAAGCATTCTTTTTAATTTATTTGCTCACACAGCTCGCTTTGTAATCACCATAAAAAACATTAAAAAGTTCAATGTCTCCCCTCTTTTAATTCTGACATCAATTTTCTATAGACTCATTTCAAATTTTCCATTTTTTTCTGACAGATTCTTTAATTCACCTTTTTTTTCGTGATATCCTACCAACCCCTTACTCTAAGGGTTTTTGACGCAATTTTACGCCCACTTTACTTTGAACGAGGGACTGACAGAACCACTCTCCGAAACCATTCATTTATTAAGCTTCATAAATTATATACGAACGCGGCTGCTATTTCTAACAAAAGACAAATTGAATACCAAAAAAAAAAATTATACCGCAAGGTGTAAAATACTCACCAGCAACCATTCCCATCGCTCATTGATAGCACCAAGGAGAAGAAATAAGGGTCATTTTGCGGCTTTGCTGGGGTGAAATAAATTGAAATGTAAAATTAGAGCCCCCGCAGACGACGCATTCGTACAGAAATACATTCTTTCGGGGGTTTAATTCCTTCGGGGAAAAAGTAATTAAATGGCTCGTAGCGCACGAGTTGCCGAATCATTATTATTGCTATTGATTGTGGTTAAGGAAGCAAGCGCAAAGTACCGATTCGTAGCTGTTTCGGGGTTCGCATTAGCAGCCGGTTACGGTACAACATCGAACGGAGCGAGAACGAATTCTCATAACCCTTGATTGCGAACCCACCGTGTAGTGTTTCAGGGCGTGTGCACGCTGTACCACTCAACCAATGGTAACCCCAATGAGAATTTGCAATTTGTAGCCTAACCAACAGTGGTTTCATCGCCCCAAATCCCGTTCGTCCGGCAACAGGGAAGCGAACTTGGCACTGGAGGAAAATTGGTTACGAAAAACACAACTTCCTTTCGTTCGGTGCACCTTACACCGGTTTTGCATCGCAAACAAAGCGCCTCCCACGTTGCCGGCCAGCCATGTCAAACAGGTTCCGGAAAAAGGAAATTGTGTAATTTTTAGGCCAGCATTTACATAAACTCCTCCACGTTCATGGAGGTTCCAGTGTTCAGAGCATAGGCCGTAAAATCTATGCTACGTTTTCCACTGGAGGCTGCCTCGAATAAATTGATTTTAATCGTTGCCCACCAAGTACCAGCGAAAGCTCATTTGATAAGTTTCCGCTACTTCTACTGGGGCGGAACAATCGCTTAGACAAAGAAGCCGAGAAGCTTCTGGGAAATAGTTGTTCAAACACGGTTACCACGGAACTGTCTTAAAGCACGGAAATCACAGCTCGGCAGATTTTGGGAAAATATATCTTTAATTACTGTGGATAGGACACAAAGATCCTTCACACTGACAGTACCGGGAAACATATTCACCTTTAATCGTCGGTACACAGTAATCTGGCAGCGTTTAATTGTACGGTAACGCTATAGTTAATCCACCATTTGTTTTACGACAAACCCTAGAGCTCGGTTCATGCTTCGGGCTATAAAAACCACAATGAGCCCTCTCGGGTAAAATTAATCTGACACAATCTGCTAGCAGAGCAGTCGGGGTGGTTACGCGTTATTTGGCAAACATATGAAGGTACGACATGGACAGACATGTCAACTGTTAAGAGTCCCGGAAAGCCCCTAGTGCGGCTCCAACTGGATGATGCATCGGAAACGTCTATGTTCAGATCAGATTAGATAGGATAATTTCTATACCTTGCTAACCGTAAGTGAGGAGATAAAATTACCTCATGGGATCCTCCCAAAAATGAGGTCAGGTTTGATGGATTCGGCGATGGACCTTGGACCGTCGGAAAGCACCGGCAAGCGTTCCAGGTGGAGCGGACACGGCGATGGGAGAGGAAAATCATTATTCCACTTGAATGGAGCGTCACGAGCGTAAGAACTGCCACTTGAAAGCTGTAGAGAAAGAAACGAACCACAAGGACATCAAGCACTTTGCCTCCGGGAAAAGCACTTAACGGCGGAAAATCGGTAGGAGATTAATTCATTCTTTATGGCCACCTTCCAGCACAAAAACCGCACAATAAATAGAAGACCCGGGAAGGCAAGCACCTGGAAGCTGGAAACAATGCTGGGCGTACACCGTACGATGGGAATCTTTTGTGCGAAATGCTTGAACTGTCGTGTTTACATCAATATTGGGTGGTTTTGCTTCCGATGGTACAATTTGGGAAATAATCGATAAAAACATTTATCATTAGTTATTTCTCATTTTTATACTGATCGTTATTTATGGATTAAAAAAAAACTCAAATATTTATACAAAATGTCTTGAAATTTTGCCGTATTGACTTATTTAAATTCCTCCATCACCGATTGTTTATCAATATTTTTCAAAAATGTTGAAGAAGGTACATTTTGGCCTTTAAAGATGTTTGTCTGCAAAAAAAACAACGACTGCACAAACAAAATATCGTTTAATAAGTTTTGCATGAGAACAGCTGTTTCCTACTGATTTCATTAGACTACGATTTACTTATCTCCGGCCTCATTTGCTTGTGGGTGGTATCCATTCAGGGAAGAGTGTAAAATAAAACCTAAGCAGGATAAGAAGAGAAACACCGTAAGTCTCTGCTTCCGTCCCTTGTGCTAGCCAAGGCATCTCTAAACAAACAAGCGAAGGACAGCTTCGGGTGAAGACGGTGCTTGTAATTTATTCAACGATTATCATTAATATTGCGCAAATTAATCACAAGCAGGGATGGTGGCTACGGCGCAGAATGCTGCAAGCCGTACCAGCATGCGATTTAAAACCGTGCCTAAGTGCCACACCAGTACCGCGTGACGGTAAGGATGGAGACGCCCGGTAGTTTGTTGATGTTTTTCAACAGCCTAGTCGAGCTGGCGAGGTGTTGACGTTTGAGGCAAATTTCAAAGCTGATTAATATTGCTGATGAATTGATGGCAGCTGACAGCGTTTGAGAGATAGCTGGTCTTTCACGCGGTAAGCATCGGCCTTTCCACCGAATCTGCGAAGGTCAATAAGCTGCGGCGAAACGTACGCACTTAACCTGCCGAGCTGTCTACAAATCACCAACCGCTAAACACTTGTCGAGGTTGGCCGGGCCCAGTGTGGTTATCAAAGGGAAAGTTTTACCAAATTTACAACCATCCTTAGGACCGTTCATCCTTGTACCAATTGGATTTAACTGGTTTCTCAAGAAACACGAATCGCATTGCTTTGTTGGTTGCTTGTTGACAGGAAAGATCAATTGATTCGTTTGCTGTGGCGTTCGTTGGAGCTTGTTTTGTTATTCGGTTGCTTTGATCCTCAAATTCAATAGAATGTGCAGGAGGAAAAAAAAACAAGTAAATAACACAAACCCTTTTTCGTGGTCGGCAGCGGTTTCAGCGTGCGTATTACAAGCTTTGCCCTTTGGTTTTGCGGTCGGTGACAGGTGTTTTTGAGGGTAGGAATTTATTTTGTATGAAAAAATAGGATTAGAAAACTGTTGGACGAAAAAGTGATTCCGAGCAGAAGCGTGGGATGTTTGCTGTCGTGCAGAATCACATAAGTAGTATCCTAAAGGGGGAAAGGGTTAGGTGGAACGAGAGAGGAAGGGGGGGGGTAAAACCTATTGCTTAACAACCAGCACATCAGTGACGGCAAACGGCTTTCGAGCCTTATGCAACGCCATTCACATAAAGATATAAGAAACATGTTTATGTTTTTCTTTTCATGACAGATTTTCAGTTCTTGAAATGTTTCGGGTTCGCAGCGTTTTTCTCGAGCCTTTTGTAACGGCTTACATTGGGATATTTTTTGTAGGAATTTTGTGTCGTAATTCATTCCTTTATTTCGAAGTAAACAGTGGTAAAAAGTTTTGCATGCGTATGAATCTAATGGGGTAGCCATTGTATAATCTCTTAAGTACCGCCACTCGACTCTACTTTTAGTTATTAGTTTTAAAACTGTATTCTGTCAATGAGGTTACCTAACAGCTCCAAAAAGATATTGGATTCAATAGCTATTTAATGATCTACTTCTAACGGATATTAATACAACTACGTGGCCGTTACAATAGAATAAATAAATAACTACAAATGGATTTCCATACTATGATAAGAATCACTCGGAAAAATCCTAACAATATGATTATTTTAATACATTTTTTAAAATAAACGCATTAGAAAATTAGTTTTAAATTGTTGGCCTAGTGAAGAGTAAAACAACTTACAACTCAACTTTTTAACACTCGCAGTTTCATTATTTTGTTTTCACTAAATCTAAAATTCATCTTGAATTAGTGTGTTGCACTGCTACGTGAATATTTTCAAACATTTTCATTGGTTTGGTGGATTATATTGATGATTGTTGTTTATTATTCAACGAACGGTGAATTGCACTTAACGAAGGTATTCAGACCGTGATATTCAACATTTATCACCACTTCTTTCATTGTGTTACAAATGTTTCAAGCGGTCCGTGATTATCTATTCAATATTTCCAAGTCTGCCGAATACTCCGAATGGAAAAAAGGACGAGCTTGGAAATCACCAATAACCTTTCAGTAATTTGCTGTCCTCAGCGTCTGGCAATCGGTTGAGACATTAGTAGAGCAATTATTGGAACGGTAGCCACTTTCCAAAAAGGTGTCATACAGATGAGGGAACGTTCAAACACCAATCATCTGGCTTTTATCAGATGCTTTTGTCAAACAGTGGGAAAGATGTGCTGAATTAGTGATGTCGACGAGTGGCCAACCGGAAATGAGTGGTAACGAGCATGCCGGAAACATTCTCGGACCGAAGACGAGCCGTATATCGTTTCCTGCCTTTGGCCGGTAGCCGGTGTGCCCATCGATGAGTAGCATTCGAACCAGGCATTTCCCACTCGTGTGCAGGAAGCGATGGAAATTGGTCAAGGGCGAAAATAGCGCACCACTATGATTATCAGATTTTCTCGATTGGAATAATTATCCCGAACTATTCGGGGCCTTTTGCTGTTGGCCAGACGCGACCGAGAAGCCATTCCTTTTCCCCGGGGTGGTTTGACATCGTATGATGACTTCGTACGGTGGAGAGCTAAATTCGAAGTCATGGTAGTCGATCGTTCGAGGACCACGCCGAATGGTTACTTTTGTATTTGACAGGCAGTGGAATCGACTGACTCCAAGTCCCAGAGCGGTTCTATGATCGTACAGAATAGATTTGCTCGGAACCGACGCAAGCAAAGAAGTGTTTGGTACAAGTTTGAATATGTGCATTGAAATTTCTCTGCTCATTGGTTCGTTTATCGATGATGATTGGTGGAAAATTAGGTTTTCGTTATGACAACTAGCAATATTTTTGTTTGTTAAACATATTTGAACAGAGTAGCAAAAGATGGTGCTTTCATTAGGAAGCACTAATGAATGAAATTCAAATACAATAAAATGCTGATTGGAATGAAGTAACTTCACTAATTCGAACAAGACTTCTTGTTGTACTATGATGTCAATATTCCAATAAACGGTTTTTTAAGAACCAATTTTTCATAAGTTATTTAGTGAATTCGTTTAAATTAAACGAGAAAACATTTAATACTTTGCTTACGAAACTAAATAGCAGCTTAACAAACTTAAAACTTTTATCAAACACCAACCGACATCGCTCACCATTGCTTTCATGCTAATTTAGCATAACTCTAAACCACAAAACCCACAAAAGGATTGATTGTGGTTATGTCATTTTGCTCCGAAGTTTGCAACCTTTACCGCACGGGGCATACCGCTCGGGGGATGGATGTCTGCTACCACTTACTGTCCGACGGACTATCACATCACCCTCATACAAGTTTGGAGAATGCAAAAGGCAAAAAACGAAACAATCCTTAAACACAAGTGGAAAAAAGGCACAGAAAAGGATCTATTCGATGAAACATGACGGCCCTGCACGGGAGACGGACCGACTGCACGAAACAAAATTAATTAGCTCATCCGTTTGTTCCCTTCTGGATTCGTGATACAAAGCTTAACCTAAGCGGATCTTAGGGGTTGCCTCCGGAACGGGATTGCGGGGTTGAAGATGGAAAAAATCTCCCCGGCAGGGTAAGGACCGAAAACTCAAAAATGTTCCACCAGTACAACATTTGCGCAAATGGGTGACATCCGGGAGTGATAGAGTGTACCAGGAAGCGCCACCTCCCACCACTCTATTGGTCCCCTGAGTGCGCACGTTACATTCACTTGTCTGTTCGCATGTACAAACGAGTGAATGGCGGTAGCGTGGACAGAGCAAGCGAGATAGCCGGCGAAGGCATTAGAATGCACTCGTGAAAAATTGTTAAGCGAGAGCAGGAGCAAAACACACAAAACATGTTGATGAACCCGAATGCGGATGGGTTTTTGGTGTTTTTCTAATGTTGCGACCAAAAAAAAAAGGGGGAAGCATTTCCTTAGGGGTGGTTGGTTGAGTTGTTTTGGTTACGCTCCGGTCTGCCCACGAAGTTGGCTCATGGGAAGGGGAGGCCATGGGTAGGGTGGCGGTGGAAACGGAAAAGTTGTGCGGTTTTGCGAAAGATTAATTTTAACAATTAGACACAAAAGTACGTCCCACTGCATTATGTTCATTAAGGGTTCCATTACAGACGTTCGATGCGAGTGTACCGACCTGGCGCACAAAGTTTCAAGCATTAGTAGCTTTTTGGCAATGGTCACATATAGGTGGTGAGCCTTAAATGGAAGGCCAACGGTATAATGTGTCTAAAAATTATGCCATTCACACTCGGGAATTAACTTTAAACATGAAAATTGCCGGAAAGCATTATGTATCTGTATCCATGGAAATATATTAAATTTAATAAATACTTTACAGCTTTATACAGCTTAAATAATCAACACTCGTTTTTCGCACATTTGTTTAGATTCATTTAATTTCCGTTTATCAACTTGTTATAACTTTAAAGAACTTATTACTAAACCTAAGGGACATAGGACTTTGGAGAAATAATGGTTCTGAAGAGATAGTTTAAAGCTTCATTTGTACGAAGGATAATAAGGTCTGATTCTCAGTAAGAAATGTATACAGCATTTGATTATATTTACTTTCATACAGCTAATATCGCACCAGGATTTGAACCTTCTAGTGAGAATGGTGAGATAATTTATTAAATCATCAGCGTATTTTTTTGACTTAAGAAAAATATTTATTACTGTCATTCATGAAGAAAACAAAGAGTAGTGGACCTAAAATGCATCCATCGAAATTCCATGTATCGATTTGTTAAAAAGCCTTTAATTAATTCAATTAAGTCGTTAATAATACTATATTTGAAGAGTTTTGCAATGAGAATACGTTGATTTATTCAGCATGGAGTTGTTAATACAGTCAAACTACTGTCCAAGTCATTTGTCTAAAATAGCAGGTTAGTTTCGATTAATCGAGTAAGTACGAATCCTATTTTATATTTACTTCTTCAAGTATTTTAGTAGTTAAAAACAAATACCGTAAATTTTCTTACCATTTAACCTAACGAACTAAATAATGTGTAATGTAATGAGCATAAAAAAGTAATACCCGGCATCTGATATCCATACCGTAGAGCATTGCCATGGTTGAGATAAAATCCTTGCCTTGCTGTGACATATCTCCCCAGCCATGTAAGCATATCGATGGTAGCGCTACGTGTGAAGGAGATAACTCAGTTATCGCCAAAGGAACGTTTTAAACCTCAAACAACCGTCCGCATTCTTTCACCTCGCTGGGAAATTGCAGCACTCCCCCAACACGCGCACCGTACCGTGCTGTTCGATGCACAAGCGAAACGATTATCTCGGCAGAGCAGTTTGTTCTTCGGTGGCTTTTTCCCTCTCCGCACGGTAGCGGTACAATTTTCCCAAGCGGTGGTTTGCCACGGGTTTTTCATCAACCAGCATGGTGCAATGTGGGTTTTCTGCACCAGTGAGGTGCTGCTGCTAGTATGGGTTCCCACCGACACTCCCCGTCGCTGGAACCGTCCAACTGTCAATGGGAACATGCTAGAATGTGAGGAAAATTTAACCGATCAACCGGAAACTGCTCGCATAGATCAGGCAGATCACCCGTCGGGAATGTGCAGATGGTGTGGCGTAAGGTAAAATGTCCAACGCTTTGACAGCAGCGTTCGGTGAGCGGTTGCGGAAACGTCGAAGTGTAGCGGGTATGCGTTACCGTTGGTGGGTTTTAAAATTGATATAAATTGAAAATTGCTATTTTATACCTTACCAACCAGCTGCAGTGGCTGATACCGGGATGCAGCCCGTGCTCGAGTCACTATCGGTGGTATCGGTGTCCCTGTGGCGGGATTTGCAGCTCTTCAATGGAAAACCCACCGAGCACGAACACGGACGCCACCGTGCGCAGTACGAACTTTCCCATGCAAAGACAAACGCCCTGCAAAGGGACGAATAAAATGCGAGAAAATGTGAGCAGGGCCGAGATTAAAACAACCAGACAGAATTGAGTTTCATTCATTTGCTATTTTGGTGGGATGGGAGGAGTTCAGGAGGCAGGGTTTGGTTGGGTGCGTGGGTTCGTGATTGATGAGGTTTTTCCCGAGATGAGTTTTCTCGGTGGAGATAGTGGCGACCAGTTAACGTTCACACTATGCCGGGCAAACGGTGATGCCATTACACCTCTTCGGCACGTTTCAATGGCCGTAAAAGTAAGCTTTTTCACGACATTCATTGACAACCATGGCGGTGTAGTGAAAAGTAAACTAATAATTGGTTTAATTCTTTTTTATTGGAATTGGAAAGTGAATAAAAAGCACGCAACAATAGTGTAAAAAGTTGATGAAACAAATTGCGATAACATTTGAATTTATGTTATCCATTCTTTATTTGTTGTTGAATAAAAAGCAAAAAATAACCAAATACAAAAAATGGCAAGTTATTATTCATATAATTGATTTTCTGTTTAATTGGAAAAAGTAGCGAGCAAATGAGGATTTTGCAGAACTGTGTCATAATACTTTTGGTCCAATAACCACGGGTAGCCTTGCTTTTCTTTTGCTCCATTTTATTAACAACCATCCAATTAATACCTTGGAGACCTACCAACTGCACCATGCACCATCACATCGTCAATACGGTGACCGATGTCATTCGATTGCATCATCATTTCGTTACAAAACGCAAAAATGTTTCAGATTACGCAATTTTGTGTATCGCTGCGCGGTCAAATGACGATGTTGCAGGTAACATAAAACTGCACGAACAAACAATGACACCCAAGTGCATTTCGTATAAACGTTGCTGCCCCTGCACATGGACAATAAATATAACAACCAACAGAGACTTTCCAAATAAAGCCAAATAAATGCATCTACTCGGAAATTCGCTTAATGAATTCCCGTGTCAACGAAGCACCAACCAAATGTTACGGGGTCTTCTTCTTGCCGTGGTTTCTTCGAAAAAACGTGTGACGCTTAATGGAGTGAAAACTGACAACAAATTGGATTTTTCAGTCTGGGTGTGGGTGTTTTTATTATTTGTTTCATTTTTGTGAACTTCAGGTCGTAGTTTTTTGTGTAGCGTGGTTTTATTTAAGCTGATGGAATCCATGATGCGATTGCTGTCCATTTCCAACCAGAGCGAACGAGTTGAAATATGGGCGACGCAAAAATGTCAAAGGATTCTTTTTTATATGTACATGGGCCTTTATTCGCGCACGTTGATGGGCTGTGATTCGGTTTGACATGATAAAAAAAGACATCGCAATAGATTAATGAAGATTGTAATTTATTAATTAACTTTTGAATAAGTTCATGATTAACACGTTATCGTTGAAGTGGTGCTAGAGAAAAGATATTGCTGTATTCAGTGCAATTATTAACTATACCTACTGTCTCATTTACATTTTAATCAATAAATATCCTTTTTACCATTTGACTTCAGAACAATTTTACATGTGTTAAACAGATCAGTAGGGGATGAAATTTTGTTATTATTAAACAAGGATAGGTAGGATGCAACTGGTGTTCCTCCAACTCTTTTCCATACTGTAGAATAAGAAGGAGTTACAAACCTTGGAAGGTAGCCATCAGTGCCTCGGTTGTTGTTGAACTTCTTTGTACATTTGGTATGTATGCAAAATGTTGCACTACATATTTGTATCTGGGTGTCTGTTATTTGATGTCAAATATCCAGTACTACTGTTTTGATAAAGTTGAGCATGACGCTCGGATTAAATATCGAATGATTCATTCATAGTTTTGGCTATAGACAGTGGTTTCTTCGGCATATGCACTCAAAATGTCATCCCTATCGTTGCATATTCCTTCGGGCTTTGTGAGAAGTGAATATAGGGTATTGAAATAAATTTACCACCGATCACCTTATCTTACGGAACGTTAGAAAAGGACAGGATCCGCTTCTTTAAGACGCATTTACCCAGAGGTTTTGGTTTTGATTTTTTCTAGAATCCCATGCAATCTCAATTTCTCGAATTATTACAGAACCTTGCAAAAACATACAAATTTAGAACCTTAGGAAAAAGAGAATAAGAAGATAATAGTATGACGAAATATTTAAGCATCGAATTAAAATATTAAAATATATCGCTTATTACATATTCCTCCAAGCTATGGAAATTTATATCCAACAGTTCTTAAAATGTGTCACATGCTGTTAATAATTCATTTAAGGCGTGTGCATTATTTATTGGATTGTGTCACTCCCACGAATTATTGTACCTTGTAAGGGAATGTTTTTCTTTCCCTATTCGAATGGGAAAAATAACTTTTCTAACTCTATTTATTGCATATTCCTTCGCTGCACTACGAGTAAATGATGCCGAGAAAAGCGTAGCCCACGCTCCCGAACTATGCCACAACTTTCAGCTGATGGTGCTGCCAGTTGCACCGTAGTTGATAACGAAGTTGACGAAGTTCATGCTTCCTCATTGATAAATTGAATCATCAGCACTGCCAATGCGAAACGATAACTTTGCCACTTGGGGTTTTTAAATAATTTGCAGCCCCCGGTCCAACAACTTTCCCTCCCCTTCGCGTCGGACGAAATCAACATTCCATTCTAGTGCAGCATTACAAAACGATGCGTTTGCGGAGTGGAGTCCGGACTGACAAGGCTAGTGTTGAATAACTTTTTCCTAGCTGTACCACCTCCCAGTAGAATCAGTTGTTGCTCTGGTCAGAACGGACAGCTAGGAGAAGTTACTTCGGCGGAGTGGTAAAGTTTCCCTGCAAGAAACATAACCCGGCATTGCTCTGGTAGGACCAGTTACTGCGCTTGACAGCTCAATACTACACAGTGTAATAGAATAATAAGCAAGCTAAATATTTCCTTTTGTGTGCATAATTCCTGTAAGTTATGTTATCACCTGATAGTTGCGAAGTTTTAAAAATATTTCCTTTTGTGAGAAACATTTAATGAAACAGAAAAAAATGTATTAACACTATTTTTTTCTTTTTCTTTACAGGAAACGAAACACTAATTCCCTCAGCAAACAAAAATACATTGCCAATCGCAGTACCACTAAAACTGACCGTAGTTTTCATAAAACATGTTTTTTAAATAATTTAAATTTTGTTAACAAACTGTATGTTTAAACAAAGGTTCTTTTTTTATTTCAGTTTTATTGAATTTGTGCGATAATAAAAAATATTTGCGAAAGTAGTTGTTTAGCAATGTGCAAGTAAATTCAAAAAGTTGTGTTTTAAAGAATTTGAGCAAAGAAAAGATTATACTGGTGAAGTGGATGTGTAGGTGTGTGCAAATAGCATGGAAATCGCCAGTGTAATGGATAACATGATGAAAACCAGCATGGGGCTCCACGATGACCGATCAAGTCGAAACAGCAACAGCAGCAGTTCCGGTAAGTGGCGGTTTCTATTTCAGCCATTTTCTGATACATTTTTCCTATAGACAGTAACGGTAAACATGTAACCGAACGCTTCTTTAACTACATTCAAGACACATGAAGTTTGCATAACGACTTACGCTAAAAGGGTTTTTATGAACGTAAAATAGCTTGTCCATCATTCCTTTGCGTATCGGGGCCGGCTACGGTATATAATGAGCAGCTCGGTCCTAAATTTGTCTTGTGAACACCTCACGTTCTTTTGTGCCCACACGGTCCCTTTTTTACTCCCAAAAACTCCCCGAAACCGAACAGAACGGGGTTTTTGCTTACAGCCGGGCAGCGGTGTAATGAAGCCATCCCGCCAACAAAACGGTGCTCCAAAGGAGTTAATGCACATGTCGTTATGCCACCTGTGTGCGGCATCCTCAAAGGCAACCCGGCGACACTCCAATTTGGAGCTCATTCAAAATGTAGTAAACCCCTCCTGGTGTACGGTGGTGCACGGTGCATATTTGCTGGGAAAGACCAAAGCACCGCCAGGAGTGCATTGCCGTATGTTTAGAAGGCAAGGCGAACGTAACAATTCGTTCACACGAGACTCCCGAGACAAAGTGATGCATTGGTGCAACGTCCGGGGCTCGTGTTGCCGTGTACACCGGTGTACCATATGCCAGTAGAATGGTTCGACATTGTGCTCAGGTGGAGTTGCAAATTACGAGATGTTCATACGTTGAGTGCATTTCCTACTTTTGCACTTTTGGCATGAGCAGGAAGCAATTTCTGGGCAGTGCTGTAAGAGATATTGGAACAGCATGTTTCTAATGAGTTCTGGAGCAAAAGCAACCGTTCTTGAATTAACTCAACTAAATTAAGGCGCGCTAAGATGCTACGCTCCACCTGCTTAGCTGAAATTATAAAAAATATTTCTTTGCAAACTTCATTCCCTTCGCTAAGCATGTGCTAGCATTAAACGGGCTTCTGGAAATATTTGGAATACAATAAATCCAATGAAATCATATTTCTGCACCAAGTAACACGTTTCCAGAGTTCCAGTAACCATGCGCGAATTGGTTTTCACTGTCTTCAATCAAGCGAAAATGATAATTAAACCACGAAGGAAGCACGGGAAGGAAGCGGACGGTTTAATTATACTATTACCCCACGGCAAGGACTGAGATTGATATTGCCTTCTGTTTGACTCGGGCAACCATTCCGGAATACTACAAACATTCGCTTCTTCACCCTCGAGCGCTGGATGTTCAGGATTGAGCGCTTATTATTATGTTATTCCCAATTGCCTCCAACAACGATGCGATCGTTTTAGTTGTGCTCGAGTGCTAATGCATGCATTAGCACAGCACTCGCAGTTTATCTCGAAGCCAAAAATCAATTCCAATCTAAATTTAATGCCTGCTTGACGGCATCCGGATCAAACAAAACAATTTCACCCACCCACGTGTGTGTGTATGCGTGTGTTTTGGAGCATACATATTAAACGAATTACGTTTTTGGAGCATAAAACAATGGCAATAACCTGATGACATGTGATGATTACAAACGTATTCTTTTTTTTTTGTCGGGGGGAAACGTTTTAACATAACGTAATAAAACTTATCGCCTACCTCACGATAACGATGATGTTTATGGCCGGACCGGAAGATGAATTATTCCAATCGGATCCATCATCACTCGTGTAATCGTAAAACTGTAAGATGAATGGTGTTCGTCCGTCGCAAGACGCACACCTTCAACTTGCATCGTTACGGTGAGATGCTAAAGCGATAAAAATATGGACTCTAGCTGGATGGAAAACAAAACACTGAACACAACCGGCAGCAAACAAAAACAGGAAAAAAGAGCTCTCATTCGTGAAGCCTGCACTCTTAAAGGTCTCCGTTTGGGATCAATTTGAAGCCAATAAAAGAAGTATTTTTATGGCTGAGCAGTTTATTCCGGAAGTTATTTTGCGAAAGCGGATCATCGTAATGGAGGCAGAGAAACAAGCGCAGCATTGCTCGGCGGACTGAGCAACGAGAAATCGAACGGCGCGGCGGTTCGGCACAAAATCTGAAGGCCGAGCGGAGGATTTAATGGACAGAATATCCATACTTGAGGGCAGACCGACCGGAACCCTCGTCGCTGTCGCTGATGGTACTACGCTCTGGAGGTTTATAAAGTTTGCAGAAGAGGGAAAGTTGTTGGATCTTGTCCCGAACCTCTTCGGCCGCATCTTTACTCCCCCTTCGGCAAGGGGACGAAAGATAACCACCCTTGATTAATCCAATAACAGGATTCCTACGCCGATCCATTGGCATATCATGCTCCAACCTACTGCACTTAGTCTTAGTCTTTTTCGCTTCGAAGGACCGATTTCCTTTTTTCGATCGAGAATCTCAATTCTAATCCCACGTGTTGGAGACGGAGTCGATTCTGTATCGATCCGAACACCACCAGCATATCGACGTGTACGTCCGTCCATTTTCTTTCTTCTTCTAGGCTTCTGTAACGTTCAAATTCTTTTGCTTCTATCGGACCTAGACATTTGATGAGATTCAATGCGGGAACGTTGGAGTTGGGTATGAAATATTATCTGTACCTTCATTCAACGCCCAAATTGAAACCTTCAAAGTGCAGCAAATATATCTTGTCAGGAGTGATTGATTCTAATGGTAAAACCCAACCGTATCGTGATGACGTCTATTTAATTTTTATCTAAAACACTTACGAGCAATCAAGCTGCATTATTGGATGCATTTTATTTCTCAAACCCCTCAAATTTAAATAACACATCATATTAAATAAAAGCGTGGTAAATGTAATTCATAACCTCACTCAATGCAAAATATGGTGAAACCAAACAAAACAACCCGCATACCTTTTATTGCTTCACCGAATCGGCTATCTTTTACCGCGATCGCTGGAAGGATATGTAAATGTGGCTCGATTGTTTCGCTGAACGCTGCAAACCACAGAAATAGCTTCCATTGATTATGTTGTGCAAAATTTATTCATTCGTTGAAAAAAAACCTTACAACCGCAGGGTGACCGAATCGATGCGAAACAAAGAGCTGCAGCAAAAATAAAGTGGTACGAGCACGTTTACATAGCCCGAAGAAGCAACAAAATCCCAAACAGGGCTAGAGGATTTTGGGCAAATTCTGCAAACGAAAAGAAAAAAACATCAAATACAAACGATTGCTCTCATATCCGCTGCGGAACTGAACGCTTTTCTGCGTCAAGCATGAATGTTTCCGATAGCATGTCAAATCAGTTGGACACGGTGGCAAATTTTATTTTGGTAGCGCTGTCCACTTTATCGGAGCAACGATTTGTTTTTTTAGGATATCATGGATATTTTAAGCTTTTATAAGTTTCACTTCCCAACGAGAGGTATACGTTGCCGAAGGAATAAGGAAGCAAAGGAACTAAGACAGTTAAAAGCGCTGTATCTACGATCGGTTTCTATTTTTGTATCCATTTTTTTCTTTGAATTTCGCAAAAAAACTTCTCCACCGATACGTAGCTCCAAAATATTCTTTTTTCTTTTCCTTACTTTATGGGAGGCATTACAATTTCTCATTACATGTTGAAACTAAATCTTATAGATTTTAGAATAATCAATCAAGCATACAATTATTTAATCATCCCTCCAAAGGATTTAAAGCCAAATAAACTGTGAAAAATTTCAAAAAATAAATCGTTGCTGTTTAGACTATTCAAGCCACACTATCATACGCTAAACTAATGTAATAAACAACTAAGAAATATAAAATTCAATTCAGTCAGATGGAATCGGATCATGAGGATTCAAAGTACAAAATTTAATCTTTCATCGTAAGGATGCAACTCGCAAAAACTACACTCACAATACATTTTGTTTTATATTTATCGCTATGGAAGATGAAATTTTAGTCACGCAGCATTCAGAAAATTCAATTTTTCACGACGCTACATTAAACTCGTTCACTTCCGCATGTCACAACCCGGAAATTAAATTCGACTCCATTGGCAAAACCAACACACAAACATCCCGTCATGCAGTGCGACATTCCAATAGAAAACATGATTAATACACTGCACACAACAGATGTATGCTGATTGATCCCTAGGATGGAGAAAACGAAGGATGCTTTCGGGTGCAATATTTACGAACGTCACCGAAGCTAAGCTCATGTAGCGAATAAATTATTACATTTTGACGTTTGCCTAAAGTGACGAGTATAAACCGGCGAGCAATAAATCACTCTTCTGGCAACGTCACACAAGCTCCGATATTGATAAATTTATATAAAACGTAATGAACTTTGAAGCAAAAAGCCGATTGTTCTGTTTGATTGCAAGCTCCCTAACAAAGGAAACATCAACATCACACCATGTAAGATAGCTTACTTTTAATGCTATCTTAACACATTTTAACACTGCGCACTAGTGATGGGCTTTTTGGAGCGGAGCCACCGCTCCGGAGCCGGCTCCGCTCCGACCGCTCCGGAGCCGGCTCCGACTTCAATCTGGAGTC
>KB663610.1:11435261-11486677 GCA_000349025.1 Anopheles minimus | reverse complement strand
TTTCGGCTCACGTAATGAGGGAAAGTATTGGACAAATTAAACTTTATTTTGGAAACGACGGCCCTGTCGTATTGCATACCGTTCTGGTCGCTCCTGCCACCCCTACCTTTCCGATCGCTCCGAACACTCCGACTGCTCCAACCACTCCGGTCGCTCCGACCACTCCGGTCGCTCCGACCACCCCGATCGCTCCGAACACTCCGACCGCTCCAACCACTCCGATCGCTCCGACCGCTCCGAATACTCCGACCGCTCCGAACACTCCGACCGCTCCAACCGCTCCGACCGCTCCGACCGCTCCAACCGCTCCGGAGCGTTCGGAGTGGTCGGAGCGGTCGGAGCGGTCGGAGCCGGCTCCGGAGTCGGCTCCACAAAGTACTGGAGCGGGTCGGAGCCGGCTCCGAGTCCGGAGCCGTTTTTCCCATCACTACTGCGCACGTCCTTTTCCCTGGGAACGCACACCCACACATGCCCAAAACTCGACGATTGATTCAGTTATCGAATGCAGCATTCTCCCAACGGCATCACTATGCCCGGGGACACATTCGCTCATGTACCTCATAACAGCAAAGTGGCACGTTCCACCGACGTTCGGAGGAAGCGCGCCTCTGTTTGGATTCGTACCTGTCGCGCCGTGTCTGTGCCACGCGAATGTGTGTACGTAGACCGAGGATGTGTGAACAGTTTGTTTGATTTTAGCGATGTATAAATCTCCGATGGGGGCTTCAACCCGGGGAGGCGAGACAGTTCACGGGACATCAATTTGGAACGTGTTCCGGAAAAGAAGAAACGCATGTAAGTGCCGGTTGACACGCACTCGGAATTTTACCGACGGTGCTCGTAAATTTTGCCCGTACGCTAAAGGTACATCCCATAAATGCTGCGGTGTTGCGGTTTTGCGTACATTTCAAGTTTTTGAGTTTTGCGTTGACTTATCGTTCTCCGTACAGGCACGGTTTCATGCCGGCATTTGTGCTGGCATATCGTCTGCAAATCAATATTTAACCGCATGAAAATTTCCTGATAAAGTACGCACTCCCAGGAAACGAATTGCTTGCGTTAGTGCGGTCAAATGTTCAGCGTAGCTTGGTAATATCGTACGAAGAGCAAGAATAAACCTCGAACAGGTATCATGCCATTTTGGTTAGATTAGAACAGAACACTTTTTTTTGGGGACGTTTTGCATAACATCCTGTTACGAGGAATTACTCAACGTATTCGTTGTGATGGATGTCTGCAATCCTCGCTATGAAGTGTATTAAATTGTGCTCCACTTCCCAGAAGAAGAAAGTTCCACGTTGCAATCGTTACGACCCACACGCTGTGTACGCACATAATGCAAAAAATATTATCTAGCCGCTTATCACAACGCAAGCTGTCAGAACCGGATGCCACTGTAGAATACCCTCTTCAGGGTACGCAGTGCCTCCGTACGGCTGCGCGCGATAGCTTCGTGGGAAGGAAGAGATGATTTGGAACCATATATCCACCACGGATCGTCTCGTGACATGCCCGCTGGAAGTACAATGATATTTAAATCTTTCAGTCCAATTTCAACCTGTACGAATCGTTTCCAGTACATCTTCGGGCCAAAATGCAAATCTGTAAACATATTCATCCACCCTTTCTTCCGGGTTTCAACCCTTCCAAATATTCTCACTATAATGGTGGTTTTTCTTGTTAAAAAATCTTCCTTCCCTAGCATGTGAGTTGAACCACAAAAAAACACACACTCTCAGCATATCACGACTGACGTAACGTTAAGACAAAAACGAATCCCCTTATGGAGGCGCCTGGTTGATGGTTCATGTTCCGAAATGGAGACGCATGGTCGTTGGTGATGATTTTAGAAAGAAAGATGTTATTTGAATTTATTGATACAGTTTTTTCTTTTCCGCTTTCGTTTCCAGTCGGCTTTGTTGGGCACCATTTGCCAAAAAATACCTTCTCCAAAACAAACCAAATCTAAATGATGAAGCATTCAGTGGTGGAGGTGATTTTTTTCCACGCCTTATCAAGCCCAGTCAGTGTACCTTTTACGCATTTATTTTCCATTCACGTTACGTAAATTAACGATGACTATTTTTCACCGTGCTCGTTACCGCAAGAGCTGAACCTGGGGTAGGCCCGTTAAAGCTGGGTAGCGTATAAAACAGCAGCATATAAAAAAATCCCCTTTCACCATGTTTTATCCCGTTAAAAGTGAAGTGATGAATATCAATCAGTGGCCGCTAGCGCAGCTTACCACCGGTCATGTTGCGTCCTATTACCCCTACACCGGTCAACCGCGGCGGAGCATTCTAATCAGAAAAGATGTGAAAATTATCCTCCTGCATCCATTACGGTGCTATCCCCGAAGAAAGCGGCTCGATCGTTCAAGCGCAACGGTGGCCCAAGCACGTAAAAGGATAACGACTTTGAGTGCGCGAAGGCATTGTCTAATGAAGCATGCCGAAGCAGCAGCACAGCGAAGATGGGTAAACATTCATATCGGAAAGCGCCCCATCGCGCAAAAGAAACAATCAATAAGGGTTTATGGTTGAAAACAAACATTGAGCAATTTGTAGCACAATCAAACTTCACGCTGATGGTTTTTTATTTGAAATTGCGAACGTAGAAAATAACAATATTTTACATTATGCAACCGTTTTTTTCCGCAACACATCAATTACAAGACCCATCAAGACCCAAATGACTATTTTGTTTTTCTGTTTCCTTTTCCAGGTTCGCCCACAGTAGTACACGAGAAAAAGAAAATGCTGGACATAACACGAGACAGGCCCATCAAAATTGCAGTTCGAGTACAAGTTCCTGTTCGAGATCATCCAAAGGTGTGGCACAGTTTGATTATTTTAATTTTTTTTAAATCCTTCAACGTGTATATTACTCAAGAAAAGTTATATGTAACAATTACACATTTTGAACGAATCTTACTTACAAGATTTGTGGAGCTGTAGTTAGGAACAAAATGATCAAAATGTTTTTTTATAAAGCTATGAAAATATATTTTTCAACAATATGAACTTGAGATTGTTACAAAAAGGAACAAGATAATTTGGAATTCGATCAAGAAAATCAAAATTTCTAGCAATAAAAAATATTGCTTCTCATAAGAATTCGGAACATTCAGAATTCCTTCCCGATACCAAGTAATCGATAGTTACTGACAGGCACTCCTTGCTTTTGGAAACCATTTTTCATAGTTCAACTTTGTCGGTAAACTACTTGGCCCTAAAGGAAACTCACTCAAACGGCTGCAGGAAGAAACGATGTGCAAAATGGCCGTGCTAGGCAAGGGATCGATGCGCGACCGAAAGAAGGTAAGCATCGTACCTACCCCTATCTGTCCGGTGTGTCATCGAAAGCGCTGGAACGAGCATATTGTATCGATTATTAACTCTTCCTGCCTTCTTTTGTTTCATCTTTCATGCTTCGCCCAGGAAGAGGAGCTACGACTCAGCGGTGATCCCCGGTACGCGCATCTATCCGAGGACCTTCACGTAGAAATCTCGACCTACACCGCACCGGCGGAAGCGCACGCTCGTATCGCGTACGCCCTGGCGGAAGTGCGCCGGTTTCTGGTTCCGGTAAGTACCAATACCGTAAACAATAGCGCAATGACCCGTCTTGCGCTGAGGAAGGGGATAAAGTTTTCACGCTTTGGAAGTACCACCGTCAGTGTGGAACCGTAAACGATTCCGTGCCATCACTCTGATAGCGGAATTACAAGCTGCACTACTTTCGGAACTACTTTTACATCCCTTTTTGCCACCATCGTTCACTGGGCTGGCCGGTTCGCCCGCAAACGCTGGCAAATGCTTTTAGTGGCAAAAACAGGCTAATAAAGCTTTAAAAGCACACTTAACCCTTAAAGCTGTTCACTTTGCTTACGGTTAACGGGGTTTGTGCGTTGGGTGGAAGGCAAGCGTTTGTTTGAGTCGAACCCCAAGATGTATGTCTTCGGTAGTCGTGTCTGTCGTTGCGTCTAGGGTAGCGGATACGGAAACAGCTAGGTAGGTGCGTTTACAGATCGGAAGTAAAGTCGCAGAGGGTGGTTGTTAGTGCTGGTGTTGTTTAGTTAATGTACAGTTGGATGCCGGACTCGAAATGGAAAAAAACCTCATGGATGCAGTATTATTACATCAGACGATGGTGCTTATCAGCGTTGAAGACGGTGTGGGCAGTAAAACGCTAGTTGAAGCTCAAATTAAAGTGGTTTCTTGTAACTTGCTTCCAAGGAATCGACATTAACCAGGAAAGGGAAAATGAAACAGAAACAAGTACAGGTTCATAAAACTTTTCGCTTGTGGGTTGTCGTTTCATGTCACGTTTGCTGTTTGCAGACACTCCACAGAATACTCCATTATGTTTCGGAATACCTTTTCCTTACTGAAAACTTATCGGCAATCGATTCTCTGGTACAACGTTCCGATTCACATCCATTTCCCAACCCGCTTGTATTACTCCCGGAAAGATTCCCAAAACTTTTTCCAATAAAATTTAAAGAATACAAAATAATAAAAATATTTCCTAAACTAATTTCCCGAACCCTTTATGATATCCCGTTGGAAACGATATGATTTACGCTGTGATTGGATGTAGAGATTCAAGTGCTCAAACTTTATCAATATCGATCTGGTTGCATTACTGCACAGTTTTAAATCCTGAGCTGCACAATTGTGTGAAAACTTTTTCCATCATGCTTAATAATGCTTAAGCCGTTGTTTTCCGTTACCGATCAAGTTTTCCGGTGTAGTTAATCATCTGCGGTTCCGTTCAAAAGAAGGGGTTTTAAAATCGCTCTAATAGCTCCATAGTATAAAGTATGCTTGATGAATTAATTGAAAAGATGTTTAACATTTTCGTTCAGTTATTCAGCACGTAGTTTATTATATTTATTTTAAAGAAATTTAACAATGACCGACACTTAAGAAAGATTAATATTTGTACACATCTCTAGTACTGAAATCGTCATGTGTTCTAACAGGTTCGTCTGGACTTTGAAAGGTTTGGTCGTAACTCATGTATAGCGAGAAAAAATGACGATTTAGTTTCTGGAGATAGCATAGTAATTACAATGTGTATGTTCTTCAAGAAAACATTATCAAATTACGACATGTTTTAAAAGAAATGTAAATGAGAACAAAACTGCAGCTGAGTCAAGAGTGTATTTCAGTACGAGTCCTTTGGACCATAGAGTGTTGGATTGAGTAATGGAAATCTACAAGTGATAGAGTGTCGAGAAAATCAAAGACGTAAGAACATCGCTGTCGATGAAGACATTCTTTGCCACAGACCGTTAACATCAGACAGAGTTGACATCGAATGTAATATGGAGTAAGCGACAGAGTGGAACTATTCTCGTAAAAAACACTAAAATAATTCTAGCATCCCGAGATATGAAGCGATCCCGAGGGCAACCAAATGATGCTCGCGTATGGATCGATCCAAGCTGTAGTGAAGCGGCTTCAGGCATGAGGAGTCACTTACATTTGCAGATAATCTGCGAATAAGACCCAGAGTCTATTAAAAAATTGAAGTTCTTCCAATATAATTCGGGGAAGGTCTAACGAAGGATAGCACCAAGATCCACTAGGATGACCGTTTGAGAATTTGGGAATTATTGGAGTATGCGGCCAGAATAGCATCAAAACAAGGAGATGGGTATATCGTTGCACTTAAATGTTTATTTTTCATTCAGTATCTACTTTATGCTAGTAATGGACATAATCTTCGAGTGAGACTGTATAAATGCTAACAATGATAACGAATTACTCACTATCTCATCCAAGGCTTTTTCCGCTAGTCATTTTCAAACCCTCAGCTCTCAGAATACGTTTGTGGAATTGTGTTTAATCCTCGTCGATTCTAAACGTAGTTCACCTTAGTTTTTGATCAACGAGTACGTCATTAAAACCAATGTTACAGCAGAAAATTTGCTCCACTCAATAGGTTCGGTGACCAACACAAATTTCTATTACCACCGCAGCTGAAATCAACCATAATGTTGTGATGAAAGGTTTCACCAAAACCGCTTGCACAAACAAAAATCTCCAATGCTTTCCTTGGTAAAATACGGTCAACTTCACTCGCATCGTCGGAAAGGGAAGGAGCCACGGCGGTCGGGTACGATTGCTTTACCAATCTCAAGCTCCAGACACACTGGTCACTCGATTTCATCCGGTTTTGCTCGGCGAAGGATCATATCAAAGGAATCCATTTAAATTGTAACATGAAATGCGTAAGGCTTTCACGTCGCGCCATTCCCACCGTTCTTCCACCGGTCGATTGTTTGTCGCAGCCGTTAGTGCGCTTTTATTACCGATCCTAAAGGTTACAGCAGGGGACCAGTCTGTGTGCGAACTAGCAAACAAGCAGGGACATGATGCCGAAAATGAAATTTGCCGAACAGGCACTTTTCATTCTTCGTCCCACTAGGGCAGATGCCTTTCCGTATGCTGGCGGGAAAGAAAATGGAAAATGTGTCCGCAGAGTCGGGGGATTCGTTTGTGCGGGCCACTGTTAGATTATGGAATAACATTCCAGAACGTGAAAAGATCTGCAAGAAGCTGACGGCCGGTACCGAGAATTGAAAACAAGATCCTAGAGCGATGTCATACGTCCTAATGACAATTGTTAAATGGCTTCAAGATTTCGAACAGTTCTTAACGGGTCACCGAACATTGTAAACATTGGAATGTTAAATCTAATGTGGCAAGGTAACAAATGGTGTTTCCGAAGTCATCAAAACACGCGCACCCGTACGGATTTTCGTAGGTAGGCTAGTTTAATTCAAAGTGAAAATTTGGCTTGTTCTACGTTTCCAATTAACTCCTCGATTCCAAGTTAACGGTACGCTGACTTAAGCAAAGGACCTTTTTCGTGAAACAATCTGTAGATACCAGCAAGCCTTTTTGGTGATGTGAAGCCAGCTTCCAATGGTCACCTTTCGTGCACAAACTTTGTTTGATGCCGTACCGGAGGTTGTTTGTGATCTGCCAATGAAAAGCAACCCAAAATCAATTAGCTCGAATCACTTTCTTGATCGGCTCGAAAATGGAAGCGGTTAGTTGATTGTACGGTGCCACAATTTGGTGATGGTAGGGCCTTTCGTGTGCTTTGATGTTACGGTATTACCTGTCAAAACCCTGTAACGGTAACGTTTGTTCAATCTTGTCAATTGTACCACCGAGGAGATCTTTCTGCGGGAGGTAACGCTACCGGAATGTGGGACCACAAAATTAGAAATGAAGAAAAGATTAATTTTAAACCGGTGCAAATACACAAAGTCACAGCATTCCAAACATTCACCGACGTTACCCGTAACCAGGGCGTCAAAACTCACTTTGATCGTTCCCTCGTGTGAGCTAAATGTCACACAAAGTGTACCATGCGAGAAGAAATGTGCCCGAATCCGTCACATGCGTATGTCTGACTCCGTTTCAAAGGCGAGACTCTTTTTGCCTTTCAGCAAACCGTCAAATGACACCCCAGCAAGACAATGCATGCCAGGTCATGCATTTTAATGCAGCGCAGAAGCTGTGCATTTTTGCGGCAAAAGTATCCTTTCGGGAAATCAAAACACTCAGAAAAACGTACAGCCGAACCGTGCAATGCCAGTCGGAACCGTAAAAGATAGACTGTTGTGGCAGTGGCAATGCGTCGGAAAACATACCATCAGACGATGGCTAAATCACATTTCCACCTCATAAATTACGCCTCACGACGTCAGAATGGCAAATCGTTTCAACGACACTGCGAGCTATCTCAGTCGGATGGGACATTGTACAAACGGAGCGTACTCTACGTGTATGTGTGGTTGCACATTGACTGGATGAAAAAAACTTTACCACGCAGAAAAACTATACCACCATTTTATTGCGTCTTTGCCTGTATGCTGGGCCATTTCCAACTGCAATGAAATATGGCGTTGTTGATGAATTGTTGATTTAATGAGAAACTTTTTCGCACGAAATGTTCATGAAGATTTGGAAGGTGATTCTTTACTAACACCGTTTTGTTGAGCTCAGAGAACGTTTCAATATTAGTTTGAGGGTCAGCTTAAGAAATGTCCAGACCATTGCTAATATTTGCATTCAACCAGTAAACCCACCCTTCAGACCTTTGCAATTTCTCGGAAGAAGTATTTTCTTTGTCCATTTCGTCGTAAATTAATGGCTTTGCAGGAGAATCGTGCAGCGGTGTCACATAAATTCCAATTAACTGGATTAGCTGCCTGTCGGCCAACTTGTGTCATTCTCAATAATATCCACGGCGTCTGGACAGTGGAGATATTCTGTGCGCCGGGCGACAGATGCACAGAATCACAGTCGTTACTGGCGAGTTAATTAATTTGCTCATAAATTCATCATCAACTGGTACCGAAATAATGACACCTGCGTGCTACGGCAAAAGCAACAATATAGCTTTAATCAATATACAAACGATGAGGATGATAAATAATCGAACATTTGTTGCTCACTCGGTAAAGGAGGGTTTCATTTTATGTGAGCTTTGCATGGCGCGAGAGTATGGATTATGCGCGGTTCTTTAAAAGTCACCTATCGGAACAATAGGCTAACAAAACGGTGGAACACTCGGGACACGAGAGGTATGGGAACTCTGTCAAAGTTGAACGGCGAACGGTTGGAGTAGAACTGAAGTCACGGTCAAAAGAGCAAGTCATAAAGTCCTGCACGCTGCCGTTCCCTGCGGGATAGCCGTTTGAAATGGACCGCCCAGACGATGGACGAAGTGGGGTAACTCCAATGGCCATGAGGTGATGGATGCATGTTGCTACCGCTAATAAAACGGTTCAGGTGGTTTGATAAATGGCTTCCCCCGGTCAAGTCGACGGCAGATCCGGAGCCATACCGAAACGATGGACGCTAGCTGTACCGGGAACCCGAAAGTTGAAAGCGACTAATCGGAAGTGCCAGCCAACACACCATCACCATCGTCTTCTTTATCGCTTAGCATCTTACTCTGCTGGAGCCGTACTTGAGCTCAGCGGTTAGGGCGGTACGCTGTTCTTTAAGCTGTTGAGGATGGAAGCTCAGAGCATAATCACAACCCACACAAAAGCGCATGAAGATGTCATTTTTCATCCGCTCTGTGCTGTGTGCCTACCGTTTCTGACTAAATCGAAGTTAAGTACCATGGCTGGCATTAAAATGCTCCCACCCTCATAAAGTGATGATGAATGGAGGCTTCAGTCTAATTTGCTTTGTTTATTGGTTTGCAGGAAGAAATGTGTGCGTTGTAGAAGGGAAGACATATTACTTGTAATACATAAACGATTTAAACAGTCTAATGAAATCGAATGTATTTGAATTGAAGTTAGAAAAAAAAGTCCCACGTCCTAGCTTAAAGTGCTAGAAACTCACCGAGAGTTACAAAAAAAATGTTGAGTAGATTGATATGGCCAACGAAACTTTCAGGAATTACATAGATTAAAATACCCCTAACCATAAAACAAACGAATAATTACCTTCATCCAAATGTGCAATGTAAATGTTAACCCCCGGGTGTACATTAAAATGCCCAGAATGCACACATTTGCACATCGTAATTCGCTGCTCATTGAAACACAAATTACGTGCGGTATTTAAAATGTAGATTTCCTTATCCTTCGCAATCCGTATCCCGGCACGGATGGTACAAACCTCGAACGCCCGATTTGCATTATCGTGATGCTCTATCCTGCCCGGATCAACCGCACTATCCGGGCTGAAAGGTTGATGAAATACAAACCGATGCTATCGTTCGATTGGTTCACCGAGGCGCTTTGCAATTCGGCACGAACACAACCACGGAACCGTACCGAGTGCGACCGTACGGAATGCGCTGGGAAAATGAGGTGAGATATACTTCCATTCGCCGAACTCGGGTGTGGAGTGTCCTTGAGGGAAGCTTCCTATTGATGAACCTCGAGACGGAAGACTTGGAAAACTATGCCACGTGGCGGGACTGGCCCCGGAAGCGGGTATGAGGATGTGGAAGGAAACGCTTGCCTTCTGCACGTGACATTCGAATGTGCGAACGTGCCAAAATGCTTAAAGTTGTTGCTATTCAGAGCGATTTTCTTTCGCTCTTGAAACGGTATGATTGAAGAACTTCCGCGTCGGTGTACTGTGCTCCGTCCGGATTCGGAAAGAACGGAAGACTAGCTGGTCCGGTGGTCGTGACCGTACGTCCATAAGACAGAGTTTACTCTCCGATCAAGATGAGCTTCACTGGCTGTGCCGATTTATCGCAAAATCCAATTTCCAGACGCTTCAGACGCTTCGTATCCGGCACAAAACGGTACGGTTCGGCACCAAATACTGGTACTCGCGTAAGCCCGATCGCATTTCTCTCGATCTTCCTGCGAAAGAAAAAAAACTGAAATTGGATGCAGGCAAAAAAGGCATTTTATATAAATTCTCTCCTTTCTTTCGTGGATGACTTCATCTGTCTGCCGAATTATTGCTCCTTGAGTTGCATTTTTTTGCGATTAAATATTTGCAGCATGGTGAAGTTTCATTCAATTCGAGCAGGGTGCTCTACAATTTGCAAGAACAATAAGGTGGCGCTCTGTCGGTTGGAACAAATGCAATTACTGCACGTTGATTATGGTAAACTGGTCGGGCAGGTGATAGAAATTGAAAGAGATGAGGTGATGTTACATTCAAGTAAAATCACTTGGAAAGTGTTCTCGTCAATTGAATAAAGAAGCAAAAAAATTGATTCTAACGTCCAACAGGCACGGCTGAGGAAAAGATTGTGTCTTCAATGAAATATTTGAGAAGTTTGGTTCTTATTTTAGTATGTAAGCTACACAACAAACAAGTTGATATTAAATTATTCTCCTCAAGGAGATATGCTCGTATTAAAGATTCATCTGCAAAGCATAAGGATGATTGACATTTCACAGCTCATGCCAATCATTGCTCAGCTTGCATTTCTATTTGTATCGCAAGGCCGCAAATCCTAGTTCTAACTTGACTGATGTTACATTGCTGCCCTGTCAGCGCAAGTTGCTAACATTTAGCTTCCAAAATTAGCTTCCATCCGAAAGATACTGATGATATGATCAACCGCCATCGCTTACCTACATCAGTAAGATGTGAACGTACTCGCTGCAGTCGATGAAAACATAAAACAACGTGATCCGTTTCCATCCAATAGAGCACAATTATCCATTGTAATGGAGCAGCAAAGTGACGGCCCTAGTATACCGAGTTGTTCAGACGAAGTTTTGTCGCTTTTCAAGTTTGCTAATCCTTCCTCCCGGAGGTTTCCCCCTGTCACGTTCCAGTGCGGTGCCTGCGTTCCCCATTGGCACGGCGGCAAACAAAGTTGCTCGAATCGGAGAAGACGTAGAAAGCCGCCGGCATCGTAGGGGTCGTTAATTAAACAGTTCTATGGTCGCGCAAGGACGCCAGTTTGATTTGCTTTGGCTTCCAACGTTACAAATTTCGGTCGGTGGCCTTCCTACGCCAACCTCAAGTGATGTCGTTTGATGTTTGGGGAAAAAAGGGATTTCGCGGAACGAAAGGAGTAACCTCATGATGCCGGACGTAAGTTTCATCCGTGGAACTTTCGGTTGGCAAATTTAATTGTGCTATAACTGGAAGCTATTTCAAACGAGTATCGCTTACCCTAGCAGAGTTGTTTTGAAGGCGAAAAAGACAAAAAAAAATGCTTTTGCACTACAATTTGGATAATTGAAGTCCGTGCTTAGAATGTAGGCAAGGAAAATTCTTTCTATATTAAAGTTAAGGGTAACATTCTCAAAATACCTGAAATGGATGTTTGCATCTTTTTCTATTACTTCCAACCAAAGCTTAATCGCAATCTTCGAAAGGCATTCCTTAATTCCTTGCACATTCCAGCAGGAATCCAGAAGTAACAACAACGACAACAAAAAGCACACGAAAAGGCGTGATAATAGCATGCCTGGCCTAAATCTATCTTTCGAATTGCTTTTTAATGCTCCATTAGCTCGGCAGGCAGTGGATGATCAGCGTCAATAATCGTCTACACATCGTTGTTAAACTTTTCCCAAGCTAACAAACACCTACCACGCATAGCGCCAGTTGTGTAAAGCTCCTGCCTCAGGGCATAATTCTCTGCGCAATTACTCACTTACGCTCCTATCCTTCGACGCTCACCCTTCAACATATCCGGGAGCGTAATCGTTTGCTGGTGAAACTTTTCAATCGACTGCTCTGAATAGCACTTTCCAGGGACCTTTTGCAGTTGCGTGAAAAATTCCTTCATTAGAGAAATGGCATTCATGTGCGTAGTACACATTCGTCTTTGATCCATCAATGGCTTTAAGAGGGATGCTTGGTAAACGATGCCTTATTTGTTCGATCAGATAATCTATCTGTTTTTTTTTTTTTTCAGATTATTAGCTCATGGTATTTTGTATGAAAGCATGCAAGTCACACCAATTTCCACCAACAAAATGTGTGCAAATACAAACCGGTTGGAGCAGTAACCTCTCGAACTTATAATGGTAGCTTTGATAAGTTCCAGAAACACTTCGCATTGTTTTTCAATTTAAAAACTTATGAAGAATAAATTGACTTTTTATACATTCGTACATTTTCTACACTTTTTTTACAAACGGGGAAGGTTGCACCCGTTTTTGTTAGGGATTCACCATGAGTCATCCTTTTTGTTACAGTCTATACGAACATCCTGCATCGAAGCGTGACTTTTAAGTCCTTCAATAGCTTTGAAAGTTGCCATTTTGATTCCAAGGTTCTATGGCAAGATTCTACTGGCTAATCGGATTACTCTGCAGCAAGAGGATTCAAAAATCACTTCCTTAGTTTCTTCGAGTGCTTCGGGTCCGGTGGGAACCGTTTCTCTGCCATTGACGCTAAAGGCATGCCACCGTAGAGTGCACTTCCGGGTGAAATGCATTTAGCGGCCGTACGGTACCGTTCAACAACGCTAAGCAAAGCGCCAAAGCTTAAACTGTCAGCATTATAATCCGTTTATAACAAGCGAAAGGATTTCGGAATGCTTCATTTGCAGTTAATTCGAACGAAAGCCGAGCATCTGTGGCAGGTGTAATCTTGGAATTGCTGTTTGGATTTATGAGTTAAAAATAATATTACAACATTCTAAGTGGTAACAAATTAATTCAATTTATTAATGGCATATGTCTTCTAGAAATGTCATTTCGAAAATTGGAGAAAGACTTGAAAATTCAAAGAAAATGTGAGAATGTGTACCAGGATTTCCCCTTGCTAGAGGAAACTTATTTTACTATCTCATGGAAACTGCGGTTTTTTGCAAAAGTAGGAGCAGTATAAAATTGAGGAAAATTCGGAAAGGTGTGGATCCATTCTCGTTGAATAAAAACCATCCATTCTGTATGACTTTACTACCAGTAATGTCATGAAAGAACTTAAGGCCGTTACGACTGCACAGTTGACCCCAATTGCATCGTTCGATCAATGGAAAGAAAAACCCTTCTCATACCTTTAGGAGTATTCTCTCGTAGCTGTAAAAATTAATGTGTACTGCTAGTGTGAAACATAGTTGGAACAGTTGAATTTTACCAACAAATCAAGCCATTGAAATGAGTTACGACCGTGCCCTGAATTGCCTACTGACTTTTCACAATCCGTGCCTGCATTCGTTGTTAATATTCAATCTGTTTTTATTGCTTACCCTTAACAAAAAACAAAATGGGAACGGCTACAACATAACGGACCGAATCTATTCCGTGCCAGAGCAATTGCCAGTAGTTTTTGTATCGCCACAGACAGACCGTGTACAGCATCCACCTTCAAACGCACAATGTTGAGGGTGACAGAACACGCCACAGAACAATTGGTTGTATCGTGTGCTCGGCGCTCACAATCCATGATAAATGAAGAAAGGATGCAGAGAGTGCAACAGAAACTATCGTAAAAGAGCGTACGTAGCGTGAGCTACCCCGCCCGGAATGCTAAGTACGATACTTGCCCCGCCACTCAAAGGTAATGGCTTCAACTTGTCACAAAAACTGGTACAATTCATTTGCATATTTTATAGAAATATGCCACGGTAATGGTACATGCAGACCGGGTCGCGAGTGTACACAGTGCTTTGTGAAGCTGCACATCCGCTGTAACTTGGGCGGGAAGAAGAAAGAGCGAAAAAAACGAACACCAGATCGTTCAACCACACTCCTTTTCTTCACGGAGAAGTGTTTGGTGACATTTGCATGATGATATGCTATCCGGTGTATGCTTTCGTCGCGCCTGGCGATGTTTTATGCAACCGCCGTCCGTTTGGGTGCTGGGAAACACAAAAAATGCATCGCCCGTGCTGTAGAGCCTGCATGGGACTGTGTTTGCAAACGCCACCTTCGCCATTTATGCTGAGTTATGTTTTCTTTGCGTCGGTTAAAGGAAGGTTTTTATCGTTAGACACAGTTGGGTGAAAAATGAATGCTAATAAGACAAATTGTCCTCTCTGCTTGTCACCTGATTTAATGCAGTTTCACACGGCTTTTGGTGGAAGGGTTTTAATACACTTTTTCCTTATTATCGACAACCGGCTAGCAGTTAAAAACTTATTCCATACTTTGTCCTATACTCTTCAGGATTACCATGACGATATTCGGCAGGAGCAAATGTGGGAAATGCAGGCATTAAATTCACAAAACGGTAAGCCCCTTGAGCGTTCTCATCCCTAGCAATATCTCATTTTCTATCCGGTGCACCCATAGCGACCAGTAATCTAACCTCAGCCCACGATAACACGCTCAACGGTGGCTGTGGCAATGGTCTCCCCACTAACGGCATGAGCATCAGCAGCAGCGGAAGCAGTTGTAGCACCGGAAGCACCGGAAGCACCACCAACGGAACGAACGGCCCGCTCAGCAACGGTACGGGACTGAACGGTGTGGTCAGTGCTGCACAGGTCGTCTCCAACGGTGTCACTGGGCTCGGGACCGGAAGCAATGCGTCGGCCGCCGTTGGCGTCGGATCGGAACTTAACAGCAATGGTACTACGCAACCATCGTCCGTCGTATCGGAACTGCAGCATGTGACGAACTCACTCACGGTGAGGAACAATTCTGCAACGCTTTCCTACCCATGTAGGGCTTTTTCTCACGTACCTTTGTGTGTGTGTGTCTTTTCTTAACCTTCCAGCACCATCAACACCACCATAATCAGCAACAACAGCAACAACAGCAGCAAACGCAACATCATCAGCACCAACAATCCCAGAACCAGTTCCTTTCGAGCGATGCGGACATGAGCAGCCTCCTGCAGCCGATGGACGTGAACATGACGTCGGCAAATCATTTTGTGAACTGTAAGCACTCGAATATTGCAACCCTGCAGTAGGTAGCTTAGGGCTAACACAAACCAGCAGTGGGAGGGATTAAAAGTCTGTTTGATCACCAAAAGTTATCCAACAGTCACGGACCTGGAGGCTTCCACTTTCCAGATAGAGTAACGCCATTAAAGGCGAACTCTGGTGCTTCGTACAAACGCCTTCAATAAGCCTTCGGTTCGTAAAGTCCCTTCATACGCTCATTTACTATGAAGATCATACGACCCACACACACACACACACAAAACGCACACACGACACGTTCGAACAAGCAAAACCCTGACAGTAATTAATGTTTTGCAAAAGTTGTGCAACGCTACCACGCTAAGCCCATCTGTGGCAACGTTTAGCTAAAGTTTTTTTTTATCACCTCTGCCTCCGCCGGTTTTTCGGAGTGCCAGTAATGTAGCTTTAAGGAGTAATTCGCCCTAGAATGGGGAAGCAACACATGCGGTCCGGCACTGGTTCGTGTTTTTTTTCCTTACCAATTAAACTTTTCTTCTCCGTAGCCTTACCTACGAGTGACCTGGAAGCGCAAACGTTGGCGTTCGTCGAATCGGCCAATGCATTCCTGCATCCGGCGTTGCGCGGCGTGAAAGCCGTCAGCTTAGGTAAGTTCACCATGGATGAAAAAAAAACACTGAAAAAAAGAGAGGAAAAAATCAAAAAGTAATGAGAAAAAACTCGAAAGTCAGCTAGAACTCTACGGAGAGATGCAGAGAAAAATCCTGAATTTCCCAACTGACCCCTATTCAGGAAAAGCGTGATAGCAAAGGGGTGCTGAAAACGGCATTGAAGTTGGGTGCCGTTTAATTTTCACCAAAGTATAAAAAAAGCTCATACACACCAACCAAGAGTGATGGTGTTTCCCTCGCTTACCGACTCCATTCCTATTGTGAGCTTTTTTTTTTGTTCGTGCCATTAAGGTAGAGCAGAAATAATGGCTGAGAAAAAAAAACTAATTCACCCTGTTTGTCTGTGTGTGTGTTTTTTTTTTGTCTTTTCCATGCTTCCACACGCTGCAGCACGTAAGCGGCCCCTGCTAGGAGGACCACGATCGACCATGAACCCCACCAAGCGCACCGTGATGACGCTGATTGCACGTGCACGCACGGCCCAAGCCCTGCACGGTTCCCGAACGGCTCAACCGATTGGCGAGTAAGTTCCGCAACAAACCGCACCGCTGTTCACCCATCGATGTTTTTTCCCCCTCCACAGTGCCCCGCTCCCGCTTCTCATGCTTTCCAAACCCCAATTTTCCCGGGCATTTTTTTTTTCTTTTTTGAGCTTTTTATGTATGTGTGTTTGTTTTACATCTATTATGGTTGATTATTCCGCAGTGGACGAAGCGCAGTAGCAGTGGAAATGTTTCGCGTACATCTCGAAATTATGGCGCAAAAGTTGTGTGCTTTACCTATTGTTTCGGGGTTTGCCTTTCATCCGCGTTTCCGATTACGGAACGGGCGAAGAAAATGCTAGCGCCTGAATGCACTAATTATTCACATGAGCAAATTGAACGGACCGGAAATGGCTGGCTGCGACTCACTCAGTGGGGTAGAGGATTAGGCATTGGAAAAATGAAAAATCGTGCACCTGATTCCATATGGCATTTGGGGAAGCGCACCCTTTTTTTAGCTGTGCCTGCCTGTGCACATATCCTAACAACGTTCCATTTGCGCCTAGCATCATGGCGCAATCCGAATGGGAAATTAAAACTACGTTAATTGCGCTTGTATCGGAAGCTGTATTCCATTTTTTTGTTCATTCCGCTTGAATATCCTCACTACAACCCCAAACTCCCCAACCGGAGAAAACCACCAAAACAAAGCCGTACTAACTGCACTGTGTGTCATCCTCTATCCCAGACCGATACAGGTGATCACATCGCCGCTCATTCTACAACCACCGCTGGATTTACTGCAGCCAAATGCGAGCGCTGGCGTGGCCAAAGAAAACATTCTGCAGGGTGCTTAAGGCAACCGAGAAAACACTGGCGAAGCGTCTAACGAAAGGTGTGTTTGTGTGCAAGTGAGTGCTGGATTGGTTCATTCCCACCATGGTGCTACGTTAGCAGGAACATGTGCGTTTGTTTTCAGTTCTGATTTTAATGCTCCACACCAACATTTACGTTGTGCTGATGGTTTACGGCACAATCAACACGTTATGCCTCATCAATCAATTGATACATGGAGGAAAAATGGGCAAAGGATGATGGCGGAACATCTTTTTTTTATGTTTGCTATTGCTAGGAAAACCTTTTTCCGCAGACGATACACGGAGTAACTTTTGTCAGAAATACGTTTAAAATCGTGTACCACCATTAAAGATATAACAATCTCACGTGCAAGAAGGTGAGTCCCAGTACTAATACGATTTATGCTTTAAAGAAATTTGTAAAATACACATCAAAGTGTTACGTTACCACATTCATCAAGAAACAGTAAAACCCACGTAGGCTTAATATTGACCTTACCTGATTGATGGCTCTATTTCGGTCCAACAACGAGTAATTTGTCTGGCTGTTTGACCTGCTTGTTTTACTATTCCGGAAACGTTCGGAAACGTGACTTCAAGCAGCCTAGTTTTTTGAAAAGTTACCGTTCCGGCACCGTGCCATATTACTTTTGCTATTGATTTAACTCGTAGACAATGAGGTTTGTTCCATCTCCGATGATACGTCAATCCGATTTGTTCCAATGTTTAGAACATTGCCCTTGAAGGGATAAAGCATAGAATCGAAGAATTAAAGTCTCGTTGTACCATTTGCTTTAATAAAAGCATTCATACTTTGAATCATTTTGAACCTGTTTTTTATGTTAAGTTTCCTAGTGGTTACGCAATGTTCCCCCATTAGTGTATTAGCACAATAGAAATTTTGTAGCTTACTTTGTTTATGCTATTGCTTGTTGATTAAAATCTCTTTAAAAATGAATTTGATTGCCTTAACACACACAGAATATCGAATATTTGTGCTGCTCAGAACTCTCAACATAACTACCAACAGTTGGTGGTATTCAATGTGGCAGGGAAAATAAATATATCTCCACTCGTGACAGAAAACTCGTGACGCTGGAAAATGTAAAACAGCTCCTTTGTGTCGTTCTTATCGCAGACCCATTGACTGGAATGTATTGAAATAACAAAAGCTTAACGCATGAAAGATCGAGTCAGTCACGTGGCAGTGCAGACAGATGAGTACTTTCTCAGCTGACAAATCAGAAAGGCACGTGACGTGCTTGAGATTTTTGGAATATGTTTTTACGCGTGTGTGCAAAAATGCCCAAAATCGTTCGATCGAAATAAATTGTCTGATCGGGTACACGAGTAATAATTTTCCGTGACATTTGTGGATTCAATAACGCTTCGATCACAATGCAGATTTTTTATTTATTTCGTCAACTTTATGTTGTTTTTTTTTGCAAACTTTATTAACTTTCTAGCGTGTTGAATGAGCAAAAATTATTTTATTTGTAATTATATTGCTGTGTTTACACTAGAACATCCAGGCTTGCATAAATAAATATAAAACATTGCAAATATTGCACTTAATTTAACACTTTTTTATATCAAACTTTTTTCTCTCTTCCAGATTCTACTAACCAGTAGCGAGTAGGTTCAAAACCCCAAAAAACCAATGCCACATCATCAAATAGGACAACTCGCCCAGGAATCCTACAAACCATTGCCACCAACCAGGAATACTTGTACCAGATCGACGACACAGCGGTTTCACATTATGCATACACACTCACACAACGTTGAACCAGATGACAAAACCGTAAGTAAAGCAAATTATATATAAAGCAAACAAAAAATCACCAAACTCAGACTGCACACTGCTGCGGCATTAATCATGTTGAACGCCGATTATGTTAGTTTGTAGGGCAAAAGGCTACCGTGTGAACGTTACGCATCGACCACGGTTCTGAGCGCGATAAGATAAATAGAGAGCGACAAAAAAGAGGACAAAATTTATATACAGATAATTTATATTTGAAAATAAAAAAACAGAACCCCCTTTAAGCATCAATAATGAATTGCCATGATACATGCCATGCAGCTACTGATTTAAACAACGACAACCAAACAAGCAGAGATTATAGTAAACTACATTTTATTCAACGATATGATCAATATAATGCACCAGGGGAAGGAAGTTTTAAAACGATTTAACTAACAAGACGCTACATTGAATCCCGTTGCCCAACCGAACGCGTTTCAAGTGATACATATTTATATAAATATTTTGTTGTGAATATTGTTCGTTACACTGATAATGTTATCGTACTCTTCCCACGTATCATGCCCGTTGACACATTTTTTACGGCTTAGAGGTTTTTGTATGAAATATTTTACACACGGAACATGAACATGCACGAACTAAATAAAGTTTAACCCCAGCGCCAGTTTGTAAGATCGTGAGAATTGTCTCCAACACTAAAGGATGGCACGTAAAGAAAACGGAAGGAAAATTTGTAAACAAAAATGTTAAAATTATCATATTCATACAAACAAACAATAACACATCACAGAAATATTCAGATTGAACATATACAGGAAACAAAATTATCTGTACCTTTGATTGATTAGAAAATATGAATATTCATTTTAAACTTTACGCTCAAAGAGTAGCAGGGAATGTGTTATTAATAGTTTAATCTAATAAATTATCCTATTCACTTTGCATAAAAAATACAGTAGCATGGATATTTTGAATGTAATAAAAATGGAAGTCCTTACCCCATTTCTTCAAATTTGTGACAATGTTATTTTAAAAAAAAAACGAGTCAAAGTTATTTCAAGTATTAGCTATGCTCTTAAACATATAATTATTTAAAATAAAACAGCTTGAATCGAAATGTTTTTTATAACATGTTATGCGAATTTAATTAAGAATTCAAACCCCTTTTTATATTACGAATTGAAACATGTTTTAAAAAATTGAATAGAATTGGTTATTTTACTGTCTTTCCAATTCCTGCAAAAGTGACTAAATACTAGAAAATTTATAGAAAAAAAAACTTTTTAAATAAATCTTCCATAGTTTCTTGCGATATCTAAAATTATTGAAATTGGGCAAATTTTTAAAACAAATTTCTAAATGATTGGATTATCCTAAAGCTATTCTCTTAATTTATGTATGGGTTTGATAGGACACTACAAGTAAAGTGTAAATTTTCACTTGAAATGTTCCATTGGTTCTTCGACTCAATTGAAACTGCTACTCTTTAAATTTGATATATGATAACTTATAGAAGCCACTCTGTAATTTTAGTTAGATTTTAGTGTAAATTAAACTTCTCTTTAGTATACGACCTGATCGCTTACAAAAATAAAATCAAACTGCTATTTATAACGGCGTTTGTTAACACCACACCTCACACAAACATAGCTTATCAAGGAAGGCGCTTTGCATAAAACAACTTAAAATTGCACATGATTAACACAAAACTCTTTAAACAAAACCCCCCCGAAAGTTCACTAGATGCTTACGTAATTGATACCGTTTGAAAGACACTCGTAAACACACTAATATGTAAAAGAAGTACTTTAACTGATGTCTCCCTAAACAAAAACAAAAAAAATATACGTGTTATCGATGGAACTGTCGTAGTAGTCATACTAAATCCAACAAAAGGAATTGCATGCATGCCTGTCGTTTAAACTCTATCTTTAATAAACTCAGCCAATAAAACATAGAACGTGAAGCTAATAAAGAAGCTAATAAACATGAAGCAGCTGTTCAGTAAAGCGTGTCGTGCCAAGGGCATTTCAACCCCCTCCTCGCCAGGTAGGAATCACTTTAAAATAATTAAATAAATCTCTCAATGTCGCAACAATAAACCAAAGAACGAACTAAATTTATGATACACTTATGGAAAGGCCGTGCTCATATAAAGAATGCATCAACGGTGCGGTATGCGCAGCTCGCCCGGGCACATTATAAAACAACAATTTAAACCTAAGGAAACACATACGATGGGGAGGATTAAACATGTAACGGTGGGAGTAAACGTTAAGGTAAACAAGAACAGAATAACTCAACATTCCCGATTGCAGAGTTTAAACTAGCCGAGTAAATATTTAAATTTAAATGTCAATTATCGCTAAGCAAATGCAACAGTGTCCTACAACCGTCATCATGCAACGATCTAACAAATGGCATACAGTAAATGGCCGTAGCGTAATGCAATGCAATACCACACGCATAGGGTGCACTTTTCATACCATGCACAACTGCACTATTGAACCGGCCCAACCAACAATCCCGGTTCGGAAAACTAGCACCAATTGGGCGATGAAGCTAAGCATGTTCGAAAGCCAAAACCTGAAGCAAAATTTAAGATTTAACAAAAGCAACACAAGCATAAACTAGAATTCTCAATATGTGTATGTGTGAGTGTACGTGTACGTGTATGTGTAACTACATGTAAGCATTAAAATAAACGCTCCTACCGTGACATAGAAGGTCCGGGTAGTTTGTAAACCACAAACACAAACGATTACTGCAGCTAAAAACACTAACCCACTTGGGGAAAATCGGAAAAGGATATGCGTAAACTCCAAATGACGAAAAAAAAAATAAGGCAAACACACACGAACAGACCGGTTAACGAACCAAGTGCGTAACGCTTTCAGTATGTTCTCTATTGGATACAAATGTTGATACAAATTTTGGATGGTTTTTTAGTGAAAGATGGGCTGGAAGTGGCATTGCATGTCCTGCAAGGGAGCGAGGTGTGGAGTGAAAGCATTTAAAAAGATTTTTTGTTATTTAAAAAAGAAAAAAAAACCCTAATTCTCAACGCTGATTTCCAGCTAATTGAAACAAACGTTTTCACACTCGCAGAAGGATGAAGAAGATTAGAAGAGAGCAAACGAATTGAAGCATTGTGGTTGAGAGTACACATCTGCAATGGCATGAAGTTGCGCAAAAGTTTCTGGTATGGATGCGAGTAATGTGGATGGAACACGCGCAAAACCAATGTATGCTTAAACCAATAATTAAGACGGAAGTGAACTTTCCCAAAATAAATTAAGCACTTTTGGAATGAGAAAAGTAAGCAGCAATCATGTCCCATTGTGTTGGAACGAGTATTTTTTGTTTCGACAATCGCGAAAAACAAAACTTTGTCCGAAATTGTCGTTGCAAATATTTGAATTTCCCACAGCCCATTACAGCGGAACGTTCAATTTGTTATTTGACAAATTTATTTACACAAATCACACACACACACAACACGTTTCATGACAAGTTCCACAGAATGCGATGCGTCTTGCGATTAAATTTATTCACCAAACGTTGCGATGATGATGCGTTCTGCGAATTAATTGCTACCTTCATATTCTTCTCGGTCGCTTCTCCTGGCGCGTTCCGGGGAAATGTATGTAACTTAGTTAAATAAATTTATTTTCCAGCCCACTCATTCGATCCATCGCCCGTGTTCCCGTATTCAATCAGAAGTGTGTTCCACTTCTCTGCAAGCAGATTGCCGGCGCAAAACGTGCAAACAAACGTGATGAAAAGTGAGCGCGGCGAATCTTCGAGCAGCCAGCCGAAACCTCGCCGAAGGCAAACTGTAAAATCATACAAACAAACGCAGATGAATAAAATTAAATTCATTTCTCGCGCTTAGCCGGTTTAGCCATCGCGTCCGTGTGCCACCATTGCCCTTTAGGAAGTCACTTATGCCCGAGCGCTTTGTTCACATTCGAAGAATTTCTCAATAACGCGACGCGTGCTTGTTGTAAGGCGTCGTTACAACCGAATCACCCCCCGGCACAGCGCTTGTCACGTCGTAGTTGTTTCAGCATTTATGCATTTCCATTTGAAAAATTACAAAACATTACATTAACATTGCGCACGGTGTGTCGTGTGTGAGAGTGTTCCTACTACGAATCCGTAATTTTTAATTCATTATGAATGAGCGACAAGGCGGAGGAAAACTTTTACATTACCACGCATTCGCCCCGGGGAAGTGTGGTGGGTAGTGAGGGTTGTAGGGGCAGCAATCTTTTACAAGATGGAAGCCGTACGTATTACATCGCCATCAGGTTGGACCGGTTTCGTTGACAACGGACCACACACAAACACACTTTTGATGCGGCTGACGGATGGCTTCTGTGTCCCGAATGCATATCATATATTTATTTGTCAGTAAAATCCTTCGAATGAAAATGTGTACCAAACGGTAAAAAAAATCCCGCCCATTTCGTGTATTTAGAGCACGTGGAATAGTACGATGGGGGTGCCACGACCACCCACCAACCGTGTGGGTGAATGTATAAAAAGCAACCAAAACCCTCCGTGCAAAAGAAGCGAAACGACGGAACGACAAGAATCCTTTGAGGATTGAAACCCATCGTTAGAAACAGGCACACAGCGGAACGGAAATTGAGTTAACAGTCTTGGGCACATTAAAACAAAGTGCCCGCTCAGTCGCTCCGTACCGTGTTACGCGCAAACGGTGGTTGTACGGTGGATATGATACACGCAGTACCGTAACGGGGGCTCCAATCATGACGGGTTGCCAAATGGCTTCGTCGGTTTTGCGTGCCCGCGTGTACTGCAACGGAAGCGCGCCTTCGTCACACGGCACCGGTACCGGTTGCTGGCTTGTCGAGTTTTGTTTACATTTTCATAACCTCATTTGAATAATTGTCAAATGCAATGCTCGAGCGCCCTCGTCAGCAGCGTTCGTCGGGTTTCGGTCGCACCCACGGTCGGTCTAAACCGCACGCTCCGGGTGTGGGAAAATCAAGGTATGCCGTCCCGGCAAGTACAATTTGCATGAAATGGGCAATGTGGCCGACCGGTGAAGCGTCACTGAGTAAAGTCAAATGCAGCCGTGACGTTCGTTACGCAATACCGAAGGGTCAGCGTGCTGCGGTCACAACCGGGATGGCTAGGGAAATTGCTCTCCAGACCATTTGTTTGCTCATTTACGCCTGACAATGGCGTTGGGTTGGAAAAGTTGGCAAGATTATGCTGATTCACCGAAAACGCCTCATGGTTCGATCGGTCGTCTAACGAAGCGATCGGAGTTTTTGGTTTTCGATAGTGCTGGATTTGGAAATTAAATTCTATTCACTATCGAGTAATATAACTGATAGTTATAAAGTTCTCGGGATAAGTGGTAGACATGGATCCATTTCATGATGCTTTTCAAGTTGAAGTGGAATTTTCTGGTAATAACAATTCTTGCAAGTGGCTGCTAATCTTTTTTTAAAGATTTTGGACATGACTTATGGACTTATTGCGAAACTATTGAGTAGAAGCAATTCCCGGGAATCTCCATTTAAACTCGAAAAGAATTAAAAAAAAGGTTTATTATCCAACTATCTCACTCAAAACCCAATATGAAATTTTAACATCCAACTCAATTCCATCATCATTCAATTTCAAGTTCTCAAAATCCCATCCTTCTCACTTGTTCCTGAAAATCCTCCGAATAGAGTTTCGTGGTAACGGATTGGCGACCAGGCCATCTCTAATCGACGTATTCTTCGGATCGGTTCCGGAGATGGCGGATCATATAAAGAGAATGATGATGAGCGGTCCTTAAATTGATGTGTTTCCGTGAAACATTATTTTCAGAAAAGGGTCCAAGCCTCAAACGCGGAAAATCAAATGGAAATTTCATATGTATCGAGAATAAAAATATAATGAATATAGCATTACATGAAAAGTAATTTTAATGAAGGTGAACTGGATGTAATGGTAGTAGCGTTAGCAATAGATCAATATTCACAATCGCATTCGGATCATTCCTCTGTAACGTAGAACCAACTATTCTATCTAACTATCCACAAAAAACCCAAACATTACACCTTGAAGGTGAGCAAAATAGCTAACGTTAACATCTCGCTCAGCCAATTTTTCCAATTATGAAAAGGCAAATTGAAATTTTGAAAGAAAAAACATCACACTCAATGCATGAGAACGATTGTTTCACGCTTTAATATTCACACAATGATTTTTTTTCTTTTCTAGCTAATGAATCATCAATTTTGCCATATCAGAGTTCAACCAGGAATGGCAAAATGTTGTTTCGCACTGAGCTATTTTTTGCGTTCAGACACTTGTTGCATGAAGTGTACATCGTGCGTAATTCGCAACGCTTTAGCGACCGTTTATGGAGCTCAATCCGCTTTGTGAAGTAGCAATTATGATGTGTGGTGGTATAATTTGAAAATTGTGTATTGGTAGCGACGCTTGCTTGACACTCCAAAAACGTGCACGATATCGTTACATCAAGGATGTACATACAAATACCCGAATGGTCACGCGAACAGCAACCGCTCGTTTATCGCACAAATTCATGCCACGAGAGTGCAAGTGTGTAAATTGCCCGGTGGGAGAAAAATGGCACGAAATAAACGCACCCAAGAAAATTATGATAATTTAGCAATAACTTTATTTCCCGCGACCCCGGATGAACCGAATGCACCGAGGTCACTGCCGATCAATTTGAATGATGCGCGTGAGAAAAACAACAAGTATCATCCCCTTCCTACCGACACCAATAGAACAACGCCAATGGGTTTCGCACGAAAGCGAAGCTTCCCATTGTGGTCAAGTGTTTATAAGTAGGACCACCATTAATGTAACGCTTAGTTACACTTGATTCCACCGTAAACGGATCACGATCGGGTGAAATGGCTGTTCGCTGTACGGGAAGCGCAACCACCACGCGGTGGCGCGTCGGTTTTAACGTTCTGATGGCACTAACGGCCGTAGCCTTAGCAACCGTAGCTCCGTTGCCGGTTTACTGTGCTGACAATAGCGCGAACGCTAGTGATTACTGTGATCAGTCGCTGTGCAAACCGAACCATGCCCATATCGCGTGCAACGCCACGGTCCAGTTCGGGGAACTTTGTCCCGCCGGGGCAGTGGAGCTCGTGGCCATGGAACAACCGCTGAAAGAGCTGATCCTGAAACTGCACAATGGGCTACGCAGTGAGCTGGCAAGCGGAAAAATGGACGGGTTCGCGGAAGCGGAAAGAATGGCTGTGTTGGTAAGTTTTGTTGGCGAGTGTACGTGTTTGTATCTCCGAGTGTTTTGAGGATATTAAAAGGCATTGCGCTACGAATCATGTTTTAAAGCGTTAGAGAACATTTTCTTCATGTAAAGGAGAATGTCTTCACGAACATGTCTATGCATGTTAGACAAAAACAATTGGTGCCTGTGGTCTAATGCTTTTTCAGCCTTATATTCCCGATTCAGCTTTATTGGGGTTGTTCTATCAAGGAATTGATTGCTCCAATTAGTCAAGAATGTTTCAATGCTTGTTGAATAGCAACTTTGATTAACCTCCAAACCATTCTAAAATGACTTTTCTGAACAAAACGGGGCAATTGGTCGTCCAATAAAATTTCAAAAGCAATCGAGACTTTATTGATCTATCCTGGAGCACCAGTTTCAAGAATCACCTCGAATGACCTTTACTACCCTCATGCACCTCTTCTTAACGGTGCTCTGAATAACGAATCAAAATAAAATGGTGAATTTTGCGCATGAAAAATGGGGTGGATTTACGCCCCCCCTTTCGGTCAAATGCAATTTACCACCGATCCATCAACCGACCGGAACGCTACGGTGGATGACACTTTTCAAATCACTTTTTCATGCGGGCGTCCGCCCGCCCGTTCACTCAATGGCTCAATCCTTTCCATCGTGCTATCTGTTTCATGCGCTGCTTCCCACTGCTCCGGTTCCCACGCGATGTGTAACCAACGCGATTGATTGAACGCATTCAGGTGTGGGACGATGAACTGGCCAGCCTGGCCGAGTATAACGCTCGTACGTGCCAGTACCTGCACGACGAATGTCGCAGCACCAGGCGCTATCGGTACGCGGGCCAGAACATTGGCCGGAAGTCGAGAACGGGCAATGTCACCATCGACCTGGAACGAGCCATCTCCGATCTCACCAACAAGTGGTGGCAGGAGTACGTCGAAACCAATCAGACTGTCATGGATGACTATCGGGCCGTTGGCGAAGGGTAAGTTCCTGCGTCGCCTTGCAGTTTGTTATTCGGACGGGGTTTTTTTTTTGGCTGGCTGGTTGACTATCCATTCACTTTCCTTCCATGGTATGGGTTTTCATTTTCACAGCGTGGATGTGGAACACTTCGCACAGATGGCTAGTGACCGCGTTACGAGAGTCGGCTGCGGTGCTACGCGCTATTACAACGACGCAAGGAAACGCTCTTACGTGTACTACGTCTGCAACTACTCGCACAGTAACGAGCACGGCCAGCCCGTCTACCGGAAAGGAACTCAGTGCGCCAAATGCGTCGATACCGCATCGTCCAGCAAATGCAGCACAACCTACCCGGGGCTATGTGAGGGAATCGGCGACACGATCGATAAGGAGCTCTATCCCGATGTCACTGCACCGTAAAGTCCGCGTGCAGGCACAGCTCAGTACAGTCGCACGAACGGCTTAATAAAAAGTGACACTATTTATTCCGACACAACGCGAAAAACGACGTTACGTTCAGGTTCGAATCCCCGGGCGGTTCGTTTGTTTGTACCTTCATTCATTCATTCTTACCAATGGCGGGCGATCGAATGCCTCGCGGGAGTTTCATTCAAACTTCTCATCCAAACACCCGAACCGCAGTCGCACGTCAGTACCAGATGGACGAAAGTTTTGTGACTTTGTGTCTTGCCTATTGAACTGGTACGTGGTACGTGGTTTTTGTCCTAACTAGTTTGCGGCACGAATCAATTCCGCTATCGCCCGTGGTCCTTGCGGTTCTGACGGTGGAGTAGACGATCCACCGGTGATGGACACACGGGCAAAATAAACATTCAAACTAGATTTCAGTTTCGGGTCCCGCGTCCCAACCAAAGTTAACCGTATCGATAAACATGATCGGACTGATTAATGATTGTTTGCCAACCTCAGCCGTGTTTTCCGTAGTTTCGAAGTGAAGTTTTGATTGCCGGAGGGAAAAAGCGACCGAATTGTCTTATCAGGCTTAGTGCGCTGGGTTTTTGGGAATTGATGCTGCGGCATGGCCGGGACCAGATCAAAAGCAGGTAAGTGCGGATGTCAGAAATGTCACAATCACACAGTTGATTGAATGTGGGCAGGGTACGAATTTATCCGAAACACCGAGAATGTCCTGTCATTTACAAGCTCTACACAAAAACCTCTCAGTCACCGATGTTAATCAATCATTAGCTTTAAACTAATAGCATTCAACGCCATGTTTAAGTTATTTCTGACCAGTAAATGGGTAAAATTTAATCACAAAATGCTATTATTCCTAACGGGATGGATGCACCGGAGAAACGCATTCTTAAAAAGCGTTTCGTCTTGTGCAAGCTACTACAAAGTCGCCAACGTCTCTGTGTGGTGAACACCGGTGAGCAAGTAAGTTGACACGATTTATGTTTGCAATTTTCCATTTGATATTTTATTCATGCCATACACCCGGAGGCCATCCGGGCAAATGGAGGATCAGAATCTCCTAGAAATCGACCACAGATACAGAATGGATTGCAGCAGGGCAAGAAAACACGCCAACGGAAAGCGAATTACCACTCGAATAACATATCGTTCTGTCCGTTCCGAGGGAAAAAAAACGCACATCGGATCGGTTTGTACCGCAAGCGTCAACGTACGTTTCGTTTGGTGTTTTCTCGGTTCAGTGGCCTCGGTTGTGGTTCTGATTATTTTGCTACACTTCTACACCCGGGGAAGTATGTGCAACTGGTTGCAACTGGTACGTTCCGCACTCGGGAACCGATCGATCGATCGGATTGGGTGTTTTTTTTCCCACCATTTCCTAGCAGTACACTTTTGCAAGCAAAAGGTCGTTACATTACGAGCGTGTACCAGGAATTGGTATGCATTTCGATACGATCGCAAAAACCCGATGCCAAACTGCATTTATGTTGATCGTTTTTCCTGCTCAGAGGGTTTTATTTCTTCCACCCACACACGTACTCACCGCCCGTTTGAGTGATGATATCGCCACCATGCTGACTGTTCTGTTAGTGCTGCCCACACTGTTTGCTGTCCACGGCACGTCCTTGTAGGTGGAAGTATAAAAATCAATAGTTTCCATCCTGTTATTTTTCCTTACCCCTTGTACTCTGCTTTTTCTAGTCTAGTGACAGTTTTTTTTGCTTTCTGCTTCTTACAGCATCCCAACTGCGCCGTTCCACCAGGCGGCACAAAGAATAAATCGAATCGCCCTCGCTTAACCGATTCACAACTGATGGTTGGTGGCGTTGGTGGCAGGGTTTTGCCTTTCACTTCACTTTTCAATTCCAGCTCACTCTTTCCGCCTAATTGCCCATCAATCACTCGTAGTCGGGGTGTGCATGTACTGCTTGCCGGTAATATTGCTACTACTAGTGCTGAAGCTCGAAACTTAACGTAACGAAAAGAAAACCGTTGTGGAACGAACGAGTCGGCTTCGCACGCTATAAGATGACGTATTAAATGTACCTGAAAAAGTAATAAAACCAGCATCAAATGTAAAGTTATTGCAGTGTCCCGAGGATACTGTGCGGGAATGTAAAATGAAGCTTACACGTGGCGCTTGGCACTATGGCCGTCGTCGATGCTTTCGTTACAATGTAAGGAAAATAAATCGCATCAGAAAGAGCGCATGGCGAACGATCAGAGGATGCGTTCTGCATTCTGGATGCAGATACTGTTCAAAGCAAGTTGCAAAAGTGATTAAATTATTGTCATACTAATGGAGTTTCAAACTTAAACTTTTGCTTTATAAATAAATTGTTTTATCCCATTTAATAGAAGATTTTTTCAAATGAAACATGTTTTAAGTTTTCATGTGTCACTCACTTTCAAATCCCTGTCATATCATGCTGCTCTTCTAATTACAGTGTGTTTTTAAAATTATTTTATTCTATTCTAGCCCCCAACAAACTCTCTACATTTTCCATAACTTAACCGGCATGGGTTAACAATTTATGGCTGCACTTACCTACACTAAAGCAACTTGCTAATGAACTTGCCGAAGATTCATGCAAAATTACGGATTTATGTGCTCATTATTATGCCGAGCTTACCACACGCAGAGTCGGACGGCTTGGCACATGCATCACCGGTCAGGGGATGCCCTGGCGTGGCAAAAGTTAATTGAAGCAATAAATAAGGACATGAGTGCGAACATGAAAGTATTCAATTTAAAGACCCCAGTCTGGGGAGAGGGACTTCTTCTGCCATCTTTCTTAACGTATCATAATGGGACACCGAATCGAGCATTCGACCGTCATAAATTGAGTGCATTCCCAAAGCAAAACCCTTTCGTTTAGTTTATGTGTTGTTACAACTTTGAGCTACTTTCATATTAATTACATAAAAGGATCGTAAAGTTAACAGAGAGCTTTTGGCTTCTGAGTGAGCGAGCAATCATTCACTGAAAGCCCACATCTTTTTATGAGCTATTAATTTTTCGTTATTTTTTATATATTACGTTTCAAGTGTCTCTTTTGTATTGTTTTTTCTTGGAATGCTGCTTCAGAAATATTCAAAAATAGTTAATAAGTTGTATGAAGCAACGAACTCAATATTTTGAATATTCATATGCATTTCAAATCTTTATTCCACAGACTCAACTTGTACATTATTGTTTCTTTGCTAAAGTATAAACGAATAAAAATGTCTGTGTGGTTAGAATCCTCAATGAAGTTTTGGAATGCATAGTCTAACGCCCTCCAATATCGCCCAATGCACCATTTTCGACTACTGTTTGCTGATGCATCGTTGCTGAACGATAAAACGTAGAATAAAGGACATTGTATCTATTCGCTTTTAAATTCCCAGTTCTCGTCTGCATTTAAATGCATTCTTTTATCTCGTGTTTGAATGGAACATCATATATCAAACTTTCTGACTGCCAGTAATCCTCTCCGGGGGGCTTGATTCATTCTTTCGTGCTCCCTGAACAGTGCCACGATGGTGCACCTTTGCCGAGATCGCAATAGATCCTGCTGCATAGCTAATTAGAGCCACTTGTGTCGGTTGTTGTACGGGGTAGAAGAGTAATGGCCCGGTACGTAATATCTAGTGGTTGGGTACGACATCTCATCTCACCGAAGATTTGCGGTTTAGAGTTTGCTCTACGCTGTCACGTGAGGACACGTGCTGATCTTTCTATATACGGTCGTATCAGTGTGCTCACGTATATGGGTCATACAATATCTCGTCTCGTTAATATGGTTCTCGTATATTCAACCTGAGATTTGAAAGACATACGAATGGCTGCAAACGAATTCCAGATATGTGTTTATTGCAGTGTATTGTATTGCAACCTGAGCTCAAATTAGGGTTTCAAGTTAATTTATTATTGAAAGCTGAATTCAAAAGTCATAATTTTAATTAAAAATTAATTCAATAAATGAAATATGCAAGCAGATTCATCAAATCGTAATAGATAAACAAGTCAGCAGAACCACCACCGTAAAGCAACAGCCTCTCGCAATTAATTCCACCCAAAGAGTTCTTAGTGTAAGGCTTTAATTGGTAACTCTCATTTTCGGCAAACGGTGAATCCTGAGATGAAAATGAAACTCTCGAAATACGGTTTTCTACATTTACAAATTTGGAGCCCAAAAAAAATATTACACACCAAAATATCTCTCCTCCGCATCGAAGCTGTCCAGGGGAGACACGGATATTGTCGCTTTCCGGAAAACTTTCACTCTACCAGTGGCAACGTAGTAGCATATCCGGTACGCACACTTTAAAGCACCACGATCAGCACCATGACAACGGGCCGGGCGAGCATTGTTATTGCCCGTCTGAGCGTTCGGAGAAACCCTAACGATCCCTACGCTCGATCAGGATAATGGGACACGAGTCGGTGGAGACATAATAAGAGATTGTTTGAATGGAAAGCGCACGAACGCACGGAGGGGCGTTTTTCCTGCTGCGCCAAGCAAACAAAAACCCTTTCCGGTGCCGGCAACTATATTGTTATAATTTGAAAATCAGCTACATGACACCCTGAACGCAAAAGCCACCAAGTACGCCACCAGCGAAACAAGGCTCGGAAGACACGGAGCGTACAATTTTCCCACCGCCGATACATCCACACGACTCCACCAGCGTTGACGATTGTTTGGGAAACCATTTTTTATGGTGCCGCTTTTCCCGAGCGCACGGTTCCATCCGGTACCGTCTTGTGGGTGGGCGGAAAACGAGCTCGGAAAGGGAAAATGTAAACTACCCACCCACTTAACAGCTGTGTTAATTCGTGAGAGGACACGATTAAGACATTACTGGCAGGGTCGCAGCGGAAAATTACGTCCCGATGAGGCTTCAATAAATTCCATCCGGTTTCTCTGTCTCTCTCTCTTTCCCTCTCTCTTTCCCTTTCCTTCCCCTATGTTGCTCTTAGCTGCCTTCTCGTGCTGTGTCTGACACTGTGTGTTTGTTTTCGGTTTCACCCAACGGCACTGATTACGGTCACACAATGAAGGGAAAATCGTCAGTAAACAGGCAAATAAGCTACACTCGATTTCGGAGTTCGCATGTTCGAAGGAAACAGACGACGCAGCTCCGTCGGAAACAGTTCTGGTCGGAGGGAAAACGGTGCTGATGCGCATAATGGGAAAAATCATATCATTATAGGGATAATTACTAAATTAGTTTCGTACTGAAACGTATGGAGTAAGGATATTATGGGCGTCTGAAGCTTAATTTATAATTAAACTAATGTTTGCCGCGATCGATCGGATGCAGACAATTAATTTAACAAAATAAAGATGTAAAATCTTGCAAACGATAAAATGGAGAAAACATTCAACAGGTTCTGACGTGTATTTCAGACATGCTTGGTATATTGGAAAATAAATCAGAATTTGGAAAATGGTAAACGTGACCGAATAAGTCGTTATGCCAAGAAATAAGAAATGTCATTATGGGAATGAAAAATTGTTTAAAACATCTTACAAGGGGCTTCTAAATGCATTTAGATCTATTGAAGATTTTTTTTTCTCCTCAACTTTGGGACTTAGGGTTGACTTCAATAATATGTAAAGCCTTATGTTACTGATAATTTTTATGTATTTTAAAATTTTAATTTAAATTTTAATCACAGTAAACATAAAAATCGAAATCATAATTTAATACTGCACAATTGCATGTGTTCCTTCCATGTAATAATGTTGGCTCAACACATTGCAGCATAACGTTATGTCTCCCCTGTTGCAATTCCTGATACAGTACAGAAGAAGCACCCTTAATATCTTCATTTTTCATCCACTTTAAACCCAGCTGTATTTTGTTTGTGTTTACTGCACTTTAATGTGCTACCATCTTCTGGAAACACACCCATTGGACGTGGCGTTGGAAAATGTTTCGTGCCAAGCGGTGGTAGAGGAAGTGGTTTAATGTTCCACTAGAGACTGTTTAATATTTGATTCGATTCCGTTATTCTCTCGCACGTTCCATGAGGTTGTTACAGGATGCAACCTGGTTGAATAGCAAGCCCAGGACATTCAAGCAATCACAATAATAATAAAATGATTTAAATGATAACACGTAAATGGTTAAAAGAGCATTTAAAAACATAAGGTGAAAAAAAATCTTCCTACACATTTGGTACGAAGGAGAGAGCTTATAGAACTATCTGAAGTCATTTTGTTACGAAACGTTGCACCTCAAATGACTGTATCTGCTGCAAACAGTGCAAACGATCAATTTAAGAAGCGCACTCAAAGGTTACGCTACACCTCAAGTGTCTTACACCTTTGCGCTCTTATCAATTCCCATCGGATTCTTTCGATATGTCCTTCTGGCAGAGACCTTCAACCTGCAATTGCTACGGGTGCACAAAAACACACCGAACCGTGCAATTTCTCCGCTGCTGAATAGAAACGGTTGTCCAATACGAATCGCAAACAGTGCACCGTCTCCTTAACTGGCTCACTACCGGCTACCGACTGTTGTTGTCTTCACCGTCTCTGTAACCACTTCAAAGGACTCTTCTCTGCAAAGTGCTTTGGGCTCATCTTCATGTCCGCTTTCGCTCTCTTGACACACACACACACCCTCGGCCGGAAACGTTACGACATGGTTTAAGAGACTTATACTCTTGGTAAGATTTTTCACCATCCACCCTGGGATGCTTACTTTAAGCACGGTCGGAAGACTGCAGGAAGTAAGCTTTCGCATTGCCCCCATTGTTACACCGGCCATTCGTTGTTGTTGTTCCGTGCAAAGGCAGTTAGCCGGTTGGGAGGGTTTTATTGTTTTCACCAACCATAAAGTTGAAAATTCATCCGCAACGAAAGGGTTCCCCAGGACGTGACGACGGGTTTACGTTTTCGCGAGCCCTCCAAACCCCAAAGCACGCTCCAAACCACCAATCCACGTGGGGAGTTAAAGGTTAGGTCGGTGGAAAAAGACCTCATTGCCCGCTTGGGGGAGTGTGGTAAAAGCACTTGCAGTAGGAGGCACACCCGGTAAATGTGAAAAAAAAAAACGGTGACACGAGAATTTGCAAGACGGCACGAGACTGTAGCACGAGTGATAAGGCAAGCAGTTACCGCGGCACAAAAGAACAGCAGGAAGTTTATGATGAGCAATACACTTCACGATACGGCTGACAGAAAACTACGCAGATGGTACCGTGTCGGCCCAATTGCAGGTCGGCCCGGCATTGGCGGGAGTTAATCGTGCGCCAAATACGAACCCAGCGTCCAGACCAGTGACGGGTCCCGCGCGAAACCGACCGCCCGCTCGTCTGGCACAAATCTGGGCGAAGCACGGGCGGCCGACTTTCGACAATGACTGTTGGCTTTAAACCCGCATAAAATTTACCACGGCACTGGCGCGGCGGACATAAACTCGCTCGCAGTTTATGGTGTACAATCAGGCGTGTTAAATAGTCATTCTTATCGTAGTGAGCTATAAATATTACCTAAAGGAGATGTAGCAGCCGGATTCGCTAGAAAATTATATGCGGTATCGGGGCTTTCGAAGACAAGCAGCGCGTTTGAAGGAAATTTGTACGATAGAAATAGCATACCGGAATTAGTTGGAAAAATATGTCCTTTCTTCTTGGACGAAAAAACCCATCGCTTTAACCTTCTTCGAAACGATGCAGGCAACGCATCCAACCGTCGTCTACATTGAATTTTCTGCAAAATCTGGCCCACTTTTACTTCCTCTCTCAACTCCGAAACCAACCTCCATCACTGGCTTATTGATTCGTATCTAAGTGTATTAGGTGGAACGCGCTCTAGCGCACAAAAACCGTTTCCGATCCCGCTTCTGTGCGTCTACTTCGAAATGCAATCAAGCGGTAAATTTCAATCATCCTTTACAATAATGCTGTCCCAGTTACCACACAATGCCGAGGACACTGGTAAGCGTAAGAACGTCGGAACGTCCAGTAAGGCTCCGTACTCCGGCCCGGCACATTCCGATGGAAAATTGGGGGAGCTGAGAAAAGAAGAAAAAAACATGCCGCCTTCCAAAGATAACCTTTCTTGCACTCATCCATGGAAAACAGTAACTGCTTTCCATAGGCACACCGATAACCGGAAGGCGCACAAATGGCGAAGGTTTGTATCAAAACTTACCCACCGGCCCCGCTTTCTCAAGACTGGCTGATTCATTTTGCTGGGACACGAACCAATTTTTAAATCTGCCGAATCGAACGGAAATGCCATGCTCCATGGAAATGCAATTCGTTCGATTGGGTTGTTTGTGTGGATGATTAAATCACAATTTCTGCACTGGTTGGATGAAACCAAATTTGGATGTACGTTGGAATTCAGGTGAGATCTTTAAACGCAACACAGATGCGTCATTAGGGGTTGAACTTTAAAAAGAGAAATACTGGAACTATCCATTCGATGGTGTCCAATAAGTTAGAATCAATCTCTGCCATCTTTTCCCAGTTACAGCGTAACGTTTATCGCTCACCACCTGGTTGTAGAACTAATTTACTTTCGACTTCCTTCCGAAATCAGTTCCAAAGTCCCACACGATTTGCTACGCTAGCACGATGTCTTAAGGGGCCCATGTCTTATAAATATTGCTTACCCGTAGTTAGTACGCCTGCAGTCTACCGAACCTTTAGGAAACCGTACCGTAACTCCGGCTGGGTTCCGGTTTCCTGGGCAGTGGGATGCCGCGGGCGTAAAATAGGACCAGACGACGCCTACCTAATTTTCACATCCTTAAGATCGGTGGCAGTTTGGCACCTACTTACATTTTCACGCCGCTACCCAGCCGTAATGGGGTGTTGAGAAAATATGCGAAAAACTTGCCCCTTTTTCCCGCGGGTTTCTCGCCGTGTTCCCTGGGTATCACGCACCTGCTGCGGCTAGAGCGTTATGGTTGCTGAAGGTCTTCTCGGCGTTATAACGCTTTTTCCTTTCGGTATTTTTCTTCCCTTTTGTGGGGCTCCGAACCGAGCGTGTTCCCTATGTGGGGAATGTTTCGCCACTGAGTGAGTGGCAGTTTTTTGCCGTTGTACAAATGTGTCACTATGCCGCTTTGCTTCAATGAACCGGAACAAGTTGGGAGCAACGTTTCGCGCTGTACTTGAATGGTAAAAATATCCATGTTTTTCCTCTGGTTTCGTTATCCTGTCTTTTTTTTTTTTCGTTTTCTTTCTTTTTTTGGGGGGGAAAAGTGGGTTTTAGGTAAACTTTCCACACGCTTGTTTGCCGAATTTCGCATAGCAAACGGTTTTGTCGAGAGGGTTTTTGAAGAGCGGTGGATTTCTTTTCTTCTTTTGCTTCGAACCCGCGGAAACTTCGAAAGGATTGGTTAGTATGCCACCTTGGGTTACAGTGTTTCGTGGAATTTCGGGGAGGTATGTTTCGTTTGCATGTTTGCACGAAACCAGAGCACGATTCCTAGACCAATGTGCTATTTAAATTACTAAAACATGCCCACCAGACAGAATCATTTGCTGATAAAGCCAAAAACGCCCAGAAAAAAAAAACACCCAGCTTACATACAAATTTCGGCTGCAAATCGGTTTGCCAAACGGTTTTTTAAACTCGCTAGAAGAACAGTTTGTGCTTCCAGGAGCAAAGAAAAAATCGTTTCACTTTTTTTGTTTTATTTTTAGTCCCATTACTCCTGCTGAGATCATCCCCTGAGAATGTGTACTTTTGCTCGCTTCACCAATGATCTAATGGACCATGTTCACCGTACAGCTGTTAGTGGCTGGTCCTGTTTGGTAAGCCGGTGGCCAAGCCATCAGCCAGGCACAAAATGGTAGGATGGAAAAAGAAGGGAAACCCCCCAGAACTGAGACACGAATACAGGTGGTGGAAATGGATTATTCATGTAAGGCATTACACGCTCGTAGCCGTAAGCCGCCATGTGAATAATTGCAGCACAGGATAAGCAACGACCGGGGATAATTTATCGAACCGCAGCCAATGCTAGTGTCTCACGATGTTTTAAAGCCATTTTGTTCCAAAAAAAAAAGGCGGGAAGAACAATTGAGTGTTGGAAAATGCTGATTATTGCTTTAAATCGTCAATATCAATATATTAAAGCATTTCTAATAATTCAAATGTTATTTTTCTCTATTTTTATTTCTCAAACTATCAATAAAAAATAATAAATTTGAAACTTTGTTATAAACCCAGGAAAATAATCAATCTTGAGGCCTGATGGAGTAAATCGTCTCACACTGACTGATATTGCTCGTTTGGATGGTTTTACGATACTAATCACGTAACGGTTGTACATGGATAAAACCCAGTTCAGTGACGATTGTTGGAATCGACTTTAGTTTATCGACTGAAGCATGTTCGGAAACATAAGAAAACCACAACTTCGACCATCATATGAACTCGACCACCTCAATAAACCACCGACCGACACGGTGCTTAGAATGTAGAATTACTCACGATTCATTCATTCACCACCGATACCGGAGGTTTGCGTGCACGTGTGTGTGCGTGTGTGTGAAACAAGTGATGGAAAGACGTTTTCCTCCCAAAACCACCCTCCCAGCAAACCTATTCACCATTACATCCCATAGACGACTGATCAGCGGTTTGTGGTAATGCGTTTTATGATTTATGCGCGTTTAGCTTCACCGTGGAACGCATGATGACTCCTTTCGTCTTCCCTGGCACGTGTGCCCGGAATGGCAATCCAGTTATCTTCGGCATGGCGCCACAACGACACCCTACAATCACACCTCCCTAGCACTCCTGTGAGCGAACGACCTCGAAAAACAATTATTATCTTCTTGGGCAATAAATTGTACCACCGTCCTCATCGCTTTCCTTTTGACCCATTGTCTTACACTGGTCCGTTCAATCGTTCGCTTACTCTCACTTTTCTTTTAACGATGGCGAATGGTGTGCCTAGACATTCGTAGCACCTGCTTCCAGCAATCGTTTCAACTCGTTTGAAGCTTACACTTCTTACGCCGTAGGGACATCGCAGTGGTGGGAAATATGGAAAGAAAACGGAAATGAAAGATATCGAGTCCTTTTACCTGAAATCAATGAAGATATAGGAGCGAACTGTGAGTGTATGCATAGTATGGAATGATTTATCAAATACACAACCCCAACTCCACTTCGACACCCATTGCCTTTCTGAATGGAGTAGCATCGCCCACTAGCAGATACTCTTGAGCAAACTACAGCTGGAAGCTTTTGCAAGTGTAAATTCTTGCGATATAATACATCCATACATCATGGAAATACTAGTCTACCATCTGCTTTTCAAAGTGATGCTAAGAGCAATAAAAATAATTCAAAGCAATACTAAATTTTAAACGATGATTATCAGACAATAAGCCCCCATGTTTTACTTGCTTCGTCTTTGCTTTTCCTTCTCTTCAGCTTAATGGCTAATGTTCTTACGGTTGAATGTACCCATTCTGCAAACAATCCTTACCGGTAAATGCACGCCAAAGCTAACCCAAGGTAAATGGCCCTCCAAAAACGGTACCGCTTTCATTAATGTTTGATATCGCATATGAGTAATGGTCCCAAAAACACACATCACACTGAGTGGGGGAATAAGATGGTGGATGTTTGTTTTTATTTTTCGTAGTGGATATTATTTTTCGCCTTGTAAATAACGCGCCATTTGCTTAGCTGCATCGGACGGCCATTGTGCGCACAGTTTTGTGTTCAGTACAACGATTTGCTTTAAGCTCAAGTTGGTTCAAGATAATATAAACGACGATAAATTCATGTGTTCGTTTAAGTACCTTCAGGGAAGGTTTTTGAAGTATTTATGCAACACGTTCCCAACAACCGGTTGAATCACTTCCACAAACACACCTAAATGAAAACACATTCTTAATTTCACGCTTTACTAAAACGATGCTTAATTGAGATAAGTATGATTGTAAACTGGTTTAACGAAATTGCTCCATAACTCTCCCAGTCCAGGAAAGTACGCAGTACCGTTTCGCGCGTCATTCATTAACCTTTTGCTTCAGATCTCGTGGTAAAGAACCACCACCGTACACAAGTACTTCTGGAAATATCCTGGCAACGTTTTGAGCACGTCTTTGCCGAGCACCAAACGTTCACCTTTTGTACCTTCAGAAGGGATAAGCGCATGAACACAAAACCACCATAAACATATTTCACGCGTGCCAAAACAATTGCCTATGCAAAGGGCGTCCAACAGCGTGAGCTTCTTAGACACATATCCCGCGCTCGTTAGCCATTTGCAAAGTGCCGTAGCAGTGTAACCGCACCGTACCACTGATGGCGTTCGTGAAAAGCCATCACACATTCTGAAACCACCATCCCCTTCGTGTACCGCACTGTTCCTTTCAAATCCATCCCTGAAGCACTACAAACGCATCGGAATTATGATGGCCACATTCCATTCCGAAGGATGTTTGTCATATTTCAAAAACCACCTGACCATTGCTTCCATCCTTACACCCAACACAGAAACACATCCGCACACACATTCCATTCCGTCACTTGGTTTGCAGGGCGTTGCGGAATAGCAGTGAAGCAAAGGGAAACCGAAAATGTGGCCCACTGCATCATGAATAACGTAAACGTGAAAGTATGTGATTGCTTTCGTGTCGGCGATTATTTCTCCGTCCGAGCAAGATAAAGGATCGCTGCCGTACACAATCGATCGAGCCATGATATCCGGTTTTATGAGCTTGTCTTCGAGAGTAATTGCGTGGCGTAAGGAATTTCCGTGTCGGAGTTGTGAATTGCGACGTGAACAAACACATCATAAAATCTTTTCCACAGCAGCACACATTTCGACTGGGTCAAATGGTGCGTTTATTTGTGTTTGGAATGGAATCAACCCAGGCGGTATCATATTTTGCAAATATAAAATAACGTTCCACATCATCACACTTAAATTCTTCAAATTCTTACACTTAAAGCTTACATGCAAACGGAGTAACGCAACCGAAGGTGAGATGTCCAACAACCCGAATATCGCATTCAAAAGTGAGATGTCTTTATTACGCTTCCGACCCATCATGGTCTCAAAATCAAACAATCTTTCAGCCGCTATGGACGGTGGCAAAACGGTTGCTTCCTAATCGGTTCCGTTGTCAGTTGGATTGATTGATTACGAAACGGATTTTGGTGCCAGTATGGAGGTACCTCGCGCTTACGCACACGCTCACAGCCCGAACGGTGCAGGTTCACGTTTTACGCACGGATAACTCGTCTCGGATCGATTTGTTCCCGCCACCGTTTCCCTCTGATGCCCCCTCTGACACCATCCACCACGTTGCACGTTGTTGATGGATAAATACTTTCCGATGAAAGGACACGTTTCGTCCAACCGGGCCACCCATACGATGCCAAACACCTTGCGCGATGAGCCTAGCCCCAGGCACACGCTCGCTAAACAAAAAGCACACAAGAAAAACACATTTTATTACTTGTGCACAATGAATTTTCACGTGCGTGGTGTGCGTGTGTGTGTGTGTTGGAAAGATGAAAATAACGCACACACAAATCAACCCCTTCATGGTCACGTCGTTCGGTACGCGGCCATCGCACCAGAGGGCACCCCGGATCACGACCGTCACGTCAGTCACGGACCACTCGACAAATGTCAATCGATGCGTATAAATCATATTTTCAATCAATAAGCGTGATAAATTGGCGTGTGTTTTATTGAATACTGCAATCGTGTCCATCATTGCTTAGGGAGGGGGAGATGGTGGGTAGGCAGCCCGATTAACACCAAGACCGTGTAATGGAATAAGTTTTGCATGATGTATGCCTTGTCGTGCTACATTTGACAGTAATCGCTATGATAGGCGATATGATGTGCTTACCTTCGTATAATAATATGAAATGCTTTTCGTGCTAAAACTCTATCCTTTTGTTTACGTTCCTTTCCTTATCTTAATTCAAAATATATATCGCAACATTTATTTCTTTTATGTAATCATAATATAGCATCCCCAATATATAGCATAGTGGACGCATACATGAAGAAAATTTAATTATTTTTTTTTGAGAATCATTTCATATTTTGAAATCAAAGTAGATAATCATAAATCAAGGCAGTCCAAAAATTAGATTTTAAACTCTCGTAGTTCTGTATAATTTGAAAAATTTATTAAACATGAAGTTAAAAGGTGTTAAGGAAAGGCATTTCCTTTAATGGCAGCATTATTTCAATATTAAAGCTATGAGCCAAATATAATGTAAAATATAAAACAACGAATATAAAATTCTACGGATTTTTATTTCGGACATTCTGGAAATGATATTTATATTTGTGCATTTGCATCATACTTAAGCATAATTCCAAAAATATATAAATTTATGTATAAAATTCAATTAGAGACAACACTTTCATACAAAAACAATAAAAAATCAACAAGAATTAGCCGTTCTTTATGAAAAAATATAACTAAAAAGAAGTTTATAGACTTTATGCATATTTAATAAATGTATTGCATTTCAAATTTCGTCAAATAATCGCCCACTGTACATTGAAATGTTTCTCTTGTAAGCATTCGAAAAAGACAAATATATTTTGTTTCTTTGATACTAACCAGAATGAATAGAGTGATTATTTCCTTGTCGATGAGTTCATAGAAAGCTTCTATATGTCCCATCCTCACTTCATACCAATCTGTTTCCATTTTTGTCAAAACAAATCGAACCAATACCTAGATACCTTCCGGCATATAAATCTCCCTAAAAGCGTCTAAGCAAAGCTCAAAAAACAACAACCCTCCGAATCCGGTAGGTTTATTGAATAATTCCGCTCGTGAGGTCAGCGTACATTGAGCAGCGTTTTGACCAGTTCAGCATTATTTTACTTCCCTGTTTTCGGATCCCGAAAAACTACAGGGGAGCTTGTTTCTTTTTTTGCCTTTTCCTTTTGTACCATTCAGACTTATCAAAAATTCACCCTCCAGAGAGTTACACTTCGCTACATAACATTCCCATATTTTATTTCCATTTTTTTGGTGTTGCTTCTGCTCTGCTCTTTTCGCAAAGTATGAATGATGGTGCGAACTGCGGTCTTCCATCGCCACGGTGCACATGGAAATGCTTGGGAGACGGCTACTGAGCTAAACCACATTTGACACGGAAATGAGATACATTCCCGGGATCGATATCTTTGACCCGAGAGATTGATGATACCTATTTGTTACAACCGGTATGATGCTGAAGCCAGGCAAATACCGATCATATTCAGAAGGTTTTTAGTAATGAAATGAGCATAAATATTCCACCCTAACAGCATTGTGAGTTTTCATTTGTTTCGTTGCATTATTGAACAGAAATAAACACTTTCTTGTCTTCGGAAATAATCATTCTCTTTTCTTCAAAGAGTCCTTAAATCTCTTCCTCCGATTCTAGGGTACATTATTTGTGGCAAACATTTTACGTTTTCCATGCAAAACCATCATTCAGCGAAAGAATTTAATACATCTGTTCCAAACAGTAAATATTGTTATTATGATTGCTGCATTGTGGTAAAACTTCTTGCCCTTCCGGACCGGTTTTGGGGCATCATCGGGATGGCTTAAAATAGCTTGCTTCCCCAAAAATGATAATCCAAGATGGAAACTCACCCCACGAAAAGCTAATGACACGCAATCATCGACGTAGAAAAACTTGTTCCTGACCATAATATTGACTTTGGGGAGGACTAGGATGAGACCCAACAGGCAACAGAGAGTGGAGTGAGTGGTTTTTTTTTGGTTATCATTCTTGGAGGGAAAAGTTTTCCCGCAAAAGAATAGCAATACTATTAACAATGGCCGTGTATCGCTTACATTACACCGCGTTTGTGTGGATGTGTGCTCATTCTTCCCGGTCGAATGTCTATCACCGTGGACGAAAGTTTGGCCACAAATTTATTTTCTTCCGTTCTGATCCCCTGAGGACAGCTACAAAAAAAATAAAAACAAGTATTCCCAACTCTACCCGGACAGGACTTTCTTGATGTGGCAGAAGACGAAGTGCTGCAGGAAAAAAAAACAACGCAACAACACCAACAGCAAGCTAAATAAATAAAATCCTGTCACGCTAACCTTGACGCGTAGGGTCGCTTACGCTTATCCATTTTTTATGATTGGGCAATCGATCATAGCCGCTTCAACTTCCATCTGTTTTAGAATTTTTTACACACTCCTCTGGAAAACATTTTCCGTTTCGCCACTGGGTCACAAGGCTTTCAAGGACGGTTGACATTTTTATTGTAAAATAAAGCGTTAATGCTATAACTTAAAACGCTTTCGATTAATATTACCTTCACTCTCCACATCTGCACGAAACGAGTGACAAATCCCAAGCACCGGATTCGTACACTCTCCATTTCCAATATGCAGTAGGAAAACAGAGAAACAACGAGCACAATTTCTATTTTCTAATCTCGTTAGAACACTCTAACCATCCATAGCGCCACATCATGCTACAGAACATAATGTCTAGTAATGCTCCATATCCTGCTAACCGTCCGTTCACATCATGATTCATCCCAATATTATCAACAACGATGCTCTATTACCTCGATTGCTATATATTCCAATGTTTGAGGATGAACAAACAGACCCCTCTTCAGGCATTGCCATTGGGGAAAAGTGAGAATTATCCCGCTTCCTGTATTCAATTAAGAAATTATTACATCAAACATACAGACGCCCGTAAGCTCGTGCTTGGTTTCAAGTGGAACGATCTACCCTGTAAGGGAATACTGTCTGCACCGGGGTCTTGGGTTGGTTGGTTGGGCATGTCGGTGTGATGAGCAGAATATTGCTTACAGCATCCCGTATCCCACGCAACACAAGGTTTATCTTCAGTGCCACTACCAGTGCCTTCTTCTTTTTTCCGAAGAATTCCTTGAAAGATTAATCCAACAGTATACGCTTTCATCCGCCCAACACGACCGACGTGGACCACTTTTGTGTATGTGTAGTGCTGTTTTAACGTACACTAGCATCATTCGAGGCGTTTCTTTTTGATAATGCTAACCCCATACAGCGCCCTAACCGTACCGTTTGTGTGAATTATGCCTTTTTGCCATTGACACTCCTCCACTTATGCAGTTTGTACGGTAATTAAAATCCCTTGAACTCTGCCCTAAGAAACATTCTGTCCCGGGTGAATCCCGCCGCTCGTTACGATGAAAAGATGAAAGCGTAAAATGACAACCAGACTGTGACTAATTGCAACTGCTGTGGGTAAGCATGCGAGCATTTTGTCTACTAAAGGTCATGGTGATCACGGTTTTTTTTTACATAATCCTCTTAAGATAGTAATGCATTATAAGTGACATCTTTATTTGATATTTCTATTTTTATTATTGAAACCAAAAGCTTTCGATCGCTATCTTTGGTTACCTCTTGGGTAACTAATTGCTACCCAATGCTCGTTTTGGAGCCATCGCTGCACTTTGTCAAACAGTTAAAGAAAAGCCTCACTAAAGGGTGCAATCAAATAACCTCCAGGTAAATGAAGATGAGTAATTTATGCATTCGCTGCTAATGCAATTCACTTGCACAGAAAAGCGTCTCCTGTATAATAAACTTCGGCCCAGGTTTGACTACCCCAGCTCATTCCACCAGCCGGATGGTTGGATCAAAACCGATTAAGATGACGGTGACGTTAAGCGTTCTTGCTGTGTGGCACACTATAGCGCAGCAATTGCCCAAATGGTTTGGTATGCAAATGCATCTCGACCGATAACACTCGCCACAGCAGGATGGGTCCCGGTGGCACTCGCCACTTTCAACCGTTCTGTCCCATTACTAGCGAATGCACTTGCGAAGAATTTACGCAACCAAACGATGAGATCGGGAGCCGACCCATCCACAAACCGGGGTTGCGCTCAAATGCAATGAACGCGAAGGAAATTAATTGAAGTACTCACCGGAACCCATTGCTACCCATTAATTTCCTTTTCGCGCGTCCCGTCCCCGACGGTGAGCCCTGTTGGCCATCCCGGTATTCTACCTTGCACAAGCTTAAGGAGCTCAAGAAAAAGACGATGGCAAGTCTGAGATTTTCACCGCCGTCTCGACACACACACACACACACCCACTTCGCTGCGCGGAAAACTTTCCGGACGAAGGAAAAGATGGTGCAAAATAAATAACTCACTTCCACCAAACCAAAACAACAGACGCTCTGTACCCTGGCGTGTCTGGCGCCTTCCTTCGACAAGGTTTCTTCCTCTATCCCTCACTCCCCACTACACACACACACACACCTTTGACCACCAGTTGGAGGTGTGAGTGGGGGATTGTAAGGCAAGGAATGGCGATATTTGTCTGAAGTTTCGCTCGAAAGTTCTCCCGCTCTCTGGTTTGCTTTTTTAACGACAGTTTCAGATTGAGTTAATCTTTCGCGGTGTCCCGGTGACCCTTCGGGTTTTTTGGAATCCTCCAACGAAAGGCAGGGAGAGGAGGAGCGGAATGGGGGAAAACGTGGATGGATGGATAGCAATGTTTTGGATGATTTTATCATAATGTGTTCTGTTTAGAGTACGAGGACGAACAGAAATGGGACACCCTTTGCGTGGTACAATAATAATACCGGACGGATGGTTGTGTGCGTGCGTGTGTGTGTGTGTGTGTGTTTGTGTCGTTGTGGCACGCACGGTGCGTGCTGGTGACCGTAACGGAACGGTGTAAACTTGAATCAATTTGCGAAAGCAAACTTTTGCAGTTGGAGTTTTGTGATGCCTTTTTCTTTGCTGCTTTCTCTCTGCTGCCTGTTTTCTGCGAATCCAATTTTCAACGCAAAACCCGGTCGGTGAAAGGACGTGAGATCTTCTGCCACGATTCACTATTGGGAATGGTGCGTAGGACATAGCGGGCGGAGGTTGGGTTAGCAATTTCGGATGAAATGAAAGTGTTTAAACTTTTACCAACCGTGATTTAGTGGAACGATGGCAATAAAGCTGAAAAATATGTTTGCTTCTTCAAACCTCTTTTATTTGCTGCCTTAGTTGTGCATTCGCCGTAAAAAGGTATTGGAGATTATGGGCGACATTTTAATACGGAGTTGAAAACAATGCACCCAAACTACTTTTTAAAGATTTTAGTTCTTATTTGCTTTTTCATATGTAACAACATTGAGGATAAATGTTGTCTGACCGTTGGACCATTAGATGTCCAAATTTCTAAATATCTTTTATTAAAGGACAACATAGTCAACTAAACACCTTTTGCAACGGTAAATTCTAGGACTATAACGAATTTGTCAAAGTTCAAATACTCGCATCCATCTCTAAGAAATTTATTCTACCAAGAACAGACGATTACGTTTTAGTCATGATGCAGATGATACTTTGAAGAATTTTTACATCCTTTTGCGTGATAGTCACTCCTGCAGGATAGTCACGTCATGTGGATAGCGCCAGACGATCCAACCCATAAATGACAGAGGTAGAGTAATAGCGTCCAGAATAATTAATTGGCTGATAAATGCACTCGACCGAGAGTTGTTTCCAGAACTCCACCAGTAGACTTAAACCGTAAAGGTGTTCTAGCAACGAATAAGTGAGAAAATAAGTTATCTGATCATACAGAATAATTCGGAGAGACAGTTCTCGAGCTATTCGTCGCAACCTCACGTCACCTATTTCAATATCATAATTCCTCATCCCATCGAGTAAACTTTGCATCATGACTATTATGTCAGGAATATTCATTATCCACGAGTAACGAGTTTTGAAAATTAAAGTATTTTCAACTTTATTCTTACAACATACACACAGCTAAACGCAAGCCTTAGCCCAGCGCACTGCACCCCAACAAACGGAACTTTTGAAAAATCTTCTCAACTCCATCGGCTATAAACTTCCAACCAGGTCAAAGTACACACAAACTTATTTCCGACGAGATTGTTTTTCTTTCCTCCCGACGGATAACATTCGTCATTTTACCTTATGCATCGGACGAAGATGTTTCTGCACCATGCACGGTAATAGAAACAAAATATTTGCCGTTGGTAAAAGTAAAACACACCCCACACTTTGCCTGCGGTACGGGAAAAATTATCGATGACTAACAGTGTTTCAATCCTGCTTTATTAGGAACTGAAACCGGCGCCAGAATCTTGCACGGAATACACAAAAACGGTCGCAAAGGTACGCACCCGGCTTCGCCGTAACGACGGTGAGCCAGATGACATAACAAAAAAAAATCTACAGGTTTGTCCAAAAGTTTTTAATTAACAAACTTCACCATTATAGTCACACCGCCACAGTCAAGACAATTCCACGCTTCCAGTTAATGGAGGGCTTGGAGAGCAACAAAAAAAAAACAACGGCAAATTTTCAATGCCAAACGTGCCCAATTCGGGAGGAAACCTCGCATCGCACATCGGAATGCCGGCCGGCAGGGGAAGGACGGTACGTTTTTTAATTAAGCGTTCCAGCGGGGCTGAATCCACCCTTCCTCCTGCCCCACAACATCTTCCCGAACAACCCCCCGACAGAGCCGAGAAGTGCCAGCGAGGATTCAAACCGAAATGTCTCACCGTTTTCCCGGCAGCCCTACGCACATAAAACAAGCGAGAAAAAAAGGGCTCGAAGGGGTTGTCAAGAAGTTTCCCTGGCGCTCCCAGAAAGACACCGAAAGGGTTTGGAGCTGCCGCAAGCGGTGTAGAGCAAAATGGCGATAGAAAACGTTCCAGTGTTCCAAATTTTCACCGTGGTGTACCAGCGCGACGTTTACGAAGGCGGAAAGGATGCTGCTTCTTCGAAATCAATGTTTAACAATTAATTACAGCTTTCTAACTTTTGCCGTCGTGGGAAAACGAGGAGGGGGTTGACAAGCGTGTAGCTCTGATCGAATCGCATGTAGTAATATCTTAAGCCTGTCCTATGAACTTCAAATTACCTGCTACTTTGCTAAATTGATCAGCGATTACGAGATGACATCTGAAAACATAGAAAGAGTAATGCTGGGTGGGTATGTCTCCCAACGGGAATTCCTCCGTGTGTCCACTCTCACTACTTCGATTTAAATTTCTCTTCAATCTTGTCGGAGGATAAAGTTTTCTTTTTCCCTCTTTACCCTCGCACGTGTTGGAGAAGTCTAAAGTTTTTAATCTAATTTACCAACCCCCCAAACTTGTGTCATGCATTACCAAATGGGATTCATTCGGTAGGGAGTCGTAAAAGTTGTCATCCATGACCGTTCGATTCATTTCACCGAATTTTTCCCAGGCGCAAAAACTTCCGTTCAAATCAAATCCGGAACAAATTCCACCGAATGTGCACCATCCCCATGGTGGAACTCTTTTACCCATGCCCAGGGTTTTCCATCCAATCATGGGCTCAATTCAATTGTACGATCGATGTAATGCTGGCGAGTGGTAATGAATTCTTAATCGATAGCTACGTGCAGATACCCGGATACTCACTGAACCGGTGAGAAGGTTCATTGAAAATGTAATTTTGATAATTACACTGCCGCTAATCTAATGGATTTCCACCAACGCAGTAACCAGAGCACGCGGGCGTCGGGTGTCAACAGATGGTGACGGAAACCGTTCGAACGGGAAACCTGTTGGGGCAGTAATCAAATCATAGTGTCCTAAAAATAAGACATTGTTCCAAGCAGCGACCGTGCTGCACCTGTCTGGAAAGCATAATCGTTATTTCCTTCGGTATCGGTGGAAAACATCTCGCCTCAAGCGAGTACCGGGCACGGTATGCTGATAAAAGTTAAGTAAGAAATTAAAACCCCCGCTTTTAATTGCGAAACTTTCAAACTTCTTGCACGGTTTGATTGCTGGGTCTTTAAACTTCTTGTCTCATCACAACTGCACACACACACACATGCAAATCGTAAAACGTATGCAAATTGCGCTCGTTAAAACAGACACATAAAAATCAATGAAGCACAAAACATGTCCCGCATGTTTGCTAAACGGTATTTTCCTTACTCCACCGCTCTCCGGCTTCTCCTTGCACGGAAGGCCCGTTTTCCCAAAGCAACAATCACATCCCATTATATTCCATTATTCATACAACAGAATTACCCTTTTCCGAGTACCGAAAAGATCACACACATAGGAAAAATCTTACACTGCTTCTCCCCTATTCAAACGAAGCCGTTCAGCTGCAGCTCATCACAATTTTTCTCCTACAAAGCATGAAGCTGCGTACTTGCCAGGGACTCCCGATTGTCGGAGTTGCTTTGCCACACCTCAATCAGTACACTGTGTGACGGGCTCGAAAACGGCCCATTACATCATTACATTCATTCTAATGCCCTGTCACTTGGTCATATCAACCCGATTCAAACACCCTTCACTGACACGTCCCAAAGCCTCCGTTGCTCGTTGGACAAGGTTGCGTGGTTGCTCGTTAGAAGCTCGAACCAACTCACCCATCGCCAGCAATCACCATGGCAAAAGAGAATGGAGAGCCGGGATGGCCTCTTTATCTTATGAATGTTGCCGTCTCTAACTGTCTGCTTCTGGCCATTAACATTCATACAAGTGTCTTCCTTCTGCTCGGTGCTGCGGAAAGTCTTCCAATATCTTTGACCCCTTTTCGCCCATTGTCGGCGGGTTTGCTTTCCGTCCGCCGGTACGGTTCTACCGAACCAGTGTGCTGGATATGAATAATGCAAATTTATCGGAATTCTTTTCAGGACGACAATCGGGATCTGCAGAACCGTAAGGATGCATGTGAATGCGAACTCGGCCGGTGACACAGTGAGATGGAGTGGGGCGAACCGGTGAGGGCTTAGGAGCTATGGAACAGGTTCAGCTTTATTTCACAGACAATGTGCAGAATAGTATGGAAAATGTCATTGCCGCAGATTAAGTATAATTTCAATAAGAGCATGCTACGAACAATAACAGTAATGCAAATGAAATTGTTTTGCATTGAGTTGGCGTAAGAATTAGCTTGTAAGATTCAAGAAAGCTTTGGAACTGTAATCGAAATAGCATTTCTGCTGATGAAAAATTAATCACAGGACAGATTAGATCTATCCTTTAGAATATAAGCAGATAACAGAATATTTAAAAATGAAGTCTCTTTACTGGTATCAGTGGCAATATTTTTTGCCGTACAGTCCTTTTCAAAACTACAGGACAATCTTGATAATTCTTATTGTGTAGCAACAACTAAAGCACTCTCTAAAGCAAATCTAAATTTAGAAGAGCTTATTGTGCATATTTTTCCAACTTTAACGTAGATTCGTACATTGATTGAAATATGTATCGAATGAAAAGATTGGTAAATACGAAAAGCATTTAATAAATACCGGAGAAAATTATTTGTTCAATACTTTTAAACCAAAAATTCAATTGTCCCGAGTTGCTAGAGGAGTAATATAAGTAGTAAAGTAATATAATTTGAAGTCCATTTTCGTAGTCGATCGATGTCTCAAAAAATCGATGTACTAAAGTTACTGAAATGTAAAAATATTTGGAGTGACGCTATAGTTTCGCAAATGACTGCAGTACTTCCAATCTCATTTCGCTTGGTTTGCGATTTTCGTTTTTGGGTTCGCTCTAACAGTACGTAAAAGCAACATAAAACTCGTTGTTGGAATACAGCGGTACGCGCGTAGTGCCGCTGTATCCGACACTTGTTGTCGATAGGGTCACGAGCGGTGGCCCGATAAAAGCACGAAGAGAGCGGTGAGAA
>KB663610.1:11137919-11428436 GCA_000349025.1 Anopheles minimus | reverse complement strand
AAGGCTAATTTTTTGGCTCGCGTTGCCCAGCATTGTAATAAAAGTGTGCCTAAAAAACCTTACTTGGTTATTTCTGAACACTCGTCATGTGCTAGATTTCTCAGCTCGTATCACCTCCCACTGATGACAAAGTTAGCCAAGTGCTTTCCATTCTTAAGATCGGCAGTAGAAAATACAATGAACATTCGCCGAACTTGATGAACTTTCCACTGATCATTGCCGAGAATGGTGATGATGTGGATAGATGCGGTTTCCTTCGCTTGCGACGATCAACGATCGGTCCGTTTCTCATCATGATGAGATCAGCTTCTACGTCCGCTTGCCTACCAACATACCAGGGATGCACGGGTGCGATTCGTTTTCCAATCAAGATTGTGCTAGAATATTTCCCACACGCACTTACACCCTCGACCGGTGAGCTGAAATGAAAAACTAAGATGGTGGGACAATATGGATGGGAAACAATAGCAAAGCGACCGCACAATGCTCATACGTGTGGCGATGGTGTGAACCGATGGAAGTTCTGGTCTGGTGTGGTCGTCTCACCTTCGCATTAGTATTCCATTGCCGTCCCGCACGTTGCACGAATGCGTTTTGCGAATCCGAGATAAACCGTCCAGCAATCGACCGGTTCCGAACTGATGAAAATTGGTTAGTTTGAGATTTGCAGCATTGGCTTTTGCATCGAGAAGCAGCTTTGCATGAATAGTTCATACCTTCATCTTCGTTTGGAAGTAACAGCACGGGTGTCAAGGCGTAAGAAATAAGATTTAGCCCTTCCGAAAACACCGTACAGTGCGCTAAATAAAGTTTAGATAAAGTGCATGACAAAAATACAATTTGTGCACGATGCGGTGATCGTACCGGTAATGTTGCAACGCAAACGACACAGAAACGTTCGCTCCGACCTGACATAAATCATCCCTGCACAAGTGATTTAGTTTAGCGATATGGAGCGAGCGTTACGTCTTGTGCTTCATTCAATTTCGTCCGGTTTGATGCTTCGTCGCTGTGATTTTTCGTCGTCGTTTCTGGGAGCGAGTTTCATCGCCATCCCCAGCGTGTGATTGAAGGCTAGTGCTCAGCTGTCGATCCGGCAGGTTTGGAACGTCGGCTCCACAAACTGTGGCTCCTGCCATTACTCAGCCAAGCGTAGAACGATCGCTTAAGATGGCACACTGTGTTTCCCCTTTTTTTGCTCATCCGGCTCGGCACAGGACGCGCGTTTCCTTGCGTTACAAACTCTTTGTCGAAGGAAACCATTTATCATGCCATTCAGTGTCTGTATACCCGTGTCGTCACTTTTGCCGACGAAAGTTGCCCACATAAAGCCCCCACCGCACCATCATTATATTCCTTTTTTCCTCCTTCTTTTGGGTTGGGTCTTTTGTTATGGTGTTCGCGTGAGCCGTATGTTCTTCGCGATCATCATCAGCGACCGTCGTGCCCCTACACAGCTCCGTTTGGTCAAACTTTCAAGTCAAAGCTTTGCAGAAGTAAAATTCGTGACGCTACTTTACTTTGGGTCCTGGTGATGGTAATTTATGGCTTCCACTATTTAGCAGCCCACGAGCTGCCAAGCAGCTTCCAAGCACGTCAAGTGCCGGCAATTTCCATGTAAACAGTGAAACAGTTCGGGTCAAGTAGCCGCTTCCGGTAGCAACCTTTACGCCGGACACGGCAACAACAGATGAAAGAAAGTCCGGACCGGAGCTGAAAACAAAGGCGAAAACTATTGCCCCAAAACTAGCGCCGGTCTCCGGGGTGTGTGTGTTTGTGAGGAGCCACAGCAAACGGGAGGCATGTTTTGATACGACGATGTGATGTTGAGAAACGACCTGCAAGTTTTGGTTTTTGTTGCTGTGGGTGTGTGTGTGTGTATATGAGGCATCAAGAAAAGGTTACATCTTGAACGGTAGTTCTTGATGGTTAAGCAGAACATCTCGTTAATTCTTGTTTCATCCAGTGCCTTTGTTTAAGATATCCTTATTCGTGTCTTTCAAGCAGGTCGTCGACGTGCTCAGGGATGCAGTGTGTTTTTAATTATGTTTGAATCATATCTTCAGCATAGTTTTGTACCAATAACAGCTTGGTGGTAGTCCTTTGTTGAGAAAATACATACTTTCATACATATCTAGTGCTAAAATATTTTTCTTCGTGTTTTTGCTTTACAAGAAAAATTGCTGTTTTTAACTTCTATTTCTCTTTTCAACTCCCGCAGCAAACAGTACGATAAACCTGACCCAAATAAAAAAACAAGCACCAGCGCGAAAACTTTCCCAATTTCGTTATCAATCAATCTTAACTTTCGTCCCAAAACATTCCCCGTAACTGATGACCGATGACTGCAGGAAGCCAAAGATACTGTGTTCATTAAAACGAGCGTGAATAACACCCCGTCTGCTCCACAAACCTGTCAGCAGCTTCGGGACATTGCCAGGGCAAAAGTGGGTGGTTTTAATTTTTTGTTTTCTTTAATTAAGGACAACGAAGATTGCTTGCACCTCGAAGGCGAAGGATTTTTCCCACAGCAGTAAACAATCTTCCCAAGGTAAGATATTAAACTTAAAACGTCTGTTGACGTCTCAAGTGCCGCAAATTTAGTTTTATTCCCCTTTTCCGATACGCTGATGCATATCTTCACAGTTTTTCTTACCTTCCAGGAATGGCGATGTCTCAAACGCGGTTAACCTGAGCAAACGCTAAGCTGGCCCGGACGTGCCCCGTTGGCGATGTATTTACTGCACGATCGGAAACCCATACTGCTTAACCAATCTTGACCCCATTATCCTTGCGGGGTGTATTACCAACCCACTGCCGGCAAATGAAAGGGCAAACATGCTTCCAAACCCACGCCGGTTGACCTGCCCCCCTCGAATGAAGGAAAGTGAGAAAGGACTCCGGGATTGGAATTGCAATGAAATGCTTTTATCGGGGGCGACCAACCGACTACGGATATTCAAACCGAAAACCTACCGCAAAAACCTAACGGACGATCACCTTCCGTAACCCCACCCGGTTGAAGTTTCGGTGCCTCCACCTAGGCATTTGCATTTTATGCTTCGGCTCTCTGGGAAAGGTTCACAAACCGGCTTCCTTCTGTTCGTGCCTCGGGAAGACGCACGCGTGCGTGTGTATGTGGGATGTTTCAGGTGTGGTTGGAAATTTTATAGAAATTTATCTACGCCCGGGTGACAACTGTGCAATTCAATCCCTTCGTGTCCCTTTTTTTGTGTCCCTTCCAGAATAACCCACACATAAAATCGATAAACTAAATGCGCTCGTTAGAGCATGGTGAGTGGTTTGGTGAACGGGAAGCACCAGGCCAGCTGTGTACGTGTATGCGTTTACCATTAGATGCCATTAGATTGTCATTATAGGTTATCATTCGGTAAATAGTCGTTCCACCTCATCATACGGCTGCAGGGTGACGTTTGCTTTGTATGGAAAATGTTTTCCTTCGTGATATTTACAATGGCCATCCATAGTCATTGTCACGACAACTTGAAATATGTTGTTGGGAAGCAATGTAACACAACTCCAGCTGCAACGAATTTACATTTTAATATTCATCCTCGCATATTGCGCAGGTCACTCATATGCTGATGTTCATATTCAAGATGTGTTAATTAAAAATGTTTCTTCAAGCTTTTCCGAGATTTGGTACCTTTTTAATTAACGTATTTAGGAAGCATCATAGCGTCTATTTATATCTATATTTATATATTTATATCTTTAAATTATTTTACACAAATTCTTGGATGCACTAAAAATACTCCTGCCCCCTTTAAAGTGCTTCTCGTGTAAATCAATACCATTTTGCGCATAATTATTTGCCTTGCACGAATGAAATCTTCCTCTCGGGGCAACAATGCTAAAAAAAACGCTCTCGTCCTGACTCCGGCACACACATTTCACTTATTATTATCGTCCCCCTCCTACACTTACTGTGCCTTCAATCAAGGCGTCCTGCAACGCCACTTCCCCTACGGCGGCTCGTTACCTCGAGTGGTTCCAATTGACCTTAAATTCCTGCCAGCTCGAATGCTGCCGGTAAACAAGGCCCTCCAAAACAATCTCACGCATTCCGGCCACGTCGAGCAGAGTCGTCCTTCGGTATGTGTGGTCTTGGCATACTGGTACACCACTTACTGCCGTGCCCTACCACCCACTGCCCAGCCACACTTCCAGCAATTTGAGATACTTTACGACGTTGGCCGTTTGGGGGGATTTTTCACCCCCCTCAGTCTCACCCCACCCCCAGCCAAAGCCCAGCTACAAATTTATCTCGAGTGTTTTCCACCGTTCCGCACCGAAATCGTTGTTTTTGAAACCTCCCAATACCGTTCCCGTGGGGGAAACTAAATCGTGGAGATGCGAGAGAAAAAATTATATATATACGTATGCGAAGTGGAAAATGTAAAACTCAGTCTCACACCGAGGGAGAGATTTTTTCTTCCGCTTGGTTTGTTCCGAACTTTCGACCGAGGGAACAAAACGTTTTCGAGTATGAAATCGTCGTTGTAAGTGGTCGCTTACGTGTTTTATGATTCATCAATTTTGAACTTCGTCTGAACTTTTCTGGGGGGGGTGTATTGTAGTATTTGAAGGCTTGCAGAGTCCAGTTTGTGGGTGGACGGGAGCTGTTGGGAATTAGCGTGCTCGAGGACAAGAACATAATAATGATGCTAAGGAGCTAAATATTTTCTGCGCAATGTACAAATCTCAAGCACGAGAAGACATTTGCTATGTTGGAATGTTGGAAGTAAACTCATGGAAGAGCAATTGACACACTGACTTACAAGAAGTAAAGTCGGCGAAGAGATTTCATCAAATTGCACTCGTAGAAAAAATATACCAACATATTTGTTTTTAGTCTTGGGAAGCGCCTGGATTCATTTGTATTTCGAATGATGATGTGAAAAATACTAGTAACGCACTTCAATTTCAACGAGGAATTATTTTTTGGGAATTTTCCAATTTTTCTCAGTTTTCAACGTTCTTTCTGACCCAAGTGCAGCCATCAGGTTTGTTCATGAAAACCTGAAAACTCCCACATCCTGTGAAGAGCTTAGTCGGGTTATTAACATGTCAACTTGCCAACCAACCAACGCGATTTTGATAAGTATCATTATCTGTCGACCATTGAAGTACAACAACCAACACCTCTGCGTCGTATCACGTTATATCCTCTTGAAACCGCTTGAGATATCATGTATCCTAACAAAATGTGGTGTTAGTCGCTCTTACAAATAGGAGTCCATCGTTTGAAACTGTCACATTTATACGTCATTGCAGTTGTCCAGACTTTAATGAATCGTCCTGATTTTGTATAATACTACCTGTAGTGAGGGGTTTTGAATCAGGCAGATCAGTGGCAAATTAAACGGTAAATGGACCCAGAGGACGTGGGGAGCATCGAGTTCTCCATCAAAACGTTCAAAGTCAATACGATCAGTCTTTTAATTTTGAAGCCCCAACATTCATTACAACTACAGGTAAACTATTTGCTGAGCTCAATTGCCTAGAAGATCTTCCAAGTGTAGTAAACGCCAACCAGCAGCAGTAAGGATCTTATTTTGCTCATAAATACATACTACAATGATCTTCCTTCGAATTGCAATGTTTCAATAAGCGCTAGAATTCATTATAATTACGAATCTTTGTTGCTATCAAACATCAAATAAGCACAACAATCGTATGAAGTTGTGCAACTGTTTCCTCCCCTAGGGAGCATCCTCCAACGCTTAGGGAAAACGGTATCGATTCGCATATATTGCCTTCCCGGACAGTTAACCAAATCGCAACAAAAAGAACATCCCGAAACTGCAATTCAATTTCGTGCGCAAAGCAAATGTTTGGCCGAAATTAATATCAACCGGGTGAATAAAACATGAGCTTGTTTGTTCGAAATGTACGCAATATTTCGTTGACTTTCAATCTCACCGTTTCCATCCCGCCTTACACGCACCCATACATTTGTAGGTAGACAAATTTCACTTAAAAAAAACGCATTTCACCAGTCAGAAGAGCGGCAACATTCAAACGCGGACTTAAAAGATGAAACACGGCCCGTGGTTTGTTTAGAGAAATTATGCGTTTGGCAGCCATTTTCGTGTTTACATTCTAGCGAAATGTGTTTCCACCGTTACTACTAACCCATGGACCCGTCGCTTCTTAGATCTTCCACTTCATTTGCTACAGTGAGCGATACCGTACTTCCACTTCCGTCAACACAGCAACCAACAGGAGACTTCCCGGTAAAGATAAAATCGCACGTTTCCACGTAAAAAAACACACGGAAGCCTTACCGGAACAGAAACTGCTGCGAGCATTCAAAAGCAACAAACGTACAAAAAAGAAAAAACTGTACAATAAATTCATGAGTGTCACAACTCTTTGTATTCTCGTAAATAAGCACATGTAAGGCAATAATATTAGTAGAACACTGATTTCTATCCACTTGAAAGTGGAACGTGAGCCATGCTATTAGCCACATTCCGGGAAGCATCATTCCAAGAAGAGCTCGTAAAGTATTTTCCTCGAAATACGGCTCCTGGAACATCCTAAGCGAATATTTGCTTGCCAGGATTTCATAAGCCCACAACTTGGTGTCATTCCGTTACGGCTATACCTTATACTACAATTTAAAAAATGAAATGAAAGGAAGGAGAGAGAATGGTATGAAAATTTACTTAATAAAAACAAACGCTTAATCATAAAGCTACTAAATAAAGTACATGTACTTAACTGTAATGTGGTGTGTGACAAACGGCAACACATGGCATTGATTGCCGTAGGGACAGAAAGTTGATAGAGAAGTTCCAACTATTAGGTCAGTTCATTGAATCTTCACTTGTACAGTAAACTCAATCCGAAAGGATATTGCCCCATCTAACTGGGTACAGCCGTAACTTTTACTTTCTAACTTTCCATCCTCATTGTTTAAGGTTTTGAAAATAATATTTTGTTATCGTATACTAAGACCCAGTTTTTTTTTTGTTGGTATTAGTTGCTTACCACTTACATATCTCCCCTCTTGGGGGAACCTTCAGGATATCGAATAACGTAACAGCACCAGGGAAGTAAACATCGTCACCCCGCTTCCGTTGCATTCGAATCGTCCGGATATTCAGGGAAATTGTTAGAAAACAAACCGTCTAAACCTTGCTTTGGGGCTAGTGTTGTGTGTCCGGTTCCGGTGGTTCCATTCGAAATCGTGCTTGTGTTGTAGACACACACACACACCAGCAACAACAACAACAACAAAAAACGCCCTACCCTCCATCCAAAGATGGAAGAGATTATGAAAGATATCAGAGCGTCAGAGTTACGGTTGTTTTGTTTCCTGCTGCTGTTGTAAGCTCGGGGGCAGACAGGATAGGCAACGATTTAATATTTTTTTCTACCTTCAAAAGTTGAAGCTTTTCGGCATGGCAAACTGTAAAGCTTCAAACAATGGCGGGCTTGCGATGGAAGACGTACGATGACTACGTCGTTCGTCTTTTTGTCTTTTTTTTGTATGGTGCCCTACCATAGGCTTAGGGGTTAAATTAGAATGAGGAATTCGTTTCGAAAACCTTTTCCGGATAAGGTTGGGTTGGCACTTTCGTGCTAACTGTGTCATTATTATTAGCAAACATTCTTTCCAGACATTGCTGTCATTCACGGGGCGGAACTTGGGTACAGCTTCAATCATTCAACCCAATACGATTTCACGCGTGTTTCCAGTTCTTGGAATGTAATAAAATTCCACGATAAGGTTGTTCATTTTATTACAAAAAAATGGTAATATTTTAAATTGGAATTGGTTGTATACATCGAAACATCGATGCATTTCCATTGTAACATATTTTTGTGTTATTTTTTAGCTTACCTACCTTTTGCAGCAGTTTTTTTTTATTAATCCTCAAGTACACAATACGAATTCAATCAACTTTTGATACATGCGCTTTTGATACAGAAAACAATGAAACCGTTCTGGTTCAAGCGAATCCATCAGTAGCACATGTGATTGAATGCGTTTCTGGAAATGAAACTGTTGAATACGCAATAACATTATTCTGGCAGTTCTCTTTCGCTACTTTCTTTTCTTTATTCACTAACTTTTCACGGAGTTTTTTTTCCACTCAGCGTCCACTCAGTTCGACTAAACCCACACGTGCTGTCAACCTTTCGTTAAGTGGGGATGGACCGCATTTGAGTGGTTTCAATCCGCTCCGGCAACAGATGGGTAACTCTTCAGGCGACAACAGAAAAATTCAATAGGTTGTTATTGGATATTGTAAATAAATAAATTTTTTATCGTTTCAATTGTTATAAGGTCACATCCAATTGTGCCGAATATGTAATGCATTTTTAATCAAACTCCATACAATACCTCCATAACGTTCAATTTATTGTTTGCTCGATGAATGCACTTTGTGCATATATTTTGTTGTTTTGTTTCACTTTTCCATCTCGTTGCGAAAACGGTGAAACATCGCCTCGTTAAATTTCGTCTCTGCGACCTACTACACGACATGTGGTCACTGATAGAGGCCAGCCCAATTCCGGTTGACCGGAAGCTGTTTAAGCATAAACATGCTCCATTCTGGTGCTCCGTGTGCGAATAACTTTATCCGTGTTTCTGCATCGATTCAACCACCGGAAACCGGGCAGGGGACGACGACGCACCCTCAACACCAAACCAGGGATTATGGATTTAATTTAACAGATCACCGATTTGTGCACACTACTACAGTTCGGGCCGGGCCGAACCATCACCGAAATTTGCAATCTGCTTCTTATCGGCCAAACATCTTGCCCCGGTTTCCGTGTCAGGAGCTAAGCGCACGGCTAAGGTTTGCCGAAAGATTAAGGAAAACTTTACTCTCACTTCTCACATGCTGTTCTGAGGGAATAGGGGACAAAACCAGGCCGTCTGACGTAGGGAAGAACTAGTAGAAGAATTTAATTAACAGTGTATCAGATGATGCTTGGGCGTTTTGCCCAAAACGGAGGCCAAAGTTTTGCTTCAATGGACTGAGGCGAAAGACCTTCACTTGGTGAAGAGAACAGTGTGAAGGGTCTTGTTCTGTTCTGCTTCACTCTTATCGGCGGGGAAATATACGATGCACTCGTAAATGTTAACGATAGCACAGCAATATCGATTTGCTATCCTAAATTGCCCTTCAGTTTGATCGTCGTTTTTATTAAGTCATTCAGTACGTACGACGAGTGAAAGCATCCCCGAGCGACACGGAAGTGTTAATTTGTAATTGCAAGTTGCTAATCAAAAAGTCCTTCAAACCACTTGGATTAATTTGAGCGCACGTATGTCTTACGATCATTCAATTTTTTAACATCTTCAAAAAAATGATATAATTCAATGTAACTTACCCTTTTTTGTTGGTAAAACATGCTCTCGGAAAAAAAGGGAAAACCGTTCAGTTCGATAAGATAAAACTTGCCAATTGCCACATTATCTATTCACTCCGGAAGTGCATGATCGTGTACTAAACTTTTATGCTTACCGTATCGTATCCCAGCAAAACTGTTTCACAACGCACCAAACTGCTCCCATTCCACTCGTCCCGCGTGTCTTTTTCCCTTGCGCACTGCACTTGCATTCCGGGTGCATTATCTTTTGGTTGGAACTTTCCCACATCCCGGATACTTCTATCATTAGGTGCGCAAGAATCCGGTAGCAAAGATTTTCTACCCCCGTTCTTCCGTTTCCGGCACTCGTTAGCTGGGCCAGGGTTTCTGGTCCGAACAAGATACACCACAAGTGTCGTTTGTGCACCGACAACCCATCGTGCTGGCAGCTACACATGATCCTTGGAGAGTGTCCTATCGCTTACCTGCACCTACAGGATGCGTTCGCGATGTGGTCGTTCGCTGATGTTCGTGTTTCCTTTCTAGAATCGCCAAAGGGGAATATCCTGCCAGGTTGCATCTTTACGTCAAAGCTGTCCTGCGTCAGGCTCGCAGTTAGTTAGGTGCATTTTTCGGGCAGTGGTACAGGGATTCTGTGTCACTGATTTCCTTCCCTTGTGGGATCATTCAAATACCTTCCGTTTGCTAACTTTTTTACTAGTTATCATCTATTTTTAAGTTTCACTCTTTCCGACGTCCGTCCTGTGTCCTGCAGCAGCCTGCTTTGAATACCATTAGAGATGGGTAGAAACTGTGGAAAAGTGTTTTTTTCTTATTTCTTCCCGAATCACGCTTCCCTAACATTACTTGGAGTTTCGTTTCTTTTTGTCCAAGAACAGAAATATGCTCCACCTTTGAGTTTCACGTCCGCACTATGCACATACTCCGATAAACTTTATTCCTGTTAGAGAATCCTTGGAAAGGCAGTTTTAACTCTCATCATTTTCAGCAGGAGAATAATTTGCATAAAGCTTTTTAAGATGAACTTTACAGTGCAATTCACTCATCGTATAATATCTTCTCAGAGCTAGGGAAGATGTGATAAGGGATATTATTTGACGTGACAAAAGAAAAACTTTAATCCTTTCGATACATTTACAATTAACTGTGATAAATTAAATATTCTGTTAAACATTGATACATATTTTGGGCTAATCCCAATTTAATAATATTATTTTAACTTTAATATTTAGAACATGTTTTATATTCAAACACTTCTTATTAAACACCAAAACCTGCAAGCAAATGAATATTTGCACAATCGTTTTCATGAAGAGTACTTCAAATTTGATAGCTGAACGAGAGAAAAATGATCTGTGAGAATAAATAGCATTACTCTACGTCCGGTCCAGGCAGCCAAACACCAACGGTGGCTGTTTATCACCGACAAATACACACGAAACACCATAACCTTCATCCAATATAATCACCAAAAGACCTACGGGCCGATGAAAAATCATCGGTTACACACCATTGTTCTAATTAAATTTAACTCACTGGTGGTTTTTGTGCGTGCTAAGCCGCGGGACTGACAAATAAAAAAACTGCACTACAACAATAGGACCACCATTGAAATGCGTGAAATTTAATTTCACAATTACCGATGGCAAACGTAAACTTTTGCTCGTAAATTTACCCTCAACCAACATGGGTTGGATGATGAGGTGCGCAGACAGCAGACTTTGCTGCTTTCACAAACCCTCGCCCCCCAAAATGTTTAAATAAACATATCGCATGTAGAGTGGGAAATGGAAGAGCTCCGGCGGGTGCTCTAATTAAACGTTCAATAATTCAATTGCTTTCTGACCTAACCTACCAGAGATCGAAAATCCGCTTACAAATAAAACGGCCGACAATTTGGTGGCTTTATTGAAAATCAAGCTGATTGCTTCAAATTTCCAACAATAGGACTATCGTTAGAAAACATATGATATTCACATGAAAATATAACACTAGAGTTTCATGGTTGGTTAAAATGTGTAATTTCTTAGTTCAAAATTGTAATGTTCTCATGTCATAAATCATTCAATTTGTTTTATTGCAAAATATTTTTTTTTTATTTCCGAACGGACTTCTACACTTTTTCTATTAAATAACGAAATAGAAAAAAAAAATCATGGAATTATGGAATTGTTGGTTTGATCGTTAGTCATCTCATTAAATCGTATTTAGAACGGTACAGATACTGGCTCATCGGGATTGCAGAGACCTTCGTACGCAGAATTGCAACCCTTCGTGCAGCCGGTACACGGATCTCCGGCGGCATACATTGGCAGACCGACGATATCGGTGAAAGAATAGTTGCACACCAGGTACAGGTAAGGGTTACCATTGTTGGACCACTGTGACATAGCGCAGCCAAGCTTGTTCGATTTATCCGCAGCCATTACAGCGAAGTGGAAGATCATGATGCTATAAAGAGAGTAGAGCAATTAGAATATATCAATAATAATCCATCAAAAATGCAACAGCTACAACACTTACTGTCTTCCCGGATCATACATGCTATTGACCATGCGCGAATTCACATCGAGACGTTCATCCCACCAGGATGAGATCAAATCCTTGATCACCTGCGGGATGTTGTCGATCGATGGAGCCGTAGTCGTGATGTGATTCAAATTCTGTCCTGAGTAACGATGGTTAGCAGTGTTGTGACAGGCATCATGCTTCTGCACACACCGATTTGCATTCAACTGTGCCATCTTTGCCAGTTCATCGTCCCATGTCTAGAAGAATCCATAAGCATATTGTTCTTACTAACAAAACACCCCTAATGTATATCATACGGATAAGAGCATACCATCGTGGTCATCTGCTTAGCCTTCGGGAGCCAGCTAACACCTCCAGTAGCGACGGTACTACGATACTTGTTGTGCTCGTCCAGCATGATCTTCTTGTACTCCTCTGTAATTTCGATCACCTCTGCTCCTTCCGGACAATTACTGGTGAAACCACCCGGGTTGTTACATCCAATGTGAGCATCGCCGGGATCGCACAGTTCCGGATCACAGTAATCCTGAGCTACAGTTGTCTTCAGAGCAGCTGCAACAAGAACTGCCAACAGCAGCACCATCTTTCCCTTACCGCACGACATCATAAGCTTCAAAAATGTTCACAATATCCAACACGAGTGGACGAACTCGCTCACTACTCTCCTCCACAGACACTGAAGATGAACAGTTCGTTGGCATGTAAATTTATACCAAATCCCCGTACCAAGATGAATTGTTTAACCCATTTAATAGTAGTTTATTGCCTCCAGCGATAATCCCTCACCTCATCATAGCACCAAGATAAGTTGAATATATTTTGCTTCCACGAATGAGAACATCTGAATTGTGTATGGTTCTGAGATCTCTTTCAACAGATAAATCGTCTCGTTCAGATCGATCTAATCAAACTATCTGGTTCGAATGCTCCCACGAAGTTGTTATAAAAATTGGATATCAGTTCTTTACAGGGCCATGCGTCTCCAGTTTATATGCAGATAAAAATGGAACTTTGCTACAATGTTTAATAATTTCAATGTTTTATAATGCTATCAAATCTCAAATCAAGGTTAAAATACTAATCGCTTTTTTCTCCGCCTACATGAATAGCAATGACCATACTTTATGAATAAAAAACTGGATATCTCGTCTAGGTGATAATTGCCTCACGTATGATCTATGACGTCAATACCAATTCGTGTTGCATTAAACACATTTGACTATCCCACAGTTCGCGTTAGGCATGAAGGTATCGAAATGATTTTTCACACATGCGTGGTTATTTTTAACGAGCATCGGAAATCACCATTAACTACTTCCAATGAAAGTAACACAATAACAGCATAATAATTTTAATGGTATTATACATTTTTATTACATATGTGATAAAACATACTAGTCCTCATTTTTCGGAAAACCATTTCTAATAATTGTGTTATTATCGAACTAGTAGGGCTGCTCTCTCTGCAGTTGAGAAATATAGCTAGCCAATCGTAGCTAACCAATTCGAACTAGATTATTATAACGTTGTAAATTCTATATTCTTTAACGCAAAAGATAGAAATGATTTAACTAAGGCGATAGATTTGAAATTTTTTAACAGGTTTATGTAAACGAGTGATTCAAATGTTTTGTTTAAAACCATTGAACCATGAAAAGTGAATACAAAGAAGTATATGGGATACTTTGACATTACAACCTGCTTGATTGCTAAAATTCTTAGAAATAGGATACAAACACTGTAAAAACAAACAAAGAATGGTGTTTAAAGTAGCCAAATTTTGAAATTTAAAGTGCATTGCAATATGCTTATCATGTGCTCATCTTTCATATAGTATTGAAAATAACATTTTGATATTCTATCCGAAAGAAATGGCAGGGAAAGAACTCTCAAGATTGTATTGCCACAGAAGAAGTATATATTCTACAAATAAGCAATTGATTAATATGTATTAAAAAATTTCCTTAGCTTTAGTCGATTTTTTCATATTAGTAATGAAGAACTCATAACCGAAGTGAGAGACTTGGAAACTCCGTCTCAACACGACATGCAAATCTGTTACTACTAACCTATGGTCTAAAAGCTTATAGCTTGCTGATTATGGGATTTATGGACTCGTGAATAGTTCGAAGAGTCATGCTACCACCAAGATTGTTTTTTTATTTGGGTTCCGTGCCTATAGTAGCCTTAATGTATCGAAAGCAAAAAATCAGAATAGATTTTGAGGAACTCCAGAAATTCTAGACAACCTAAAATATGAAGAATATATTCCACAGTTGTATGAATTGTTAGATTAACGAATGCCATGTAGACCAAATGTTAGACCAAGTCTAATGACAACAGCAGAAAATATATTTAAATATCACTTCAAAGCTCGATTCCTCTAATTCAAATTTCATTCTCCAAATTGATTGCGATCTTGATTTTTGGAATATTGCACGGGAGATGCATCAGCATTGTCCCCAGAAGATCTGATCGAATAAATGTACCCAACTTTTCGAGCAACTTTTAACTTTAATGGACTTAACGAATAGTGTAAAACAATTCATATTAATGCTGTTAAAAACTTTTTTTATTGCTTTTGCTGAACGACTACAAAGTAGAAAGCAGATGCTTGATCGTTTGTCCCGTGGTCACATTCCGATTCTCAATCCTCAACAGTGAACCTTTGCCATGCCACTTAGTATGGAACGGAAACAGGTTCATCGGGATTGCAGAGACCGGTATAGGCGGAATTGCAGCCCTTCGTGCAGCCCGAACACGGTTCACCCTGAGCATACATTGGTAGCCCAACCACGTCCGTGAAGGAATAGTTGCACACCAGGTACAGGTAAGGGTTGCCATTTTCCGGCCACTGACTGATGGCACATCCAATCTTGTTTGCCTTATCCGCCGCCAGCACGGCGAAGTGGAAGATCATGGTGCTGTAAGTAGATTACACGAAAGCGTGAAGTTTGCTATATTCAAGGCCATGGAACGTTTCTCAACACTTACTGTCTGCCCGGATCGTACATCGCCTTAACCATGCGCGAATTCACATCGAAACGTTCGTCCCACCAGGATGAGATGAGATCCTTGATCACCTGCGGGATGTTGTCGATCGATGGAGCCGTGGTCATGATGTGGTTCAAGTTCTGTCCTGAGTAACGATGTTTGGCAGTGTTGTGACAATCGTCATGCTTCTGCACACACCGATTGGCATTCAGCTTGGCCAGTTTAGCCAGCTCGTCATCCCACGTCTAGGGTTTGAAAAGAATCATTTTATTGCTTGTACCCAAAACACAAACGAATCCCTGAAGCTTCAGCCCAAACTTACCATCGTGGTCATCTGCTTGGCCTTCGGAAGCCATTTAACACCTCCAGTAGCGACGGTACTACGATACTTGTTGTGCTCGTCCAGGATGATCTTCTTCAGCTCGTCTGTCATTTTAATCACCTTCGCCCCGGTCGGACAATTGCTGGTGAAACCTCCCGGGTTATTGCATCCAATGTGATCGTTGCCAGGATCACACAAATCCGGATTACAATAGTCTTGAGCCACACTTGTCTTCATTGCAGCTGCAACAAGGACTGCCAGCAGCAGCATCATCTTGCCCTTTCCACTCGACATCTTTCCAAAATTCTTCGAAATTTCAGAAAAAGTCTCTCACACAATAAATCAAGTTTCCGTTCGACCTCTAGCACCGTTCAGTGCCTCTCAAACACTGATATGTTCGAGGGAAAAGTCATGAAAATTTATACTCAAACCGTCTCGCCCTATAACTTACCGATACAATTTTATCAAAATAGATGCATCAGTTTCAAATGAATTCCCTTCCACGGCAAGGGCTGTTTTCCATTTTCTGTTCTCTCACAGATGCTTAACTGCTCAGAAAAAAAAAGATCGATCGTGCACTACAAATCACTCGCCAGATTTAAACTACACGATAACACCGTTGCAGTTGCACAATTAAGGCTTCGTACTAGATTAAAACAGATTAGCTTTCGATTATCTTAACGCGTATGGCATATCGTAAATTGCAAAAATGCAAATGTAACATTTTACACACAGATTACATTCGGTGATTAGGTTTGGAGCACATTATGCAATTGTGCTGATAGAAATTAGATTTAACTTAAAAAAAACTCATATAGCGCCAATTAAACTGCAATCATAAGCTGATGTAGTTTTGCAGAAGCTTAGTTCACGTGGGCGTAATAATTGCAACACGAGCAGTGACGCAAATTGAACGCATCATTGCACGTGTCCTCCCCCGGAACAAACGCACCGCTGCTCGTTTTGTTTCGATTAAGTATACCGCGCGTAAAACTACTGACAGTTTGCAGTAGCATTTTTACTGAGCGTGCTTGGTTGAAAGTACCTAATTAAAATAAAAGTTAAATTAATTACTCTAAACTGTATACTACAACTTTGAATATTTTCCTGCAGCACTAATAATGAGGTCACAGCTTATCAAATCATCAATCTTTTTGTGACGTGGTGTTTCAAGTTACACGAGTAATTTTATCTTGTATCATCCATGTTTCAATTATGATTGATGTTTTGCTATTATTCAAGATGCATTTAGAACAAAATCGACGGAGGATTTACTGAAGCATTAGAAATTGGGACTACGAATTTCCATTCTTTGGTTGAGGATAATCAATAGGTATGTGAAACCGTTGACCATTAAATTTTCAATGCATTAGAGAGCTTAACTTCATGCTGAACAAAACCGTATTAGTTCAATTCTGAGGCCCAAAGTATGCTATGGAGCTTTAGATTATTATTATTTTTATTATATTTTTCCTAAGCTGTTTCCTAAACTTATATCCTGTAGTGAATAGCTGAAAATGAAAAAAAATTAACGAGAATGAAAAATCAGCTGGTTAAAAAAGAGATAAAATAAAATGAGCACTTATTTAAAAACATAAAGAAAATAGGAAAAAAATTAACTCATAAATAAAACTAAAGCAAAACTGATTTCTACATTAACCATCAAATCATGATAACCGAACTCCTAGCAGACCAGTTCCCAAATTATAAATGAATCCTGACAATTTATTTTTGACCTAGTGTATGAGTTGTACAAAGGACGTGCGTTTTACACATGATAAATAAATAGTGCAATCTTATAATCTTTCCTGATAGTCCATACAAAAGAAAAAAAATTAAATTAATGAAATAATTTGCGATTTTTATTAAATAGGAAGAATAAAGCTATTTGAAGTCTTATTGAGAATTAATCGTAATATCTCTTGGGCTTTGCAGAGATACTAAGTGATATTGCGCCAGCTAAATATTGAACTTTATGTTTTTTACTCATAAGGAACTTAATCCAGTAAAGAATTTATTCCCTGGGTGGACCATCACGGAATTAAAGTTGGAGCTTCAACGCATCGTAAATTATGACCTGCGGAGGTTGAAAAAAGCATACATAGATGACCATTGTGGCCTGTAAATGAAGAATCTATTCCAAGAAGCTAGTACAACATCGGGATTCAACTAATTAGACTACGGGGCAGTGGAGGGACGGAGGATGGGTTTGGCCGGTTACTGGAAAATACATACACCTAGCGCCTATTGAAGTAAATTACATCTCCCCCCCCCCATCCCCCACCACTACCGCGTCGACCAACGGAGTCCTTTAAGCTCGTTTACTACGCCCGTAGATTAATCTGGCGCTGCATGATATCTGTATCAGCTGGATGGTAGAACGCACCGCAATGATTTGAACAGTAATATTTAAAAACAGTCCTCAAGAGTAACACTGAAATTACTTTAGGGCAGTTTGTATGATCCAAACCTTGTAGAATTTTTGATTGCTCATGCATTTATCACGTCGAATAATACACATCCATCAACAATCAACTCCCAATGGTCACGATTAGCCCCTGCGTCCGATCAGTAACATCGGATTGGTGGTTTGCTTATTTAAATAGAAGGGCTTAGGGAAGCTACAGGTATACCTCGGCTCCAGCTTTGCTAATTAAATCCATTTTCCATGCACGATTAGCATCGCACCGCGTGTCGCTCCGATTGACGGCTGCATCCATTCGCCTCGCATACCCTCTGAGTGGCAATTCACTTTGCATTGGAAGGTGGCGAAAATTGATTAACGTCAGCTCGGTGCGAATATGATTGAGTTGAATGATGGCAATGAAAGATCAGCATCATTGCCGGTGTTGATTGGTTTCCTATTACCCTTGCATAAAACTATGGCTCACCGGTATTGCTTCACAGTGAGAACTATACCTTGTATTCATAGACACCAAATATAACGTTTTATATGGCTAATATTCATTCTAAAACATCTCTTAATTCGAATCATCCTTTGGAGCATAAAACATAACCGGTAGGCGAGCATATTGATTGCTTTAAATCCATTCAACCACTCTGTTGAATATTAATTATTCCATTTGCTTTAATCTGCTGCGATTTAAGCTCACGGGCACATAAATTTAATTTAATCGATGCTTTACTCACATTCTTCTCGGATCCTTTCGCACGGCGCATCACACTCTAGTATCACTTACGCTCATTTGAGTGTCACTACGCGACCGGATCTGTTTTGATACAGCCTTCCCTTTTTTTTTTCATCACATTCCTATTCGATACACATGTTGCTTCTGGTAATGAAATATTATGGGCGGCTTTCTACTGGCTGAGCGACACCTTCATTACGGATAATCAATTTCAATGGTGGTTATTAATTATTTCTCCTCAGTGAGCGTTTCAATTTTTTGTTTGTGTATGCAACGTATACCGCGCAACACATCAGATGTCGGTGCGTGTTTGCTGACGCGTTCTTACCACAAACATTATCAATTTACTGCTGTTAAAGATTATTTTCATTAATTAAATCGCATCATGGCGCAATACAGGTGACACAGCATGTGAAACATAAATGAAATGCCGAAGATTAAAGTGCTCAGCTACCATGAAGTAGCACAAACCAAGTATAATTTCATTTTTAATATTGTAGAACAAATAATTCTTAAAGTTTGTGACTATAAACCACATTTTTGTTGTTCCTTCTACATTTTTTACTTACCATCTTTTCATGATATTTAAATAATAAAATTACAGCATTATCAAATTACAACTATTTTTTTTTTATTCATAAATTACGGCCAGGCCGTAATGCTAAATTACAACTATTTTCATCCGAAAATTTGTTTATCTCTGGTCTAAACTCATTTGAAACGAATATTTTCAAAATTTGAGTTTCTCATCTCACATCTAGGTGGCGCTCTACCATGAGCCCTGCAGAAACGGCAAATATAGCAGGATTGGAACAGTGCAATACAGAAGTAACAAAATAAGGCATATTTTATACCCATTTATAATTAAATAGCTATTATTTTTGAAAGAAATTAAATTCTTTGAATAATTGTTATCAGCTTGAACAAATTGAATAGAGCTCCGTGCATAATAAAGTATTTTTTTCCACAAAAACACTGAACATTCTTTAACCAATTAAATACTATCGGTCGCTCTCAGCGTACTTTCTTCCGGATAAAATGTGCAAACAAACACTCGCTTCAAAGTATTAATCAACTTAAAATGAGCATAACAAGTTTTTCTTCATAACCACCCTACAAAATGGGCAAACTTTTTGGACAGTTTCTTCGCCCGTTGTTCGTATTTGACAGCTGTGCAATTGGTAAACAAATAATAATCCACCATCAACAACAATTTTGCTTACCTAGCGGAACACGCTTCGAAACGGTTTTATTTGCAAGTGCTATTTCAACATTCAACATGTCCGAGGATGATAACTGGTCGGTGAATTGTTTCGATACAACCGACTGGATGCCTTCCCCAGAGGAACTTGAAACAGCGTACTGTGCACTGGAAAAGGGAACCTACACGCTTGAACTGCTTTGGAAAAATCCTGGACGCAGAGCACCTTCACCGGTGAAAAAGGATGAACCAAAAGTTAACGAAATAGTGGATAAGGAAGCGTAAGTACCTAAAAAGGTAATGGTGGCATCACGTGTTTTAATATGTGCTATATTTCCTCCGTTCCAGTGCGGCTAAAAACAAAGAGTTCGATTTCATGGATGACGTCGCCCTGCCACAGATGCGAGTACGCGGCCAAGCTAGCGGTCCGAAAGGGTCTGCCAAAAAGAAGACAACCAACTTTGCCGGCGTGCTGGATCACATGAAGAAGCATGGCCGGTTAACGCAATCCAAGGATAGTGCGGGCACGTAACCGGGTGTGGACGGGTGGTGTTAATGTTTTGCACTGCCGGCTCGCACCTCTCGCTCGGTTTGGTATGATTGGGGTTATATTTTTAAGTAACGTGCAGCGCGTACACGAGATTGAAAATCACATCCGCGACCATGTGGTCACAACCCGTTGAACCACGTCAATCATGTAACGGTGCCAGCGTAGTGAAAGGTTGCACAGTACGGGTGCCGAGAGGGGAGAAGGTCAGCAAGGGACAAATTAATAGATCGATCGACCGTTAAACGACAGTAAACAGTTTATAAATAAAATTTACGACGCAAGGTTTTACGCTCGCCTGCCAAACGTCGGTGGTAGCAGGAAGAGCAAACCGAATTGACCCATCCTCACCCTTCGAAAATAGCAGGTGTGATTGTCATAATTCATACAACACGATAATATTTTACATAAACACTGCATTTTATGTATATGTCATAGAGCAAAGGTAATAAGTATTTTAATCTTTCGATAAAGATATTTGATTATTTTTATGATTTACAATCGTTTGCGGTTGGCATAACGATCCGAAACATTGTAAATATTATTCTCGCGGATTAAAAAAAACACACAGTAACGAAATACCTAAAGGTATCATCTCACCGTAGTGTAGTAGCAGCGGCACCTTGGACACTAGAGTTGCTGATCTGTCCCTTTGCTGACCGACTGGCAAAGGTCCAACAATCATTAGGCGAAATTCCTGTCGAATCGTTGCGCGTCATGTTCTCTGGTCAGGAAATGTGTTTCAAAGTTAGCCCACAACGGACCGGATCATCTGTGACAGTTTTATAACTGCGGTTCTACCATCGCGGCACGCAATCTCTGGGCTTTCCAATTTGTGTCAATATGCAAGGTGAAGCAAACATAAATATTAAATGAACTCACCCAATGATTCCAACACTCGCCAAGAAAACCTGACGAGCCATATGTGGTTTGTACGGTGGCAACTAAGCATGCGGAACACTCGTGCCGTTTTCTTCAACAAATCCTCAACAATATTTCACATTCCCGGCGCGTACAATGGATTAACCTGCCGTAATGCAGCCGTTGGTGAGGGGACCGGGTCGGTTCGGTGGAAGCTGCACAAATTCAAACCGCTAAACGCATCGAAAAATGTAAACATTCACCCAACGGCGGTACCATTGCGCTAAGCCGGGATCGAAAACCGATCGACCACCGGGCAAAAGTAAACTGACTTTTCCTGAGGTGTTAGGGAAATCTAACCTAGAGCGTTACGTTTTCCCTTTATCCATCCAATCCCGAGCAGGTTTCGTCTTCTTTTTTACGCTTGGTTTTGGCTGCCACGTGAGCGTAGTTCATTTGTTAAACTGTAGTGCGTTTAAGAATAGAATTCAATGAACATGGATGGAATTTTCAAATCACATCGGACGGATACTGATCCGATCGATCAATGTGTGGAGGACAATTGAACACATTATTTTCCACGAACTAAACAAAAAAACAACAACCATCCCACGGGGACTATTGTGGCCGAACGAATGCGTGCGTGGTACGGTCGAACCGTATAAAGGTTGGCCGGTAGTGAGGAAAATTATTATACCAATATTTACACTTACTAAAACTGGACCATTTTATGTACACAACCGCTTGGACCGGGGTTGAAGATGATTTCACTTTCAAGTAGAGATCGGGAAGCGTATCGTACGAAAGCAGAGAAACTCGTCCGGGCTCCCCGGGAAAGATAAAAATCTTTAAGATCTCGCTAACAGTGTTTGAATAAACAGTGTCCAGTCAGTGAATCGCAGCTGTTTGGACGAAAGAATCCAAACCGTTTGGAATCATTCCAGCAGTACCACTCCGGTCAGGTGTACATCCACCAGCAACTGCTGTGATCTTCAAGCAAGCAGCAAGCTGTTGCGTGTCTCCCGAAGCGACATCAAAACCAAAGGATCACAAAGCGAAAGGTGATCGCGATCAAAGCGAACAGTTTTGAGTCACCAGAGCAAACCCGGGTGAGGGAGTCCCGGGACCCACGACCGGATTCGCAGGAAGCAAAACACCAGTGTCTCGCCGTTGTGCGCCGTGCTTCGCCTTCAGTCTGCTCGGACCGTTCCGTTTTGGTTGGTGCGTTCGTGCCAGCTGCGCCACCGTTTCGCGCATCAGTACATCATAACGCTTCGGTACGGGTGGACTGGTGCGCTGTTGCGATTAAACCGTCCGTTTGGTTGGTTGGGCGCGTATTCTGGGAACTCTCTCTGGTGCTGGTGTGCTGAAGGTGTGTTATCGTGACTTCCAGTAACATTTACTTAAATGAATTTGAAAGTGATTTTTATTTAAGAAAGAATGTTCCGATAAAGAAGTTGTGATTGTGCAGTGTGAACGTTTACTATTTCCCAAAACAATGGATTGGGGCGAAAGAACGATCGTTGAAGATCAGCAAAGTGTTGATGGATTGCGGCCGGATATGCGACATGAGCCACCGGCACATCAGCAGCAACATCTGCTACAGCAGCCACTGCAACAGCCACTGCTGCAACCGGTCCAGCAACTGCATACGTATATGCCCCAATCCACAACACCCTCCCAGTTGCCTCCTCCGCTTCATAGTCCACTCTCCCTGGCAATACCAATATCCGACGCACTTCGCCATCGAACCGGTAAGTTGCAACTTCAATATGAAATATTTTACTTTTTAATAAGTTACATAAATTATCAACTTCCAATAAACAAAACCGAAATGCAAACAGTTTTACTAAGGGTTTAAGCGAAGGTCAACCAACGTTGGCGTACAGGCGTCCGCTTAATGGTGGCAAACGTGTTCTCCAACGCCCATTTTACGAAGAACATTTAGCCGGTCGGAGTCCGTTTCCGATCGGTACGGGTTTTTGGGGTTAGTTTATTTTTATTTTGTTAACCGATCGATTAATGTAAAAATAAACACAAATCGCAAAAAAACATACACACACTCACGCAAGGCATGTACATGTACTCATACTCAGTATTCCTTCTGGGCCGCAAAACGCATCATACGGGATGGACGCACGTGCCAACGACGCACAACGGGAGTCGTTGGGAACTCTTGGGGCGGGAAGTGTCCGTGTTGAGGTGTTGATTATTATGATTTTTCTTCCTGTATACTCAGGCAGAAGATATGTTTTTTTTTTTGGGTGTGATATTTTCTCCTATTTTTGCACTCCCTTATTTCCTCTCCATCTTGTGTAGGATGTTAATGTGTTCACTCTTGATGGTTACGAGTGTCAGTTCGCTGCGAATCCATTACGAACTGCCCATCCATCGGAACATGATCTACGGACATTTAAGAGAATTTTTTAAAATGGTTTTAAAAAAAACAAAAGTATGAAAGTATGTTTTCATTTTGTATTTAATTAGAGAAATAATATAATACGAAGAACAATTCAACTCCAATAAAATAAAGAATGTAAATAACCACTCCACTTCAATCTAATTGTATAACGATGTTAGTAAATTATGTTCACCAATGTTTAACTGACACATTAAACGCCTTTTTTCTCAAAATCCAAAGCAAAAGGAAGTGTTCGTGCGTTCTTCCCTTGTTCACCCGAAAACATTCCGATCGTGCTCGTGGTAGTCAAAATAAAATCTGGACATCAACATGCCGCCCCGCTCACTACCTACCTCGTCACTTCCGATCCTCCACCAAAAAAAAAAACACGATCGTGCATGTGTGTTTTTGGGTTTGAACTTTGTTGCTCTTATTCTTGCGTTTTAAACGATCGTGACGTGACAACGCACGTTTGCGCATAACAGGATGTCCTGCTGGGTGCGCTCATAAATCAGGCAACCGGCAAAGGCACGACAGCCACCGATAGTTTATTTTTGTTTTCGAAAATGACCTCCCCTGCACGTTTCGCGGTCTATAAAGCATACAGCACATTGTTGTCGGCGGAGATTGAATCAATGGAGGAAAATATTTATGTTTGTGCTTTGTGGTGAGAAAGGATTGCACTACAATCGGAAATACATTCTCGCGATGAATGAGATGATCGTGTTTGTGTTGTGTAATAATTTAATAACTTGATCTTATTTTTGAACAACATTATAAAACTTTACTCCAATAGATCATCTTCACGCGGTGTTCATTTGGTTTGGTGTTTAATGGTGTGTTCATCCCATTCATTACTCTGTGTGCACACCCACAAGCTGAGAATGTATTTACTACCCTATCAACTTACACGACATCCCTGAATCCCCGATGTGACAATCGACACCAACTCCCTCCACCATTCACTGTCCGGACCAGGGCAATGGAATCATTCACAGATAATTTATAGCCACGCACGTACGGAGGAATTATAAGGAAAATATTTTTAGATTTTCCACGCACCACCACCACCACCGCTTTCTTCACGGCACTCAGAGCTTGAGCTCAGAGTTGGAAAATCCTCTACGGTAACACGTGGTTACAACAGCTAATCACTGCACACCGGCTCTTGGCAGCAAATTATGTTCCCGCTCGGAAACGAGGACGCCCGCGGAAACCCTGGGGATACTTAGGTGGCTACTCACGGGATAGCTAAGAGATCAAGTGGCTATTTACCATCTTAAAGCCAAACACTCGACCGTTTTTCTGTCCCTTTTTCTCACTCCACTTCGTGTTCGTTTGTGTGTGTACGCTAAAAATCCATAAATTAAGTCACTAATTAGCCGACGGCAAGGAAACCTGGCCTGGAATACAGCATACACTGGGTGGGTAAGTTTGCACGTTTTGTTCAGATAGATAATAAACATAAACGTTTGGCAATAAATACTTCACCCCAAAGGCAAAACCAGGCCAGACATTACCACGCTCCAGTGGTGAGCCCGAAGGTGAGCTAAAGAAAACAATTATCCAAAGCCGGAAAGTCGGCTGTAAGGTTTTCCAGACTTTGTGCCCCCCTCCATCCCTCTCCTCCCATGCATCGGCGCACGGGTCCATGAACTCTATTCATGAAAATAACTGAGCTCCACCGACTGACTCACCGGACGGCGCTGCACACCAAACATTCACCCCCAGAAAACGCAGAAACTCGCACTGCACTCGTGTTTTCTGGAAAATCTCACTCATTAACGTGAAATCACAGTGAAATCTGTTTGTAAAATGCAAACGATAAGCCATCGAGAAAGATAAAGAAAATCGGCCGCTGCAAAACGGAAAAGTACTGGGCGTCTCCATCGGGGTTTTCTCCTTTCTGCCAAACAGCATCATCACTCGACCGAATTAATATATCGTTTTCTCACACTTTTGTCACTTGCTCCATTCCCCCTTTCTTCATCTGCTATCTCATTGTTTGCATCATTTTTCTTCCCCTCGTTTTGTACGATGAAAGGAATGGTTTATTCTTCTGCTCTAGAAATCACGGACAGTTTTCCGGTGTCGGTTTTTCTTGCGTTTTTTGCACACTCCGGTCCAGGCGGAAATGATTGTCCAAACCCTGACCTCTCGATCTGCCGAATTGTGTGTGTGTGTATGTGTGTGAGTGTGTTTGTGTTTTCTTCGTCCAGTCCAGAGCCCGCTTGTTTCGCACGGTTTGTTTTCTCACTTTCTATGGCGTTGGCGTGAAAGGAAAAACTGGCCCCAGCCAACGATACGACTAGAAGAAAGTCCCAATAATTGATAGCCGTTCGAGCGCGCCCCGGTAATCGAACCGATGGGAGCGAAGATCAGCGAATTTCCGGTACCTTATCCTTGTCGTCTGGCCGGAGAAACGTCCGATGGGTGTTTTTCCACTTCTTGCTTGCTCTTGGTTGCCATTTTCTTGGTAGAGCGTTGATCCGGTATGGGGGCAGCACAAAAGTAAGCACACAGTGGCGGCACTTTGTCTGGAACGCCGGATGGTGTTCAATTTTCTTCTGTTTTCGAATCTTCACCACCGGAGGTACTGCGTCGGTAAGCGTCCAAACGGTCGGAACGATATGACATTGTTTCATTTTCACTTCGGCGTGATTTTTCGATCTACGTTCTCTTCCCGGCATTTAACGGGCTCATTTCCCGTGAATGGACGGCATCCCACAGCAATGCCAACACAACAGTCGTGACGAACAAAAGCCAGACGTCGTTGAGACGTGAATGGGGAGGCCAATAGTTTGTCAGGGTTCTGAGTGGTGGTGAATCAACTTGCCACATTGTTTATGCCTCTCTGCCTGTACTAGTTTACTAGCTCTGATATGCTGTTGCATAAAACTGGGTTTAACTTTCCCATTCTCTCGAAATTCACGCTTTTATTCAGCAAAGTGAAGGCCGGATTGAACTTCTTGTGGAAATGTTTTCTTGTTTTTTTTCCGTCACCACTACTAAACAGATTGAATTCGATCTTCGAATGTTCTCACTCCTGCCTTTTTCCCTGCTTGGTGATATTTTCGATTTCATGCACTCACTTACAGCAGGCCCATACAAAGTTTTTTTTTCTGTAAGCACAAATAATCCACCCCGGAACTGATAGGAAAATTATGCATGCAAATGTGTGTTTTCTTCACATTGCCTTTTGGTTGGTTTTTGTTTTATCCCATCGTCGAGAACAAACAAGCTCACAATGCTCGTTCTGGAGTGCACAAACAGTCGACAATTTTGGTTGCAAAAATAGTGCTGTTTTTTTATTTTACTTGATCTCGATTCGCTTTTATTTAATTCATTGTACTAGCTCAGTACCAGCCACACATAATCAATATAATTTGCCTTGCAGTATGGCAATTTTTTACCTTATATTGAAAATACCCATTCTTATTTTAAGCTTTTTATTTTACAGATAACTATTCTGCTTTTTTATTTTTCATTTTAAATAATATAATTATTCCCTCAATGTTTTGTCCATTATTTAGTATCCGACCGAACACACTGTCTAAGGTACACAGTTTTCGCTGCATAATTTAGCACCGGATATGCTAAGCGAACCGGGTAAAGGATAATAATAACATTAACTCCTTTGAAAAATATCACACTTATTTGTCCTTACCGGATAACAAAGAGTGTCGTTGGCCAACTTTTGCAACAATACTAATCGAAGGAGGATAATGGAGGAGAAAGTGCATCTAACGAATACGGCACCAGCATAAGCGCCCGTGTGGTGGGATTATTTGGAAAATGTTTCTTTGCCAGTTTTGCCTGATACTGTTTTGGCTTGTGTGAGCGAATGGAGTGAGCTCGCATCGGTTGATGCTTAATACTAATGTAGTCGTTATCTGCTCCAGTCTGCACTTCTTCGAACGAAGCTACTAAGGTTTTTTGTCTTGTATACAATGCAGTTGCTGTGTAATAGTGATGGGAAATTTTGAACGAACGTAATGGAACTGTTCCGCTCCGTAAATGGAGTGAACAACATCAAGTTCCAGTAGCCTTTTAGTTCCAATTACTTTTCAATAGTTTATAAAAATAACAAATATCATTCTCAGGCCTTCCTTCAGGAATAAAGAAAGTCGTTCTCTGTCATACTTTGAACTCGTTTTGAAAGCGAGCAACTTGTTTTGTATTATAATTTATGTTCGCGTTTTATTACAAATTATAACATATTCACATGCTCTTCTTTTTTTCTTCTTGTTTATTTTTAAATTTATTATTGTTGTTAATCTTCTGTTTCAATTTTTTCCTATATTCTTATAATCATACTTCTAATTCTTCTTCCTTCTTCTTTTCTTCTTTATCTTCTTTTTTCTACTTCTACTTCTTTTTATTTTTTTATTCTTGCTATTCGTATACTTCTGCTTCTTTTTCTTCTCTCCTTTATTCTTTTTCTCCTGGGGTCAACCAATTATTAATCTTTGCACATCATTTCGGGTTTATTTTCAGATATTTTTAATTGAATTTTTACATTGTTATCTTTTTTAGCTTAATTTGTATAGTCCTGCTAGGAGCTGTTCCATTCCTTTCAAAGATTTGAACGAATTCAAACAGCTTCTTTATTTTCGAAAATTTTCCCATCACCAGTGTGTATCTTCTTTTTTTTACCTTACTGCTTAACTTCTATCGTTAAGGAAGCTACTCTTCTAGTTCAAATATATAGTCTATCATTAAATACCCACCAAAAATATCGTTAAGAGAACTTGTTGTCAAAAACCACGAAATGTTCAAGAAACATAATTGGAATTTAATTTAACGCCCACACCAACATGTGTGCTCCCAAGAGACTACGGCTTAATTTTGCCTCTTTCTTTGTGTAATTCTTCCTTTCGCAAAAAGCATCATTATACACCAGCATCAAGAACTGCAAGAGTGCACTCGAAAAAGAAAAGCCAATATCCCATCCCACACCTCCCCTCGGCAACGGGAAGAAGATGAAAATGTGTGGAAAACATTCGTTATGACTTGACAAGATGTGTCTCTCGTGCTGAAAGAAAACGACACCAATGGTTTTCTGTTACCATCCATTCATTCCCATTTCAGTCGCACCGTGTCTCGTGCGATGGTGCGTCGTTACATCGATGCGGCTCATTGGATAGAGACGGTGGCCATTTTTTTGTTTGCTTTTCCTCGCTCTCTTGTTTTTATGGATATGCTGCTGTCTGTTCGGGAATGTTTTGACTGTGGAAAATCCATTCGAATTCTGATTTAATGGAAATGTCGTTGGCTTCGTCGGACATCGTAGACATCATTGTGAATCTTCTGATTCGATTTAGGAATGTATTTTTTTTTTAATAGAAAAAATATCCAACCCCAAAACATAATTTTTCCCCTTCCCATCATTGATGTGGTAACCGTTTAACGGGAGCTTTGATCTGATTTCCCTTTAATGTGGTACGAGTTGAAGCTGGCTTAACTGCCAATAAAACCCTACATCGAATGGGTTTCAAGTGTTTCATACGTTTGATTTAATCAAATAAACAAAGACTGAGAGAAAGTCACCCCTTCTGGGAGGGAGATTTCGATCTAACTAATTCTGTGGAGTAAAACTGGTCATAAAGATTATTAAATATTTATGTTAGTGTGTATTTAAAGCTGAACTCATTACGTTAGTTACCCGCGATAATTTTCCAACTGTCATTTCCTAGAAAGCAATATAGAAAGACAGTTATGGTGAGTTATTTTATTGCTAGAACTACAAGATTTATCTACATTTTTTATACTGAAGAATCAAACGACACTCTTGAATTAATCCCAGTCTATTTTCGGTAGTTTTAAAGCTTGTACAAAATATCGACCATTGCTACAGCTCGGAACATTAGTTTATAAATTTTTAAATAACCATGTAAATCTACATAAATCCTTTCCCAACGACAACTGCAATTTAGAAGGGTCACACCAAATACCCACCGAATAAAAAAAAAACAAAAACAAGGACAACGGTCATTACGTGACCCCAAAAATGCGAGGCGATCGAACAGAAGGGAAAAGCCGTTAAAATGAAGGTGTGCCATAAGTTACGGAAAGTCACCAAATGTTTCAGTTTGTCTGTAGGCCGCACAATCGACACAGTTCTTCTTGAGGTTGTGTTGTTCTTGCGGTTGATTCAAATGCGACACATTGAATAAAACATTGTTCGGACACATATTTGACTATTTGTTTCGAAACAATTGTCATTGAGATATTCGTTTGTTTAACTTTTTTCAACATTCACCTCAAGTAACAAACCACATAAAACAAAATGGTCCCGTTCTATATCGCTTAATTTCCTCCGAAACATTCGCACCGTTTGCCGATCACAGGACAATGAAATGAATCAATATATGTAGTGGTCTAGTATGCAAAAAAAATAGTCAGACACACGCATGTAGTGTCCATTTATCATTCCATATTGCTCGTTTGCATCCAATCCGTACGATTGCATCACAATCTCCTTCCATTCTTCTCCGCTCTGGTCAGCTCTGGTGTGTTTCCTCCTAGAGACAACCAACTTCTATTTTGTATGTGTCGGTTAAGTAAACTATTTCTCCTGTAAGAGGCTGATTCATCTACCGCAGCTGTCAAACACAATGGAGGTGTATGGTTTGCCGGTGGCCAACGCAATATCTGTTCACTTCAACCCAGAACATGGACAAAAAGTGGTTCAACACGTAATTCATGGGTCAACTCTGTCGCTTCGAGAAGACTTTGTGCTCTACAGTGATGAATAAATTAATCGATAGAGTTTCATTGGCAATTAGTCACAGATTTACAGCACGTAACGTATAATTCGCAGAGAATCCGTAATAACACATGAGAAAAACGAAGAAACAGATTTTAGTATTTGTAAATAACATTTTGACTTCAATAATTAAATATTAAATAACTACCAATAACCCATATTTGACAATTTGAGAAGCCATTATTATAAGTAACTCAACTATGAAAAACTTGTGCTCTTCTTTGAAGGGTTGTTCATGTCATTAGAATGACACCGAACAGTACAATTCGTGAAGCTTTCTAAAAAAAGCAAAAAATGTCTAACCCTTACCATTTTTAAGGATTCTGGTAGGATTCTGAAGCACACCTCAAATAAGTTGAAAAGGGAGACTTGAAAATGAAACTAAAAAAGAAAAAAAAACTAATCGAATTTAACATCTCGGAAATATAATCATAATTATCATAATTATTTTTAATATCAACAAGAATTCTGCAACTTAAATAAGCCATGAATTTTCCAATCAATAAAATTGAGCCGTAGATTTTTTTCTGTACATGACTGTAAGGGAAGAATGCGTGTACATATCTCAGGTATATGCTAGGGATTTAGTCTCTTCGCGCGTTCTCCCGACAGTGATACGGCCATAGCAATGGAACACCAAAGTTTCGTTGATACAGTCTCATGCAGGGAGTCATTTCCCCTCAAGGTCTGTCAGATGTGCGGGACCCCGTATCAACCGATGGGCGTAACAGAGTAAGCTGCAATGTACTCCCTTCCTGCCCCATCCAACAATAGGGAAATCCTAAAAAACCTTCCAAAAATAAAGTAAAAGAAAAAAAACAGACAGTCAAGTGTTGGTTGATAGAGGGGTGGGCGCCCCAAATGCGAAACACAAAAGAATAGCTCGCACACGAAAATGTATCAGACAAAACGAGCGCATCGTGGAACAGACGCCACCCACCCCGTCAGTGTGTACGAAATGGACGAGAGAGTCACGCGTGCTCTCAGGATTGTGTGCCCCGGCTGGTTGACGATGAAATACCGCCGAAGCTGATTCGGCCGTATCCCGACTCCGACGGGAACACTCCACCGTACAGTGATGGTCTTACGATAATGTCTACTAATTAGGAAGATCTCTTCCAGGGAATGAAAATTGCCAGAAAGATCATAGTAATAGCTAATATTGATGTTCTTAGTTGCTCTTTTTAATGAAGACATGCTGTATAGTAAATAATTATTGAGATACGAGACCTAAGTACTGTTGGTCCCAAACATATGGCCAGCACTGTGCGGTTGATGCTGGCAGATTGCTCGAGAGTTTGCTTCCTTGAGAGTCTCCTCGAAAATCTCGAGACAGCGGGACAACGAATGCGCGCGATGGCGCGAAACCGATGACAATGCGAAGCGCCGCTGTTTTTGGTTGCCGACCGTGGTTCTCGTGCGTAACGTGCCTATCAAGACAGTCCTGTCAACGAAGTCACCGGTGAAAGATAACGAAACGTGCTCGCTACGAAACTGCACGCGTGAATTGATCGTTCGTGCTCAAGATTTGGTACAACCCCGTGTGTTTGAAATTGTTTCATTTTTCTGCGGAACACACTCAATCTTTTTGCCACTCGGGAGCAGTTTTTTTTTACGTTTGGGGGAAGCGAAGATATAAAGTGAACAAAGTTAAGAAAAGAAAAAACCGCGTAAGTTATTACCATCATGATCGTTCGGTGCAATTGTTAAAGTGATCTTCTTTGCAAACCAGGAGCAGTCTATTAATATTTTCCGAATGTTAAACGATGGTGCTTAAGATGTTAAGTTAAGCTTGCATTACTGATGTACAAAAGTGTTTTTTCGGAAAGGTACTTCATATACGAAAGTGAATGATCGTTTGAGGTACTTCTTCGATCCTCTTCTCGCCAAATGTCGTGAAATTGAGGTGTTTTGAACATCTTCTTCGAAAGCGATCATTTTGTAATTCCTCCGAAAAGCGAAAAGGGCATTAAAGAGCACAGAAACTACACCCGAAACTATGTACCACGCGCAGCATTTGCAAACACAGCAACTCCAACCACCGAATCAGCAGCAGAACCAGCAGCAACAGCAAGATCAAGTGCGATGGAAAGTGAAAAGTACGTTGTGGCCATACTTAGTTTCTTTTATACCATTGTTAAACTCTCCATAAGTTATGCTAATCTTTGGTTTAATACTAACACCAGAAACTACCGAAAAACGTAGTGTGTATGAGACGTTTCTACATCACAGACGGTACAATCCTACCATAAGTCTTCGTTGCGTGGGTACCGATTTGGAAATGGCAACCTGTTCCCATGCTGTATCGACGTTAATTTCCACCCCAGACGTTGATGTATACACCGTACAAACTGTCCCACCGAACTTCTTTGCTCACGCATCATCCCTTCGGATGAGGATCACCATTGTTTATTTCTTCTCCGCAACCTGAAGAAGACACACACTCGAATACAGCGCTTCGATGAATGTTACTTGGTGGCGACTCGTTCACTGAGAGTTCTGCTTAGGCCCACCAACGTATCGAAGCATCGTGCGCCATCCGTCCATATCATGGGCGGACAGGGTACGGCAACCAAACTGCGTTTATGTTTACCCCTAGTACAGCATTCTTCTTTGCATCTTTGGTTTTGATTTTATAAATAATCTGCCAACAGGTTATGTGCCCACCATGTTCTACTCCACTTCTATTTTGTGCGTCACTTAAACACACACACTCTCGCTCTCTCTCTCCCTCTCTTTGTTGGTGATTGCACTTTCGGTTGCTCTATTTTCGGGATACTGTGAGAATGTTAGGCCAATTATCAAATGGTCTTTAATAGATTTGCAAAGGCGAAAAAAAACGATGCTGTTTTCTATCAGATAAAAGCAAAGTAAAAAAATTGTTCTCCCCATACGTTTGTGGTGATTTATTACATCCTCTCACCATGTGGCAAATTGTGGCAAGAGCAATTGTTTAACATCAGTTCCGTACACGTAGTTTATTATCGTCACCTACTACTGTCCACAGTTAAGTGATGCAAGAGGTTTACACATTTTTGTAATGTGACACAATATTTAAAATCAAACACTCGTCATGCTTGTTGTATTTTTTTTTTTAAATTAATTACTACTAAGTGCATTAAAAACCACCTGGCAGCATTGGTTCCAAATCTCCAGCCACAAAACCATCTGTCTTGCTTACATTTTTAATCACTTAAATTGCTACACCATCATGCTACGTGGGCAATAATTTCGCTTTCCCTAACTCGCTAACCGTATTTTGCGAAGCTTAAAAAAAAGGAAAGGAAATAAAACAAACCATCGGAAAAGAAAGGTACCGTCCGCAAGGAAAGAGTATCAATTGTTTTTTTTGCACCATTTACCACGGGCTTCCCTCCAGTGTGGCTTACCGAATGATGCCGAATGCTTCCACACTGAATTGTAACATAATATCGCTGATACACTAATGCAGCACACGAACCGTTTGCAGCTCCGATGCACTCTCCGCAGAGTACTTCCGAAGCGTCGCGCAAGCAACCCTACCCACGGCCACAATACTACGGTAAGTTGTTGTCTGTCTAGCGTTTGTGTGTCTAAGTGTCTGTGTTGCAAAATGGATCCAACGCATGTAAACAAATATGCAGCGTAAAAAAGATGCTCGCTTTTGGTGTTGTGTCAATACTTACGATAGCAAACGGCCATGATAGCGTCATTCACTGTAGTGCGACTTAATGAGGGGGAGTTGATGATTCATGGAACAACTATCTCAATTCAAACAGGAAACTGATTGCGGTTGGTTAGGTTGGGGATTTTTTTTTTGTGTTGCTCATAAAGTAGTAAGAATGCGACGTAGAATAATGCTTATCGCTTACTTAGCTGTTGCATTTCTTATGCATCATTGCATCATCTAAATATTGTAAATATGTGTGTTATTACTAATATTTGTATAAAGTTTTGTTCTCAAAGGAGAATCTCTACCGAGTAGATTGATTACATTGAAACCAATAAATCCTGTCCGACATTCCATTAAGCGGGGTGGAAAGCGGGCGGATAGTCGATATGTTGCCGTCTGTAGCATTATTAGCTCACGCATGTATTAGCAAAACCAGCCGACCAAACATTCCATCACAACCATGTTCTATCGCATGCCGTAATTAATTATGTACGGCCGGGGAGAAAAATATTTACGATCCCATCCCCGTCAGGTTAATACAGCAACAGGAGTCGTACAGCAACAATGGTACAAAAAAATCAACAACAACAAATCTTTCCCCTCATTCCACTATAAATAGGGTTCCGATCGGGATCGTTTTACGATCCTGTATGATAACTCTGCGTACAAATCTTGCTACGTTACGATTAGAATTTTTTCTTTGCTTACTACAAGGCTACTCCACTCTGTGTTCTAGGTTCGTACAGTTGGACATATTTATGGGAGCGAATGGATTATGATGTTGTGTTTTATTTCAAGCTGGATTAAGCAAATCGAGTTCATAAAAATAATTCTTTAAATTATTTTAATGAGAGTTCCACTATTGCTCAACTGTGTACTAAAACACATGTTACATACGTAACGCTTACGACGTCACACCAACGTTACTGGTCGTAGTGACAGACGATAGCAACCCGCGAAGTCTTATCGTACCGCGTCCGGTTTCCGACAGTTTCTACCCAATCGGTCGCGTGCTTTGGCTTTGCAATTGTGTTTGTGTAAAGTTTTTTTTGCTAACCATCGTTGTCATTCGAAGCAAACTTCGATTAACGGAAACCGTGGTCAAACGGTAACGTTAGTATTCGTTGACGGCTCCATCGAACCGGACCGTTCGGCACGTTCGTCTCGCGCATTGTTTACGATCGTACGGGTTGGGGTTTGTTTTAAGCGCGGTGCTTTAGTGTGCGGGTATACGTGAAGTTCGTTTGCCTTTGACGGTGTACAGATAATGACCGGTGTAACGATGGAAGCAACACCGTCGACATCAACACAAGCGGTCTTGATAAATGATGATAAACGTCGCTCCGGTGGTGAGTGTCACAATCCACTTTACGAACGGAAATGCAGTGTCAAATTAAAACATGTCAATACAAAGCAGGAGATAACAGCGGGTTTATCAGCCACAAAAAAGTGATTGAAGATTACCATTCAATTCTTATCAGACAATTGTTTCACCGATGAATCATTCATCTAGAGAGGGCAGATTTCACAACTGTAGAAGATGCTGGAGAAAGTGTTTACTTTACATTCGAAAGCACCCTTAAACGTACTCTCATCCAATCGTTCGCGCTGGGTGCGATTGATCATTAAAATCATAATCACTTGGATGAAGCCATCCGTCATCATCGAAACGCTGTTTATTAACATATCAGGGTGTGGTGACTACCTAAGGGCTTGGCGTTAAACTTTGCGATCTTTCTTCCGCTTCTCGAGCTCGCTGAGCTGCTAGTAATAATAAATAAACCGAACGAACCGTGCACCATCATCGAACAGCGCTCAGCAAACGTGGGAAATGGAACCCATGTGAGTTTTCCTCCAAACGGAAAACATTTCACGAACATCCGCGCCCGGCATTCAATATTATTCTGTTTCGTGTTTCATGTCCAACGTTTAAAGAACCCATCGCTCCGATGTTGATCTCTGTGATCGGTAATATTTTGATAGTACTTGCCATGGGTGAGGTTACTAATACTTCCGTGTTTGTGTTCATTAAAGACAAATAAATTGCTGTTTGAACGTTATCCAGTGCTGAAAACGATAATCAGCAGTCAGCATCGAAGAATGAGGGGGATCATTTGATCTTCAGTTATTACTTGGATGTTAACTTGAATGATCTCAGGCTGTCTAATATCTTCAGATCCTCAATTTGGCAAATCCATAATTTGAAGGTCGCAAACATAGACATCCTTCGAAATCTATCTGACTAGATCTATGTGGCGGTGAATCCCGACTTTTTTCCGCCTGAATGAAATCCTGAATAATTTTAATGGTAGGCAGAGGCGGTAGCTAGGCTTTGGAACCCGTCGATTGACTCCGACGTTCCCATTCTGAATGCATTTATTACGTGAATGATATCTTAGACGTTCCAATAACGGCTAATACCTTCAACCTTGAGCTCCTTTCAAAAATCGTCGAGATTCTTTGTTACATCTGACATAGTCTTCACATACACTCCGCTTAGGGCTCCCTAAAGGCTACTTAGAATATCGTTGACTTTAGAGTATATTCCAAACATTATATCCACTATTTCCGAGGGCCCTTTCCGCACACGTAAAGACATTTTCTACATGCTATTAGATCGTGTAAATAACTCACCAATCAATCATCGACATCACACATGATGATGATGTACGGGCAGCGTAGTAATGCGTATTCATCTCGTGCAAATTCTCATCTTCCTGATCGGGTCGAAACGTTTTTATTTTCCTGTGGAGCAAATGATGAAGCAAATTGTTTATTCTTACAAGAATTGTACGCAACCTCGTAACATTTGTTTCATATACCCTTCTCTTTCCGCAAATGCGTTCAAGAGCAGATTTGGGCTGTAGTGCAATTTACTACTGTCCGGATTAAGGCACAAAACGTACGTACATAGCAATAAATGTAAAAACCTCACATATGGTTCGTCATCTTTCACCCGTTGCATCGTGTTTCTTCGCTGTACTTTTCCGCGTGTTTCGTTCACAACGTGCCGCCTAATGGTGTCTCTTACTTCACATCTCGCTTCCAAGCACATCCCACGAGGGCGCATTAATCATCGAGCTAGTGTGTCCAATGAGCGGGTGGAGTCCATTTGCATATTTCCGCCATTCGATGTGTGTAGCCGTTTTAGTCGTCCGCTTAAATCCCGTACAGATTGCCGCAATCAATGCAAGACTTACAGCGAGAACAACAACGACAGATACTATACAGAAAAAACTGTATGTAATCCTAAAGTAAACCTTCGGATGGGTAAAATGCTCCATTCGCTCAATGACAAGCAGGCAGCGGCCCAATGGTGCACTGACTAGGATGAAAGCGATTCACTCAAGCATCTGTTACCCCCTTTCGGAAGCCCAACAGCCTAGCCCTTAATGGGAAGCCATTTTTTCCCATTCCTTTTCGAACATAACCCGTATCCCTTGATGGCCAGTCACATTCCATTACGCGAAATCCTGCACTAACTGTGGTAACTGTCCGGCGAAAATTGTGCGCCACTTTTTTTTTTTTGCTATGGCGAATTTTCCCAAACGCACAGTTTAGTGGGGAGCATGTGTATCATTTGGGTACACGGGTTGAAACAATATTCCACGAACAGAACCCCTCATTGCCTGGACGGAAGGAACTACAACCTAGAAATTCTAGAACGACCTCCATTGGTCTAATGGGGCTTCGGTAGAAAACTAATTTGGAAAATGTGCTGCGTGTGGGGAAAAAGAAGCGATCGGCACAGTGAAATGGAATAAAAACCCTTTTTCCCGGCTTTTACGCTGGTTCGCATATATACGCATCCATCGGCGTATCGACTCTCCGGTCGGAAGTGAATTTATTTTATTCACCCAAAGGATGCCGCAGCGAAAAGATGTATCCATCCGCGGTAAGTCATTAGGCTTTGGGGGTGATTGGAGTTCACGAACCCTACTGGTACCATTACTACCCACATGCCACCATCCTTCATTGGGTGACTAATGGAACCTTCATAAATCTTGATTTAAATTGCCCACTATATTCAAATGTGACGAATAAAATTGTTACAGCGGCAAACACTTAAATGAATGGGAAAATTTACTTGCCGGCTTGACAGAAGGCGCCATTTTGCTCCATTAGGTGAATGTATGCAGTCAGTTATTAGCGCATAAGACAAATCGTTCGACAAAAAGGGGGAGAAAAGATGAATTTTCACACATCTTAAACTACTCTGTTTTAACCCTACCCAATAACGATCCTTCATCAGCCGGGTGATAGTCGTAGTCGACACGAAGACGCCCAATACTGCTTCCTTCCTTTTCACCTTCGATCGCCCTAAACACACTCATTTATCATTCCATTAATGACCCACTGCCCGGGTGACGATGAACGTGAAAATCGTTTTCCCTGTGCCACTTGTTGAGTAGACGGCCCCATAGGGTACATTGGGGAGGGACTCTCAGCTCACAGACAAAGTTTTCACGGCCCATCTCCCGCGGCATTAACCTGGCAAACAAACGTTCCATTGGGAAGATAGGTAATTTTTCAAAAGAATTTGTAAAACCCAAAAAACAGCAAAAAAAAACTTCCCGATCGAACACATTCGAATATGTGACCTCGAACGTACGGGTCCAACGGATCCATTCTTCACACCTCGTTTCTTCGGGGGTGGCAGTTCATTTCGATGGAATCGTTTTTAAAACCCTTTCCCGACATCGTTTCGAACGTGTCCAAACCCTCGTTTTGATGATGATTTACATCTGTCCGGGCGGTGTGGGTGAGCATGTTTCGTCTCATAAATTGTTTGCATCTCGGATGGCTGGGCCGGGATTTTATGTTCACCGGGCCGGATTGTTCACACACCAATTCACCCGCCAGTATTCGCTGTACCGGCTCAATTTTGACAGTTGATGTTTCAGGTCACGTTCCGTTAATCTCATCGAAAATTCCTTCTGTAGTTTGGGGTTTTTGTTTTTAGGAGTTTTTTTTCTTCTAAACGTCCTGAACGCAACAGACGATTTTGTTCGATAGAATATTGGATGAACAGGGAAAGGATTATCTTATGCATGAACATTTGCCAACTATTAGCAAATGGAGGCACACATTGTTTATTGAAACTGTTTCGATCGCTTTTATGGCGTCGTTTAGTGGTGTTGATTTTTCTTTCCTGGATGACTCAAAAGCCTAAACTATCAACTGTTGAACATCTAAACAAACCTTTGGGCCATTTGATTGATTGTAAATTATTTATTATCTTTAGATCGGACATACAGGAAAGGTCAACTCATGCGTAAATCGATTGTTTACGACTTCTTTCGTTAAACTTTCTGCGGCCGCAGAAATTGGTTTTCAATCATTCAAATAGTAAACAATGTTGTGCGGTTGCGAACTGAACAGATTACTTAATGCATTGAGGATGGACTACGTTTATATAGGTGACCTATATATTTAACAAAGTTTCATTAAATTTAGTCCTCAACATTGAGCATGAATCTCACACTAATCTCATTTAAATTTCGTCCCCAACTCAAAGACAAGATTAGGTCCCATTTCGTTACATTCCGTATGTTTTGCCTTAAGTCTGTTCCGTGTCAACGAATTTGTAACCGATAGGATCAATGTAATAAACTAGGGCTACTACTAATCTGACTCAAGATCAAATTCTCACATACGGAGCTCTTCATCCCATCGGGATTTCTCTAGCGTTAAACCCTTTAGTTCAGTTCACCGAACCGGCAAACTGCATTTCAACGCTCCCGTTCAATATTTGGACAACAGCAATCGTGGCCTACCGGTGGGGGGGGCCGCACTCTTCCCTCACATTCTCGACCACCCACCAACATGGCCCATTAAGTCGACGATTTATAAATATAATTAACACCCTTCTTCCTGTCGATCTCGGTTGGACTGCTTATTGGACGGATGATCATGTTGTTGCATTTTATGCAAACACACACGCGCGTGCGTTCTCCCTTAGTAGTATTGACTTTTTGACATTTCCCGCGCTTTAGACGTGCCATTGAAGGCATTGCGTTCCGTTTAGACAGCTTTCTGGTGAGTATGCCACCGAGCTGTGAAACGGTGTCGTCAGCAATGGAACGGCACCCTGACAGCGGGTAGACAGTAGCGGTCAACCCATTTCAGTCGTCGCCAGCAGTGTCGTTTGGTTGGTTGGTGTCATTAAAGCGTAATCTTCCCGGTTGCATCTGCCGCTCCGTAGAAGAAAAAAAAACGTCTGCTTGAGCTCATCAGACTGTGGGACAGATTTTCGGCCCCATTTTTTTTGCTGTGGCTATCTGTGATCGTTTTTTCCGCATATTTCTCTGTCGCGTTTCGGCAGTGGTAAACTGTACGGTAGTACGAAACCGTAACACAACAGAAAAAAAGGGGTGGAAGAAAGATACACCAAAAATCCTTGGAAGTCCAAAAAGCACCCAACCCGAACGACTGTCCGAACTTAATTTGGCAAATAAACAGTGCTTATCTGAGACTTGTATGAAAATAAATCGGATCTTCCTATTCTCCCTTTGCTGACCCGTCTGTAACTCGGAATGTCTGGCAATAAATGAAGTTGTGACAGAGATCAGAAGCAGGAAAAACTTTACAGCTTTGTAGCAACTTTCTCTCTTCCGTATGGGTTTCCTGAAGAAGTGACATGTTCAATTATCAATAAAAAGACCCGGAAGTGATTGTACAACGATCCTAAAAACCCATCGCGAGAGAACCAATTTCCTTCTGGGGCTTTGCGTCTGTGGATATGTTTACAATCAATTAAGAACCAAGGCATTCGCTCTCAACTGGCTTACACTGTAAATTAGCAACACTCAACCAATCTGACATGTTTCATCTTGAATTTATTGCCTCCGATAAGCTGTCCATGTTATTCCCTCCCCACAAACGAAGCAATTCACTTTTAAAGTCGATTTAATCCATTCCACATTCGTATTGTGTCAATCTGTTGGTCCTCTTTAATTTCTATTACATCTTCCTTGCCGGCCGGTTTTGCCTATTCATCGAACCAACAGCTAATGCACCCGGTACGTGCAGGATGATCGTTTAATTTTATTACCATTGGCTGTGTCGCCCTTCAACGGTTGGATTTTTGATTTTCCTTTCCCAATACGTGGGGGGGAGTGAAATGGGATACGACATCACAGGGCCGCCAGCTTCAGATGCCGGCACGCAATACGCGGCGTTATTGCGGTCTCATTGTGAGGTTTTAATCTACACGTTTTATCTCATCCACCCGACGAAAAGCAATCGATGTGAAAGAATGTCAAAACGAGCGACGAAAAGTGATAAACGGAGACGCTATAGCTTAACGAGAAAAGAAAAAAACATGCAACATCCCGAAGAAACATGTCACAAGAATGTGTCCCACACGTTTGCTTCCGTGCCGGAGATGGATTGAGATTTTTTGGGAGAATAGATTTAGAACCTCATACATTCACCGAGGAAGATAAGGAAACGGACTTAACTGATTCGTTTTGTTGCGTCAAGTTTGTTTATATACTATTCAAAGATTTCCCTCTCTGAACTGTCCAATAAATCACAATGTTGTCCTATTTCCCCAAAATCATCCCTTTTAATGAGTGTAATGTGAAGCCATCCATCTGTAGACGTGTCAAAATGTGATTCATCAAAAGCAAGTGTATTCTGCGGTTCTTCGTTCGGTTTAGTACATCGTAGATCGCCGATCAAATCTCTTCGGGAACGGGTTTTCCTCCTAGCAAACACTGGCTATCTGGTTACAGACTTAAAATAAGTCTAGTCTAGTTAGATATTTTATGATAGGGTTGACTAAGCGTGCCGTAACACCACGACGAAGAATTCAACAAAAGATAAGATATCTGGGAATGAAAACAATAAGACTGATTACACAACCAAAACAATCTTTTTTCTCCCTTTTGTACTACTATCTTTCCGATTGTTTATTTTTTTATTGCTTTTATTTAACAACGTGCTGGATTAATGCACCATTGATAGCGTGAAGGAATAATTCCTTTTAAGTATTTATCTATTGCAGCTTTTTTTTGGTATTTTGCAGTATTTATGCAGAACAAACATGTTTATGAGAAAATAAGTGATATGTTTTGATATGAAAAAATTACTATAAAAATGTGTTTCAAATGCGCTGTATGTATTTTCAACCTAGCGGATTCCAAAATATAAATGTTTTAAGATAAATTGAAGTACAATATAAAAGGATAGAAAATTAAAACATGCAAAATATACTTTAAAACGAATGATTATCCAAAATTTTATCTTAATAGTTCCAAAAAAATTTAGAGAAAATTTAAAATAATATAAAAACATAAAAAAAAGCTAAAAAGAGATGGAACAGTCAAGTAAAAAATAAGACATGCAAAATATAGAATACAAACGCATACCTGAAACATGAATTCAAGATCATAATCATAAACACATAAAATAATAATGAAAAGGGATGAAGAATTTGCAAAAAAAAAATGCAAAATATATTCTAAAACGAATGCTTTTCTTTAAGTTTGTCTCAACATTTAGAAAACATGAAAGAGGAAGTAAAATTAAGAAAAAATAATTAGTAAATTCCTGTCCAGCAAAGAAGAACAACTTTGTAATGTAAGAATTACAAAACCTTCAACAAATAAGAACAAACAAAAAACCAAACGAAAGCTAATGAGTAAACACACTGCTAAATGCAGAAACATCACATTCCATTTGGCAACATCGTCCAAATGCAACCCTCGTGTCAGTCAATTTCGTGCCAAAAGGTTCCTTCCCGTTCGACACCCAAACATTCCGAAAGTCGGATGAAATCGTTGCACATCTCTCTTGGTGTAGTACTTGCGGAGTAAGTCTATGTTCATACCACATTAGCAGGTGAACATGATCAGCTAGAAAATGGAGGAGTGGTGTGCCACGATTTACTGGCTTCGAATTCGATTTACACTCACGGTCATCGTGTTACGAATTTGATGTCGTTTCTCCACCCTCTGACCGCAGCGTAATGTAAAAGAGCAGATTTCCGTGTTTTTCCTACGAGAATCATCATTACTTGCACCAGCACCAATTTGCTTTCTTCCCGATTCTTTCACTCTCACGGGAATCTTTGCTCCGCACGGCCGAAATTTGGAATTCCCTGCCAATATGTGTATGTGTGCGTTTTTTTAATTTTCGTTTGCTTCAAATTTAAGCTCACGATTTGCACGAAAGAGCACTCAACATACTCAACGTACGTTTCTTTGGGGGGATGGCAAATGGAGATTCCACCACACATTGGAGTAACGCTTGTGGTCAGTTGTACCATCGATTCGAATTGATTCGGGTGCCTTCGTGGGTGTAAGCGCGCTGTTGGGAGCATCACTACTTTGTCGGTCGCTCACTCGCCTGGTCACCGTCACACCGGCCTGTGGGTGGTTGACCGCCAACACCCACGCCAGAACAGTGTGAAAAGTGTCACGTTGTACAACACAAACGCGCGCGCGTGCCAAAAAAAAAATACAAAACGCATCGATCACTACCACGGTTGTTGTCCCTGGTGTGCAGTTGACGCAGTCCGGGGACCGAAGATTGGAAGGTGTTGGAAGCAGCAGGAGGGAAAATAAATTATGTTTTCGGACCTTCGCACCATGGAACGACCTCTTGGACGACGGCTTGTCGACCCGACCGTAACCGATGCGTGAAAATCACGCCGCATCGTCCGGCCTGCGTCCGCGCGTCATGGACACCGATTGTCTCAGCACGGAGTCTGGCGGCTGCGAGTGCTACGTAGACGTCCGTAGGTATTGCTGGGTAGCTTGGGTGGACACTAGTTCCTTCTAGCTGCAAGTGGTTTGAAGCAATGGAGACGCCTGGTGGCGCGATCAAGTGTCAAACGTTGGAGCACTCGTGCGGCTGTGTATCGGCCGGCATCATCGGTCTTCGTGGTCGGGTTCGTGTCTGCCATCGCCTGCACGCGATGATCCACTCGGACGATGCGCGTTAGTCTGCAGCTGCTCGCCGTAAGTGGCGGAGCTATCAGTGTGAAGCGCATTTAAAAACCACTCGTCACTCACACGCGGAAGTGTATCGAACGGACGAATTGTCCACCTCTAAAACGGCGCTTTCGAGTGACAAAAGCGATAGAAAATTATTCAGTATAGTTTAGTGAATGTTTTTACAAACTCCGGTTATGGTGAATACACCAAGTTCGAATGAAAGCGCGTTGTACATTAAGCAAGTAATCACATTCAACTTCACAATTTGACATTTGGGTCTGTTTTTCGTATCCCGTTCAATTCGAGACGCTGTGCTGTGTTTCAAATTCAATTAATTACTATCCAATTTCTACAAAAAAAACCCGTTCGCGACCGGTTAAAAATGGTCCCATTAATTATGCTTCATCTGGCGCGGATTGGAACGGCCACTTCTTCCGGCGGGATGCAAACGAGCGGCTGAGATTGAACAGAGTAGTGTACGCCCGATGGAGCCTCTTGGAAAATCGCCATAAACAAGATAATTTATAACGCTCGATTTGAGATAAATGTGTGAACAAAAAAAAAAAAACCCAAAACCCGTCGGATGTTTAAGCATCAGCGCGCAAGTTAACAGGATAAAGAACGATATATATAAATTGCTGCTTCGTTCGGCCACACATCTCCATTTGCCTTCATTATTCAGCGTTAAACAGCGTTTAAAATACTTCACGCAAGAAGCACCTTCTCAATAGATTTGAAGAAGAAACAGGAAAACCACCACACTTTTACGCCCTTTTGCGCGGGATCGAGATGCACAAGAGACTGGAAGAAGAAAACTCGAGGTCAGGCACGTAACGCAAGTGTTCCGCACACACACACACAATCACACGCGTGCCCGTGAGTGGGGTGGTAAACGAACATAAACAAACCATTTCCAAACCTTGGTGGAAAACAACTCCAGCGCCGCCCGAAAAATACCACCCCCACAAACCGGGTGTTTCTGCAGCTTCTGTTGCGTCTGCTACTTACATTTGCAGTTTTCGAAACGATTTGTGCTAATTGGTCGCTCCATCCTCCCACTCCCGAGGGTTACTGTTCCCGGCTCTACAGCGCAGCACAGCACAACGAGCGTGGTATCAACAAACGCGAACTAGTTGGTGCGGTGTCGATTCAAATAGAGCATCGATCAAAACACGATCGACACACATCGGGGTTGTGAGCATCATAACCGCCACGCACTTTATTACTCAATCGCACAACCCATTCATTCCGGTTCCGCCTATCCCATCTGATCGATGAGTGAGCGAGTGAATGAAGGTGGTTTGGAAAACATCCGGCGGTAATATACTGCAAGTTAAGTTGCATTCCTTCACCGACTCCAGCAGCCAGACAGCTCTTGTGCACTTGTGTGTTAGTTTTTCGGTAGCTGAGCGATAATCATCCGCGTTAGAATGGATGCACATGTGTAAAAGCGCGTTGAAAGACATGCAGTTGGTTAACAGTTTAAACAATACACTGCAAACCGCGTCATAATTGAAACCACAAAATGAATGTCAACGGCACCACACAAAGAGTGCCTTCATATTTGTCGCAAGCGACGAACAGTTTAATTAAAAGATCTTCTAGGCGACTCTTTGTTCGTGATGATGCACGCTTGGTTGCCGCATGTCAATCAACAATTCGTGTGCATCCCATTTTCATCAAGCAATCTCCTCCATAGATTTTCCCGAGATTAGACTCATTCGGTGTTTTTCATTAGTTTTGTCGTGGATACAGCAGTGCGTTTTCCATTGTTAAATAGTAAGACTCAACACCTCCGGTGAAAAGAAAATTAGTTGCAGTTTCTTCCCATTTGCATGCAGCAGAAGTTCCGAGTGTGACAAAAGAACCTCACAAACTGTGATGTATTGTTTTTTGCACTCCCTGGAAAATGTTTTTAACTTGAATTTCATATACAGCGATGCTAATGTTCATTTCCTTTTTTTCTCTCCCACCAACAGCCGAAGCCGATTCGATAGGATGCGTGGAAGTGCTGGCCACCGTGTGCTCGATCGTGCTGATGGTCCTGACCCTGCCGATCTCGCTGTTCCTCTGCTTCAAGGTGGTGCAGGAGTACGAGCGTGCCGTCATCTTCCGGCTCGGTCGGTTGCGTTCCGGTGGGGCCCGCGGTCCGGGCGTGTTCTTCGTGCTGCCCTGTATCGACAATTACTGCAAGGTTGATCTACGTACCGTGTCGTTCGATGTGCCACCGCAGGAGGTACTGACGCGTGACTCCGTGACGGTATCCGTCGATGCCGTCGTGTACTACCGCATTCGGGATCCGCTGAATGCTGTGGTGCAGGTAGCTAATTACAGCCATTCGACACGGCTACTAGCGGCCACAACGTTGAGGAATGTGCTCGGTACGCGAAACCTTTCCGAGTTGCTCACGGAAAGGGAAGCCATCTCGCACTCGATGCAGGTCACGCTCGATGAGGCTACCGATCCGTGGGGTGTGCAGGTAGAACGTGTTGAAATGTAAGTTTCATGGGAGAGGCTGAAAAAAATTGAAGAACATTCATCATTTAACATTTATTCTTTATCGTTCTTTACTTACCCTACAGTAAGGACGTTTCGCTCCCAGATTCCCTTCAACGCTCGATGGCAGCAGAAGCTGAAGCGGCCCGTGAAGCCCGTGCCAAAGTGATCGCCGCCGAAGGTGAAATGAAATCCTCCCGCGCACTCAAGGAAGCATCCGACATCATGTGCGAAAGTCCGGCCGCCTTGCAGCTCCGCTATCTGCAAACGCTCAGCAGCATTGCTGGCGAGAAAAACTCCACGATCGTGTTTCCGCTACCGATCGAACTGATCGGACCACTGATGAACTTTACGTCCTCGTTGGGTGTGCAGCGCACTACAGCTCCAATGGCGTCCCGCCCACCAGTCGTCCCGTCCACGACCACCACCACATCCTCGCCGATGGGTGATCCCGGCCATCAACCGCCAATTGAGTAGCAGCAACTCCCGCGAGTACACTTGCAACGACGCCACCATCACCAGCATCGGCGGCATCATCACCAGCAGCGGCCAGTACACCGCCACCGGGAACCGGGCCCATCCGGTGACCGTAAGATCGGACCCAGCGTCATTGGATCCGCTTCATCTTACTCCGTATCCTCGGCGGAAGATTCGGCCCTCTGTTCTCCCACCAACCGTTTGGCACGATTTATTTTAGACCTGTAGAGAAAGGCCTCTTGGTGGCCTATTATTCTACCCGAACTACACACCCACACGCATGCAAAACGAAATGGTTGAAGAGAGGAAAATAGAGGGACACAATACATACTATGCTCCATCCACGGTCGAACGAGCCAAACAATCGATACGATATGCTAGTTGTTGATGTTTAACAGTGTTATCATTTGTCATTATTCTCTTTTGAATGTGTTTTAACGTAACGAACATGATTGTAAATAAAGCCGTAATCGTACTAAACAAAAGTTATGCGTGGAAGATGCTTCAAAACAGATATTCAAACGGAAAGAAATGCATACAGCATCAGTCTTCTAGGAAAGTTCCAAAAAAACCGGATCAACCTACGGTCAAAATGCCTCTGAAACAGCTTAGTCATTATCCCGATCCCTTCTTAAAGTGTCCTGTTGAAAGCTTCCGAAAATAGGCATTAGCGAGCCTGTATTTCCTAGCTGAGCTGAGGGAAAATTCTACACACGAAAAAAGGGGACACAAATACCCTGAACAATTCGCACCCTTTGAGGAATGTACCTGTCTTCAGACAACAGATCAAACCCTGAACAAATCCGCTTAATACACCCTTTTCTTCTTACTTTCGTATTCGTCCCGAATTGTTCCATACCTAGATGGTTCGATGTCTTCACGTTTACACGCTACTCCATCACAACTACATTACTTATATCAACACTATTACATCGCAATTCAATTTATATCTTCCAGCCGAAAATGTAGCACACCATCATCAATCTAACAGAAACTTTCCTCTCGTTTCAGTTCACACGGTGACAGGTTTGTCGCTTGTCGCATCATTCAACGATCTACACTCGAAAGAAGGCACATCTCGGTGCACACAACGATGAATAACCGAATGAACCAATTTGCATACCGAAGTGTCGACGATGTAATTTAAGCAAAAATGTGATATGATTCTTACTCGAAAGAAAATGTCGTTTTTTTGGTATGTTTTATAAGTAACATCGTTTTGAATAATAATAAAACACGTATTATAATAAGAATGTGCCGTAAAAAGAGCAAAAACTGCGTAGGAAAAACCCTTTACCCTACAATGGTATAACTTATAATAATTTAAGCAAAAAAAACACTTATTTTGGTGCAATTAAATGGTAAAGTTATGAGTGACAAAAAAATAGGAATTCCAACAAATGGTGGAAATTGAATGAAAACTCATGGAAACATAATTTCTTGTAACCTTTTTTCCTCTCTACCTCTAATACTCTACTCTGCTTTGGAGGTTTGCTTTGGAGTGTCCAAACGTGGCACTAAACTGTTATTTTCACTGTTAATTTCAATTCTAACTGGGTCTATCAGTGCAAAGTGCGATAATGAGAAAATGGTACGCTTTTCTCCATCAGAAACTTCTTCCCTTCTCAGTCTTACAGCGTTCAAATCAAATCACCTACATGCTGGCCACGGTGATGGTCACCGTCTAAATCTCCAGACTGCTTGCGAAACACCGACTTCATCATCTGCTTCCGGATGTCTTTCGTTGAGCGACGCAGACTGTTGCGAAGTGTCCCACCGGCACTGCCAACACCGGCACCACCACTGTTGACTGCAATCGGCTTGTACTGATCCAGTGACGGTTGACGGAACACGGCACGCGGTTGCTCAGCAATGATGGACATTTCCAGTGGCGATGGTTGCCGTTCCTCGTCCTTCGATTCCGTCCCGTTGTTTTCTTCCTCGCCCGATTTGGCTTTCGCTGGACGGCGTCTTAAGCTGTGTCGAATGGTGGAAATCAATCCATGCCCTTCACCGGTCCCAGTCGGTAGGGATTGCTTTTCTTCCACAACGTCTTTCGGTTCGTGACTGCGGGGAATCAATCGACGGAAGCTCCGGCGAATTACGTCACGTACTTTGTGTGATTTTATCGGCGCATTCGTGCGGGATGCTGCGGCTGCGGCCTGTGGACGCTTGAACTCGTCCGATGCATCGTCTTCGTGTAGTTTTTCCGCAAGCGGTTCCTTCTTGCGGTAGGCACGCTGGAACGGTGCCGGATTGTTCAGCAATTCCACGTCCTGTTCTTCATCTTCGAAATCTTCCACCTCCTCAAACTGTACGTCCGGGTTGGAGACGTCGATGCGGAACTCCTCCCGTACAGTCGTTTCTTTGGTAATGGTGAACGTCATTTGGTTGCAGTGTACTTCTGTTCCGTTTGTAACTTCGCTGTGATTTACAATCTTTTCAGCCTTTTCTGTCTCATTTTCTTCTTTCTTAGCGATCATTTCTTCTTCAACCAGTAATGGCTGTTTGTTTTCCTTGTCTTCCTCCTCACTGTCCGGGACTTTCTCATCGTCCTCCAACTTCGTAAAATCGTTCGCCTCATCTTCCAGCTCATGCAGTCGCTGTGAAAGATTGCTAATGTGTTTCATGTCGATCAAGCTACGTCTTACCGATCTACGACGGTGACCTGTTCCGCTGAACGTAAACGGTGTCGTTTCACCACCCGGCCGTTGCTTTCTTGCCTTCGCCTCATTAATGCTGTTCTCCAGCTCCAGCTGGTAGCAGTCCAGCTTTTCTCCGATATCCGATTCTTCGCTGATGACCGAAAGGGAACGTCTTTTAGCCAGCGTAACAGTAGCATTCTTATTTTGCGAATCTGCACCATTGGCCGATCCCGTTGCCATCTTTGTCGGATCGGGACTACAAACTACCATGTTGGCCAACATTTGACACGGTGTCAAAGCGTTCGGTGCAAGCTCGTGGAAATTGATACGATGTTTCATTGACGGAGTAAATGGGACGGCAATTGCGTACGTTGGCATTTCAAGTGCCGGATTCTCAATGCCAACCAGTTCCGGTACCGGCAATCCGCGATTCGACGGTTCCGTAGCTGTCCCTTCTTTTGGACGAACAATTTCAAATGGATTGAAACGTTCGACACTCTCCGCACCACGGATGTTTAACGCATTGTTCACGAAGCACCGACTCAGTTCTTCCGCTTCCTTGCGTTTGTATTCGTCGCCATCACGTGGCACCTCGAACGGATTTACCGGTTGCTTATCGGCCGCAGCCAGATTTAAGCCCGGGTTCTCAAAGCAACTTTCCTCCAGTGAAACTGACCCACCCTGATGCATCTGCTTCTTCTTTTTCTTCGGTGGTTTGCGTACCACCTCAAATGGGTTATTATCGTTCGTCGCCATGCCCTTCGGGCGCTTCGTGGCTCCGCCACCACTGGCAAGATCCGCAATCGATTTCACCTCCATGCAAGAGTCCGAAAACATGTTGTAGTTTTCCTTGTTCGACACACGGAACGAAGGATTCTCGAAGGCACTGCCATCAATCTGTCGATTATGTATCGGAGTCGACGAAGGAATGCTGAATGTTTGATCGGTAAAGTTCAGGAAAGGATTCGTTTCCGCATTGCGTTTGCGTTTTTTCCCCGGTGTCTCCATGATCACGGCACCCGGTTGATCAAAGAAGGCACTTTCCAATCCGGTCGCAGCAGCAAGGGGCATCGTGGGAACCGTCTTTCACTATGCCCGCAGATGTTTTCCACCGACGGCTGACCTTGGGCAAATATTCGGCAGGAAGTAGAATGTGTTCACACCTTCGTCTGTAAATTGCGCTTTACTCCAACAGTATCGATGTGCTATCGAATATCACTCAACACTAGCTTATCAATATTTCTTAATAAATAAAACATTTACTTCTACAATAAATAACTCCGTCCGCCGCATGCGAGACGTTTGTTGTCGATTTCGAATGAATTTTGTTTTTAACCGCTTTTTAACGGCGTCTCAATTGCACAGCTGTCAAGCCTCTGGACATCTATCATGGCATTTAGGGGAAAATAATTTCTAAAATCATATTTTGCTTTTTTATCTTCTAAGCGGTCACAAACATAAAGTATTTGTTGCTATATTGAACATTTCGAGTCGATAATTATTGTTTTGAAGCTAAAAACTCAGATTTACCGGTGCAATCGGCATGAAAGAATCGAAAGGGAAAGGATTCACAGCGGGCCTTTTCTCCAATATTCCACAGAGTTCAACCCAGGTAATATAAACGTATCTTTTGCTTCGATCCAACATGCAAACCCAACTGGCATGGATATTTTTCGAGCACGAAAAACTACTCGAATGGAACCTTGATAATGTTTTATTTGTCTCTGCTCTGATCAACTTAATTTTCCATGTTTTGTGGCTTACATAAGCACGCAATCAAACAAAGGAAGCGTATAAAGTACAAACAATCTTTTATTCCATTTTGCACTTATTGTGCTAGCACTGGAAGACCTAACAATTCACGATTTCTCATCGGGCCATCATGTTCCAAGTAAAAAAAGTATACATTTTGTAATCCACTTCAATTCAAATCAATTACGAATCTAAATGTCAGACCCGGTATGTTGCTCCAAAAAGAAAACCATCAACCTGGTTGCTCATTGAACTGATGCAAGAGACTATCAATGCATAAAGTCGATTGAACGATTGAAACACATGCTCCAAGGAATAGTTTGGCCTTATCGCCTTGACACAATTCAATGGAGGCATTCTTTATTAGCTAGTTTGATGATTAGTTAGTTGATGCATGGCATTGACCGTGGGAATGATGGTAAACAACAACAGGAACTAATCAGCTACACAAGCTGAATGTTTTTCTGCGAAATCTGTTTCCGACAAGGAACGGCATATGTAAGCGGAAATAAGAAAAACATTGCATTTTATAAATCATTTTTGTTTTTTTTTTATTGTTGATTCTCATAATTTTCGTACATTTAATTTGCTCCAGGTTAGCAGATTGGCGGGCCAGTGTTTTCGTAAAACCATGCCCGCTCCAGATACTCTTCTTACACCGTCTATCACAATACTTACTATAGGGGTAGTTAACATATGCCTTACATTGTTTAATACAAAATATCTACACTTAAAGACTCTTGAATTGCTGCTCGGTCCCTGTCATACTGCTTCCGTGGCCTTGGTCAATAAACCCTGCCCAATACAGCAGATTGCACTAATCTCTTCGGTTCGCTTAAATATTAGTGGTTGTCTTGGCTTTGTCATTTAATCAGTGCATGATTTACATCTTCTCAATGCGACTCTTCAGCTGCTCCAGCTCAGTGGCGATCTCCGCCGGAAGATCCTGAGGCAGCTGGTTGTCGTAGTACTGCTTAACTTCTTCCACCTCCTGCAGCCAGAAGTCCTTCGGAATGGAAAACAGCTCCCGTTCGTTGACCGGACTGCTCAGTCCTTCAAGGTTGAGCGAACCTTCCGTCGGCACACGACCGATCGGTGTGTCCCGATAGCAGTCGGCATCGTCAATACGGTGCAGGATCCATTCAAGCACTCGGCTGTTCTCACCGAATCCGGGCCACAGGAATTTGCCGTTGGCGTCCTTACGGAACCAGTTGACGTGGAAAATCTTTGGTGCATGACCTCCGGCAGCGCTGGCACGCTTCTCCATGCTCAGCCAATGTTTCAGGTAGTCTCCAAAGTTGTAGCCGAAGAATGGACGCATTGCGAACGGATCGTTCATAATGACCTTGGCCTTGTGTTCCGCAGCCGCAGTGCTCTCGCTACGCATAGACGAACCGACGAAGACACCGTGCGCCCAGGAGTTGGCCTCATACACCAGCGGCACACCTTGCGGGCGACGTCCGCCGAACAGGATGGCAGAGATCGGAACACCTTCCGAATCTTCCCATGCCGGATCGATGATGGGACACTGGCCGGCGGGAGCACAGAAGCGGGAGTTGGGATGGGCGGCCGGGGTTTTCGATTCACCCAGCTTCCAGGGATTGCCCAACCAGTCGGTGATCTCGACATCGGAGGACACTTCCTTCTCCATGCCCTCCCAGAACACGCCACCGTCGGATGTGGAAGCGACGTTCGTGAAGATTGTATTCTTGTAGATCGTGTCCATGGCGTTGGGGTTCGTTTCGTTCGAGGTACCCGGTGCGACACCGAAGAAACCGTTCTCCGGATTGATGGCCCGCAGCTGACCCTTGGAGTCAAACTTCATCCAGGCGATGTCATCACCGACGCACTCGATTTTGTAGCCAGGCAGCGTTGGGTTCATCATGGCGAGATTCGTTTTGCCACAGGCAGACGGGAAAGCGGCCGCAATGTATTTCTTCACACCGTTCGGATCGGTGATGCCAAGGATCAGCATATGCTCCGCCAGCCATCCCTCACGCTGGGCAATGGTGCTACCGATGCGCAGGGCAAAGCATTTCTTGCCGAGCAGTGAGTTTCCACCGTAACCGGAACCGTACGACACGATCTCGTTGTTGGCGGGTTTGTGCAAAATGATGGTACGTTCGGGATCGCATGGCCACGATGGCACTGCAATCTTACCGCTGGCGGGCGTTCCGACCGAATGCAAACACCGGATGAAATCCTAAAGTGAGACAAAGAGTGAAAAATTCCACCGTTAGTATGCATGTTCTGCAGTGAATGTACCGCACTTTGGGTATTAGAGACTGGGAACGCGAAACTTACCGAGTTGTCAGACAGTTTGTCCAGCACCTCCGAACCCATGCGAGTCATGATGCGCATAGAGCAGACGACGTACGCCGAGTCGGTGATTTCGATTCCAATCTTGGACAGCGGTGACGAGATCGGTCCCATCGAGAATGGAACGACGAACATCGTGCGACCCTTCATACAGCCCGGGAAACGGTTCATAACCGCACGGTCGTAGTCAGCCGGCGAGATCCAGTTGCCCAGACTTCCGTTGACTCCCGGCTTCGGCGTTGGGATAGCCTGTTCGGGGCGCTCCGTACAGATGAACGTCTTCGATTCGACACGGGCCACATCCGCCGGGTTGGTCCGGGCAAGCCAGCAGTTGTCATACTTCGGCAGCGGCTTGATCGTGCCCTGGCTGTGCAGGGTCTTTAGCAGCGTGCTGCATTCGCTCTCACTGCCATCCACGATGTGGATACGTTCCGGCTGGCACATGGCGGCCGATTCCTCCACGAAACGGCGCACCTTGTCCGAGAGCAGCGACACTTCACCATTCACCACCGGGAAACCGCGCAGGTGGTTGTACAGGTTCTTCGGCAGCGTCTTCAGCTTCGGGCTGCATCCCAGAGTGGTCGGGAGCCTAAGCAGGGCGAATAGTTTAACCATCGCGAGGTAGAAAGGTACAAGCGCAAGGGCAAACGAAACAACAACAGTTAGCGAACACTATTTCGAGACGTCGGGTAATGTTTCCAGCAGAACAATGCACTGGAACACACTATGCTCATTGGAAGATGAGAATTTGGGGCAGCGGATTTACTGAGAGACACAGAACTGTTGAGGCTGCGATCGAGTGCAAAGGGCTCGGCGCACAGCTGTAAATGATTACTGAGCCAGTGCTGGCAACGTGCACGGCTTATATACATATGTAGCTATCAGCAGTAGCAACAGCCATCCATCTTACGTAGGCAGAAAAGCAACATCTCACCCTGACGTAGATCATTAGGGAGCTGATTATCAGCCAGATGAGAGCGCTACGTCAAGGATCCCGAGACGGTGACAAACAAATGCCAACGTATTGGAATGTCAAAGTGCAAAGGTTTTTTCTTCGTTCGCCTTCCGCAATATCTGAAGGGCTCGGCCATATCGGCAATAGGCTCGATACGATCGACCATTACGGTACGGGGTTCACAGTCGGCCACTGATAGCTTTATCAGCCGTCTTTCGAGGGCACACCTCCAGCCGGGCGCACATAAAAAAGGTAAGGGATGCAACCGAATCTTAATCTCTTTCTGGGGAATGTTTTTCTTTTCGGGACGGTTCCAGTGAGCATACGGATGTGTTCCAGACCTTGCTAGAGCGATAGGAAAGCGGGCTATCAGATTGTGGATACTTACGGCGTGTACTGTTCGATGAGTTGAGGCATTTTGTTGGTTCTTTAGTTGTGAAGGCAAACTTCAGGAATGACGAGTTAAAATTTAGGGCTTTGACTACAAACACACACGCAAACACTGGTAAAGGCACACACTTTGATGTTGACTGGTCAACGATAGGGAGGCAACGAGACGATCGAAAGTGGTAAGGGCGAAGTAGCTTCGTTTAACTGGGATTTTGGTTAATACCACACAAAGAATTTAGACTTTCGCTTAGTGAAGCGTAAATTTTTAAAGATTTTTTGTTTTGTTTAAAGATGCACTACGGCACTAGAAGTGTAACCACGAGAGTTGGAAAACTAGCTTGTTTTCATCTTCTGTATTGGATTGGTTCTGTTGAACTGATGCTGCTACCTATGGAACCGGGCCTTCTTATATTCGCACCATCCGCACGGTCGCTGCCGGGTAGGGCGAAGGACGCACGGGTAACGGCCGGGAGTAATTTCGGTGCGGGGTAGATAGCAATCCCACGCGAGCGGGAAAGAGATGTCCGTGAGCGAAAATAGAACCTGCTGCCTCGCAGCAGCCACCTCTGCCTTGCACGGGGTCTGCACGTCGCCCGCCTCTACGCAGACCTGCGATAAGGGTGCCACGACGCGACAGCACAGTTGTTGGGCCCGAAACTTACCCCCGGCCTCGGTACGGGTGTGAGCGAGAACGACCGAGATTGGCTGCAGCTGATTGGCAGAAGGTAAGCCCATACCATGTTCCGCACACCCATACTAATGGGCAAGCAGAGCCGAGGATGACGTTACCGCGCCTGTCCCAACCACCCGGCCCAGTTCCGGACTGGCCGACCAGTTGCGCTTGTTTTGATGGGTGACGTCACACACACACACGCACGCACGCAAGAACATACCCAGACCGAGCGTGGTGGTTATGCTGTCGCTGACTGTCCACACCAGCGGTTGCGTGACACCATATTTCGCCTCCCCGCGGAAAGTGCGACCGATCTTTCACCTCTCGAAACTTCTGCTTTTTGGTCTTGTTGAACGCGTTGCTTCCGCGATGGATTCTGCGTGTCTTATCGACTCCAGAACACTCCTCGAGCACGTTGTTTCCATCTGATTGATTTGAATGCTGTACCAGATGGGTGAAAGTATCGCAACGCATGCATTGTCCTACTGTTCCCAGTAGCCCTTCGAAGTGCCGGTACTGGAACGGAACGGCTAACAAACAGTTTTATTGCCTCGTTCAAGGGCATGGGACGATTCGGTAAAGGTCTCGGATGGATGGGTCGAGAGAAGCCTTCTCCCTTCTTCGATGGAATCCAGCATAATCTTATCCGCCGGAATGATTGCTGTTGTTTTTCCATTTCACATCTTCCTATTCACTCTGGACACTGTTGGTTTCGCATCCCATACATCCCTGCAACCGTTTCTCAATGCAATATTTTGGATGGCAGTGTGATCAGCCGGCGTCATGGCTAGGTTTAACCGGTTCAATCCACTCCCGAAGGGTGTGTATTTCTATGCCACACTGCTCATTGACTTCGATGGGTAATGCGACCCTTCCCCAGCTACTGTCCTACCATCCTATTCAATCGTACTTGCCAATCAAATAACCGGAGGTCTAAAGTCCCGCCAGGGTTTACTGCGTTTTTGTCGGGCCGGATTGCTGACAGGCGTACTTTTTTCCGGCCATACAGTACGGTTTTGCCTTCCGTGGAGTTCAGGACTGGAGCCGTTTGTTTGGTCTATCGAGGGAGTATTGGAACTGGGGAATGTTGTAGAGCGTTCCGTGGGCGTTTATTATGATGCAATGCGATGAATAAACCGCTAGATTTGTTATTGATTTTAATGTTATGGAACATAGTTTTAGCTAAATTATTGCACTGATTTGTGAGGATGCACTCCAACCCACCGAAGAAGGAAAGAATCTTTTGGCCAATTCCTAAGGAACATTGTTTGTCAAATATAGGAACGAGCATAACATCGCTTGATTTGGCAATGTTGAGTCTTTGAAGACATTTTCAGGATTGTCTTATTGCTGTTACTATCCCTAACATTACCTGTAGCCAAGGGTAGTTTTTCATATGGTAGAATCAGATAATGCTTTAACTGTCGTGGAAAGATCGCATGTCCCTCTTACTAATCTATTTAACCACCTAATTATTTTAAACTATTTCAACTGTCTATAAAGGCGTTTACTCTTAGGTAATACAACAGTACAATTTGACCAGGTACACAACATTCCCTTTTGCTTACCTAAACACAATGAACTTCCCAAAACTGATTTCGGTAGGCATTACGCACGGGTCCAGTACTTTTCCATCTCTAATGCTATTTAAGAGACCCTGTTCGTTGCTACATTTCTAGGCCATCCTCAATAGTACCACAACTGGAACTGATTTCAGGGTGAACAAAGCACAGAAGAGGATGGCATGAAACGAGCGTTGAACTGAGCACATTGAGGTGCCTTACGGAGAAAGAAAAGGATGCAGCAGCATCGTCCATGGTGAAGAGTGGAAATTTCCATCCATCGTCCACCTAGATGGTTCGCTTGAGATGAATTGTTCTTGATCGATGCTGATCTTGTATCTCTTTACAATGGTTTCATAGGCGTTTAAATGTCTGAAGCATTGCGGTTCTACCGTAGTCGTTTGCTTACTAGTAATGTCTAGTTTGAACCTCTTTTCGGGAGTACGCTTGCGTTTGTCCGTGAAGATTGGTTTAGTAAAGTAATAGATACTTTGAGGAGGAAGTATGATGTAAATTTAATTTATCAGCATCAGTTAGTGTTGCCTTGATACTCACATAGATTTCCTTAAAATATCGTTGAGGTATTGAAGTAAGAGGTCAATCAAAAGTAGGTCATTGATAGGCAAAATTGCTCAATTTATATGTTTCGTAATAGCAGACCAATAGCATAAGATTATTGTTACCACGGTCAATTTGTTGTTGTACCAAGAATCTTTGAAGAGGCTATTTCTGGTTAATTGTCTTTTTCCTGAAGAGACATCTTCCATCGGTGTATACTGAAGCAACCGATCCCATAGCAACACCGATCTACAGACCGAACCAAAACAAAACTCGCCCCCATTGCCCCCGTCGATCGTCGGCTAATCGACGGATCAACCTCTCGCAGTGGCCCCGAGAAGCGTTGTTGATATCAACAACGGTTTGCCGTACGGTTATCAACCGCCACACTACAGGGAAGTTCTGCGCTGGTACGGCGAAGAACTAGGTCTCGCAAAGCAAGGTCTAATTGGGGTTCCCGGTCAACGGCAGGTTTCTCCTTTCCCTTCAACTTTGGACAAGATTTTGGGCAAAGCAGCAAGTCATTTGGGCGGGCTGACCGACTTGACGATAAGGCACCTACGATTCGAGGCAAGGTTTGAGCTATACGGTTCAATCAAAACAAACCCCGCGGACCGCCGGCCCCTGCTTCCGACACCGGACGTGTACTGATAATAGCACCGAGTTCAACAGACCTTTTTGCCGGAACCTTCGGATTAACTGCCCATCCGAAAGAGCTCCCAATTACGCTGCTCCGGGGACAACCCCGGACGAGCCCTCGCGTGGAATGATTTCGATGTCAGATTGTATGCTTATCGTGCCGTACCGTTTTACCATTTGCCTGGAACAGGACTCGGAAACACACAAACAACCCGCTGCGAGCTGGGGTGTAGCAGCGCGATAGTATTTGCAAAAATAAGACGCCGAAGAGGCGTTGTCGTTCGCGTGGTTCGGTTAGCAACAGAGTCAAAACAATCCGGCGCGTTGTTTTGTTTTTCCCTGGCTAACGGGCGAACGGCTTCAAAACAAAAATGACATTGACCAGGCAGCTGAAACAGGTTCCGGAACTTGTTCTCGGTTGCAGGTTTTAAGACGCACCGCAGAAGAAGTGGCTTCGTCAACAACGTTTTTTTTTGGGGATGAAATTTTAACGTATCGTGTGCCAGAAAAGTGAATCACGCCACTCGCCGATTGGTCCATGTGGAACGGAAGATATTTGACGCATTGCGTATTTTTAGTTTCTGCCACTGAAGTGCGTCTCACCACACCAACTAAATTGATCATGATGCGCTAAAGCCTATGGTACGATCAATATCTTCGAACTGAGCAGTTTTGATCGTACGGTTGCTTGCAACTTGCCCTTCTTGTACTGCACCCTTTAAAAACTTGTTCCATTTTCATACCCCTTTTCTTTGTCGCTGTGGTAAGGTACAGGCAATTGCACGCTGCTAGATCACTGTAACCCGTTTGTCAAGTTGCTAAAAACACGGCCAAGCCCACCCTACTGAACTTGATATTTTCTTTTACTCCACCAACCCACAGATTGTTGATGTTGGAGGCAAAAGTCCTTGAATATTTTTACCCAGCATATGGTTTAGTTTGGGTATAAATAAGACATCTGAGTTACATCAGTATTTCCACATAATTCTTCAACCTGTTAAGAGTATGTCTATAACATTTTTTAAACGATGATCGAGTGATCGACTTTCGCTCTTGTTTGCTTCGAATTTAATTTTCTTCAAACAAGAGCGAAACCTCAACGACTGGTCAATGAAAGCAATAGTGTTGCCTAGTTGTAGAACGATAGTCCCTATTTGTACCAGATTCTAGCGGTACCGGTTGGACGGGAATCTGTTCCGGATCTAACTGGTTGCAGGCGCAATCGAGTGAACGGAACAGTCTCGATTTGTACTAGGCTTCCCCGAACCGTACCAACGCTAGCAACTCCAAAGTCGAACTTTGATCCGTTGCGGTTGCTCTCTATGCAAGTGCCGGTGCATCGACTTTATGGCCGGTAGCTGGTAGAGCCATGGTGCAACAGTGTGTTAGCAGTGGTTGGATGAAATCTTCCAGGGCCTTCGCTTGATGGACAACTCTGGTCAGATAGGTTTTGCCGTTTGCTTCAGATGTAGATGCAAGCCTCAACCGTCAACAATGTGTTTACCCCAATCCAGCGTTCCGGACCGTTCGGGAAGCAGCGTGTGGTGGAAGGAAGGAAGCGCTCGCTTATCATCCACACACAGCGAAAGAGAGAAGCGTGTCAAGTGCCGAACAACTGCCAACCGGGGACAGGCCCCTCGTAAAATTGCGCCCCGTTGATTGATCGGCAGCTGCCAACAGATCGCACGACGACCTGCATAGTCTTGGTGGCGCGCTCTGCTCCATACGTACGCACACTGCGACGTGGGAGCTATATGTGATAAGGAACATGCTGGTGCTCAGCGACGGTGAGCCAAAACAACCGACCGATGCTCACTGTTGCCAGGCGCGCTAAATTGCTGCTCGAAATCGCAAAGACCCGCTCGCGGTCAGGCAAGTATGATTGTGCGAGCCGTTCGCATGTTTGTCGGTGTGGGGAGTTTGATTGGTTCGCGAAACAGCTGATAGGGTAGCAGCAAACTCAGCACGAAAGGCACGGTGAGGGGCTCGATCTGGGTGGGGTGTCACGGGGTGGGGTTGAAAAACAGAAAAACTGAACGTTCTGTGCGCTTGGCGTTGGAGGCTTGTCTCGCTGGCAACGGCACGTGATTGGTCCATTTGGTCAGGGTCGAATCGTTCCCTTGGCTGACGCAAGCTACCGGTTGTGTTCGTCAGCTTCCAAATGTCGTCCACTCCGCTGCGCTTGCACACCCCTTCGACAGAGGCACCGATCCGTCATGCAGGCTTACTGACAAAAATACGACCGCAGTGCTTGCGTTCGTCGATCTTTCCTGCAAAGCGGACAACGGCTGGGTGTTGTTGATGGGAATGCCGGTTTGTTATTGTTTTGATACAATTTTGCTTAATGATGAGAAATGAATGAGACCGAGCGAAACAAAAAAAAAAGGCCGGGAGAAAATAAAAACAGATAGAATCTTCTATGAGAGCAGAGTGCGTGCTGTAGATTGGCTCGGTATCACATGACAACTGGTATGGTTTGCTCATTGGTACGACAACATGTTGACTATGTGCGAATGTTGTTGTTCGTGCGTTTCCTTACTATAAGTGCGTTTGTGCTGAAGATACGTACGTCAACGATTAAGAAAGGGGAAACATGAGATTCTTTTATTATGCGATTATTGCGCTCTAAACATTACACTTTAAGCAACAAAAACATGTTTAATTTTTGTTTAGATTGTAAAGCGGAATTTAGAAAAAATACGATAGGATTCGATTGATATTGTGGTGTACTTGTAGGGATGTTTTTCTTACCTACCATACTTGAAAGATACAGAATGAAAAAAGGGGTTTGCCAGCATTAGGAGTGATATTTTTAGATCATAATGCAATAGTAAGAGAAGTGAAGCAACTAAAAATACCAACAGAAATCTAGCAGGCAAGCTTTGTTTACCTCCACTTGTGCAATCGTGAAGTTTCTTTCAAAGCTAAACCCAAGAAATCCTTTCAACTGCAAGTTGTTGTCGCGAGCAAAATGAAAGCAACGCCACCACCAACACTTCAATTACCAGGGTCAAATGGTTTTATTTGAAACTTGCAAGCGAAAATACATCATCGATCATTTCGAATGCAGATCACACCCTATGGCAGTAAACAACTCGGGCAACTATCGGGTTATCGGCAGTAGTTTTGTTTACCAGCAACCAAGCAGTCCAGCAGTGTCTGTACGAGTTTGTTGTTTGCCGATCATTTAATGATGTTATCATTTTCCAATTTTGTTTTGTAGCAATGTGAAGACGATGTTCCCCAGTCTCCACCCTCCGTACCGTTTTGGCCTTCGTTTTCTACTTACAATTTCTTCGAGTTAGTTCCAGCGTGATCCCTGCAGTTGATCCCGGAATTTACACTGCATAGTGGGACTAGGTGGTGCCTGCTGCACGCGTTGAGTAGTATGTTTACTGCAGTCGGCCCTTTATCGGTACTAGGGAGGAATGCATAATACAAGCGCGTGGAAGCCAAAGTTAGGTACTTAATGGTTTAACCCAGGATGGGAATTGAGCACACCTTGGTGAAACCCCGGCCGACGGAAGCAAGGGTTGGAGTACGTCCGTGGCTTAAGTAGCAATTGAATCGATGTCTTTTATTGAATATGCAACACTTTAAGGGTAATTCTTTACGCTAACGGAAGATCGGTGCAGGTTATCTGGAGTGTGCATTGACTCATACGTGTTATATTTACTACTTCCTTACAAACAGTTGTTGCTATTTACATTACGAGCTTAAGAGCGATTCCTTTGCTTGGTATGCGATTTGGATGGATGGAGTGATGTAAACAATGGATTTGTGGAAAAAATACAAAACAAATCAACAGTCAAAGAGTAGTTTATTGAAGAACTTATTGCATTCAAATTTAATTAATTAAAAAAGAACGGATTTAAATTATCAATAGCATCAAAATATCGAGGATATGATGTTACTCAAGAGATATTTTTGAAATAACTGACAGCATATGCTGTTATATAATTCATCCCTCATTAATTATGAAACATACAATCTCTGCATTGTATAAGGCAGGTTTTGGGTGAAGACCTCGATGAGAACCTTCAGCTGGGAATTAATCATACGCCATGGATCTACCAGAGCGCTCTGTCTTTTAGATGGCAATCTAGGGTCTTCTATGTTTAGCAATAAAACACAATCAATAATCAATACACGATCGCACGGTATTACCCGTAGCACTTGATCGAGCCTCTAGAAACCGAAGAATGCTAGAAGCATGTTTTCAAACCAATCTTACATTAGTCGTCCGGGAACGAGTGAAGCTGCTACCGTTTGCGTCACAAACGATGGAGGATTCATCATCCGGTTACTTTCCCTTTCGCATGGAAACGATCGACCTTAGCAAAAAAGGCGGTCCAGCAAAAATCGTGCCACCGACGTCATTTGTGCAGCACGCCGTCACCGTAAGCTAGAGCGGCTAGATTGTGTGTGTCCTGACGTAGGAAGCATTGCGCATTTGTAGTGATAAAGGAGGTTTTATTTATAAAAAATACAACTGTTTCACTTTACGCAAATTATGCTCCTATCAGCACAATGACGTTGGTTATGCATGCGTTCAAAGGTTCATGGGCTTGGCTCAAATTCAACCTTAAAATAATGACGAACAAATAATACACACAAAAATAATAATTTCTATTTTTGTCTTTTTAATGAGCTACGCATTGTGACTGAAATTGACGTTCACAAAACCTTCATTCCGTAGTTTTTGACTGATTATCGTCATGTGTTCTGTTGGTTCTATCAATGCAGTGAAGCGACGGTATGACGAAACTACGACTAACTCAAAGTCCAAAAATAAAACTTTGATCCATATACCACTCGGCCATTTTACAGCTCCTATCCGAACCCATAAACCGAACACTCCAAAACAATGCAATTCCATTGAATAGGTATAATCGGGTTGGTGTATTTATGGGAACACCGTCCATGCGCGTAAAATGCTAAAGCAATAGATAAATACAATGTGTGCCATTGGTTCAGATCCCTTTTCGTGTGCTTGCTTATCATGAGTTTGATGGTGCAAATTGTTTTCCGGCCGGCAATAAAGCTTTTCGTTTTATCAATGTTCAATTGCTGGGTTTTGTTTTGTTTTTGCTTGCCATTTTTTCCCTGTTTTCGCCATCGCGACTGTTGTGATAGTGAGCAGCGTGGGTGTGTACTGGGGCTACATGGCCATCACGAATTGAAATCGAAGATGTCATCATCCGTGATCGGTTGGTCAGATAGATGGCGATGAATGGTAGATGAAGATATTTCACAATGCTTGTATTTTGATAACAACAACGGCACGAGTTTATAGCACTACATGAAGTGAGAAAACGACACGAGAGTTCGGTCGAAAATGAAATTTCTAAAATTATTTAATAAAACATCTATTCGTTTAATAACTTTATTTTTTTAAATCCCTGCGAACCATCCAATTGAAAAGAAGGCATCAATAACTGTCCATTTAGTTGACAAAGTTCAAAACAATATTCACCAGACACAGCATACATTCTGATTGATTAGTTTCGTTCCGCTTGGGGAAGTGTCCATCGCGCCCACATGACGCCATAGCCCGCGCTAACCCGTTGGCCATTTGTTTTATTTCAATCACGTGAAATGTGGAACCATTTTTATCCGCAGATAAAATCGTCTGAAACGATCGATGGACCATTCGATCGATAAATGCACCGTTCATGACGTTTCGGTCCTGGTGAAGCTGTGACAAAATCGATAAAAAATGGCGTTCAGGATGGGTGTGTGTGTGTGAGTGGTATCGTTGACAAAGATTAAAAACCGCCGCTTTCCACAGAACCAACCAAGTTCGAAACAATGGGGGTGCCGCGTATATTTATTTTCCTGTACTTCCTACAGTTATTTGCCGGTCATCACCCATCGGCGAGAGAAGAAAAAGGTGGATTGCAACAACGACGAAAACAAAACAAAAACAGTGCTGCATTGGTTTGTCCGTTGCGAGGACAACGATGCTCGTTAGCTCGCCTTCTGGTGTGGAACCGTTGGGGCTGGATGGATGGATTGTCAAATGACGTGGCGCTTATATCGGGGAAAACCATTAAACCTTAATGATACTTCCTACCGCAGCTGGGCTCGTGATTACGAGGTTAAGAGTAGTTGCAGATGATTGGTGAACTTGATTGAAAAGCAACTGCTGCTGCTACTGCTGCTGCCGGTGGTTACCAGTTTTTGAGCAATACCGAAAATGAATCCCTTATTTTGTGTGAAGTTTTCTCACGTTTTCTGCGCTGGCCAAGATGGACTTGGGCCGCCGGAGGATATATTCCGCACTCTCAACGATTGACCTCCATATCATGCATGATAATTGGCTCATTGTATACCATGTTGATGGATGATACTTCTAGCTGAAATAGGCACAATTAGTGGACCATGAAGGAACCAACAACTCTCAAGACATTATGGGCAGAAAGGTCAATTCAAATTTAAGGTACAATTAAACAATCCTTTTTTTGTTTTATTAACATTGATAATCATTTTGAAGTTGGTGTTGTTGATTAACATTGCATCTTGTTTAAGCAGTTGTATAAAATATCTCTCGATTTATATGTGTTATTATAAAGATGTGGTAAGGATAAGGGTCCTTTATACTTTAACTGACTTTTTCGCGCTTTCCTGAGGTGATTCGAGATTCACATTCCCACCTTCAAGTAAAGCCAACGCCCGCGTCCAGATCTCGCGTTCAGAATAATATTATAAATCATAAGTAGCACTTACTTAATAATAATAATGAATGTTAAAATGATTAACTCTTCATTTTCACGTATTACGGTAACATTTACTTTGAGTTCGTTCTTCCGGATAGTTCCACGAGCAATCCATTGGGTTTCCCTTCATTGAAAGTCGACTGATGTTGTTTGAAGTAGCATTAATGTCAAAGCTTGAAATAAGGTTAAATTCTACTTGCACATGTAACTCCACTACTGGAACAAACCATAAATTAAGCTCCGTAATGTTGTTGTGATCTAAAACCAGACTCTCCAACTTCATTGGAAAATCGGAACTGTTGAGCGTGATGGAACGAATTCTGTTGCTACTGAGATGAATATACTTCAAGTTATCCAGCCACTGCAGCTCACTAATTTCGAACGCAAAGATCCGATTGCATTTGATGGCCAATTTTTTTAGGCTTGGCAGATTATCCAAACAGGCTGGTAACACGGTAAGTCGGTTGGAATTTAGCGAAAGTATTGTAAGGAACGGGATTCTCCACTGACATAGCGAGAAAGATTTCAGCTTGTTGTTGGAAACGTGTAGCTCTTGCAGCATATCGGAAGCGAAGCATCCCGTAAGCGATCGAATTAAGTTATTGTCCAAATTTAATGCATGCAACTGTACAAACGGTCGGAATAAGGCCATGCTAACTGTTCTTAACAAATTATTCGACAGGTTTATTCTCTCGAGCGAATCATACACTTTGCACACTTGCTGGGAGCTGGGTAGCACACTGCGTAGGTTGTTATCATTCATCAACAACACATTTAACACCGGTAAGTCACAAAACACCGTGAGGGCGAACGTTCGTATAGCGGAGTGGGAAATTTCAATTTTTTTCAAACCAATCCCATTATGTATGGTAGATGGTACGGTCACCAGACTGCTATGTGAAACGCACAACAACTGCAGATGACGGTTTGTCTCGAAAATGATGCTTCTCAAAGCCGGCAGTTTCATTTGCAATTTTACTATCCTGGACCCCGTTGTAATGGAGAGCTGCGATAGCGCAACTGACTTTTCTAATGAAATAATTCGATCTTTATTTTCCAGAGGGTTCAAAAGCGATGTATCAAGATGCTCCATCTGAATGTTCTGAATCGTAACAAAGGGGATTCTTTTCGTTACGTACTGAAGTACGAAGAAATCGTCAGACGTTTTAGCATCGGTGATGATACACTTGAATCCCTGACATCGTATCCGGATCGCAGTGCAATGGGAGGTGGTTAGTAGAAGCAAGCTGTAATGAAGTTATTTATTTTTACTTCCTTTTAGGAAGCTTACGAAGGGGTACTTGCGTGAATATCTACCATACGCTAATAATATTCTCCAAATCCATGGGGAACAATTTTTCTCTACGTGTGACTAAGCCTTTTCAACGGACGGCTGCAAACTAAAAGCTTGCCAACTTTAAGCATTATCCACTAGGGCTCATTTGTTAGCTCGGTAATGCGTTATGTATCACATTTGGTGCAAATTACTGCACGCTACAGTTGAGAGTATCGTTAGGCAATCATCTATTATTCTCAATTTATATTTGACCGATGTGCAGTGTAATTTAATCGTGGAACGTGTTGTCTTGATGATCGTTTTTGATGAATATTCATGAAAAATTGTTATTCTTGCGACTGTCATGCCATGTACACGGCGTCACTCAGCGAAAGTAGGGTGAAAATTAATTACTTGCGATAAGTAGGTTACAACTTCGTTTGTTTTAGTTTCACTTCAAGTTGTTACTGTTTTGGACGTTCTGCCGTGCCTTCCACTGCTGCACTGTAGAACCGACGGGCCCTGGTTTAGGAGGATGCTGCATGTTAAAAAAGTGGGATTTTTCGAGTAATGCTCAGCCGTTCATCCGCTGTGGATGCTTCAATTTTGCGCTTCTTTCATGGCGTTGCATCAACTGCATTGTTTGGCGGATGTTGGGTGGATGATGTGAAACTTAAAAGTGTACTTTGCTATCCTTTTTAAGAGAGTCTTCTTTCGTAAATACCGTTCGCGCATCTCTTTCTTGGTATTTGCTTCAATCTATCATTCCTTGAAACAACAATTGAATATAATAATTATTAACTACATTTTATAATAGCAATAGAAAAAAATTAATTTTACAAATCCTTAAAAGTGCTACTAAGTCCAGTAGCCAAATATCGGAACAAGGGATTGATTTGTATTTTTAAAAAATCCTTGAGGATCTGTCGTCATCACATGACATCACATGGCTGGTTCTTGACACTGCCCCGGGGTAAAATGTAGCATTCCAGGAAGGAAAATCACGGTTCTGCACGGTAAGAAATAAAACTTTTGGAAAACGAGTGAAAATCCCCTCGTTTGGATAGGTGCCAACATGACGAGGATAAGATTGTTCTTAAAAAGAACCACACCCGGGAACTGAATAAGAATTCCCTTTCAGTCAGTTAGTGTGGGTTTCGTTTCGGCAAAACTTTTCAACTGTTCTGGCAGAGTTTCGGCTGAGGTTTTTTTTTTCTTCTCATCTGTGAGACCAAGTGCGGGTGCGGTTTTAGCACACTTTTCACTAAAGTAGTTGGAATGCTATCGAGGGCGCCCGATGTATCATGCGTATGTGTGTCAGAACGGAGCGCGGGTTGGACTGTGGAAAAGATTACTTAAAACTATCCAAACACGGTTATGGTAAGGAAAGCGAATAATCGTAACAACAAACTAAAAAGTTTCAAGTACGAAACCGAAGCACGGCGACTACATTTGACATGCAAATGTAACGATGAATTATGCACCGGAAGAGATGCGTATTGCAGGAGCGTTGTACTATTCTCTTTTCTTCTCATCTGCCCTACACGTTGGGATTAGGAGCAGATGCTTTAGCGGACGACAGACCAGACGTCCATTTTGGTGCTCCTTGAATCTCGATGGCGCTCTGAAGGGGTTTAAACTCGCAAGACTGTGTCATTATTTATTGGGACCAGCGTACGAACTCCGTGTAACGGGGGCGAATTTTTCGGTTGGGATGAGCTGGAATTTTGAACCTCGCTTTCATCTCGTCTTTGTCCGTTTTGTCCCAGCAAGTGCTTTCATGTTGTCTTCTGATTTTGATCTAGTTCGGTGCTTTTTCCCTTTTACCATGTACGGCATAAATCTTTCTGCTATATCCGCATGTATCCGCATGGATATCTCTTCGGTGTAGCGAAGAACTACCGGATCGGGAGTTTTCCGTAGCGAGGATCGTTTGTATTAGTTTTGTTTCTTTTCTCCAGGATTTACTAGCCACTACGCTTATGCTCGTTTGCTATGAAGTAGAGAATCATAAATATGTCCTAGATGTTATATGCACTAGTTTCTCAATACCTTGCGCGTCTGAAGAGATTCAACTCGGCGAAATATTAGGCAACATTTATCAACCGATGTGAAAGAGACAGGATCGTTTTTATTCCGTCTTCCGGTGCTTTATAAGAGTTTCATTCCCATTTAGACACATTAAGAGAAATAATGTATGTTATTTATTTTTGTGTAAAATTCACCCTAAGCTCCATATGGACAGAAATTGAGGCAAGTGTGGAGTATGAAATAATTAATTAAATTATTAACTCTTTAAAATCGCACAGCTATCGATCAGTGTATTGGTATTCGAAAAGATAATAAAGATATGAAGCGTATGATAATGAATGTTATTTTAGAACCTGAATGCCATTAATCATTTTAAGTATAGCACTAAAACCAATGTGCCAATTAGGCAAATTTATGAATAAAAAAAAGAAGATTGTTCATAAATTCCCCCTCATCGAAAAGTTTCAATAATTAAAGATTGATTGCGGTCATAAGCATACCCGTTGTTCAGCAAAATAGGTGACCAAAAAGATTGATATCTGCTGTGTACCTTTTGTCTTTTGTTTGATTGACATTTTGGGAAGCCCAAACCGCCCGTGTAATATGATATAATTTGGGGGGAGATTTTACCTCCGTTTGAAGTGAAATTTTAGTTGTTAAAAACTACAGTTAGGCTACAGTTTAATTAACTAACATTAAAGCGTTAGTTCATCTTCAAAATTCTGTAAACAGCGTTTTATATGTGCAAATGAAACTTCATCTTCCTATTTCACGAACTCCCGGCTAGAGCAATAGTTCGACAGTAGAACTGTTTGAATTTTAAGAGTGTTTTGCATTGTTCCCGGGACACAACTTACAGCCAAACGGCTACCCCTAAAACGCAAAGGGCAACAGGATGTTTGGTTTCGCTTTTCAACACTCAGCGTGAGTATTTGGTTTTTGCCGTACATAGCTACTCACATACGCGGTCAGTGATACGAACTGCTCCGCAAACTGTGGATTGCCTGCGAGAGCTGCAGATAGCGTGGAAGTTTTTCATAGTTTTCCCCCACTGTTTTGTTTACTGTTTTGCAAACGTGCTTTTGGTTAATTCTGCCGACAAAGCGAGTTTGTCCCCACTTTTACGCTGAATTAGGTTGGTGCAATGCCAGAATCTCGCGGAAGTATCGAAACATAAACAGGACACAGCACGGACGAATAATAGAGAGCAGCAAAAAAAAATTGCATCTGTCACTCCGATTCAATCGGGTGCGCAGTTGTTGCTCGTCCAAACGATGGCACACCCCACGAAACGTCGTTAGCTTTAGCACCGAGCCAAAATACACACAACCGCACACGTTCGCTGGAAAACCGTGTCCGGATTCGATACACTTCCCAACTGGACGAATTTCAACCGACGTCCAACCGGCGGGGACATAAATTTGATAATGTTCCGTGTTGCTCCCGTGTCGGTCCGTTCCAATCCGGTGCATGAAGAGCTGGTGTCATTTTATTGCGGAAACAATTATACAGTGAGCTTGAGGAAGCTTACCAACTAGCAGATCAGTTACCAGACAGGAAGTAAATTAAGTTTTGCAAAATTACACGTATTTATAGTTGTCGCACCTTCTCCCAATACACCTTCATGCATTCTTTCTTCAAAACCATCCTAAATAGCAATATGCGAAAGAAAACTTTTCCCAACGACAGAGTGTCACAAATGTCCGGCGGTAATTTGCATGCACAGTGCACAGCGGGTAAAAACATAATTCACACACGCATTCCACCCATCAGCCTGCATCGGCCACGTCGGTTGGAAAAGTTCGCCCTCTCAGCAGTGCCCTATTAGCAGCCGGGCTTTGATTCAATTGGGAAAAGTTTTGGCACGAACTGTATGTGTCTCTTCATTTGCACTTGCACTGCGCTTGCCAGCCGGTGAAGATGATCGCAAACTTTGATCTCACCATTACTTGGTTGGTAGAATGAGGTCGAAATTTTACAGCTGACTTGTGCGGGCAAGGCTGACAACCACGCACACGAAATAATGATGCGAAAAGTTTGACATTTACATCTGTTTGATGTATTGCACAGGTATGTTGCTAAGTTAATCGCATTAAATAAGTTTTTAATATTACGCTGTTAGAAACACGTTTTATGAAAAACAAAAATAAAGTATGATGCGTTATCATTCATTAGTTACGCGTGGGTATTGGATAATATTATCGCATCGTCAGCACTGATCCCTTCGTTCTGAGCAACATTTCACCAATTTCTTGAAGCAATTGGCGATTCGTCGCCCCACCCCCTTTACTTTCACCATCCTCACACGACACGAAATTTTCCGAACAATGTTTAAATTCAAACGTTTCAACCTCTCGCACGAATTAACGCACCAGACAACGTTCGCTTCAAACGCACGCTGGCGGGAAATGTTGTACGGTGTCTCGGCTAAACTCACCACGGTTGTGGTGAGTCGCCGCAATCTCACCGACCAGTGTGTGTCGGGCGTTTCGGGGTCTACCGATTGGTGAGTTTTCCGTTCGCATTTTCCGTACCGTTCAGTACTGTGCCAAATTCCATGCCGTTAAGTAACCCGGACCCTTACGCTGGAGCATAACCCGGTGTCCGATCAACCGGGACGGGGATCAATCAGCCAGTGGGACACTTGCTGGGCGTGTATGTGTGGTTGTGTATCGTTCCAGTGGGTGTGTATGTGTGTCGGTTGGTGGGTGTTCTAACTTTGCAAAGATCTTTCCACGGATGTAACGATGATTGGCGATTGGAGCAATTGTGATTGTGATAGGTGTTACACTTAAGGCCCAATGCCGAATTTATTAACCAAAAAGGATCAAGCACGCAAGTGAATGGAGTAATTCCAGCATCGGTACGTGGTGTGGGAAAAATCAATCAATAGTGAAAGACGCGTATGAAAGTGCATGAAACATAGCGCAAGTTTGTAAAGTGATCTCCGATATTTAAAAGTGAGTATCTGAAGATATAAAATTGTGTACGTGAGGTGTGAGTGTCTGTTTCATAATTTACGATTCATTTGAAAGCTGTTTGGGATGGTTTGAAAAGCAACGTTTCATTTGATTTCCAATTCTGTGTTTTCCAATTTTTATATAATAAGTTATTTCGGAAAATATGTTACCATCAAGATCGTGTCTTGTAATTGGGATGACTTCGATGGTGTGATCGTTCTCCCGGTTCAAGATCGGTCATTGATCGATGATTCGATAGTGATGGTGGAGAGGAACGTACTTGAGGTGAACTGGTATCGAATTTCAAGTACTTCCTGTGCTACGATCGTCCGTTACAGCGCGGTCCCGTGCAGTTCGTGAAGATATCGAAAAAGTTCCAACATTACTAAAACCTTTTGCATTGTAAATTGCCGCACATATACGGCCTTGCGCTGGTGTCTGGCTGGGTACGGCTGTGCTGGTGGATTTGTCCCTTCGTTCTTAATAAAAATAGCACTCAAAAATCTAGTGTTTGTGTGGTTGTGCGCGTGATGGCGTTCATAAATTAAATTAGCGACAATTATTTCAGCCAGGCTGAAAACTCTTTTGTGCCATCGCTCCGTGTCCACATTGGTATGCATTCATGTAATTTCCAGCTTATCGATGGTGACAGTATTTCTTCCAGCCCATTTGGTACAGGGGGTTTTCATTCGTGGTTTTTCACGACACAACAGCAAGTTTGAAATTTATGCGAAAAGTTCCGATGAAAGAAATTGCTCAAATGTGACGGTGTGCACGGGCATCGGTGCGAACGGTAGTTAGTGACAATTGCGCAAGGTTATGTGTAGCGCTTATTGGCCTTCTTGTCGAGTTACTGAGCATTGCGCAAGTGTGTGTATGTGTGTGTGTGTGTGAGAAAGAGAAAAAACTGTGCCTACCATCGGAAAACTATTTTTGTGTAAAACAAATGTGTTTATTATAGTTAATTAAGCTAATTGATTGTATTGTTTGTAAAAACGACTCGATCGTGTACGTTAGTGTTAGAGTCGCAAGAAAAGATGACACGACATTACGTAAAACGTAAAGTTATAGTGAAATGGCATTTTCCTGCAAGCTTTCCGTCGGTGTACGCACTACTAACTGTAACTGTGAAAGCCAATTCAAGGAAGTGATCAGTGTCGCACAAAAGCTAAACCAGCCATCCATCCAGTGCATTCCGGCGTTGCCATAAAACGTGGTTGACATTGGTGACATTCTGACGGTTCTGGTCGGGTCGTTGTCGCTTCCTACTTGTCGTCAGTGGACATGTGCAGTAACTGGATAAGATTGGAGACGTTGCTCCAGGTGACCGAACGGCCCATTCTTGCATGTTCGCCGAAGAAAGATAAATTGGATTAGTGTGAAAATGCTGCTGCTGCTGCTAGTGGTGGGATTGCACACCGCGAAGCAAACGGTTGGTGGGCTGTTTTATTACCGTCGGTTTGCCAAATGATTCGTGGTTTAGGTTATTTTTCGATTTTTTCCTTGTAACATCACAATGAGGCGTATCCTCTTAATAGTCATTTTATAAAATTTTTGGGAAAATATACACCTCGTCAATCCTCATAGGAACACTTGTAAATGGAATGAAAGTCCTAATTTTCCTAACTCTATACGAGCACGTTGTCTCAGTATTAAATTTATCATGGAAATCATAATACTGAAGACAAAAAGATGTAAGTGTACTAGCTTAGGATCGATCGGAAATCGATAAGTAATTGACCCGAACGGCTAATAACACCATTGAAAAAGCAATCGTTTGAAACGCAGGACGGAATAAGGCCGATTTACTGTCTGCCTTTGTTTGCTAACTTCAAGTGAAATCAATCATATGTATGGAATATGATCAACAGTTGAACGACGAGCAATCCTACAGCTTGCAAGACTATCCCTTATGAATATAATATGCATCAGTCAGTACTCCTGACATCAGTAAATCGATTGGCCTTATTTAAACGATTCCCAATGCCCACGTCCCTGATTCCCAAAGATATTTAAAAATTCATTCAAGCATGAAAAATTGCAAGATTTTTTTAAATTTCAGACGAATAACTTGAGGAACTAATTGAGTAAAATTTAAAAAATTGCTTTAAATTTTTCAAAATCGTTTGAATATAATAATCAAAGAAGTTAAGAAAACATTTTCACGCAAAAATAAATGTTCCATTGCTGCCTTTCATCTTCGGGCTAGTGATTGACTCGCGCTAAAGTATAGCTCTTTTGTAAAAATATGAAATCAAAGTATGATATATGTAAACACATACATCTCTCAGGGTGCAACAACACCTCCACCTCCAGACCTAGAAGCGGAGAGCGTCTATTTGTTTGTCTAGAAAGTTTGCTTTGCTGCTCGATTAGCGTATCTGGTTTTGTATTTCGTACCCGAAACCACAACCAAAGCTCCCCGGGGTAGGATGGATGAAACCGGGTGGATGTGAAAGGTGAGAGATAGCGCCGTAAATCATCAACCTGATCTCGGCCGGTAGCACGAGCCGGTTGGTTGAGTGCGAAATAATCCAGATCGCGCTGTTGGGCGTGTTGTTTCCTTTGAGATTTGCAGACCTGCCCGTACTGCCTGTGCCGGGAGAACTGTTAAACATCCCGGCCCTGATTAATCCGGAGATGGGCTAGGAAATTTAAACGTGATATTGAAATGAAGCGTACAGCATGATTTGAATGGATGAAGAGCAGAAAAATGTAAGAGCTAAAAAAAATATGGAAAAACACTCTCATTTTGTCTAAAGCGCTTGTAAGAACCGGCAGAATCCACCGTCGGTGATTCGTGCGTTGGGTAGGTTCACAAATTAAGCCGCCGCTATTTCTGTGCAATTATGTTAATCGCATTAATCACTCTGAGACATCCATTTCAATTACGTTGTCTCGTTCCGACCACCATTTTGGTCTGCGCCTTGTATCGAACGTGCTCGTGCAGGTCAGTAAGATAAGCTTCCGTAAGGCGGCACAGGGTTTTTTTTAAAGCAAGGAGTTGTAATAAGGACGATGGAAAAAATTGGATCTTGTGTGGATATTCCAAGCAGTGAGTCGCGTTATTAACATAAGCACGAACCATAGTTGTTGTGGGACGTGGAATCCTTTATCGTTTTCATATAATTAAATAAAAATGTCTTCTTATATACTACAACTCCTAGCTCACGTTTATATTTTAACTCGCTCCAAATGTCATGCAACTTGGTGCATCTGCATTGTAGACTATTTGCCATTGAAGTTGGAAGAACTGTTTACATTACAACTGTCGGTTTTCGACGATATAAGCTTAGCGTGGCTGTTGAGCCAAATGCAAACACCCAGTAAAGATGGCTTGTACGGATCGTTTACAAAACGCCGAGTAGACGCTGTCACAATATTCACCGTCGTTCGGCTGCACGATTTCGTACAAGGATGAAAGTGAAGCGATTGCTGCAAGCAAACAAAATGCACATAAATAATGAACACTTTTTCGCAATCGGTTGCTAGTTCGCGCTGTTAAACTTACACCCACAACAGTTAGCAGGGAATCTCAGTACGTGGCCTTCGCGTAAGTCAAATATCTCCCCGCCACTCCAGATCATCCCCACCCAGACCAGAGATTGTGGTATGTTTTTCTTCGGTCCGCGGTTGATTATATTATAATATTTCCGTTCCGTTTCCGCGGGGAAACATTATCTCGAGCACTGTTCCGGATTTTCGATACGTTACCCAGACCCACACCACCCAACCCAGGTGCCTGCGTTCCAGCAACTCGCTCCCCGGGAACGTTCTTTTGCGCACGCCACCCCGTGAGACACCTGATGAGAAACGAGTGTCGGAGGAATAAGCATCGATGGTACGGTACAGCTCGGTTATTGCCAGCTGAATCTGCCGCACATCGGAAGATGTAATAAAATCAATAACGTAATGATTATGGAAAACCCTGCGCCACTTCCGATTGATATTGGTACCATTTGAGGTTTTTTTTTCGCTCTCCTTCTGGTACCATCATTATCTGGCTTCCTTCAGCGCGGTGAAAGATTAAGCGAATCAGTAGCGATCGATGGCGCAGTAGGATGGTGAAACCCGTACGACTGTTGCCATCGACAGCGCTGTGGATGCTAGGGAAGCTATCTTTTGTCGGAAAACCCGGGAGCGATACTTGCGGTTAATATCATTAGAATTTCACCTACACAGCCGGTGCCACTTGCAAGGGCAGGAGCGTGGAGGAATCGACTGTTTGCAAATGTTATCAAAGGCTAATCTTTTCGTGATGCGGGAAACATTGGATGGTTTGTTTTCTTTCCGATGTATGTGCCACAACCTTTGCTGACTTATGAGGAATTGTTCAACAGATCGATGTTTAAGAAGTTTTACAATCGGAAGGATTAATATCTGAAAAGTTGTATCGAATTTGTTCCGTTTTTTGTTCCGAAATGTTCATCGAATAAGACAGAAATTGAACATTATACCAAAAATATACATAAAGATTGACATGATTCAATCAGTGGAGAACCAAGGATGTTGAAAATTTCAAGCGGAATGAAAGCTGTAACCAATCTCTCAGACGACAGGGCCTCTTGACGTCCTCCGAATTCGCCTATCATTTGATCCGCCACAGAGTTCAATAGTGATCATTGTAATGTTTATGTAATTCGATTCCACATTCATAGAAATACATAAATTTTGTCGATCTTTTCCATACTAATGTTCAATTCTCAGAACCTCTTTCATTGGGTATTCATCGAATACTAGTTGCATATGCCTTTTTTCCAATTCAGTGCTAATTTTCCGAGTTGGATATATTACTCTCAGAAATTCAACCAATTTTTGGAGAATTTGTTTTGAACTTTTCAGACATAGACTACATCAACTAGATAGCATACCTCGCGTATATCGTTGTTGTTTAACGGGCATGTTCTCAAAGTTTTATTTTTTATCCTGTAATTTCATTTTCCCTTCCAAGTTTTCCCCATTCCATCCCCAAATCTCAGACACAATTTGTTTCGAGTCCCTTTTTTTCTACCAACATTTTTTCCCTAATTTCCAACGCTTCCATACACACTAACATCGCACAACTACTGCCCATGGCAGTGGCAAACAGGAATAAATTTAAAAATATAAGACTAGCACGTTATCATCCATCTTTTTGCGCCCGGATTTTGTCTACCTTAATAAAGCTGACAAACGGAAGGTACGGGTTTTTTCGTTGGGTGAAGATGGTCCCAAGGGGACTCGAGGTTGATGTAGCCGTTAAAAGTAAGCACCCATGGGCTAACACGGTTGGTGAACCGGGAGAAAAAAAAAACGAACGTTCCACCTGCGACCAGGCCCAAAGCTTGCGAGAGGAGCCAAAATATTATCGCGCTCGTCAGGCATCGTTAGGACGGAACGCTTTTCGCGGGTTGGACGGGGGCCAAAAACCAGTGAAGGAGAAGCGTACAATTTTCGTGCGAAGGAAAACGAGCCTTGGAAAATGAGCTTCAGCACCGTTTATGCGCGGCTACATTGATTTGGGCGTTTAACGTACGGATATGGTGCTATAATAGCATTGATTTAATGGTGGCAGCACTTAAGCAATAATGATATCAGTTTTGATGCGTGAGATAAAGATTTTACCGTGAGTGAATTGAGTTTGTGGATCGCGTGTAGTTGGATAAACGTTATTGGATGTGAAAAATATGGTTTAAAATTACTTCGTACCATATTTTTTCTACATCACTATTGAATGTGGCGTTACCCATTGCTGATAACACTGTAATATTCTCACACGCCACACATTTCATGTTCGTATGGAGTTCCCGGGAAAAGTCACTTAGTTTCCAATAATAAAAAATGTAATAATAATTTCCACCGTTCGCTCGTTGCACGATGCTCCCGGGGAGAAGTAAGGCGCGGTCGGAAACATGCTCGTGCCACTCATTAAATCGTACCGAACGACGTCAATTGCATGCGCCGGTTTCACGGACGATTTGTTGTCAGCCAGGTCATACAACAAGGTGCGATCATTATCGGCATGTTATCCGTCTGACTGGGTTTGATAAATTCGAGTCCACACCCGCAGGACTGCCAATCGAAATCGTTTCGCTGCATCTGTTGTCGTTGTGCTGGCTAGCTTGAGTTAGTTTTTTTTTCTTACGTTTTCCCCATACAAAAGAGAAAAAACTAACACGTACGTATGAAAACGGAATGGCGTTCGGTACCGTCCTTATTCTCTACCCCATAGATTGTCACGTTTGTGGTTTTGTTGCTTTTATGGACCATTTGATCACCCGTGGTGGATGGAAAAGCATTCAGGCGAAATCCTTGTGTTGGAATTTCCGCACGAATCATCGCATTCGCATTCGCTCAGTCTACAATCATACATCACCCGCCATCAACGCCCGCCCGTTGGGTGGTGTACGTGTGAAAAACGATTGCTCATTTGATCATATTTTTCTCTGTCACCTGGGCATAGTGATACGAGCGGCATGGATATTAGCACCTGTCTGCATCTCCGTACCCGGTCGCCGGTCCACTTTACCTCAATAAAATGGGCAGATCTGGGACTAGCCGAGGCTCTGATGGTTTTTCATCCTGATTGATGATGCTTACCGTTCACTTCACGTGATAGGGATTTGTTTTCCAACTGACCCGTTTGCTGAAGGAGCTTTCGGACAGGGGACCACCTTCTCGATGGGTTGATACCGTGTCGTTTGATATTTTATTTGGCCTTTTCCTCACGCCGAACCGCAAACATAATTTGGATAAACAACCCTCCCCGAAGGTTGTGTGTTTAGACTTGCAGGTAAAAAGTTCGTGAGGTTTCTACCGTTGGGAAAATTGTACCCGTGATTTTAAGGAGGTTGTACGAATCTCGCTCAGGTCAGTAACACCTGCCCAACCGCAGATTGTCTTCAATTTTTTGTTGTTGTTCTCCGGAGATAACTCGGACACAAACATGATGGGATTTTCCATACGGATGAGGGGCTTGAGTATATTAATTCATCATATTTCATATTGAAATATCTGTACTTTCAATACGAGCTTTTGATAATATCCTTGGAGAAAACCCAATCACTCCAATATCAGAAAGTTTATCGTGTTGGAATATGAAAAATAAATAAAATATGGATATTTTAATTGAAATTGCTATAAAAAAATCAAAAGCTTTATTCACTGTTCTGAAATAAAATAATTTTCACAAGTTGTAACTACCACCCGAGCACTTTGTGATAAGTTTTTTCGACGCTTTTCATGCAGGTGACGGACTATAATCGTTTAACAGCGCACAATGGCTTACAATTGCAGCAATATAATGAGCACACTCCCACCCTCACGCTAGTATGGCAATTGTCAGGCCAACTTTTGCATTTTCCGCTGTACAGTGTAACCCGGACGTGATTTTCGCATGTCACAAACGTCGTTCTTTATACCGTCAACTTCACCCATTTGTCGTAGAAGTTGTGGTAGTTAATTAAAAACTTTGCTACTGCCGAGATTTGCCGTGTTTTGTTCCTGTGGTATGGGAAGCAACGAACAGCAAAAAAAAGCCCATAAACTATGGCCCAATAGTAAACGACAGGACAAACTTTGTTCCGTGACGCTATCACCTCGTTTGTGTCATATAAGTTGATGAAATATTCAACAGCAAAATGCTGATGCTGATCGCCTGATGAGGAACAGCCCCCTTGGGGAAACGCCTTCGGGGTAACGTACTGGTGGGAGTATTCTGGCGTGGGTTGAATTTTCACGGGACTTGTATGCAAAGGTATAATATGTTAAATTAAAATTCCCTCCCAACTGGATCGGATCGATTGATTAGTAATGTGACCTCGGTGCTGCTGGGCATTACATATGCTTGAGGGAAAATTATAGGGGTCACATTTTTTTCCATCCCCTTCGAATTCCTCTCCATGTTGGGAAGAGTGGTTAGTTTTATCGTGTCGCGTTCTTAGGATCGATCGATTAATGAGGCAAACCGCACGTTAACGAAGGCCATGTCAAGGTAAAGTTACACAGCCAACCGTAAGGAGCGCAATGCGAAGAATACGCCCCGTTCGGTTCTTATTTTTATATTCCTGCGCTCTAGTACGATTAACCGAAATTGAACTTGATACGACTTAATCATTGGGTAGAAATTCGGGAAGCGTTGGTGTGTTTGCCTTGCCTCCATCATTCTTACGAACCCGTGGCATTTCTCGTCGATATTCCAGCACTATTGAAAGTCAAATCAAAGTCAGCAAAAGGACATGTATTTTTTATGATAGCCACCGCCAAACTCTTCACAGTCACGAAAAGATGCGGCCCACTTGGGGGTATGGAAAGTCAGAGTCGGGCAGGGCCACGAGCAGGGTATCAGACAGTTCTTGTATAACCTTTCATTTTTCTTCATATAATTAGGTTAGGTAACGGTGGGGGCGCACCGGTGAAAATATTTGAACCTTCTTCCTATTACATTTCACTACTCAGATTACCTGTTCCTGTTTGCCAAAAATGCTGGTTGCAAAAGGCTAAGGGTCAAAGCCAGCGGCACTGCACTTAAACGGAGATTATTTTTATCTTTTAATCAATAAACCTATTAAGCGGAGAGGCTTTTTCATCCGGATGAATAATTCATCCAATGTTGCTGATATTTACTTACCAAGCAGGATGGAGGATGGAGACAGTGGAACTGTAAGAAAGTAAGCAAAAATGATACAGATGACAAAAAAGGAAGAGGAACAAAGTTTGATCAAATTTGACTAGGTGCAAATGGCACTTCAAAGTATGGTGCGAAACAAAGATGAACTTATTTCACGGAATCCGACATGACCCTTCATTAGGTTGCCAAACAACACGAAAAAGACTGCGCAAGAGAAAACGGAAGCTTTCACTAAAAGCACCCCCTGTCTACTGAACCGATGGAGTGCATAATAAGGTTAAGGATGTAAAAACCGGAAGGGAAAATAAGAAGCATGGTAATTGAAGGTACATTACGTGCAGGGAAGTAATTTTTAGGATTTGCCATAAAAAGCCCCACGTTCGGAGTGGAAGTTACTGGTACGGAAGTGATAGCAGATAATAACAGGTACGATGTTCAAGAAATTCCTGCCTCATGCGATAAACTAAACAAAAAATGCTACATCAGACCACAGACTCGGATCAGGGGCCAATAGGGAAAAAAACTTGATCCTGATTTGTGACAGTCTGCAAAAGTTTGCCTTTCCTTGTTTAGCAATTTTTTTTTGGTTATATCATTCCGTTTTCACTTAACCACTACCCGGGGAAAAGGGAAAATACCAAAGATTCTCCAAGAACGATTAGCGCTCGTTCGCACTGTTCAAGATGAAAGTACCTTCCAGCGTTCGGCGTCGCGTTGAAGTGCTGGAATTTGCTGCAAAATGAAATAACTTTGAAGTGTTTCCTCCGGCCAACCGGAAGGTTCGTCCAAATTTGACAGCTGTCAGTAAGGTGATTTTCCATGCTTCTATTTCCGGCCGGTTTCCGGTTCTTTTCTTCGCCAAAAGGGGTGTTAGCTTTAAGTCATCAAACAGTTCATGGTTTCTAATAGCCAGTTTGATGTTGTCCAGAAGAAGTGATTAAAGAGTTTGGCGTAGAAAATGTTGAACGGAATGTCTGGACTGTTGAACAATTTTACAACAAATTCTGGCCTAAATTATGAAATTTTATGTAAATCTCTTGAAGTTAATCATCATGAAGTACTCATCATCAGTTGCCTTATTGATTGTTAAAAAATTCTCAAAATTGTTGGAAACCTAATAAAAAAAGCCTTATTTTTATACTTAATTAATTAATAATAATCGATTATTATTATATTGTTATCAATCTTTCATTTCAGTGCACTAAACCTATGGCATCTGATTCATGACGTACATAAAGGTAAGATTTGTTTCCCCCGTGATGAATCTATTTCCTATTTCACATGCAAAATCGTAATCTTGCATAAACATCACCGTAAAAGCTTATCCTAAGCGGGAAATTATAAAACATGCTGCTCTTTACCCTAACAACAGGCTAATCTTAGCACGGTGAAATGTGTTGGCAGCTGATCGGGTTGTGCGTTTGCATTTTTAAACACTGTTACCATCTTTTTCACCCACGTGGCTGTTAAATCTCTTGCCGAACCCTTTTCCTTTTGAGAACGGGTAATTAATTTTGGTATTTTTGTAAGAATCCTTCAAAGTGATGACAGAGCATAGAATAAAGTGCAAAAACGGTCGAACCTTTCCCGTAGTGTAAGAAAGTTATAAAAGCTCACGTTTATAAAAAGAAGGAAAATGTTTGTTTTGGTTTAAACCTTCACAGTTGGGTCAAGCAGTGGCTGGGAAGCACGTTCACCATCACTTGCTGAGCATTGTTTGGAAAAGCATGAAAAAATATTTCTTTTGCTTATGATTTTACACTTAATGAAAAGGAACAATTTTCTGTTTTGATTTATTTCTTTCGGAAACGGATCTTTCATACACTCCCACACTTTTTGGTAATCGTTTGAATGGGATGTAAAATTTTCCTTATTCGGAAAAATCATGGCACGTGATGAGCATATTTTTTGAGACAGTAAACAAAAAATATTGTTGAAGGATTATTAATGAATGACATTGTAATAATTTATTTTTGGTAATTGAAGATGCCTTAATCTATAATTAGAAATTTTAAAAATTTAGACATTTTTATAATTTTTATTTTTTTGTAAGAGTAATTCACTTGTGGAAAACTATGAATGAGAGATTATTGGATTGAATTTTGCACAATGGTTTTTGATTGATTTGTTTTTTTTCTTTTCCGCATTCCATAATAAAATGAAATAATTACAAAGGACGTCGTTAATATGTTTTATGAAAAAACATAATCCTCGGAAAGCAGGTCCATTTTCTGATGGAAAATTGTTACAGACTGTGGAAAATTTCACTCAATTTGATCAACAAAACAGCTTTTTCATTACACGATTTGTAAACACAAATGATTGAAAAGTACTTGAATCCGGTTCAGCGCAATGGAAGGTTCTTTAACCGGCAGTGCAGATTGACACGAACGCCAACCAGCTGTGGTTGTTATGATTGATGATCCAAACCACAGTACACCACAAGGCAACAAACGACAACGGTAATAATTTATTCCCCAAACGAGTGTGCAAAACCATCCCGACGGAGTAAAGTTGGTTGCAAGCACACCACTTCAAACTGCAATCGAGTGCAGTAGCCCGATTCCAGGGCCTGAATGGTAGGTGATGAACTGATATTAATTGAATTTTAATTAGGGCTTCAATTTACTGCCACACTCCCATGGTGGGTGGTTGGAAAATTTCAAGGGGAAACAGAAATAAAACAAAAAACATTTTCCAAACTTCCAGCTCGGTCGCATCGATAGTGGGTGGCAGTCATTTATTGGGAGTATATCCTTTGTGCATCCATGCGGAAAGTGGATAACCAGAACAGGCAATTGCAATCATTCGCTGTCCGTCGATGTGGTGAATCAGTTTAAATTAAATCCGTTTTACGGGAGGTAGTAAAAACCATGCGTCACACAAATTGGTACGACAATAAATGGGGAATTAATTTATTAGCTTCATTTTCTATTCATTATGCACATATCGATCATATCGGTGTAAAGCGCATCATCACTTAGGATGAATGTTGACTGTTTCACAGGTTTAGTGCTCTATGCGTGTCGTTGAGCTTCGTTCGGTTTGAGCCTGCTAATGTGCCAGTTGTTTTGTAAGCAACCAGTGTTTATTCGCGCACCTACACGATGGTGGGCGAAATGTACGTGTGTAGTTCTTCCCCATCAGGCACCCATCTCACACTGAAGATATATAATCTTATGCAAACTGCTTTCTCAACTGCCTGCTTCTTGTTCCGGAGGTGTCTAGTGAATTGGTGAACCTCCGGGTCTAGCATGTTTGCCTAGACCGTTTGCACACAAATAAACAACCATGCGTTGATGCGTACGAGGCGTATAGTTTTCCATTCCCGCTCGAGTATGGCGACAACGAATATTTTCGGGCGAAGATAAACAGTCGTTGATGCTTGGCGAATGCCGCGAAAATTTCATCACGCACACGTGATCATGCTACCATGTATGAAACTGGCCTCCTTAAGGAAACATTGTTCCCAGCAGATCTCCCTCTACGGGATGCGAAAGGAAAAGCCGGGCAGCTGTGTCAATGGATGGAGCGTGTGAATGGAACGCACCGAGTGACTGTTGTGTTGTTTGTGTGGATTTCTTTCATTCGACATAATTTGCACCGTTGTTTATGCTTGAGTACGATGTGCAAAAACCTACAAGCAGGAATAGCACATTCCGGGGGTTTTCGCTATAAAATTTCGGGTGACAGAGAAAAGCGACGGTATTGTTATTCCATTTGCCAACTTCACATCCATTCACAGGCGTGTAGGCTGCGAAGCGAAAAAAAAGAATTTCCAGCGAGGTCACACCATTGATTGACGCGGTACGGTTTGTGGCAGCAGAACTAGAGGCAAATAGTGTTTGTTTGCAGTTCTAGCGAAGCGGTTTGGTTGTTGGATACATACTTGCACACGCGTGGAGTCGTAAAACTGCACTAAACCCGAGTGGATCGTTTGCGTATGTGGCTGATTGTTGCAAAACATTTTTCATACGGCACGAACGGAGCTGCCGGAGACGATTACGCCAAACTATTTCATTTAGAATGTTTATATTTTTTTATTGGAGTCCTCAGGTATTAAAAATTAGCCACCTATTTAGAAGCTGTAAAAAAACGTAGTAAAGTAATAAAATGTTAAAAATATTATTTTTTAAAAACAGATTGTATTAAATTGTTTTGTTTGTTTATTTTTTTGGTTAGCAGAAATATTTCTGAGTTGTTTATGAAATTTTGCCCTTGTTGAAACAGTTTGTCGATATAGGGCAGTTTATGAATAATTTTAAGGATGAAGATGGAAATTAACTTAAAATTGAACTCAATTTGTAATTTATTATGCGTCTATTCATTAAACACTCACTATCAGTACTATAGAGCACCCCAAACTAGCTACACAACATACAATTATTTGACCACAATCTGACCACGAAGCATAAACTGACTGGGTAACCGAATGCTATGATTTATTTTCCGTACGTGTCCAGTCATGCACAACGCATAAGGGACAACATGTAAGTGACACACATGCCATTTAACTTGGATTCGGTACAAAAAACAACAATAGCTTACAGTTGGTAGCGGCGGTGGCCACCATCATACGTTTATGAAATGGATTTCGGAGCTTAAGACTTACGGTTGGAAAATAATTAAACTCAAACCACGCTCAATACGAACCATACCAGACAGTGTGGAACTGTGTGTGTGTGTGTTTTACCCGAATTAATTAAATAATAAGCCAGCGCTTATTTTTCATTCAAATCTAGAACACAACCGTCTCCATTGCCTTCATCGCCGGGAGGGGTTTTTCCACCGCAGATGAGTCAATGGTTACCGGAATCCGGAGTGTGTGTGTGTGCGATGGTGGAAAATATTGAAACAAATGCAGACCCTTTGACATGGCACGGTTCTCATTTGGAGGAAACTGTCTGCCGGTGGCCAAACCGTTTGGCTTAAGTGTACGTTTCAAATCGAATGGAGACGCCCAGTACTTCCTAGAGCACCACGCGGAAGAGAGGAGAATAGTTGGACGGTGGGCCGGTAAAGTTTGAACCACACAAGTGCCATCAACCGGGTAACACTTTACCCTCTTTGCTAGCAATACCGAGCGATGTACCATTAGTGAAAGTGGCCTAGACTTCAGGCACAAGTTGATACAGGCCCGGGGGCAACATTTTACCAGTGAGTTGCGTAGATTTTCTCCTCACTCATGTCCGGATTTTGAGACTGCGTCGCATCCGGCCGCACGCTTCCACCGGGAGCCAATCGAGCCGTCGGAGAAGCCCATCACCCGGACGCGGGGTTTTGCATTTAGCCCGAGGTCCTGCGACGACAAAAGGATGAAGTTTTAATTGAATATGGGATTATGATGGGTTGCCTGTGTTGCGAGTCAAGCGTAAGCGGTCTACCAACATGTCCGTTCGACTTTTGTGCTAACTCAGACCAACAACACCCGTTGTGCTAGCAGACACACTCCTCCAAAAAAAGGGCAACGGACTGACGCTGGGTACAACAGTTGGTTCCGAGGTCTTTGTTGCTAACGTGCAGCGGTAGTCGTGTCCTCCACCATGCGGTGAGTGATGTGTCAAACTTTGGGAAGCCAACTTGATCTATTGTGTGGCCGAAAATAAGGATCCCCAAATACCGTAGCAACAGCTACTTATTTTAGAAAACAAAGGCACCAAAATAACATTACTCTTACCGGCCAGATTTGGAGCATGCATAAATGGTTTTGACAGTTTTTCTACTGGTTGTGTGTGCAAAGGTGATTAGGCTTTAAATGCCGGTGGAATAGGATTAGGATAGGGTTTGATTACCGTGACGAATGTTTTTTTCGAAAGTATGGACTTTTTCTGTCTGGAGTTTTTTCTCCTATTTGGACGGTAATTAATTGTAAATATTTTTAATGAATCAAGAGCACCAAAAGCATCCGGTTGCAATGGATTTGTATAAAAATATTACAGAATGTTTAACAGCTCAACTAATATAACAAGCTCTACAAAGTGTTACCCCATTCTCAAACAAATGAACGCCACACAAACTATAATCAACTGCTTTCCATCCTTACAAATATAGCGACGCATGGCAATAAATCTATTAGCAAGAATTAGGCAATCGGAACGCTCTAACCACTACACAATGCCTACACTGCCCGGTGCAAAAAAGGGATATAAATTTGCAGTTCGATGCTAATTGATTCTTAAAAACTAATGGCAAATCCCATCAAATCTAGCCATAAACATCACCGGCTCGGGCACCGGTGGTGAAGTGTATGCATACTGCATGTGTTGTGCCCGGTCACGAACCACCACGCACAGCCAAAGGTTCGTCGGCTGGATGGCCGAAATAGGTTGCTAATTTTAGCATCCAAAATCTGCTTTCCTTTAAATCCTACATGCTTTGCAACTCCGTTGGTTTCGTTTAGCCTGTAAAATGGTAATCCGTCTTCTGGCACACTATCGGGTAGTGGTATATGGATTTTTTGTTTGTTTTGTTCTTTATCCCCGCTGGAAGCCGACACAAATGCAATCGATTGTTACAAAACGCAATCGATCGCAGGGTCGACACCTTACATTGTTTTGGATTATATATCCACATGTGATTCGTATTCGGCTGCCTAGTAAAGTATGGGAACAAGGTTTTTGTGTTCTTTTAAGGTGGAAAATTATGCATTTTTAATTTGCATGTTGTGTACGGAATTATTTAAAAACAATTGAAAGTATTTGATAGAATGTTATTAATTACTTAAGCATTATTTAAATATGATTCAAAACACTCCTCATTGGTTACAATAATATAATTAAATTATTTATTGCAAGCTACTTCGGGACATAATATAACAAGAATCCTTTAGCGGCCACTTATTTCTGTAGTAGTGAGATATTTATTTAAAAAATAATAAATGTATCATTATCATGCTTCATTTATTAAACAAAACATCTCACAATCCGTTTGGATGCTAATTGGCCTGTAATTTCTGGACACAAGACAACATCTTTAAAAAAACTTTAGTTTTAAAAATATTACCAGTCACTGCATGGTCACTGTATGCCAATTAAATTATTGCCCAACACCGGAGAGCACTTGGACACCCTTCGGCCAGCAGGAAATAAATATAATGCATCTTTATTTATAGCTGTTGGGCGAAATGTAACGAATCAAAGATCACCGAGCAAATGCGATGTGAGCATGAAGGCGTGAAGCAGTTCAGTTTTGCTTGGAAGAAAAGATCCGATTTCAGGCGAACGCTCTACGGATTTCACTCATGTTCATGATCACCGGCGAAGGTCATGTGGTACGAACTATTTGAGAATAGAAAAATCTTTTGCATCATCTTGAACTCCTCCTGCATTCCGCCAGTGTCAATCAGTGAACTTAAAAATGGGGGTTGATAAGACATTCTATTTGCCATGGAGTATTATTGAATCTTAATCAAATATATACATTTCATCGCGACGTGGGTAAATACATTTCGAACGTCCGTTATTGGATCCGATCCCATCTGTCGCAGCAATACGCACAGCAAGGTGAAAGAGAAGATTGCAATTTTCTTTCGTGCTGGGCATACATTTCATAGCGCCAGCTAAACTTTGCACGAGGTTTACTTCCAGGCTGCTGCACTTACTTTGTATCCACGATATCTCCATCCACTATCATCTGCGTGCTGATAGAATTGGGAATGGAAGCGAAAGAGTACACCAAATCACGCCACCCACCACGGTGATGACGTCGGCACGGAGAAACGTTACATTTTTGCTGGTGAAAATCTGTCCAACCGTCCTGCACGTTACTTCCTTTCCGAAACCTTTTGCAAAAAGGCCGGGTAAGGTGTGTCCCTGTGGAAGGCGCTTTGACGGCTAGATCGATGCAACTGCGCCGTGTTGACGGAGCGCTGTGGACAAAAATACATAGATGAAGATCCCGCGAACTGCATAACCGACAACCGAACCGTCGACAGGAATCCATTAGTAACGAACATATATTTTACATTTGCCTTCCAAATAACCCCCGCCCTTTCTCGGTCGGTTAGTCCAACGAAGGGGGGGATTTTTTGGCCAACCCTTCCAACACCCTTTCCGAAAGACCAACATGCCGACCGTTGAACGCTGGCGTTAGGTAAATGGCAAACAGTAACACGTATCGGAACCACGTTCGATGGTCGACGGAAATGGGTTGAAATTTTGGGCCAGCTCGTGTAGCGAACGCCGTGTTTGCATGCAATTAGCGCCGGGGCGACAACATAGTTGATGGACAGCCGGAATTTGACGTGAAATTTTGCGCCCCTGAAAACAAGTGAGTAAGCATTCCAGGCGGGATCGGTACACGGACGCGGGCATGGAAATTATGTATATTAAATTGTTTAAACACGCATCAGATTCACTGGTGGGCGCAGAAGGTGCCGCTCGTTTGATTTACCGTCTTTCAAACTACTGCAAAAGACGGAAATTAAGTGATCATGTTTGTACCATGCGCTACTTGTAATTGGTTAACGATGAAGTACTTGAGAAGCGTTACCATTGAGCGGTGAAAGTTTAAAAGAGCTGCTCCACCGATATTAAATGAAATAAATTATAAACGAGCTTATAATTTGCTTTTTTTTTGCAATGTCTAGAAGGTGGTTGAATCGTTATTTAAGAAATAGTTTAATTAATGCTCATTATTTCAATTCGAAGACCTTTCATACCTTTGCATTAAAACAATTTGCTTTCAATGAAACCCCTTTTCCCAGTGACTGTAATAAGCTCAATAAATAAGCTTTCGCCGATTTTAGCCCACCGATACCACTGTTAGTTAACTTTTGAAAACCACTGCGTGGAAATAAAATCATTACCATAAAGTTGCTCAACAAATGGAAACAAATTAATGACCCAAGGCGGAACCCTCTAGATGGCCCTCTTTCGTGATTTTATGAAAATTTTCGCTCAACAACCCCGATTGACTCTTTCACCGTTCGGGACATTTATGGTTCTACCCATGCTGGAACAATTCCAAAGCATCCGGAATCCTTGACGGTAATCGATGGAGCCGATAAAGTGTTCCGATAATCGGAACAGATTGTTGCTGAGTGTGCAACCGCTGTTCTCTTATCCTGCTGGTTGGGTTTTCTTGAGTAGCGTGGGATCGTTTACTGCTGGTGAAGTTTCTTTCTCTCGTTTGGTGAGTGTGTGTGTATTCTCGTGAGAAGGAAAAGCATTCGGAGGGGTTTTTTTTCGTCCTTGGATCAAATTCTCGGAAAGCTGTGGCAGCTGCGTCGGAATCGTCCATGTAACAATCGGAACCACTTTTGATCGATTTTATGAAGCACAAAAAATATAGCAAGAGCTTCAATCATGAATAAGGCATTTTTTGAGCATGGTAGAAGTGAAAAAATACAACGTCCTTTCTTACAACTAACAATGTGGATAAGATCCAAAGCGCTGAAGATTGATTGCTCCAAAATTGGGTATTTTTTTCAAAATATTGAACAGTAACTAAATCATATTGTTTCAGTGTTATGATAAAATTGTCTTTTATCTTCAGACACTAAAGAAAAAATTTCAGCCAGAATAGTGTTCATATCGTACGAGTACTCGCTAACGATCCGTTTAGCTCACGAATAAGTTTAATCAAGAATCGTTCCTTCATTCGGTTGTACGTCATCGTAGCACATCCACGTACGCCGGTATGTCTTCTTTCCATTCCTTGCGGTACTTCCGACAGCACGAGTGCATCAACTCCATTTCGCCCTCGAATCCTTCCGTTCGTTCCACGAATCGCTGATCGTTTGTTCGCGGGACCATTATCTATGGCTAACGCCCCGGCATGGTTGTCATTAACCTCAAATTGGCGGAATGAAATAACGGAAGAATGCAAAGTATTTCTTCTCCGCATTGGCTTTCCCACCGCGTTTGCTTTATCTATTCAGTACTCGACGCTGCGGTGGCGAAGCAATGGCACCATCCATGGTGGTGCTGATGCTCAGTCCTTCAATCCGGTTGAGCTCGTAAAGAAGACTGCACCAGTAAGCAAGAAGTGCTAGAAATGGTTGAGTGATGAGCGTTGAGAAAATGTTCCGCACAATATCTTTAGCACTGTCACTAACTCATCACACCACAAGAGGATTTATTTTTAACACAAAGGAATATTTATTTTAATTCTATATTACTTCATAAAGAGATAGTAAACTATGCTTATTATGTAAAAATGACAAGTGTCGATTTTACTACAGGACAAGGCTAATGCAAAGTAATACTCCCATTCAGTTTCCGGACAAATTACGTGACGGAGAAATAAAGGAAATGGTATTTTAAAATATGCAGAGTTGAATTACAAGCACAGGGAAAATGAAGTAAACGAAGTTACAGAAAGCGAACAAGTTCGGAATATTTTATTTACTGTAGGCTCATCTAAAGGAAACTCTGGTGGGACATTAAAGTGGGAGTAATTTTGGTAGTCAAAGTGGCGTTTGGATTTGTTCCAATCATATGATATTATCAACTTTCGACGTATAATAATCCTTTAATAAACTGTTTAGGTTGATCGTAATCATAAAAACTTTATTTAAAACAAAATGTATTTTATTTACACATCATTATGCATTACAAAAGAGCCCAAAAGATGATTTTTATTAACTTTATTCAGAATCAGAATAAATGTTTTTTTAATGTACATTTTGTGTACAAAAATCTCTTACTCAATTTATGACTTTTTGCTGGAAAAATACATCATAAGGATAACTTTTTCTCATTGAATATTGCCACTTGTTCATCCCAATCGCAAGCATACAATTGCAGTCATATCCAATTCCACTTGAAATCGGATCATGCAAACTAACATCTTGTTTACATTTCATGGATAGCAATTCGCAACAAAAGCCCAATGTTATTACAGCTACCAAGGCTATAATTTTCTTCATTCTGTACGTGCAACGTGTTATTCATCGTTGGTATTAGCCTCATGAAAATAAAAACCGAACGTTACACAAGGTATCGTTAAGCATTCACTAAGCTATCCCGTTGAGTGAGTGTTAAGTAACGCTTATACGTTGGCTCATGTACCAAACCTATGAAATCATGCAAAAACGGAAACGTTTCCAACCAACCAAACTACAAACTAACGATTCGGCAACACTTGAGTGTGAACTGTTGTGAATGCAGAATAGCTTCTTGGCAGCATTTGATTGCTCGTTAGGTCTGAAGAACGTTCCATAAGCAATGGTATCGAAACACTGACCAAAAAATCTTCCCAAAATGCATACAGCAGACGTGAGAGACCAGCCAAGATCGAAACCGTTCCCAGGCAAGGATGCAGTAATGTTTTATGAATACATCAGCATCATTGCCACTTGTTTTTTTCGGAATGGCGGAACCGGAAGTGTACGGATGGAGTCGAACGGCGTTGGCAAACTGCCTAAAACAACTTCCATCGTTTGGGACAAGTCAGCTGGTAGAACGAGCAATGACCGTACAGTTGACCTGATTTCGGGGTCTCCGGTATTATGCTGGATGCTGTGTCAGAGATTTCCACCCCCATCTGCTATTTACGTGTCGTTGTCATAGCAGAGCGTATGGATGGAAATTGAATTTACTTTTCCGTTTTGCTCTTGAAAAAACAAAGAATCTTCTTTTTGAAGAGGCTCGAAACAGTGCACAAGGTACATGTGATTGAAATTTACATTTTCCCTTCTGTGAAATGGATTTTTTCGTCCAGATGGTGTAAGCGAGAGCTGCGATGGGCGGAGAGAGAGAGAAAGCTTTGTTAGGCAGTAAAAGCACGTTACGTAAAATCCATCTTTAAGGTTGCCTTACCGTGCCCAAAACAAACCACAAAGATAAACATGCGAGATACGGGAGTACATGATACAATGGAGATGTTAAATTTGATGGAATATCCAATCACGGCGAACGCTTGTAACAACCTGCCGAACAGACAAGGAAGCAGTTTAACAACCTTTCTGCATAGCTGCAAACTGATCAACCGGGCAGCAATAAAATCGATTCGGTCGGAAATAAAAATAAACCAGAAGGAATGGGCAAGACCGTGGCATCAAACTCGCCTGTTAGCTGCTGTTACCGAAGGACGACATTGGCTCCGGCCATTAAAAGCATCCGGAGAACGACCCTCATTATGACGGTCGCAATTCTCTTGCCAAATGGAACCATTTGTTGCTGTTATATGAATGGACCGTCAAGACAGATCATCTTATTTTATTTGTTAATTTTTGTATAAAAATCTCCCTTAAAGTGTGTGTTTGATGCCGGATCATAAAGCTCTTGGAATGATATAGTATCGCACAAAACTCTTGATAGAATGGGAAAACTTTTGATTAACTTGCTCGTGTTGTCTCACGCCATTTACATACAAACTTATGCGCCCTCTACCGTCTGCAATCGACTGTTTTTTTACGTATTATCAGAGCTTTAGAGCGGAAGAATGAATGTGTTTTTTATTTGCTTAATTCTATTAACACCCCTTTTATACCAAACGATAAAGGCGGATCGGGAAACAGCCATGTCGCCTCCAACTCGGTCGATAAAGCGGGCGAACGAAGCTCATCTGAGGTTTCGTCCTTATGCACGGTTTCATCTTTGCTTCCAACTCCGCAGAGTTCCGGTACAGATCGGGAGAAATCGGAAGCTGGGAAGGTCAGGATTAACAGCTCGTTAGCATAATTTAGCCATGTCGCGTCCACGACACCGTCAGCGAAGTGAATCTCTGCGGCAAATATGCGCCCAAGAACAGACCTCGGAAAGTGACGACGATTCTTTGACGTAGCCTCACAAGAACGTTTCCCGTTCTCAGCTGGTACCCAAAGCAAAAGGGTAATGATGTTTTCCGAGCCTGTTTTCAAACGAGATCCATCACTCATGCCTATCGAAGCGGTGTCGAAAACACTGGCTGAAGGATGACAATGGTGGCTTGAAGGGCGTCCCGATTTTCCCCCAGACGTTGGAATATATATTGTTTCGGAGTAAGTGTGTTTGACGCTCATTCTCCCCCCAATCACTTGTTCGTTCCGTTCGATTTGATATTTTTATGTCAACATCCTTTTTGCAGGGCTAAAAACCTGGTCTCCATCAACCTGCCCGTAACGACCGTGCCGTGTACATTCGATGAAACTCACCAAAAATCAATCACTATACTTCGTCGTTGGTTCTCGATACACTTACGCGTCATGTCGGATGAAGCGGTTGGGCGATAAGTTTGATTACGTTTTTTTCTTTTCAGGTTTTTTCTTCCACGCCAACATGCGTTCAAACAATACACCTTACACGCAGTTAGTGCGTGTGTGAAGTGCAGAAAAGCGTAACGCAGGATACAGTACAATCAATTTTTAGGCGACGATAACACGATTGATTGATGGAGTGCTGTGGGTAGCGATTTACCACGTTTTACCATGTGTCATCGAGAAAATTCAAACCGGCTCCCGGGCGACGCTGGGTAGAAAAGTTATGGGAGAAAAAGAATTCATCTTCAATTTTGCGACGATGGTAGTGTACTATGCTGTCAGGGAACCATGTACCACAGGAACGTCGTTTGCTTTGACATGGGTTGTCAAAAGTTGAGCGATATGTTGCCGGATACGGTGGCAAGCAGACGAAGCAAGCAGTTTGTCTAGCATAACATTGTGCGATTTTGGAGTGATGGATCAAAATAGGTTCTGTGTGCTGTCAGTGAGAACTAGTACAACTTTCTGAGAGATCAATCAAACTTCGATCATGTACAAACACTATTATCATGCCCAGATAATCTGGATGAAACTTTGATTTGTTGGCACATATCACATGACCATTCCATTAAATGTCATAAATGCCTACGTATAGTACTGTGTAAGTTTAAGGAATGTTTATACCTGATGTGTCCTCATAACACCAGCATAATTAACATCCCATCTTCCGACTTACTCCGGGGCAACATTTTACTTCTCAGCTGTCAATCGCGACTGACGGAAGCACGGTTCTTGAGTGGGTTTTATAGCATCCTCCATCGACCTCGAATGTCAGACGCCTCTCCGGAGGGAAAAATATTCACCAGGTCCATCACTAAAAGGTCAACCATTTTGAACCGCGTCGTTGTCGGTGGCAGACACTTGATTTGAAGGACCCTAGCGCAATTTTGCGCTCCTTTCACTAACCAGTGTCAGAACACCTCATTACGCTTTGTTCGCGGTGTTCTATGTCGCGTTGTCTGTAAACGCCTCTGCTGTGGTTAATGTATAGGTGAACCGCGTGTGTAAAACGGGTGACCTGTTTATGCAGCGGCAAAGTGGTCTAGGCGGTTTGTCCCATCACTTTGGAGACAACCTACTCATATCAGGAGGCACAGAAGAAATTTATTTGTAATGTGGTACATTTGATGAGAATGTATTTAATTCGGATGTCTCAGGAGAGACTAATCAGGAAAACTATCGGACAAGCAAAATAGCAATTCGGAAAAGCTTCTAGCACTCCCCAAAATGTCTACACCAGTCTACTTGCTAAAACACAAAGCTCTGCCTTTCTGAAGATTCCTTTGAAGGTAGTCGGTGTGGTACGACCGGCACAACCGGCACAACCGTCCCATTTAATCACGACCCTTTCAAAGACGTGTGCACACATGTTGGACAAAGTCGACACACTACCGTGACATTGCCTAGCTTTAACTCCCTCGCCCCACTAAACCACTAGGCTGCTCATGTCATCAGCATTTTTGCTACATGTCGTTTACACCGCATCCAGGATCACGTCATTATGTGTCAGCTGCAATCAAAGAAGAGTGTCGAGTGTTCTAGCCCACGCTGGAAAAGATAAACGTTTCGAAGTCGTCCATCCGTTCGTTCGTTCAAAGTGGCATCTGCTTTAGCCTTTGCCTTTCTTCAGCGACCGTTAGTCTTTTTTTTCTACCCGAACTCCGGTCTTTATCTGTCTTCGCTAGCAGCAGTAACAATAGCACTAATTAATTAATTCTGACGGCCAAAGGGGTATCCCGGCCGAACGCAAATGGCTGTGACCGGAGAACGAATTGCAACGTGTGCATAGCGTGCTAGCACTGTTCCACCGAACACCGGAGCATGTGGGGAACGGAACTGTTCTCCTGTGACCTAAAGACAAATGTCGATTTGCTGTCGACAATGACGCAAGCAATTGAATTCGCAAGCATTGCCAGCTCGCCGCAACGGTGAGAGCCATTTTGCTTTGATGGCTGGTGCTGGATGTTCGTGAACAGAGGAGTAAAGGATAAAAATGGAGAAAAGCTGCTTTTGTTCAACTGTCCGGACACAAACACCTTGCCGCATGATGTGCAATGTGCAAATTAGGATTGGTTCCACTAGGAATGGGTTACAACGAACGTTCACTAGGTTATGCAAAGCAGTAGAATGAGCTAGAAATAACCTCATCTACTTTACATCAACTTCAATAGCTCTTGTTTAGTTATCGACTTAAACTATCAAGATATTTCATGTCTTCAGTTTTCAGTTTATCTGACTTTAAACGTTAATCTTTTTTAAAGTAAAGGTTACTAATTTATATGTGTCAAAAATTTTGTTTTAATTTCAATCTTTTTGCAGACAATGATGCACTTTACATCCGTCGCTCACTTCCTCCCAAGAGTTCCATCATTAATTCACCAGTTTTAGTTCAAGTAAAAATAGTTTCGCATTTCTGTTTTGTCCTTTCACTCCAATTCGTTCTCTTCGAAAGCCAGTAAAGTCCAGCAAAGCAGACGCTCGGAATGGGACGAGATCCATCACATCGTTCTGACGCCACATTTCGTTCCCACACTCTTCGCGCAGCTTTCTTCCCATAACCATTGAGGCCGGGTCATCAATCATGTTTATCTATCGTGGGCTAGTGTCCGCGAATCCATCTTCAAATGCTGACCGGAAGTGGGAGGAAATCAAGGGCACTGAGCACGGCCAGCAATGACGCTATCATTTGCGGTAATATTTTTTTGTTTCTGCTGTTCGCTTTTCATAACGATTTGCTGGATTTGTAAGGCGCTCCCGCCACTGATAAAACCGAATCCGTCGGGGAGGTTTGAATCGTCCTTCGAATTGCAAGGCGTTTATGAGAAATCAACGCCCCAGTGCTTGATGAATAGCCTTTTCATAGCCAATGCAATCGAGTGGGAGCCGCAAAGTAGAGACAGAAACCGTTTTGCCTCGAAATGGTACACAGGGAAAAAAGCATCCTCGAGGCAGCAAAATTTTCAACGTCAAAGAAAAAAATAAAACAGCAAAACCACGGGTAAAGAAAAACTGTAAACCGAAAATAGAGTGGCTTTCGGCTTCGGAGACTCGATCACCGTCAGGCGGACGGTGAATGGCGATCGAATGGCGAGCTAGTGTTGGCGAATGGCTTTCGGATATCTTTGGGCAAGGATTTGATTTCAATCCACACCAACCGTCCGAAACACTGGCACACCATTTCCTTGCGCTTCGATTAAGCTACCCATCTATTTTCGGTCAACACTCCGGGTTTCGACGCTGCGGTGGGATTGGACGCATTCAATGCAGTTGGAAATGGCCTTTTTATTACATCGTCATCACATTGAAAACTTTGAGTGCTGTAAAATTGATCTCGAACTTCCAATGGTGCAATGTTGCACTTACTTGCTCGGACATGGGCTGGGCAATGGTTGGACGGTGCACACAACCATGAAATGAAATCACTGCAGCAAGTTACGTAAATGCAATGGTTGTCACTTTGCAACATGCTACGGAGTGTGCTTCGTTCGTGGAGGCTTGTGCATTGGCTACAAATCGGAAGTGTGACTGATTATTTGTCAGAAATTTAATTCTTTCTTAAATATAAGATAAACATTTTCCTGGACAGTCCTCTTTCAATTTTCTATCTATCATGGATGTTTAGTTCTGTCATGTATGAGCAGTTTATAAGAGGATAACAATCAAAATGGCGATACCGCATTACACATATCAGGTGATGTAACGAAAACCATTTGAAGACAAAGTGTCATCTAAACCCTCAATTGCATAAGATGAAAACAACGATAAACCACATACCAGTTCAGATGCACTCAGCTCAGTCACAACATTATGGTTCAAAAGGAACAATTCAAAGAAAACATACTAGACTATTTGCTGGCTAGGGATCGTTTTCCAGATGCTTAAGATTATTGTAATCCGAATGTTATGCAAGCTACCACACGATACTGTAATCTGATCGCAAAGATTCCCTGAAGCTGCTTTGGATTTAAATATGGAGCAGTAGTTTGCAATTACATAAATGATATCTTGAAAGCTTTTCGCACTAATCTGTAACTCCAGCAATAAGATTAAATGTATTGCAATTTTTTCTCGATTTAATTTACCAATCGACCCTCAAAGCGTTGGCACCAACTGTGTTTGTGTCCTGGTGCCGAAACGGTGGTTAAAACCAACAGCAAATATATCCATTTGCACCATAATATCATAACACTTCAACCCCTCATCGGTTGCTAGCATTAAAATTCGATTGCAATGTCCATCAGGCAGAACCGTCCCGATGGATGAACCCTCCACACAAGGATAAAGCCCTACAAGTCGGTTCCATCTGGTGGACTAATATTCACGGTCGAATAGAGTAGCAAATAGCAACCGAGTTGGTCGGTCCACCATTAAGGCTCAATAAATTTATGCCATCGTTCGAGCGCGGCGCGACACGCCCCGGTCTCCCGTATCCCTGGCCCACAGCACGAGATACGATGCTTATGATTTTTCATCGTTCGTTCACCACCATCCCTCGTCCTCCTCCCATCCATGTGGGAAAAGTGGTAGCATAAAATATGTGCCATTTATATATCGCACTCAAGTGACGACCATAATGGCTTGGTCTACTTTTCGGCTACCATGGTGGCTTCGGGAAATCCTCCACGGCCCACGACAAATCCGTAGGGCGCTTCCGAGGGCTCAGCGAACGCACGGACCGTTCGTTCCCCTTGCGGCTGGTGGCTCAAGTGGTGAAAGATTGGAATATGATTTAGCCGTGGGATGAATATGATTTTTCACCATCCATTATTGCGCCCACTGTCTGTGGGTGCCCATTGTCGCTGTGGACAGCAAGCACGAGAGGAAAACCTTAGCGCGAGACTGATGCTAGCCAGCAAACGGAACAGAATATATGTATGTATGTTGGTTGATGATGTGTTTGTGCTGTAGCTAGCAGCACAATCGGTACTCAGTCTTGCCTATTGTTGATCATATGACATTGGACGATAGCCTAGAAGACTGTGCGGAACGGGAAGAGTCGGCGCAGAAGAACTTCCTACTGTTTCGGAAGCTTTCAGCAAAGGCCACCCCTGCCTTCATCGTTCAGATGATGACAGTGTTTCGTTTCGTGCGATTGATGTCCCGAGGACAAGCGTAAACGTTAAACATCGTTATAGATTTAGTTGGTTCGATTTATGCGCCAGATCGTAGTTTTGTTGCTTCACCCTCGCACGAACTCGCGGCCCTAACGGATGTGAAGGTATTTGCGGTAGCCAGGAAACGATGCTGCTGGAGCACCCTCCGAGTATAGCCTGACGAGATGGAAATGCATAATTTATTCCGAGCCTACGATAGCTGTGGCGCATAAAATAATGAATTCCAGGAAATCATCTGACGCATGAGTATTTTTTCATATCGATGTTTACGATATATTTGTATTGGAATCAATCGATGATGTATCATTTCGAAAAATCTATTGAATATTAACAAGGATTTTTTTGAGGATTAGGAAACACGAAAAGGATTGATATTCTTATAGCACAAATTTGCTAAATGGAAGCACTAAATAAAAGCTAGCACTCGTTCAGAAACGAAATATACTTTTTTATTATTCACAATTGAGATCTTCAGGATTATAATAAAACCCGTGCTTGATTTTCCTACAATCAAATGTAAAATCCGTTAATAAAATAGTCAATCACTTTCATAAATAATAGGAGTTCTCCCTTCCTTGATACAGTCAATATCAAATAAGATAAATAAACAATTGTGAACCAAATGTAACCTGTTGCCGAAGTGCGTTCCTTCAAATTGATAAATAACACCACACATCGTTAGTGGTAATTAGCATTATGATTTTCATAAGAAGCCGTACGCGTCGCTACGACACCATGCTTCATTATTCATCTTGCGCCGCAGGGTGTGAGTTTGAGAGCAACGTTTGTAAGAAATAATAACGGTTACATAAAGGAAGAACAAACGCGACCATCTAATGGTACGAAGAAACGAGCTACACGCAAATGTAATGAGAATCAATTTGAAACCATTCTACCGTATCCCTTTGGTACGGGACAATGGACAAAAAATGGCACCGATGGTCCGTGTCTCAGGTCATTACTTATCTAATCTCAGCAATGGAAGCTCATTACCGTTTGCGAATCGGTCGGACTGACTTTTGGAGGGTAAAAAAGAGAAATCCAACACCGTGTCCAACATTCGTTCCTCGTCCTGGGGGCCATTTGGTACGTACGTACCGGCTAATAAAGAGAATTTGATTACAACATTTTCCTAACGAGAAATGGTAGCCTAAGATAATAGGAATAGGATAATGGGACGAACGGGATGATTTTATTATCCATGACAGGGGAAAAGTGTGAGAATTTTATTTTTTATGTTTTACACCTATACGTCCCTGTTGGTGGATTTCTTTTAATAATCATAGTGGCCTCGGTTAGGAAATTCGCGTTACCGAATCACTGATCTGAGGGTCATTAGTACACCGGGTTATTGGAAGTCATATGGGTTTAGTATCTACCCACCATACAAATAGTGTTGTCATGGTGGATTTTAGGTTTTCGGAACGTTATTCTATATTCTCATTTATCTTCATTTTCTCGGTTTTTAACCATCTTTGGATGTTTGCCAAAAATGGTTAAACATGAAGTTTTTACCATTTTAAAGCAAACCTGAAACTCAAATTGCAGCAAGTTCTACTTTCAATCGATGATTTTTATAACTTTAATGTCCTTTTAGTGTGTATTATTCATACAGCGAAAACGAAAAACGCGACAATTTTTTTCCATTCTTTATCATTCTCTAATCCCCAATGCAGCTGCCGGAATACGTTGATAAAAGCAACTCGTTGCAGCCCACAATACATGTTCAGGTTCTTGTTCCGACCGAGGAGCTTAAGGTCCTTGGTATGTTAAGAGTTCCACTCGGTTTTATTCAAGCAACGGCTGACAAGCATGTAATATTCATCTTTTTCCGGGTAATCTTATCTTATTCATCGGTGTAATGACAAGGGAGGGAAGAATTAACAAAATTTTAGGTAATCCTGCAGTTACATAACGTGAAATACTTACAGAAATATTATATACAATATTTTTTTACAAAATTTGAGAACTTCAACTAATTTAAAAAAAATGACAATGATATCGTTAGTAGTCAAACATCACTTTTTGACCCAATTTTTCAGGAGCAGGTATGATATTCAACAACCTGTTGATAAATTAATGAGATATCCATCACCTGTATAAGGCCGGCTTCGTTCAAAATTAAAATAGGGAAAATTGCTTTTCAGTATCACGCCGTGCGTCAAAACCATTCAATCCACCGTTTGCTTTCCTTCGCAATTTTTCTCCTTCCCATCATCTTTTAGCGCAGATAACTGTGATGGTCCGGAAACTCCGGATAACGCTCATTGAATCGCTTCTTCGGCATCGCCTTCAATTCCAAAGTGCACCGCAGCGCCTAAATCAACAAAGTCTATTTCCGCTAATTTCATCGTCAACCTTCAGAAGCGCCGTGAATTTCCGGCACCACGAATCTTTGTTTTACTCCTTCACCGTGCCAAGCCTGTCTACTAGCAATCGAATGGAAAGTGTGCGCACCAAATCCACTGACAGGAATGAGATTTTTCCGCTTTTGTGAACTTTTCACTCAGAACAGAAAGTGGAAAAAAAATGTGGTTCAAGTTGTTGTTGGTGGTGCGGTTTTTTTACCACAAAAGTTTCATTTCTTTCGGAGTTTTGGTTTTTGCACTGGTTTGTCGGTGCTGTTGGAGTAAAAACTTTCCACCTTTTTTGTTGTTACATTCCACAACGCAACAAAATAAAATCACAATAGGGAAAAGTTAGACATGGCAGCAAACTTGAACGTGAAGCTAATATCAATGATTAATTAGGTGTAAAACATGATTTATTTTGATTGAGATCAACGTACTACATCAGAATACATGCGGATAAATTGCTACTCTTCTGAGGAGGGAAATTAATTCAACAACTCACTATGAATTATTTTTGTGTTGATTTGTATAACATCCTAATATTGATTATAACAAATTATGCTGTGAAATATAACCTCAAATTTAATATTCCATTCCATTCCATAGCACCATTTTATTTCTGTCTGACTACAGTGGTTCAAGATTTTATTCCATAAAGCCACGTTCAGTAGCACAGCAGTATGAATGTTTTACGAATTTCCTACGACTCGTTTATTCCACCCTGCCGATTTAATGCTGTAGGAAGGCGTACCCTACGTATGGCGCTATTATTTTGCACATATTTTCCAAATATTGTGCGTACAAGTGGCGTGATTTGTTCACATAAATTGAAATTAATATTCCCGGCTGATGTGTGTTTTTGTGTGGTTGAATTTGTAATAAACACGCAGCTACCGTTGGGCGGCAAATACCGGTCTGTCAGCAAGCGGTACGCTGTGCATGTATATATATTTACGACGTATTGTCTTTGGCATTTGGTGGTTGGTTCTTTTCCACGCATCCTCCATCCTCGGTCGGTTGGATGATGGGAATTCATGCATAATTGCGTCAAACTCATATATTTCATGATTAGAATTTATTTTGTTCCGTTTCATTGGAATTCTTTTCTCACCCACCGTTACGGTGATGGGCTTTTGCTGTGTTGGCTGGTAGCTCTTTTTTATTGTATGCCCTGTGGGTGTATAATGAGGAAGTTTCAACCATTAGTGAAATTGAGCATCCTGCGTTTCGAGGTTATACAATACGTAAGCGTAAGCTCTTTTTTAAGCTGATCCACTTCACGATATGTTCCCCCTTTTTCGGGACTGTTCAAACTGAACGAATTCTTTGCATACGTGTATTTGTTTTTGTCTGGTGACCTTTAACAGCATACATGTTTCCACACTCATTGAAGGAGTTTTTTGTTACTCTTGCGTAACACAGCTACAAACTCTTGTTAGAACATTATCTACAGTTCCAGTAACGGCGGGTACTAACCGCAACCGCAAAGTACGCTCTGTTGTGAAAATTACAAACAGACGGCGAATGTTAAACATAACAGTAGGAAGCTACTACCTTCACGCCAAAGTTTTCCAGCAACCCGTCATTACTTTGTGAGCGAACGTTAATTGTTATTTGAAAAACTTTTTCACACCCTTATTTGTTTCTCGGGTGCGTCAGTTAAAGTTTTATGTAACGTCACTCAGACACAATGTATGTTAAAGATGTTTAAAATGGATTTAACTACAACAAGTAGTTGGTTAAGACATTCCTCAAATGATCTATCCAGTAGTAGATGTATTTCTAAGAAAAAATAGTGTGTGCTTTGCTTTTGTTTATTAAACGAACATCCAAGCGACATTGAATTAACTTATAGGAACGTACGAGGATAATTGAAAAACATAGGACAACTTGCTACAAGAACCTCAAAAGAAAGTGTATATACTCAGCAAACCAACCGTACCACACAAGTACACGCACCGTACAAAGAAAGTAACGATGTGCACTGTAGGTAAATTTGAGCAGTTACTAGCTCCTGTCATCTTCGACGTTCGCTAGCTAGGAAGCTGCAAGCATTCCTCCGCAACACAACCCAACGGTACGAGTACGCGTTGGAATTTTCGCGAAAAATGGAAAGCAACTGAGTGCCTAACTTTTTCACCAGTCGCCAGTTTTCACTTCGGTGAAAGTTCAAACAACCTTTTGACCTACTTTCCAGTGAACCGATCGCACAGCTTCCTGAAAAATTCTATCGCAATATGCGTACGACATGAAGCGCACGATATGGAACGTTGAACAATGGAATCCTGGGAAGAAATCAAACACGAAAGTGCGAAGTAATATTTTCTATTCTTTTTTTCTCTCTCACTCTCCACCCCCTTATTGCTCATCTTAGCCCGCCGTCGTGGGCGTCAAAGAGCTCGATTGCACGCTGGTGTCTGTGCTTTATTAGGCGCGAAGTTAGCAGAGCACCCGGAGCTGATAACATGCATAGCGCAAAGTTGTTTGAACTTCGGCGCTCTTTCTATGCGCTACAGTGTTTTTGATGTTGAAAAATGTGTTTGCTCTCGAACAAAAGTAAGATGAATCACATTCCTGCCCCAAAAACCGGGGTGAGTGTTTGACCTGAACGACAGAACGATCCAGGCGACAGTGATGGCCGCGTAATGGCACGATAATGATCCACTTTCCGTTGCTATAAACTGCCAAGATTTGATGGCTGTTTCGGTTGTTTGTTCGTTTTAGTTACAGTCAATCGAGCGAAACTCTTCAGCGAACAATGCTGCAATGTCACAAGTGTCCTGTTCGGTTGATGAACAGGATTGGAAGAATATCTTGGCACTAACCACAAAATATGGGCAATGTTGATGCATAATCACCTAATTTATCTCTCCTTCCCGAATCGATTGACCCGATAAATTCTTAACTCTTTTCCCCGAAACACAACCCAACAAAGTTGTATTCCAAAAACTGACTTTCTGGAGTTGGAGGGAGCGTGAGAGTTGACTTTATAACTCAGCTTTAAAAGCAAAGAATTAAAGTCCAAAGAGTAGTAGGCACAAAGTATTGTATTTCGACCGAAATATAGCAAAGGAACAAGACTGCGAGTTGTCTTCAATTGTTGCTGTAGCGAACTTGTCTTGGGTGTTCTCCGAAAGGGTAAGAAAATTATATTAAATTCTTACCAAGAAAGACACGCGACTCCAGAGCAGAACCCTTGAAAAACGTACTGACCACAACGATACATTTAAATTCAACAAAATGCCGAAAACGGGATGCGATTCTGTTTGCTTACGGCTAACAGACCATCCTTCACTCATAGTGCGCAAAGACACGGGTGTACGGGATGGGCCTAAAGAAAGATAATTTCATTAGACCACCAGTAGCACAGGCAAAACTTCAAGCCCCGAAAACGAACGGTTCCGACACCGGAATCGCAATCAAAACCAAACTCTATACCAAGAACGAAGCATAGGCTGGTTGGATGTAGGTGGCGCAAAGTTTTGGGACTATGAATTTAAATGGACGAAACATTTGTCGCAACTGTTCGTTTTTGTGTTGGTAAATTTGGTTTGGTTTTATAGGGCAAGGAGGATCAACCTGAAAATGGACAGTTACTATAGAATCGTAGTTTTCAGTAAATCTAATTTTAGCTACACTCGGTTTGATTATCAAGCTGACCGGATTTCCTTTCGGATTTGTCTCCCAAAAATTCGTAATTAGATTTGAAAAGAGTGTTTTACTGGCCCATAAAATGTCACACACAATCAATATGTTAACCACAGTTGTTTTCCTCACATGCAGAACCGTAAAAAAGAACATCCACATACTACCATCTTTAACAATTATCCTTAAATCGGGACGACTTGTTTCCTCTTTCTTATTTGACGAGTTAAATAACATCCAACGAAAACAATTTCTCCGTATTTGGGTTGCACAAACCTTCTGATAGAAGAAATCCTTTCACTTTCCATCACTTACCTACGAAAGGACGAGTTTTAATAAATGTCACTCCAAGGCTGGGATGAAATGTCAGCATCAGAGGCCGGAAAGCTGAGCCACGTGCTGACCCGAACGGTTCACGCTTAGTGCGGTCCAGCTTGGATTCATTTCTGCACGGTAGGGAAATATTTGTGGAAGCTATTCGTTATTAAAATTCCTTTGCCAATGCGTCATTGGCTCAACATTTTTCCTAGCCAAATCATTTCAGACAGTTCATCACTATTATCCGTATTGCCCCGAGGATTTTTACCTTTTTAGTTGATTTGTCGCATATTTGTGGTAGTTTAAATTGGCCAGATTGATTGAAGACAATTTCGCAAAAATAAACAAATCTTCCATAATGCTTTTAAACGGAGTAAGCGAATATTGCTCTTATATTTTTCCAATAACTTCAAAAAACCTTTTCACGAACAAGTTATATATTTAATTAAATTCGCCTACATTTACCTATGCTTGCTTCCTAAACGAAATATAGAAAGTTAATTTAAAATGCAGTAGCTTTTCGTATCATATTACAAAAAGAGACCCTGGATGTGTAAAAACATTTTACACAAGTCCATGGCATTTACATGTCATTTGCAAGGGAAAGGTTACCAAATGGTTCAAACGTGATATTTCGGGGGGTTGTAGGTAGCAGATTGAATTTCACCAAAGAGTGTGATGCTCAAAGGCAATCATGCTGTAACTGGACACTTGGGTTCGACAAAGCACCAATCGTTAAACTCCGCGTTGTGAACGAAATTCCTTTGAAATAGAAAACTTTTATCAACTGTTCGGAAGCCAATGAAAATTGGGAATGAAACTCACTAAATTTATTTGTTCAAATATTTATGTATTTTATTCAAATTTTAACGATATAACATATCGCAAGAGTAGTATTCAGTCCCTATGGCGGTACTGTTGAACAATAAATCACAATATTTGCAAACAACATCCAGTGACGACTCAGATGAATGATCGTTGCGATCGGTGCCTTTGTACCCACGCCACCGTGTACCAGTTCCGCCCGAAACCGATACCACGGTGCATCAGTCCAGACCCGTATGTAACGTACCACCTGATCCGGCTGTTGAAAGTATGGAAAAGAAATAATAAACATCGGTGTGCAATTAGATATTATGGTTTACAGTTTAAATCGCAACAGTGCAACACAACAAACTGCACCGCTAAGCCGTTCCATTTACCCGTGGTGGAATGAAAGACACAAGTCTCGTGACGGGACGGAAGAATCTAAAGAACGCTTCCCAAGTGGGCTCGATAACAACCGATTGCGACATGCACACGCGATCCGTTCTGTCGTCGCGATTTCCCCAGATGTGTTCATCTTGCAGACTCAGACTGGCGCTACATCGCTGGATGGTTAAGCTGCACACTGCAACGAGCGTCACGTGAAACCAACGTCTCGACCACATTGCAGCATCGACGGCAACTGACTGGCGTCAACCTGTGTGGTACTTGTGTATTTGTGAATGAACGAAATGTTGCTTCGTCGAGATGAGACTCACCCGGTGAAAGTTGCATTTCACAGTCGAACAGAAGAGGGTCAACTGCGTGTAGCGTGCTTGTTGTTCAAGCTTGTTTTACGTACTGATTGTAAGGTTAACAGTGCCCTCTTCTTAAAGACCCACCACATATCTATTATTGAAGGAAAGTATGCGAAAAAAAAATTTATCACACCATTACGCATTTATATACGCGGTCCCATTTGCAGTGCACAATTTATAGCATCAGCCGAATGTTAACAAAACACGTGCACTTCATTACAATCTCTTGTGCAATCGTACGAACCGGTCCCGGATTGATGTAATGCGTGGATTGTTCGGAATTTGCATTCGATGCGTACCGTCAATCAGGGTGCGATTTCGAACAGCAAGGAGAAAGTTACACTAGCATTATGCTACTTTCATCCGTAGCATTTTTATTTCATGTTGGTGCCATTACACTGTACGGCTTTAGTTCCGAAACGGAAATTAAAATTGGCATATTAATTGTTATTCTACGTGAGTGCAACTTCATTCGTTGGGATTTTTATTTCCTTTTGATATCGATTTTATTTTACGCTTTAAATTATGTTGTGATGATTCACATGGATGCAATGGAGGGGGTAAAAATTTAAAATTTAACTTATATATATTTAAGCATAATTCGTAACATTGCAAATACAATCTTTAGAATAATCATTAAAAACATGATGACATTATTCTCCCATATAACCAGAGAAAAAATATTCTCGAAAAAACATAAAACAAAACAAAATGTCACCGAAACTTTCATCGTACTCCATTAGCCCTCGTTGTGGCCGAAACAAACAAACTAAGCACAAGAAAATAGTGGACCGGTCACTCGAAAAAGCAAAGCAAAAACTTTCTTAATTAAACAATGTGCAGGTTTTCCCAATTAGTGGCACATCTTCTGTTTCGTTAACCCCCCCCCCTCCCCTACCCACTCCGAACATGCTGGAAGCGGGCAGTCCAAGTCAGGCAAGTGCGTCCGACAAACATGGTGACAAAGATTTCCCCGAACCGACTGCACGACTGCAAATGTGAGAATACTATTAATTTGGCAGTTGAAAATATGGAAGGCGAAGCGACTTGCACATAATTTGATTTGTTTATAAAGGTTTCTTACTATCCCTTTTTAAGAGTTTCATACTCGGAATATAAAAGCGTTCGAATTGTTTGCTTATCATTAGACCACTTTCGTGGAAGTGAATACTTGCTCTAAACTAACCATTTTATAGTTATGATTTATATGTTTAATTTTTTAAATAACCCACACTTAAATCACTCAAATCGCGTTAGCACGCTTCGATTAGTATGACACAAAGGAAAGGGTTCCTTTCCCAGGAAGAACCAACTCAAGCACGCACGTATTCTGTTTATATCGTGTCGACCTACTTTGATAAGGGGAAAAATCGTTAAAAATACGAATGTGACCGGATCGTCTCTGCCACCATCACCATTAAAGCTTGTAATCGATTGATTCGTTGTAGCTGGGCCCTGCTTCCCTGTTCCTTGCGAGTCAAACCGGTTCCGGTATGCGAGCGACGACCATGACTGAGGGATCGTAAAACAATGACCATTTTCTAGCATTTCGCCTTTTGGATTACGGTGTGGCTCTTTTCCGTCTTACGACGTGTCTTCCCCCGAGTGACATTTGGATGGTTGGAAACGATTGGAGCAATGGATGGATTCAACTGTATAATATTGTATTTTTATTCGACACGCATGATTGCTTGGCAGGAATCAGTGTCAGTGCAGGCGACCGCGCCGTTCGTCTTTGGCAGGGCTAGCATAATCATTGAATGGACATGCTTTCGGGTGAGCATGTAATCGAACTGAAAGAAAACGATATGATGTTCTTAACGAACATTTTACAACTTCAAAAGCACCATTTGAAGGAAGATCCTTTATCAGGTATTGCATTTATTGCTTGTAACTAAAAGAGCACAACATTTCGGGACGTCACGTCAAGTCAGGATTCAGGCATCCTAATGGAGTTCTTATGTAACTTGCGTGATGGAATTCAATAGCCCGATTGTTGTATTTATTGTTCGATTTTCCCATGTCTTACAACTTTCGACAATTTGGTGACTAATTTAGTCTGAACCTTTACAAAATGTACAAGATTTTTGTTGTACATCAATATCCCAAAAAGAACATGTCCTGACGAATTGCTTGAATTGTATAAGAAATAACAGACACTAAAACATCTTGTTTTAATGTTTTTGGATGGATATCAGTGGATATTATACACAATTCCTTCCAAGCGGAATGATGATTGGGGACTTTCCAGTAACCAAACATATGTTATAACATTGGTGGCTGTGTCTGAAGAAGGGATCCCAGGTGATTGGTTCAAATTAGTCGAACTTTGGGGCTCCCAAAAGAACATCAGTTGAGACATGAGCTTCAATACGTGTATTCTAGCGACATAAGTTTGTTTATTTAATCCTTATATGGTTTAAAAAAAAACTTCTCTTCGTATAGATGATGATATAACCAAAGAAGAGTTGATCTTTACATGATGACCAAATAAAGGAGAATTTGTTTTGGATTTATAAAATTGATTGATAAAAGCTAAAAGTGGAAATAGGTAGCTCACATTTTGGAGGATGGCTGGAGGCTCATTTTAAGGCCAATTTGGGTCTTTTATTTAATATTCACTCCATCATCTGGCCATTAAGAGAAAATTCAAAATCAAATCAATAAACTCTAAAAAATACGATACGATAATATGAACATTGCTGTCAAGAAACTGTTGTAAATGTTTAGTTGATTGGTAAAAAAACATGTCCAAAAGAATTTTTACAATTTCAGGATTATAGAAAAAAAACGACGTAAATAATTTGATTTTACTGTAATGTAAAAGTAACCATGTCCTTACTACTGTTGTGCGGAATATACCCGACGGGCTCCGATGAATCCCGAGGTCATTTCACGATGATGCAGCAGGATAACCGAACAAGTAATGTCCCTTCCAACTGCCAAAAAGGACCGTGTTAATCTCACCCTGTGTTGAGATAATTAAATAAAATACAATCGTATTTCATTTGGTGAATGTCATAAACTTAATTTGAACTTGCCAGCTGGTAGAGAAAAAAAAACGACACAACATATTTTACACACTCCCCCCCCCCACCCCTACCCCCCACAGTCTTCACTAAAGGGCACGATTTCATTTCGGTTTCAATAGGGAACTCCTTCGGTAAAGTTATTGACCGGTCAGTGAATCGTAACGGACAACAAAACGCACCCTTTCCCACCACTTTTCATTCTCCAAAAACTCAACGGCAAGGGCGGAATTTTCGGGACGATTGCATTGATTCTCTGGGAACGGCACTGGGAAAATGCGAACGGTTGAACAATAACTCTACTGGCGCAATGGTAACGATGATAAAAAATACACACAGACATGTGGCGACGCACATCGATAACGCATCGCACCGAAAGCGACATCGACTGGGACGGACATTGCTGTTGGTGGTTGTTTGTTATTTGTGGGTGGATAGCTTTCCGTTGAGTCACCGATGAGCTGCTTTCGCACGGGTTCGGTAAACAGGGCGGAAAATGTGAACATCTCGCCCCAGCAGTTCACAGTGGCTGGAAGGTTTAACGAAGGGTGGTCAATTTGGTCAGCGAGTAGGTTAGCCATTCTGGGAATTGGTTTGAATTACGCAAGCGTTTGTGGGAGGAGAAATGGAGAAGGCGAGTGAAGGATTACACTTGGAAAGTTGTCCTATTTATTATGTGGAAAAACAAGCTTATGAAACTGTGATGTTTAATAGACGGGGGAAAATCACATCGAACATCAAAACATATTTGATTTAATGAAAGACCAGACTAAGTATAGGAAAACTTATTATTTATTGTTAATTATCATAATTTGAAACACGCTCAAGAAAATATTGGTCATCATATTTTCAATTAAACATGCTTAAACAAAAAAAAACTTTTGAACAATAGAATATCAGAAAGCTCCACATTTTCATAGCGAAAATAATTCTGATTACTCATCCAAACACTTTTCATCGATGTTTTGCGATGGCTCATTTGCAAAGTTACGATACGACACATTCATTTATCATTTTCCACATTTTTGCGCTAAGCTGTAGCTTTTTTCCACCAATCGTTAAATAGTCTTAATAAGCACAAAAGCAACATTTCAATCGACAGGCGTGAACAAGACGATGGTGATGCTGATGATGATGATGATGCTGATGGGTGAGAAAGCTTTATCCAATAAAACCATCAGCACCACCACCAGAGTGTGGTCCCAAAAGCGCATTATTGAATAACATAGCAAGAACGCACAGTAACGACTCATAATAGGCTTGTATTTGGTGACATATTTGAATAACATCGCCAGAGCGCCATGTTTTTTATTGAATCATTCATTGAATAATAATGACATTAAATCGATAGGTTCGATGGAAATGGAAAAGATCGGCTCGTATTTCTTTTGCAAACGGGAAAAAAGAAAACCAAACCACTCGAACGACGACACAAAACATTAAGATCACGAAACAAGAGACATGAGCGGGAAAAATAAGCCATCAAATTCATCCGAGAATAAACGGAACGTCGCTTTTCCCTTCGTATTGGGCAGCATCTTGCCCCCGAGGAGGGGTTTTTGCGTAGGCATTGAACGGAAGCCGAGTGTTGTGAATCGATGATATAAAACGGAAGCTATAATCCGGCCACCGGAACCCGAACCTAACCTGTCAGAACCGCTCACACACCATCAATCTTGCGGAAAGTTTCACATCTGGTCCGAATAATGGCAATAATGATTCCAATAAAAGGGCGCTCGCCAATAGCGAAGAGGGTCATTCGCGTAAGCGTCAGTGAAGGCGCGAAAGAATTTGAATTCAGCGCCACCAAAGTGGCGTTGACATTCCCGTGCAGTTCCCTCTCACTCCACGCTGTGGGTGACCTTTTCAGTAAGTAAAGCCGAAGGATTTTCGATAGGACCTATCCATAGTTTCAGATCGTTCACATAATTCATCGCAAGGGAGAACTAAAAGCAAAAAAGACGACCAATACTATTTTCCTATACGCGCTAGTACACGCGATGGAGCGCAAGCACGCAACCGTTCGATTAGTGGCAGTTGGCTCCACTTCGGATTTCTTTTCAGAGTTTTTCGGGAATTCCATACTCAACCCAGGTACGGTACCATTCGATGGGGCTGATCGTGTGATTATTTATGTTTGATTTATGCGTTTTCCTCACTTGGTTTGCTTTCGCTTGGAGGCAGGAAAATGAAGCCTTGCCCGCATGGATGGGACAGAAATGGGCTATTAAAACGAGCGCACAAATTTGTGGATGCAATCGGGGGAAAAAATGCTATAATCCTGTTATTAAACTCCCCTTCGGGAAGCGACATTTGGTCGATTTCGGGAAAAAATATGTAGCTTTTGATTTTAGCCGATCGTCCCTTTCGGTATTGCTTCGCTTATCACTTCCGAATGGTAAATGCACGTAACACGGTGGTGAAAGTTAATTTCGTTAGCGAAAATTGTATTAAACCCCATAATCCCACACAGATAGTGCCTTTTTATCGGTGGAAGCATGGGGATGCAAAATTAAATCGAAAAACCAAAACGCTCGATGTCGCCCATCCATCCATCATCGTAATTATTCTGTTTCGTGTAAACCATCATTTGCTGATGGGTATTCTCACTTTACGCCTGTGTTCCATATCTTCAGCGGAGTGTTAATAATTTCATTAATCATGACCAACGAAAGCCCTGGAATGGAACGAACCCGCGAGGGTGACAACCAGAGTCTTATTTGTTCGCCAAAACCAAAACATGCTGCTCGAACTCATGAGATTTAAGCCAGCTGACAGCACTGCAAGAAGCGGTCTACTAAGCTCCCTTTAGCAGCCTTTTAGTCTATATCAACTATATTTTTTTTTCTTTCTCTTCACTCTAGTGGATTTCCTTACTCGTCACGATAACCTTCAGAGGACGGGACAAGTGACCATCGGAGAGACGAACACCGAACATGGAGGTCCCGTTGGCCTATGAGCGGGGGTGAGAAAAATGGCGACAATCGGCACCCCACCAGTTCCTTGCCGTGGTTCCGTGTAATGATGTTGATGGGTTCATGTCCTGAAGCGCCCTCTAGCGTGCGGCGAAGATGGCGCCCCATTGTTTGCCGACATCGGTCCATCTGGCAGTGCCGGGAGAGGCCAGGTTTCGTGCAGGTGATCCGAGCGTGAAGCAGCAAAGCGAAAAAGTGTCAACTCTCGTCAACCTTGGGATCTGTGCGACCTTACCCGCAAACAAAACAAAGTGAGCCCGTGCAGTTGCATGTTCGGGAACAGCGCGAAAAGAAGATCAACTCAAAGACGTCCCAGGGATAGAAACAATTCTTTTGCCTAATGATTTTTTGCGTCTTGTTTGGTTGTTGTGCCGTTGCTCTTCTTCAAACCGGAATGTGTGAAACAACGATGAGAAATAGTAGTTCAGCGTGTAGTGTAAAGTTTCTGTCCGTGCGCTGGGGCCGGTCGGGCCGATGAAGACTTCACCCAGACGTGCGTTTGAGTGTGCTTGCCAGTGAAGAAGGGTTACGTTCGCAAAGTGCAAAACGCTCTAGTGGTTACGTGGTCCCACGGTATCGAAGGTGGTTACCTACGCGCGTGTGTTGTGTGTATAGATGTGTTAAAAGTGTGTGTGTGTGTGATCCCAGTTCCTGTGGCCAGCCCTGGGCGTTCTGGCCCGTGCGATACACGATGAAACTAAGTGTCAGTGCCTATCGAGCCCATGCATCAGCACACAAGAAAATCCTCTCCAGCAGTAGCTATCAGACACAGTTCAACTACGGAAGTACGGCGGCCGCTTCCAGCTCGGCTCCGACCTCGTCGGCACTGTTTTCAGTAAGTGTGCGTACGGCAATGGGAATGGCACAGCACTACTGAGCAGCGACAGAAGATTTCTCTTATCACAGCAAGAGGAGACGAAGAATACATGCACCTGCAAATGACAATCGGCACATTTGCAACGTACAACTTGTCATGTGTTGTTTACTTGTTTTTGTTCTCTCTTCTTGTTTTTTCGTTTCTATTGTTTCTCATGTCTACGAGAGTTTTTGTTTAACTTCACTGGTTTTATTCGCACACACTTTTATTGCGTGATTTGTTTACGCTCGAAAAACTGCTTCCCTGTTTAGCTTCTGTTTTGTCGTTTGCAATATGTTGACTTGTTCAAAACCTACAACAGGCCGTACAGCCTACACTGATTGTGCCCCCTTGTACAATAGCACACCATGCGGACATTACCCGGTAGTCTAGCTTTGCACATCCCTTATCGCTAATGGCAAAAAGACCTCAAAAACACTGTACCCCGAGTGTCCACCAGATTCCAAAACCCCTTGTACGTGTGCATACTGTAGATGCCCCGATGTGTCTGACCATGTCCTTGTTGTGTAAATAATTTTTTGTTCAAAATTCTACCCTCGTAGTTAAAATGTTTGGAAAGTTACATACCAAAATGGTGATTAAACTGCGACACCTCTCCTGTATCATGTGAATGTGAAAATTTTACTCATCTTTCGGGTTCCTTTTGAGACAAAAGAAAAAATACATCTCTGTGTATGCTGTTAAGGTCATGAAAGATTGCCGTACCTTGCGTGTACCATCTAATGGCAATCTACACTTGTACCGTACCGTACAAACAAAGAGGCTGATGCTGAGCATTGCTTTCAAAAGCTTCAGGAATACAAACTCTTTACTCGATGGCTGCACTTGAGATTGCGATTGGTGCAAGAGTTTCGTACGAGTAAAAAGGCGAGGAAAAATACACAACACATACGCTTAAGACAATCCAGTCCAATGAGCTATGGAGTGGGAGTAGTACATGGGTTTTACATTCGTCGTAAGTGGCCGTTATAATACAAATAGAATTTGCATGCTTTTACAAACGCAAATATCAAAGACAAGACGGCTTACGTACAATTTTATTGCATTTTCGCCACATTTCTTCACATGGTACTTGAAGAGTGTCGTGGAATTGATTACAACATGCGTTTTATCTTACACCCTTGTTATAGACATTTTGATGTAAAAATTGGGAACATCCATTTATTACGTAACTCTAGAAGGAAGAGGAACGGTTTCTTCAAGTGTTACGATTGGTATCATCAGCTGGAGGGAAATTTCAACTTAATGTTACGAAGCACACAAATTAATACATGTGAAGTTGGAATTTTATAAAATATGTAAAGTAAATGTAAAGAATTGGGAAGCTTTCAAGAGCACTGCAAGTTCTCTACTGCCTTGAAGAATTAAATAACGCATCGACACTTTTAAAAATTCTCTTAAGCAGTGACAACAATTGAAAGCTTTGGTCTATATCTACTACCAGCTCAATATTGGGATGAGGTCATCTTGGGGCCGATGAGATATTCAAAATATATTCAAACTTCTGAAGTTAGACGTCCAAAAGTTACCAAATTTTAACCTCTCTACAACAGAATTTACCGTAAAGTGCATCAGATCTACGTGACTACGGTTCCAAGATATTTATAATTGATCCGTCTGCGCTGAGCCGATAAGAAGGCAATGATTGTACATGACGAAGGGATTTTAATTCAGCAGTATTGAGGAGCATCATCTTTTATTGTTATAACATGGGAAGGTTGACCAAATCGTTACGTCATTGATAGCAGGAGGTTCCTTCAGCGTTACGATTTGTCAACAATAAAGAGGTGGAAAAATCTCAATTCATTACGTTACGTAATAAATGATTGCTCCCGACAGGGTTTTCTGATATTTTATTCATCTATTTACTTTAATAATATTCATCATTAACTGAAATTTATCTAGCCTCAGATATTGTTAATAACATTATATTTATAACACATTAATGAAATGCCCACTTGGACATTGTATCGAAGACAACCTGGAGCGTTTATCGATTAAGGAACCTTCCTCACACCCAAACAATACTGCGCTCCACAATCCAGTTTATGGGCGCTTTCCTATATAAATACACCTACTCCCAAACATACACAAGCACTCGTGCTCACGTGCCGAATCGTTCGAGATTGAAGGGCCGTTTCAAAAGGCACTAAACGAATACGAAATCGACATCCGGTAGACATTTCCGCTTCCACTTCGTATCGCCGTCCTTGGGGAACATTAAGATTCGATCAAACGCAGAAAAGGGAACAGAAAACGGGAAGCAGTATTGGCAGAGAAGTATTCGAATCCTTCACCGCCCCCATCCATCGGTTGGTCACCAGCGATGTGACCTCGGCTGATAAACAGTTTTCCTGAAGGATTGAACGAAATGTAATGACCATCCAAGGACCGATCGATTGATTTCGTCCAGATAGAGGTAAACAACAAGCAGCGACAAAAACCAAAAAAACAAACGCACACCCACAACGCTCTTTCAATGTGTAAGGTGAAGCTGCCCTTTTGGGGACGATTTATTTGACATTCTTTTCCGACTGAGTGAGCTGAGAATCGGTGGGTGAGGCGGAAACAACAAAAAAAAAACGACCTCGTGACAAATTGCTTTTGGGTGTTTCACGTACTCGTTCACGAGCGCCGGAATGTGAGACGGTACTGAAAACACTCCAGTACACTCGGACGTGTCGTTCCAGCAGAAGCGCCGTAACGATGCATTACTTCATGTACCGTCACGGTAAACATCTTTCTATGCGAGTCCATCAAAGGGCGGTGGGAAAATTTCTCCCGAACGCAGTATGATCGTCGACGACAATACAGACAATGTGATCTGGTGAGTTTGGTACGCAGTTTGGCAAGTAGTACCATACCTTACCGCTGTCCCTGTTTCGTACGTTAACAATCAAAATTAACTTGCAGTACAAAAAAAACCACCTACCTTCTTCGATATCGCTCCAGCGTGTAAACAAGATCCACCAAAGGCACAAGGCATTTTCTCACAAACCCCCCACACAACACACTCACACGCTGGCTCACCTCACAACCCATCACTGTCGTGAGGGAAGGTTTTCCCCGCGGTCAATAAAACGGGTGGCATAGAAATTCACTTTAAGCCCAATAAATGTCCCCCGCCCTTCGAGCGCCATCCCGGAAGCGGTGGAAGCTGTGGCAAGGACGGGATCAGCAAGTGCTAAAGCATGTTCAGTCGACTAAAAATAACTACCGAAACCGAAGAAGCGACCGGTGCGACGTAAACTGCTTCTCACCCGTCCTGTGTGTGTCGTTAGCCGTCGGGAAACTGTCCCGTTGCGCCTGAATGTATGTATGCATACATCAAGCGCTCAGCAGTGGAACTTCGGTTGATACGCGTCGCACGCTCGGAGCGTTCTGTGTGTGTCTATACTTAGCGCAATCATGGCAGGCTAGGGCTGGTTTCTTAAAGCATGGAGACGCCCAGCTATCTTCACGCCAAATTAGATTTGCCAGTCCTTTCCGGTACCTGTTCCGGTGCCCGTGTTGAGCCGTTTTTCTTCAGCTTTTCACACACACACACACACCTCATTTCTAGAGAGCCAACAAGAAAGGCAGTCACGAAAAGACATCACCTGAGCCTGGTTTGTTTTCTCTCTGCGTGAAAGTTCAGCCTCCCGGGAAGATGGAGGCGAGTCGAGCGTTATGTCGTTCGTCCGTCTGTCAATGGATGCGCTACCGCTTCCAGACCAGAAGGCGGTGAAGCTAGTCCGCCAACAGCGCCGAGGTTAAACAGTAAACTGTTTTTGTTTGCCCTATCCCTCAAGTGTCATCCAATTTGGCTACCGTACGTGAATTTATCACCACGCTGTCCAACGATGGCCTCAAGGTTTGCGCCATTCGCTCTGCTAATGGGTCGACAAGAAGCTTCCCGTCGGCATGCATTTGCACGTGCGTGTCGCCAAGTACGGTCATTCTTTTAATGTGACCCATCCTATAAGTCCGTTATTATTCGGCATCTTTGTGTGTTGTTATTAGATCAGCACGGTAACAAGCTCAGAATGTGTCCCGAGGAGTGTTGTCGAATTGTTGGTTTTATTTATTCCTGTACAGAAAACATAAGTGAACTACTATCTCTCAAAGAACTCTTCTCACAACATTTCTGCACAGCTTAAGCAACTTAAACAATAAGCACCTCTGAACCATAAAGAAACTAAGCTCCAGCGACGTATCTCCTAGCGATTTTCGTCTGAACACTGGAGCTCGTGGATTATAAGCTGGATCTAATAGCCAAAGTTCGATATCACGGTAGAACGTTCCCGAAGGAAATCGCTGTTTTACCTTTGGAACTTTTACTGTTAATTGTACGGAAACACATGCAATCGTAATAAGTTTTGCGAAACTCGTCTTTAACAGATATTCCACCCCGGACGACGTGTGAACTTTCTCTTCCGGCTGGAGTTGAGGATATGACGTGCTTCAAACATTTACTAATTATGTAAAAACCTTCACGTGCAGTAAAATCATTCATTTCAGTTTCTGTTATAATACCAAGAAAAGCTGCTGGAACATGTGCCCTATTAAGTCTTAATACAATGCTTTATATTCAAAATTGCAAAAGTTACGCCTTTTGCCTCTTTAAACCAATTAGACGATTTAATAATAGTTTCATTGGGTGTCATTATAATGAACAAATAGTGAGCGAGCTCTTGGAAAAGTTGTAAACGGGGATTTCTTCAAGGCTCATAAATTAAAACCCGCTTGATCTCGTGATAGTAACAGCAAGCTTTAATTAATGTTTCAAAATCTCCCCAGCTCTTACTTTTCCATTTCCTCTTGATTTCATTATCAATTCATTGCTACCGTTGACTTCCTTCCATAAGGATAAGGATCTAGTAGAAAATGCTGAAACTTCTTCAGGCATTAATATTTCACACTGTACCTTACTAAGCTGGCTTCTATAAGGTAAAATTCATTTTTCTAGGTAGTAAAATTGCACAATTCTTTGTATGGATGTAATTTTTCTAGGAAGATGTTCAAAATTTTGATGTCTTCGCAATTTGGCAACATTTGCTATTCAACAACAACAGCAAAAGTTTGAAAAAAAAATAAACGAATTCTTGTAACTGTTACAAAAAAAGCATACCATTACAAGCCATCTTCGAATGAACAAAAGTTTCCCATCTTTCTATGTTATTTTTTTCCGGTGTGTTTGTGTTTTTGTTACGCAGCGTAACACCGGAAAACACACAGCAGATAACGACATTCAAAGATACATAAAACCATTAACGATGAACCATTCGGTGAAAGTGACGCGGCTCGTCGTTGGTACGACATATCGAGCTGCGGGAGTGGGTGATAGCGGATCATCATGCTACCAAACGAATTTGCATAAACCAACAGAAACTTCCGTTCCATCCCATTTACGAGCGTTTTTGGAAAGTTTTTTTTCTGAGGAGGATTTCTTCGAATAAAAACGTAGCAAAAAAAAACGGAGTACAGCCAGGCGGTACAGATTGAGACACCACGTTTGGGACACCATTCTTGTAAAAAGTTGATGGGAAAGCTGGGGTGTTGATGTTTGATGGGCGATCGTGGCCGTAATTTTCCAGAAATGAGCCAGTTTATGTAACGATCTGTTTATTAACTTTGAAATAATAACATAATTGCGGAACGATTTGTTAAGACGGCTAAACGGTTTGTAACTGATGCAACTGTTCCATCCTCGTTCCCACCGGGATTTTCTTTCAGTTGGAATTGTTTATGAACGTTGTCTTCCATTGGTAATCTTTACCCCACACCATACTTTGTTGGCTAGGCAAAATTGCGTTTCAAAGAATTCCGTATTGATTGAGTTATTTATCTAATTGAGCTAAATATTGAATCGTTCTTGGGACATTCATTGGAACATTCCTATCAGCTATTTAAGCACTTGTGATTGGCGTGTTCGCTAGCACAAAAGGATTAGCTTTTCATACCCTATTTATTTCATTCCATTCTCACGAAACTCAAAAATTCTTGCAGGCAAGTTCACAAACACTATAATTAATTTCCTGACAAAGACACACATGAAGACTCTCGTCATAGCCACACAAAAAATAACCTTTGTGTGAACGAGTACTTTCTTTGGAGGATTCCCCCTCATTTTCCGGGAGCATCTTGATGAGACGAAAACTAACCCGAATACCCACATGCTTTCCAGGCGTACGAAACCATGTACAATTGGATGAGGCAGAACGTGTCTCCTGGTGCGAGGCTGGTGGTTTGTTTCAACGCTAAAGTTCTGATAAGGGCAACCCGGTCGGTCGTCTGTTGTCTTTAGTTTGATCCTTTAGATGGTTCACTGTAGGTCACTGGCATGTCCGTTGCCACAAAGCCACCCTTCGGCACTGATGTAAAAAGGATAAGGAGATCTCCCCATCGCCTCCTTCAACATGGAGCATGCTTTAAAGACAACAAAACGTGTTCCAAGTTGCGTTTGCCCCATATTGTGATGATAGCTCATCGCCTGGAAGTGTTTGCACTGATACTTTCACCCCAGTGAGTCATAAAGTTTCTGTGAGGTTTTTTTTTTCTTTTATCAAACCTGATAAAAGGATCTGGGGTATAAAGTTAACCGGTGTGGAACCTACTGTGTCATGGTAACTCCTGGATATGGCAATACTATTGAATCAAAATTTGAGCTGATATGTTCATTATAAAGGTAAATGACTGTTTTGACTTTTTTACTGAATTTTTGCAAATTTTCATCCCAAATTGCATCAAATATAACACAATTGATAATGTTGACTCATTTAAAAATCGCTAGTTGGCCAGGTGAATAATAATGGGCAAGTTTTTTTGCGCAGAAAAGGGATTGCCAGTAACAGTAAGAAGATAAATTTCCAGAGCAGCTAAATTTTAAATTTTGAGAAGAAAAGAAAGCTTCAAAACCTCAATTCTTCAATATATTTCTGGTAAAAGTATTCAATTTAAAATTTTTTAAAACAAATGTTATGTAAAATAGATCGTTGACAATTTGTTTGTTTCACATCTTCATACAAACTACAGCAAACGGGAAAATTTCTTTCTACTCCCTTGATATCCACCTACGTGTTCCAGTGAATATTCAAAGGAACTTCGTTCTGTTCTCGATAAGACCATCACAACCCAGCCGCGTACAAATAGAAACTCCGTAAACACATCCACCCTTGCACGCATCCAGCGACCTGTCTCAAAGGCTGAACGTGAAAAGAACTATTCCTTTCCTGAACCCAGCCTTGGCGCTACCAAAGCCCACGCAAGACTCCCACCGTACCTACCCACCTATATCCACAATCGAACCATTCTCGAAGGATCGGGAGATTCGCGGGAAAAACATCCTTATTTTTTCATTCGTCAACGGGCACGGGAAAAGCTTTGAAAAGCCCATGAACCAACAAAGTTTATTGCGTTGTTTTGCACACGTTTGCCCGGATAGGCGAACGCTAGCTTTCAAGGACAATTTGGGGGCAAGTCCACGGGACAGCGCTGCAGCAGAAAGGACACATTTATGGTTACACAATCTGGTAAAGCAGATTAAATTTTCATCACATTTGCATTTCGCTGTGTGCAGGATTGGTACGAAGGGTAGTTATGGGTTGATTGTACCTCCAATGGAATTGTATCTCTATGTTTGGTGATGAGCTGTATATAAATAGCTTTAAACACGAAAACAATCTGAGTGGTTATACATTTTATTTTTCACCAAAATGGGTTTATTATAATTTTGTTAGTTCTCGGCATAATATGACGAGATGCTTGGAGAAAAATAGCTGCAAAAATTTTAACTGGTGATTGTTAACTCAATATTTGTACAGCAAAGTTTAAGAACCTTATTCAATTAATCGTGTTATCTACCTATGTTTCTTAACATGATAGATTAACCACAAAGTGGCAAGTTGCGATACATTCCTTTCCTTCTCGCTGTGGATGCAATAAAAACCCATTGGAAGCGACAAAACAGCTTGCCTAATTGCTAATTCCAACGTGCGCAAAGGTCAAATGAGCGATTCCCTGTACGTCCGATTTCATTAGACGTGTGCCAGGAGCAACAATTTTATTAGTACCTTTATCGTACCATCGTACCCTCACCATTCAACTCATTCGGCATCCGTTTCGTGACAAAAAAGAATATGGCTCCAGACACCATGTTTTCAGATTTAATGGTTATAACCCACTTTAAGTTAGAGCCTCCGCGGTACAAATCAATGAAATCCTCAACCTGTGACCGTCTGTTGAATGTGCTCCATTCCTACCGTAATGGAATTAATTTGTCGTTAACTGTTTTCTTCTCCAACATTTCCATCCCGTTGCTCTGTGTTGTGCTTGTGTGCTTTGCTACTTTTCCTACCGTTCCCTCAACGTTTCCCTGTTGCCGCCCTGTTTGCGCTCCGAAAGTTTCCGAAACACCAGACAAGACGGAAGCGAGTAACCTTTCCTGCCCGGAATGGCCATTCAACCATTTTCCATCACCATCGCGGGAGGGGAATGCGCGCGGGAAATGGGTAGCACCCTTACGGCACGAGACCTCTGCTAGGGATGGTTTGAAATAAAACAACAACCTCGTCCTAGAGCGTATCATTACGCAACTGTACATACTGATACGTGTTTTGACAACTTTAGCTTCTTTAGAAATGTCCTCCGTTCAACTGAATCTTCCTGTTTTGTACTTCTTCCGATTCATGTTCATTGTTCTTTTTTTATATGTTTTTGTCTGTTTGTTTCTGCTCACTTGACACTTTTCCGTTCGTCCGGTATCTGTGTTTGGGTGTGTGTGAGAGTTAGCATTTCTGCTGGACTCGTGTTTCGTGTTCAAGGGCCATGTTTTCTCATCTCTAATTGCATCTCTTTTTCTTTCTTTCTCTCTTTTTTCTCTCGGTATATCTTATAGGTATGTAAATGCGCCCATACATATATCCGTCAAAAAGCATTTGTTTATTCATTTAACCATAATTTCAACTCATTCAGCTTGCATTGTATTTATGCCATACCGGTCACATTCTTACTTTCACTTCCATACGCTCTATTTCTATTTCTTTTTCTATTTTTTCGTTCTAGTCTTTGAAGACACCTAAAAACAATGCTATTAATTTATCAATTTCATGTGTTTAGGCAGTAACAAAGCATAATAAGCGACCGAAACATGAAACAAAATCGTACAGGAACAGGACAAAAAATGGTGTGAACATGCCAAGTGTTCGTTTCTGACGTTGTTGTAGTGTCGTTATCTTGGTGCATGACATATCTAGAGCAGAAAAGTACGAGCTTTAACACTAATCGCCCAAAACTTAAACTGAAAGTGATCATTCCGATGGTGCTCATAGCTTCTGCTGCTTGGAACCACAACCAAGAATGCTAACGGTAGCGAGAAGAAAAAAGAAAACAAAACACTCACACGCGACTCGAATCATTTGTAGACCAGACCGGTAAATTCCATCGAGCAAGGAACGTATAGCAACGAATAAGAGAAGGCATCTACTGGCATCGAACCGGCTTCAGATCAAACCCACGGACAGCGTGCGAGTGTGGTTGCTGCAGTTGCTTCTTCTTCTTCTTCTTCTTCTCTGTTTCTTCTTGTTTCTGTATCGGTGTGTCTCTCTGTCTACCTCTGCATGTCCCACGTCATGGAGGTCAGAAGGAAAATCAAATTTCTCATACCCTCGACCATACGAGAGGTGAAGGTATGAATGCAACTACTACTTATTCCTTGCCCCTTGTTTCGTTTTCACATATGTATAATCATAAAACCCGAAAAATCATCTGTCCGCTGCCCCAAAAAGCAAACCCCCCCAAATGCTGCTTCGGTCTGACGATTTTCCTTCAAACAGTAAATTAAAAAAAATCCTCAAAATTCACCTTAACATTGATTTAATTAACTAAACTTCCAAAAAAGCACCAAAATGTCGATCCCAAATGTTGTTCGATGGTTCCGATGTCTTTTTTTTACAATGTTCCCTTTCGTCTGTTCTCAATGTGTTTAATGTCGATGTATTTTAATGATATCTTCCTATCTCCTTACGCTTATGCGCTGTACACCAATGCGATTGATTTGATTGTTTCCATGTTTAATATATTTTTTTCTAATTTATGTGTGTGTGTTCAGATTTTAAATGTTCAGTGTTTCCCTTGCATAAGAATTAATGGCATATCTATTAAACTACAAAATAGTCAGCGTCTCCATCTACACTCGATGCTTTGTGAGTCATAATGTTCCACTCGAACGGAAATGAGTGATGATTTATGGAACAGTTCATCGGGTTGGGTTCCGACGAAAACAACACGAATCGATTTCTTATCGGAAATTGGTTACATCTGTCGCTCGGCATGTTCTTCCCTTTCTCCCCTGAAGTCATGCCTTTTTCCAACCCGTATACACGCTGGCACAACGGAAATGGGCATTTATGCTTGTCACATACAAAAAGATTTGTTTTGTTTGCTTCGTGCACGCACTCACATGAGGCACTTTTGCTTTGAAAATAAGATCTAGACAAAAAAATACACACACAACTTACAAGCAACATACTTCTTCGCGCCATTAAAACCAAGCGGAAAAACAACTTCCCCCGGGGCAGCAGTTGGACTCAATTCCTATTACATCGTGCACCATGCGGGTGGCTTTTGAGTGAAAGCTTCCGGCGTGTGAAAACCTTGCCGCTTGTCGATTTCGGTTGCGCAACTTACGCATACGTTGCGAATGTCGATCACCGCCTCACCGCTTATCAGTGGAAAACAGTAAAAAAGTTGTATGATGTTCTAAGTAAAAAAAACTAAATACAAAAGAAACCTCAACACAGGACCATCTCTTCGTAAGTTCTACGTGAGCCACAAGGACATATTACGGGGCACAAAGTTTACAGCACCAATACACAACGTACTGACTGTAGTTCACGTCTGAGAACGTGCGTTTGCCATTGCCCAAGATCCCACAACTCGCCACCATTCCCGATTCCGTAAGCGTGAGACGCTGATTTATGTTTTTCTGTCCGGTATGGTGATTCATTTCCTTAAAATATACCGTTGTTGTTTATGTGTTGTGGCGTCAGTTGTAGAAGCGTAAAGGGATAACAAATCTCGGAAGGTTTTCGAAAACGAACGGCTTTCCGTTTGCGAAAGGACAACCGGTGCCTTTGTTGGCAATTGTTGTTTGGGGGAATTTAAATCTTTGCGCATGAAATTATCCCCCGTGCCAGTGTGTCGTTTCGTCCAGTGTGATTTGTGAACCAATATTGTACCAATTTCAATCACATAAAATATGTTCTATACACTCACACCAAAAGAATGCGAAAACATGCATAACGAATACGATGTTTCCTCCTACAAGAACCACATCATGTACGCTAGATGACACACTGTTTTATTCGTATCGCTAAACACATTTGAAACCCCATCCCAAATACGATGTCATGTTTTAAAAACTCAATGCAAACTCATTTATCTGACACTTATTGAAACAATCAGGAGCTGGAACACTTGTTGGGAGATTCTGACTCTCAGGTACGTATTTTTGTTTTGTTCGTTTTGGGTTCCTTTACTACGATGCTTATTATCCTTAGTTGTGACGTTTTACCCTTTTTTGGATGGCATTTGTGCATATTTTTTAGATTTTGAAGAAACAAAACAACTCCCCACGTGTGATAATAGTTAGAAGGTGTGTGATTTTTTGTGTAGGGATGACTCTAGCGATGGCAGATATACAATAAGCTTGTGTTTGATTGCGCCCATTTATGCTTTCTTACACGACACTCACTAAGCTTCACGGTAGAAAGTAATGTGCTGCAAAGCTTTGTTTGAAGAGAGTTACGGCAGTAATAGTATGGCCGATGATTATTACCCCCAATACACTTGACACCATCTGGCATTATTTTTATACACATCGTTGAGCAACTGTTCAATATTCCAGGTTTTTTGTAATTGACTCTGTAACTAAAAAGGCATTCACCACATTAATACGCTACATTTAAACTTTGTACACACAATTTTGATGGGGCAATGGAAAGCTGTTTAGTTTGTTTTATCATAAATATAAAATGATTGTTCATCGAAATGCAGTATCTAGTGATGTGTATATTGAGTAAAATTGAATGAGTGAGTTAAATCATTTTAAAATTAAGAAATTTATTTAAATCTTCACATAGAGCTGTGTTGTTTACAGAACTGATAAATGAATGATACGGTGACTACCAACTCACACATGAAAGAGCTATAGAAATAAATTCTTATGCCATGCCGAAAACTGTTGACTTTTAAAAGTAACTCACTCACTCGGAGTCAATTCATGTTAGTAAGTTGCTATGTCCATTGCTAGTTTTATCACATCTACACTATTGTATTAATTAAAACGGATTGTTGTATCAAACGTAAAAGAGTTTTTGTTTTCAAAATTGTGTACCACAAGCATACAATTAAAACATAATGAAATGTTAACAATGGTGTCCTCCTTTTGTCAGCTGATGGAAATCAACTGCATCTGCTTTTCGCTAATTATGTTAAAACATTTTCACCGGCATGATGGCACCCAGACAAGCAAATGAGGCACGCTCACCGAACGAGCTCACCGTTACATTATCTTAATTTTACCAAACACATTCTCGTAAGGATACCGAACTGCCAGAGTGGAGTCACAATATGATGATGTTCAGCTTACTACCACAACCATCTCGGGGACAGCACAAACTGGGGCTGTTATTTTTTGGAAACATCCATCGTGCTTTCCCTTGTGTTTCGCTGAACAGTGTTGCATACAAAAAACGTTGTGTCGTGTACGTGTACTGATGGAACAGACCACTGATGAATGGACCGGTCAACATACCTGACATTGTGGATGGTAAAATTTGCCATCGTTTGGGGCAACTTTCAAAATTCTGTCTATACTTCTGGACACCGGAGCAAACCGCATCGGTGTAGTGTCGGAGAACGATAGCGTACTACCGTTGACCACCAGCCGATACATTTTACAAGGCGCGTGGTGTGAGTGTAGCGAATAGATAAGTCCTGAATAATCCAACGGATGGTTCATTGGGTTAGAACAAGTTAGTTTTTCGGTTTTTCGGCCTTCTGTTAAATAGGATTAGAGCGGTGTTAACCGAACTAAACTCCCCCAGATGAACTGTTCATTCCAGACATGCCGTGTACACGACATCCAAGTGTCTGTCTTGAAATGTCTATTGTGCTTCAACAAAACTGGAATCGATCAACTTTTGGTCAATTTTGGTAGTTCATTTTGGAATAAAATTGAAAATATTGTTTGTGCCACTGTCGACACGATTGTTTCCAACGCAGAACCCAAAATTCATCACTAAAAACCAAAATTTCAGTAACTAATCCTGCACTTTAGAATTGGGCTATTTCGGCAAGCGGAACACTTTACTAATGCTCTCCTTCGGAAAGAATGTTTGAATAGGACTGTCAACCATTTGTCGAACACCAAATCAAATCAAATTGACACAAACAAATATGGCATGGTAGGGATTTCTGTTCGCTTCTTTCTACAAACAACATAAGTGGATGGGGTGTTACCAAAATAAAAATTTTGTTTGAATTATGTACAGCATTCAATGAAGAATGTTTCATGTATTACATGCCAATATGTAAAATAAACCAAAATTGCAAACAAAACCAATATAATTTACTTTAAATGTGTTTGACATGAAAAATGGTTTTCTAGCTGCATCGAAAATATGATAAAGGGAAACCCCATATATTTCGGCTATTTTACGAACAAAACAAACATTTCATTCCAATAGTCGGAAACAGTACAACATTGCCAACACAAAACCGCATGCCAAAAGGCGCCACCAGGCGCCTCCATTGGTCGAGCGTAATGAAGAAATTCGTTACCACTTCCTACGCGTTCTTCTTTTTCTACCCGTACCATTTAGCCTAGGATCAAATTGATGCCCATGTTCTGCTATTTCACCCCCCACCCACCCACACACACACACACACACTGAAACAAGATCCAATAAAATCGATTTAACGGTCATTTGATATGTTTTACGAGCGTAGCAGCCGAAGACGGTTTACTTTAACAAGGATTTGTGTTTCCTTGTCCCGCATTCAAGCTTAACGAACACTAGTGCACGCAGTTGAGTGCGAATGTTTATGTATGGGAATTTGATTTGATATCAAATAACGTGTTTCGATGATTTTTCAGCGATTTGCAAACAAAATTATTTGCAGCTTTGTTGCGCACCAGTTGCGTTGGCTGTACCACATCCTGCGATTACTGTGAAGCGTGGAAGCTTTCGCCATTGACATGCTTTCGTGTGTTTGTATATTTGTTTTTTTTTCTTCCAGCAGAATTGTCAGTCGCTTCAAGATGGCACGGCTTACAGCTTGTGCACAAATAATACGGTTCAGTTATTTTCTTCCACATCGGTGTTACAATGTAAGCAAAATTATCGAAGATGCATAAAATCTTGCTTTACGCTTTACCGAGCTGTGTGCTTCTAGTTTCTTGCACATTCTTGTCGAAGCTCAACCAACAATAAAATCTGTGTACGGTGTTTTTGAACCTTCTTCCATATGTGACACTCAAATGCATTTGATATGTTCACTGCAATTGACAATTTAAATACAACCACCCTATTGCCTTCTATTTTGCTTTTCTCAACCTCAAACACTGAAACTGTTCCCAGTAACAAACTAATTTTATTCCGAGTGGTCTTATTGTCTTACATCGGACGGGCGGTATAAAATTTCCAAACCGATCCAACATAACAACAAAAAAAAAACGCACCCAGTCAAACAAATCCGTCTGATCCTGTTCCCACATCGAGCGAGCAAATGTTTGTAGAAAATGGAATAAATTTGTTTTTTCCGCTCTAGCACTCCACGTTGCGCTTGTTTTACGTCGCCCTATCAGTTGTGCTGTTACAAAAAAAACAACAACGAATACACACGCAGGCAAAAAGCGATTGGGATGGAAGATGAAGCGTTGAAGCTTTAATATGAATGATGGATGGGATGAATTCTCTATCGTTCCAAACACATACTGAAAACGTCCTACTTTTGGAGTTCATTTTTATTAAAATTTATTCTACAAATTTAATTTCTACTTGCTTATGTTTACCATACTCAACTAGTGATCTTTACCCTTTAGTGTTAAAAAAATAATAATGAGTGAAATTTTGCCGACCAATGAGGTAGTTTAATACAGTGACGGAAATGCATCATATGATACGTCTTAGTTTTGACACATTAATTATCTAACTTTATTTTTCGTGACATACTATACTGGAACTCTTTCCAAACAAAGTTGATCATGATACACATCGAACCACATGCAGCACCGGTTCACGCTCGTTAGGACGAGTTGTCTCGTATCTGCTGGAGCCATTATGAACTTCCGTCGTGCAGTGATGCTTTTCAACGACTTCATAAATCATGCCAATAATGATTACGGCACTACCAGTTACCGACGGCAACGTCTAGTTGCTATCGTTATAGGAGATGAGCGTACTTGCGCTTTCTCTCTTTTTGGTTTGGCTAATGCACCGCGAATGCGATTGGTGTTATTCAAATTTCCACTTGCTGCACCTGAACCACCATGCAATCGAGCTGAAGTAACCGAACGTGGAACGCAAAACACATCCCTAAGGGAATTTATTTTCGACTTGTGAAGATGTTGCTACATTGGAGGAGCAAAATGTTCCTGAAATGTTGAAATAATTCTGTTTGAAAAGATGCTAAATTATTGCTCAAAACATAGTTGTTTTTTGATGAATAAATTTTCTAATAAAATTAAAATCTCTCTTTTTATTTCAATGTTTAAGCTTAATTGAATGACTCATCCCCTAATTCAAAACACACGAAACAAAATGGAAATTTATGCAGTTTAAACATAACACGACAAATCAACAACTGCACAACCTTATATGCTCAGCTCATAAATCATGTTAACCACCCAAACAGAAAAAAAGCAAATGATCATCAAAAAATAATCCGCAGCCCCTATTGTTCCCTGTCACTTTCCATCCCGATCGGTTGTATACAGCCATGTGATAACGGGCAGCGAGATGGATGAAGCGGTTTGGTAAACAAAATCCAATCCGTTCAGTTTAGCCGGCGTCCTGCATAATGAAAGGTCACAAAAAGTCAAAATGGAGAATACACACATGGTCAGAAGAGGAAGGAGAACAAAAAAAAACACCAGCATCCGTCCAATACACTGTCATAACTTTTTATGGGCACACACATGACAACGCATACGACATGTCATCTCTCTTATTGCCAATCTGTTACCCAAACCAACAGCGAAAAAAAAAATAAAGAAAAAATCCAAAAGGTAAACCCAATCCAACCAGACCCATTTCAGTCACTGTACGCTCAAGGCTTTTTTCCCTTTTGTGGTAAAAGGAAAAAAATCTCGCTCACACACACACATACACACGCACACAACTTTACCAAATCATCACCGAGAATTATGATTCAGTTGCTCCGTGCTAGACAAGCAGCGTGACACGGCACGTTACTAGCTGACCACGTCTCACGCCGGACACGATAACCGAATAACCAGTCTGGGTATGCCTTCTGTCGTTGGGTGCGTCCGTAGAAAAATAAAATAAAATGATAATGTGCCGAAGGAAAAAAAGCAAATCCTAACGATCCACTTGTGACCATCCCACAGTGGATGTCGCCATGGGACGACGAATGTTGACAAACTTGTTGTCCAAAGTGCGAATCGCATCCGCACGCCGGAACAGAAAGGGAACACATCGTCATCGTGGTGTGTCCGAAATTCGTTCCGACAGTTTGGTAAGTGGATTACACTCCCACTGCACCGACAAGTGAACAATCAGGCGACCGTCCAAATGTCACCGATCAATGTCAGAACGTATTGCTCTCGGAGTCGTTGACGATCGATGCGTCAGATACGGGTTGGGGATGTTGATTTTCCCCTTAAGAAGTGACCCGTTTTTTAAAGTCTTTCAGCTTACTAATTAAGCTTTGTTACGTAAAAAACTGAACTTCCATTGCACGCAATGCAATCCAAGACACTTGCTTCAAGCTGGCCTTGACATCGATGCAACAAGAAACTACCAACACGATGCTCAGTTTGCCGAGACTTAAGCAATCCCATTTACATAAGCAATAAATAACAATTTGTTGAAATCGTTCCTTGACTGTGCTTCTGCTGCTGCTGCTGCTCAGTTCCGGAAACAGTCTTTGAAATGTATATACATTTTTTTCTCTTGCTGCACGCTTCTACGCTTCTAAGTTTTAGTTCGCTTCATTGCACCAAATGTCCTTAGTACGTTTGCAAAGGGAACAAACTCAGTGGCACAGACTTGGATTCACGAACATCGGTGTCTCTTCCTTAGAGCGGGCCATTTTATTTTCATTCCCAGCCAACGTCTTTCTACCAGTTGCAAGGCTAGCTTCCATTGCAATCACGTCATTATTTCACGAGAGAAAATTGCTTTATTAGCCGCTTTAGATTTATCAAACAAAATGCAATAGTTGCTGTACCGGGCGGAACACATTCGGACGGGAAGCGCAGAGTGGAGTGAAAAATGTATGGAGCATAAATTATTCCCCATAGAAATCACGTTAATGATGCATCAACCGGCAAACGGCTGGATGACTACTGAGCACCTGATGCACGGGGTTGCCAGCACTAGCTTATGGTTACGATATTTCTTCCGTGCTCAGAACACCAGTTCACGGGAAATGATTCTTATAGGATGTTTTTCTTCCAATGCTGTAAAACCACAAACGTAGCACCGCTTAAAAGTAAGAGAAATAGAAAACAGTTTAGGCAGCATTTACGAATCAATATGTAAGCAATTGAAACCGAATGTCCTGATTACATGGAATCGTGCTCACAATTGTGATAAATCCATTCCGTAAAATAACAGTCGGATAACTTCATAGAGCAATGATGTACATCATCTGTTATCCTGCCCTTTCATAACTCTTACTTAGTTAGGTAAAAAATACCCAAAGGACTTTACCGACTGGGTCGTCCAATGTCATTCGCATAACATTGCAAAAGTCACCGTAGGCAAGTTGAAGTCAATGTCCCCGATAAAGCTTTTGGTGGCCACAATTTAAGCTTTTGGGTACAACTACCATTTATGACTAAATTACATAAAAATAACTTTGAATCATTTTCGCCAAAATCCCGCATGTGACTCGCGTTACGTCGCACTTTGACAACCATTACCATGTACAGAATATTCAATAACCTTTGGAAACCGACATGGTTTGCATTTTTAATAGAAATTGCTAACTTGTACGTTGCGACAATATGTATCGCACTTTGCAACGCATACGCTTTGCAAAATATAATTACAAAGTTTAATCGCAGGCAAGTAACCGAATTCTTAGAACGAATGAATAGAATAACGAATTCATAAATGGAAGTGCTCGGCGAAAGGCAAAAGTGAAAAAAATCCCTCAAACTCCTGTAGCGAACTGAGAGGAGATCAAACGTCTGCGGGAAGGAAAGGAAGTACTTCAAATTCGCCGTGCAAGAAGATTGTTCCAATTTAAATTGAAAACTTTCTCCAGCGTAGCTTAACACATAATCCTAACTTTTTTCACCGTTTTTCTTTCGCGAATCTCTCATCGGTAACGTTCGAAGATGCTGAGCAGGAGTTGGTGCTGAATTATTATTACTGTAGCGTTTTGGCCAGGTACATGTTCGTGCATTTAAACGCTAAAAATCATATTCTTGAGTTTTAATAATATGCTCTTTTTTCACATTTGCATCAAGTTTTCACACACACACACACCTTTGGCCACGTGTTACACGTATTATTGAGAAACTCTTTTCAGTAATATGTTTACATTATCCCATCATTGAATACGGATGAATAGAATTTTTTACCGCTTCCCAACGCATGTGCCAGCTTCATTGTGCCTTTTCGCTTTGTATCGTTGGGTATCGTGTTTTTTTTCTTTTCTTAAATCCACACAGATACTGAAATGGGTTATGGGAAGCAGGTGAAAGCTTACAATGGGTAGGCTAAGTATTGGTGAACGAATTTCGGTACAAATTGAATCTATACCTGCACAATCTTCTATTATCGATCTACGAGAAAAAAACCAGAAGCCTTTTATAATTTTCCTGCCATGGTTACAATCAATCCGTACTCGTTACATTCATACCGAACCGAATGGAAAATGGAATTAAAATAGACGCGCAACAAGAGCAACAAAACGAACCAACGAAAACATTGCTACGCTCAAAAGAGTAGAATAAATTATGAATTATTTACAGCCCACCCCATTTCGGATTGATTTTATTTTGCATTTCTCTTCCCTTCATATCCGTTTCACACACTGGTCACAACATTCATGCCCATTGCATTCATCTTCTTTCTTTCTTCTATTTTCCAGCAGGATAAATGTTGACATTCGGGTGTTATTTGTTGGTAACCGTCTGGTGTTAGGCTCGACGGTCATCTTGCACGGGATACCTTGGGCAAACGGTACGACGGTACGTTACGGCTGCTAAGCATCAGCCGGGAAAGCAACCAGCTTTGTACTGCTTTCCCGCTACTTTTCGCTGTGTTCTTTTTCCTGTTTTCATTTGCCTGAGATTGACCGAAACCTGTTCGAAACGTTTGCGTTACTGTGTTCTGTCAAAGAGTCTTCTACTGCTGGCCCAGGCTGGCCCTGTACGTGGGCCGTCCCATTGCTGCGCTTTGCTACTTTCTTTAGTGCCAAAATTGTGTACCTCTGTCAGCCAATAACTGCAAAACTTCATATGGAATGAAAAAGGTGCTTCTTTAACAATGTTCTTCGCTGTTTATATAGCAAACGACCGATTGGTTCCCTATTGTTCTCCTGCTTGCCATTCTGTTCGCAAAACAATTCCACTTGCATTGCCATTCTTTTCGTTTCTGCATCAATTTTTGAAACATTTTTCTTTTACAACGCTTTCTCTGAAACTTCAAACACTCTTACTCTATCATTTAACTGACATTTAGTAAGAATATGTTTTACACACTTTGTTTGCATGTAATTTCTTATTTTACTACAGCTTTGCTGTGATGGATTTTATTAATTCTTTTCAAAACTTTCTAAACATATGTATACAGTTTTACAAAGCATCTTAACTCACCATAAACTCTTACAAATTTTTGTATATAAGTAGTCTAAAATGTAAGTAACTACACCACACACCAGTGTACAAAACATTTTTTACAATTTTTCAACAAAAATCAATTTTTAAACCAAAATAATACTCTGCTCGAATGTAACATTAATATACTAAATCTATCAACTCTAAACTCTTCCTACTGCACGAACCGAGTTTGAAGCGTATGTCGGGAACATATGATGATTCTTAAGCTCCGTGTCAAATGTATACGGCCCCGTGTGGCAGATATTTGATTTCGTATCCATCAAACCATCGGTGGATCGGGCTTCCATTCGCCTTTCAGCATCCATCCAACGAAAAAAAATCTCCCAATCCTATCCTTGGGGAAGCATTTGCAAAGCGTTCCCACAAAAGGTTGTTTGGATGGTGTGCCTCCCGGAGCAAGCAAGGAGCCCGTACCCGTGCAACCGAAACCGTTTTGCTGACTGCAATGAACCACGACGAAAATCGCCGTTGAATCGATTCTCCCAATCCGCACCCGGTTGTTGCCACAGCGAGGAATTTAATCCCGCCGGGTGCGGTCCTTTTCTTCTGGCCGGTCGAAAGGATTCGTACATTCAACATTTCATCCAATCCCATCCACTGTGCAATCCCCACAGTGATCGATCGATTTGGCTCGAGTGGCATTTGAAGATTCGAAAATAATAGAATCAATCGAACCATCTCCCAGAGCGTCCTTCCACCAGCATCGACCTGTCAGGGCAGGGATGTCATCTACTGGAACCGATGAGTAGTATCGGGATTGAGGGACAACAGGCAACAACGACAACGAGAAAATAAAAATCCCGAATCTGCCACACATTCGAGTCCATCACAACGGACGTGCATGGAATGGTTTGGCATTCTTTCACCTCTGGCCTCCCATCACAACAGCTAACGCGCGGGAACAGAAAACAAATAAACTCGCCCAATAAAAAAATTCGTTGGCTCGAAGAGCAAAAATGCTTTGTCACGCACAAAAGCTCAAATATTAACCGTCGTGTGTCCGAGAGGAACGTAATTATAGGAAATACCTTTCTCGGGCACAAATGCTTTGGTTTTTGTCTATAGAGTTAAGCTGTATTTTATTAAAAATTCATTTTATCGCTCCAAAATGTAACAATTTATCGCTCCCTCTCGTGTGGCACAACTAAGTATCTGTTACTTTTTTAAATATAGCACCATTTGACTAAACACAAAGTTTTGTAACACGCTTCCCGCTTCACATAGAGCATAACCACAGAAATAAATTTTTCACAATTTTGCAAACTCAGATGTCTGATGCTTTATATGTACAGCGCGTACCATAACTATATTGAAACTTTTTTTTGCGATTTATTTGAAATTTTAATATTACGCCTTTAAAATGGACTAGACGCTATGTTTAGCCGTTAAATGTTTCCTTTCCAGCAAAAGATTCCTTTAATTTAAAAAAATCAAAAATATGTACCAAATAAAAATATGTAAAAGGTGCCAGTATATAGACTGAAATGAAAACAGATGCATTTCCAATTAGGAAAACTAAATAGGAAATGTGAACAATCACGATCAATCGAATAGACTAAAATATGGGTAGACGTGATATTCAATTCCACACAAATCATACGAACTATCTCTGCAGTATTTTAAGTAAATCGGAAAAAAGTCATATAATTATGGTGCACCCTGTACACATTTTTCAAATTTTTTAGTCCCGTAGTCGCATACCATACACATAGTTTTTGCCTTTCGGAAGGCAAGCGGAATTTCATACTCTCGCCACATTGTAGTGTAACTAACTCACTAACGAAAAGATAGCAACCTATTTTTTTGTTTTAATTCATACGCTCGTTTTGCATAGTTTTCTTTTCCATACATGCGTTCCCAGTCTCCCACAACGCAACTTGTATGCAACTGCACTAGCCGAGATATGGGACACCATGCGCCTCCATCCACCCTTCGCTCGCTTGCAACGCTTGTACTGCTCCAGTCGCGCAACTGCACTGCCTGTAAACAATGATAAATTCAATGCAAAACGTTAAAAAACAAACCTCCTAACCACAGCAGACGGTAGTTTGTAGTTTGGTGGGCACCAACCCCAAAAACAAACCCAGGTGCCAGTAAAGCGTGAATATATTGGAAACACTAACATGTGGCTTTTTTCTTTTGATTCTTTTTACCCCCCACCCACCACCATGTTGCCGGTCGCATTTGTATGTGCTGTCGGCAATCGGCAGATGGACCCGACGAATCCGAGTGCAGCAGGAACAGCATCCGGAGGGGCTATACTACCAACATGTTCGACCATATCGTCCGCCAGTTCACAGATGCATCATCCAAACCCTGCAGCTCCGTTCGGTGCGATCGGAGGTGCCGCATCCGGTCACGGGGCCACCGGAAGTGGATCCGGCGGCGGCGGCGATCACGCCTCCAGCCTGCTCAGTCCGACCCTGCTGTCACCGGGGACGAACACCGGCACGGCCTCGATTGCGACCTCGCGTGACGAGGAGGACGACTCGAGCAATCAGGCATCGTCTGGCAGCAAGGGTTCCGGTCAGCGGTAAGTGCGAACATCGCGATCGAACGGAACACCGGATGCAAGCTGTTTTGAGACCATTTCTTGATTCCACCCTGTGACATTCCCGTCCATGCTCCAGCCATCGATGTGGGGTTGCCCGGTTTCGATACTCATCGATACGCACACCCAGGGGAATTAGTGTCCGCGCAATTGGGCGGAAATTGTCCAATTAAATCCTACCCTAACCTACCCACAGCGTGTTCGCACACACTTTATGTATATACTCTCCTTGTGTTTAGGCCTTGAATTGATTACCCTCTAATTCATTGTCCGTCGCGTTCATTGTCCCATGTTCGAAGTACTCCGTTTGTTGGTTTCGGATAAACAAATTATGGTTGCTTATTTAGTCGGCATTCGCGCAAGACATCCGCTCACGGGTAAAGCTCTATACGCAACTCCACACAATACAACATCACCTTCAGTACAGAGGACACCTTTTCGTTTGTAACCTAAAATCCTTGATGGGCGAACTCTGGAGAACACTAAATTATCGTCACGGCGACGAACCGAATCGAAATTTGACAATACCCGGCACAGGGTTGTAGAGATGTACATGTCCGCCAGCAAACAAAACATCCCATCCATTACACCGCACTACAGCTGCTGTACGGATCCGGTTCTAATTAATTGGTGCTTGGGCTGATGATGAATCAGCGTCCGAATCTATTTTCTTTCCGGGGCTACAAACATGTTCGCCCGCTGTCAGGGAAGGAGATTAATTCGTGGTACGCTTCGGAAGAGAAGAACGTCACCGGGCACTGGCAACAAACGGTTTCGGTGACAACACCACCGAGCACTCCTATTGTTACAGCATATTTGTTGTTCGGTCACTTGGACTTCGTCCTCCAAAGCTCTCTTCCTCTCTCTCTTTCACTCACACACACACGCATTCTCTTTCTCCCTCTACCTTGTGCGTTGTGCGAATGTTTTCCTCTGTTTTGATATTTGTAACGCGCGCCGGAATACTCTTTTGTAAATAGTCCCCCAACTTTCTTTCGCCTTTCTCCCCCCTTTTTTATATCTCTCCAATACGCGAATTGTGCCGATATCGAAACAATACAAAACGCACTAGTTTCAGTCGTGCCACGTCGCGCACTCCACCGAAAGTGCGCACCTCGCTGGTGCCACGTACGACCAGTGCGGATGGATGTCATCGGAGCGCTGGTTACCAGTCCACGGAGCAATGCAACACCATCACCAACACCACTGCTGCCGCGACAAGCAGTCGAACCGGGCTCGTGCGACGCCCGACCGTACAGGGACACTATCAATCAATTGACCGTAGCCACAGCTTCAACGACCATGATCACGATGCAATGTCCCGATGGTATCAGTACCATCAGCAGCGACACCCGCTGTCCCGCACTGGCAGCCGCACCGGAAGTACCGCCCGTCCCCAACGCCGACGGTACTCGCTGCGGGACGACGACAGTGTGCCGATCGGTTTGAATCGCATGGTGTCGTTTGAAAGTGTGGGCGGCCAGAGTTCCTGCAGCGGGTTGCTCACGCGCCACCGTGTCAGCCATCCGTCCGTGGCGTCTTCATCGTTCGATCAGTTCGAGCCGGCGATTGGTTCGCTCGGCAGTCGTCAACCATCGTACCAATCGCACCAGCAGGAAGAGCAGTCATCCTCCCAACAGCAGCTGCAGCAACAACAGCAGCTCAGCAAATCCATCTCCAATGGCACGACACGGGGTGCTCAGAGCTGGAAGAACTTACGCGCCGTCATGGCGTACTACTGTTCGTTGCGGAAAATTAAGAGGAACGGTGCCAATGCTAACCTTCTTTCATATTATACGTTGTTTTTTATATATTGGTTTCACTCACTCTGGCTCTTCGGTTATGCCCGTATATATATCTTTAACAAGTTTTCTTAGCCATTTCCTTACTTACTTCGTCCGTACTGTTAGCTTTCATTATCGATATGTACCGTGTCAAATCGTTTTTCTACAATTAACATAATGTTTCTCGTGCCGTTCACTTGTAACGTTACTTTTAATGATCTTTTAATCTCTTATTATTTTTCTTCTTGAAGGCAAATATATGAGTATGTTATTTATTCGTTTTATCACTTTCCGGAACTTTTGATACTTTGGTTTTATTATTTTTTCAAATTTTTATTTGCGTTTTATAATCTTCTTTGTCATAGACAAATTGTAATTGAATTGTTTTTTTTTTGGTTTTAAGCTTTGTATATTTAATTCATTTTTTCTATCTTCAATCAACGATATTTTAGAGAATTGATATTTACATTAATTTTGATTAAAAAAAATTAAATAATACTACACTCAGTATAACAAAAAAAAACTAAAATAATTGGTTAAGGAAAGTGATAAAGGTATCAACAAAAAAAACTATTTAATAACTTCACTTTGATATATTTGATATATTTGACATCAGCATCAACAATGTTATATTTGATATTGAAGTTTTAATTTTATATGATAGTTTATTTTATTAATTTCAATTACTTATTAACCGAATTGGTACTGCTGACTACTATCCCATAAGTCCCTCCCGAGCTCAGTTTAGTAACGAGCCTTAGCGTATCGCAAGTGATGGTGAGATTGGCGGGAGTTTAGTAATTGTCCCGTCTGTATCGGAACCTCTAGAATCGGAACTAGAAGCGTAGCTCGCAGTAGCGCCACCGATAGTCTACTAGTCGCCCAGCTCGTATCAAACCGACCTTCTAATGCCCGAGTAGTAGTTTCTTCCACGCACGACACCATTGCACCAGCACCTGGCTCATGTGTGTGTGATTGTGTGTGTTTGTGTGTGTTTTTGTATGTGAGTTTGTGAGTAATTGTGTGTGTGCGTGTGTAACAATCGATTTGATGGAAACGCAATTTTGGGACACACCGTCACGCTAGAACAGCCCACGGTGTAGTAGTTGAAGATGTTTCCATCTGATTTCTTCCAACACAACCGTGCATGAGCCTTATCCTGTGTGTATTCCTTTTTTGTATTTTGTGACAGTTTGTTACGGAGAGAATGGGAATTCGGATTGCAAAAATTGTGCCACACGGTTATCCGGAATTCGATTTTTTTAAAGAGCACGGAATGACCTACTGACGCAGTAGACGAGCGCCCACACAGAAAAGCATACCAGAAACACACCCGCACATGTAACTCAATCCCGCAACAGTGACTCAACTGCCAACTCTCTGACCGCTTGCGGTCTCGAAGGGATTACGCAAGTGGACTTCCATTCGGGTCGCATTCTGCCGCAGTCAGTAAGCGCTAATAAGCTTAGCCAGTGGTAACTCAAACTTATGATCCTGTTAACGGTGGCAGTCGGGAATGAGAATGAACCAAAAATCGCACAATAGAGACACACATACACACACCCTTGTACGGACATTAGAGAAGATTCTCTCCTCTGTTACCAACCCCCCTTGCCATCCTTGCCACCCTACAAAATGGTCCATTGGGAGACCTTTTAGTCTGTCTCGCTGAGGTTTTTGCTTTTCCCTAGCACCGGGTCAAAGGTCGTTACGAGCAGGCTGATATGAGCTCCAGCAGGCTATCGGTTGCAGTTTTGCAGTTGCGTCACACCCAGTCCAAAAGAAAAAAGAGGGGCCGAGTGAGTGCGGCTCACGTTAATTAAAACATACCACCACAGCTTTATCGGCCGAAATCGTACGAAAAGGCGAAGTCGTATTTTTCGGTTACGCCTATTCCCAATCCATCTCACCATAACTTCTGCGATCTGTCGCCAACCTGAGCGTCATGGTAAAAAAATTAACTCGTCCTTCGATAATGAAAAGATGCTTCCACGATCTAATGCTAGCTAGCAATTAAACAAAAAAAAGAGCTCACACATGGAAGTAACGCGATGATAATAGATGTCACCCATTTAGTATTGGCACGCGCGTATGAAAAAACGAGCGAAAGTCACCCCGACTCGATCCGGTTACAATGGCGTCCGATCGGACCGGTAGCTGATTGGAAAAGTTTTCCAATTTGTCTTCGAGAAACCAACCGACTGTTGGTTGGTGGAACATCAGCGGCATGCAAAATGGCACCACGCGACGGACCAAATGGGAAGCAATTAAATTTCAATATTGCCCCATCCGCTTTGGGTGTGTGTGTGGAGCGCGCGATCTGTACTTAAAAGCTGCTGGAGGACGTTTGGAGAATTTGTCGTCCACTTTCCGGTGACTTCCAGCCCGCGCTAGCCGTTAATGTCATTTTGGGACATTCGATTGAAGATAGTAGACACATTAAAACTCAAAATTTAAGCACAACAACTCGGAAGCAAGTAAAACATAAGGCAAAGCTGTTTATTTAGATTTCAACCCACTAAACCCATCTGTGTTTTTGGTCCAGTGCGGTCCAGGCAGAGGCGGTTAACAGCCACCACGAAACCCACGGCAAACAGCATTTCTTTGATGCCACAGGATATGGCGCGTTAAGCAAACTTTAAGATTAATTTTCCTCCCGACGGCTTCGGTTACTTTTTACATAAATTTAACCCACAAAAGCCCACCGGGCCACGGCGTTGGCTGTGTTTTCGGTCGGAGGTTAACCACAATCTCCAAAGTCGTTAATAAATCATCCTACTAAGAATAGCTAAGAATACCTAGAATTCCAGCTCCAGTGCCTGTGCCGTGAGCTTTGGTTCTGGATGTTAAAACTTTCGTACATTCCCTAGAGGATAATCCTTGCCGAATGCATAAAACCGTCACGGTGCTTAAATGTGTGCTAAAAACATAACCGATTTGGTTTTTGAGGAAGGACAACTGTTTAAGCAATCAAGAATTCAAACTACTTCGAGCCTCATTGCACGTCGCAGCCTCAACATTTCTGTACACCCTTTCGGTTGTTTTTGGTGTGATTAAGTTTAATACAATTAAGCTGCCTGGCGAGATGCGACTGATTGGTAAAGTCAACCAAACACCAGCACAGCTCAGTTTAATTAAGAATAAACGATGTCACAATCAAAACGCAAACAGCACGCACAGCAGCACGGCTTAGTGGGCTAATTTCAAGGACCAAATATTTTTCACCGGCCAAATGCCTTAATCACCAGTTCATCAAACCCCTTACGAAAGTCGCTCATTTCGTCACAAAATGCTCTACTAGCTGGTGCTGGATTACATTTCATTACCTCTGTGCAGTTGGGGGATTTTCGCAGGACTTATTATCTCTGGAGATTGCTTACCTTTACTGGAAGCGTCTCTCTTTTCACAAAACCGGGCCAAACTAATTGACCATTAATCAGATTCCTCCACTAGACGAAGGCAACACTGGGTAGACGAGAGAGTAATTACTCATTTTTGAAGAGTGAAATTCATCGACACTTCAGCACGGTACGGTTCCAGTGACCTTTGGAACCTTTTGAAGTGAACCATACCCAGTGCAAAGGCAAAAAGGCATCAGATCCTGGAAGCATCTTTCCACCAACAAGTCACTCGAGAGTAGCCTACGAAATTAACTTCAATTGTCGTTTTATAGGATAGATGAGAACTGATTGTTACTAATTGTTACTAGAATTGGTGAAATTTACTACCACATATCCTTGAAATGCATGTCCATGAATAATGGATATGGGTAGTAAAATTTCACTTACTAACACATTTACAAGTGAACTTTGTGTATTTGTTTTGTTTTTTTAAATCTAGCATAAACCAAAAGCAACTAAAAATGGGCGTTACTCGCGATCGCGATTGGAATTTTGTGCGTTTCTGTTTGTTGGCGTTCGTTCGTTCGTCTCTCTTTCTCTCTCTGTCTCTTTATCTCTCTGTTCTGATCTACTTATCCTTCCAACAATGTTCTTTCGTGATAACACACTCCTGGAAATGACTTCTTCATACAAATTCACCTGCAAATCTTCAATCTTTTCTTCTAAATCTTCGTCTCACTGTCCGACCTCTGTGTGTGTGTGTCTCTCTCAGTGTTTCTGTTGTATTGTGTAATGCGTGTACGTTTAAGATGAAGCTCTGTTTGTGATGATGTACTTTTTGTTTCTCTTCACCTGCCACACGTTTGCATAACAAAACACGCCCTGACGAATCCGACCCATCTCGCAGCAGCACGAATGCCAAAACTGTGGGTCCTTGCAGTGAAAATTTGCATTTCGTCCTGTACATTGCACACAGTACCACTGCTGGTCCAAAATTAAAGACACCACTTACACAAACTCCCGCACTAACAGCATCTACGTTCAGTGTAACGCCACACGGGTATGGGGATTAAAATAGGGGTTTCTCTGCGTGTCCACCATTTTTGATGATGGATCGTTTTTCCTTTCTGCGCGGCTCTTCCTTTCTATTTTCTCTTCCCTCTATTACACTTTCTGAATGTATTCTCTATATCGTCTTGTGCATCGTCTAGCAATGTGTTTTAACTCATTAAATCTGCTGTTGCACGGTTAAGTGCGCAATGGCAAAACCAAATCGTATCCGCACAAAATGAACCGTGGGCTGTTTAGTTTGATGTGTGTTCAAGTTATCGGTGGGTTAGCGAACTTTCATCCAAATGTTCCCTCCTTTTTAGATAGCATAGCTAGTCAATTACAACACCTCTGGTTACACTCTTTCTCTCTGTTATCAAATCCTTAGTGTTTTGAATCTTTCAACAGTACTACAAGCAAAAACCTTCGATGTTCTTCCCATTTTTTGTGCATTGCTACGTTTCCTTATAGCGTATTTCCATGTTTCCGAGTGTGTGTATGTTTTGCTTTAAACTTAAACCTATACACATTGTACCGTAAACACAGCCCAGTAAACAATCAACAACGACAGCAAACAAAATGATTGGAAAACTAAGCCGGTTCTGTGTGCTCGAAATTTGATCCTCACATTATGCCCACCCGTTACGATCCTATATCTCTTTCTCTGTCTCTTTCTCTCTCTTTCTCTCTCTCTCTCATTACTATTTTTCGTCGTAATGTTTGTGTGCTAACGAAAAGCGTAACCTGAAGTAGCAGACCACCAATATAAAATAATGGCAGAGTATGTTTTAACCTTTCAACTCCATTCCGTTCTCTTTCACTCTGTTTCGCGCCCTGTTTCGCTTGCGTTACATTTGTTGGAACTTGTCGAAACCTTCAGAACGAAGTCGAACCAACGATGGATGAAGTTGCGCACGACGGTACAAATTTCCTCTGCCATGCAGAAGAAACCACCTCTCAAGCGGGAGGATTCCTTTTTGAAGCGTTTCTCCACACGTCAGATACCGGAAGCACAGGTAGAGTAGTTTCCAAAGCTCTAGAACCTCTTCCAATACTCTTGACTTGAGCTGCTGGGTGGATTACTCTCTTTCTCTCGCAGGAAACGGTGGAAGATACAGGGTCCGAGGGTGCGACGGATGCAGAGAAAACGGTCCGCCGGAGACGTCGGTTCGCCAAGATCCCGCGCACGGTCGTCAATCCGGACGAGAACTTCTACTTCTACTGGCTGATGCTCGTCACGATCAGCATCCTGTACAACCTCTGGACGTTGATCGTGCGGCAGAGCTTCCCGGAGCTGCAGAGCAATGCGAGCCGCTTCTGGCTGTCCTGTGATTGCCTCACCGATATAGTATTCATCTTCGACGTGGCGGTACAGCTGCGCACCGGCTACCTGGAGCAAGGTCTGATGGTGAGTCCCTGGTCGTGAAGATCGCTCCACATCGCACAGCCATCACTAACGCAATGTATCCGTTCCACCATGCAGGTGTACGACTCGCGAAAGCTGGCCGGACACTATCTACGATCGCGCGCTTTTCTCCTAGATTTGGCGGCGCTAGTGCCGCTAGACATTTTACAGTTTCGGTTGGGCAGTCAACCGATGTTACGATTTCCAAGGTTTTTCAAAGTAAGTTGTTACTTTGTGGAGAGGAGATATATATTAATGACATCGTTCCGCGGTTTATTTCCCGACAGGTCTATCGAGCGGTCAAGTATTACTACATCGTAGAGAGTCGCACCGTGTGGCCTAACCTGTGGCGTGTAGTCAACCTGATCCACATACTGCTTATACTTGCCCACTGGTTCGGGTGCTTCTACTTCCTGCTGTCTGAGGCGGAGGGCTTCCAGGTAGGAGACCATAGCGGCTCAAGTTAACAAAGGCACCCGGTGCTAATTTAAGACGCTGGTTCTCTTCACACAGGGCGACTGGGTGTATCCGTACCGGCCGGGAGACTACGCGACACTCACCCGCAAGTACCTCGGCAGCTTGTACTGGTCGACGCTAACCCTCACGACGATCGGTGACCTGCCGACGCCGGAAACGAATGCCGAGTAAGTTTGTTGTGGTTGTCAGTACAAACTGCCACAATTGATCCCCAAAACTTATCCTCCCCCACACGTTGCTCGTTGAGTTTTGTTTTAATTCCTACCGTTTTTACCTTGTTGAAACACACAACCCAGACCGTCACAATCGGCGGACGGCCCTAGATCACTTCCCAGGCGCGGCCTCAAATCCAGACTGCTGCAGTTCAACTCGGCTCGAGGGTAGGAACCGGCCAAACGCACCCCGAGTGCGAATGGTTTTCATAAGACCACAGTTCGAACTCACTTTTCGATTTAGCTGTGCCATGTTGTTGTCCATCCAGACAACTCACCTCAAAGTTTTCGAATATAATGCTTGCTGGTTTTAGTTTTTTTATTTCCATTCGAACGATAGCCATGGTGCGAAGTTTTCTGGAGGCTGTCCGTCGATTCGATTCCTTTTTTTCCTGTGGGTATCACCATCAATTTTTTCCTGTGACTCCTGTAACTCTGGCTTTTCTGCCGGAGAACAAGCTTGATTTTGATTGATTAGATTTGGGAAGAATTCTCGCTTCTACAAAAAGAGAAACAGAAAAGGTTACAAACAGGAAGCATAACGTATTGTGCAATATCTTTAGGCAGCGGAAATTTCGTAACACTTCACAGTGCCGTTTCATTTTCCATCAACGAGCCCGTGAACGAGACGGATCGGCACACAAAAAATGGTCCATAGAAGAAACCCGAATCGATAACTGGTAGCATCGTCCATGATAAGCCCTTTTTATCGACCATCCTAACCCTTGATCATAACAACTTAATCAAAGTTTTCGAATATCAATCCTATCCACCTAGCGGGTTGGCCATGTTTGCTATATCAGTGGCTAAGCGTTGTCTTCAAAAATATACTTCGCTACTGATGGAACCATTATTTTGTGATGAGATCATATCCGCTCAGTTCCAAACAACCATACTGCCCTCCTATAGCGTCGATGACAGCCTTCAGTGTGGAAACTATTCCCTTAAAACTATGATAAACAAAGATGAATGGCATACTTAAATGGAGGGAACAATGAAGCAATTGCTAGGGATTGAAAATTATATTCGAAAACTTTGATAGTATAACATGCATGAGATTAGTCTCAATGGAGCGAAACTCCCAATATACTGAACTTTTGTTTCCCTGTTCCACTACACCCAGGTATGTATTCACGATAGTTAGCTACCTGATCGGTGTCTTCATCTTTGCCACCATCGTCGGCCAGGTGGGCAATGTCATCACGAACCGCAACGCCAACCGGTTGGAGTTCGAACGACTTCTCGACGGTGCGAAGACGTACATGCGCCACCACAAGGTTAGTATCGGTCGCCGTAAACACTCGCGTATCGTCGAAACTTCACCCAAAACGCATCCACACAGGTGCCTGGCGGTATGAAGCGGCGCGTACTCCGATGGTACGACTACAGCTGGTCCAGGGGGCGGATACAGGGCGGCGGAGACATCAACACCGCGCTCGGGCTGCTACCGGATAAGCTGAAAACCGAACTGGCCTTACATGTCAATTTAAGCGTGCTGAAAAAGGTGACAATATTTCAAGAGTGCCAGCCCGAGTTTCTGCACGATTTGGTGCTGAAAATGAAGGCCTACATCTTCACGCCGGGTGACTCGATCTGCCGGAAGGGGGAGGTCGCCCGGGAGATGTTCATCATTGCCGACGGCATCCTGGAGGTGCTGAGCGAAACCGGCAAGGTGCTGACCACGATGAAGGCGGGTGACTTTTTCGGTGAGATCGGCATCCTTAACTTGGACGGATTGAACAAGTGAGTGAGACTTCCCCGGTGGGAGTAGGGTGGGGAAATGAAGTAGGAATTTGAATAGATTTGAGGGTGGACATATTTCAAAATGTACCGAACATAAGATGACTGTTTTTTTTTTTACTTCTTCTCGCTCCTAACTCACAGACGGACTGCCGATGTGCGCTCGGTTGGCTACTCGGAACTGTTCTCGCTGTCCCGCGAAGACGTCCTGACCGCGATGAAGGACTACCCGGAAGCACAAGAGATCCTGCAGACGCTGGGTCGGAAAAGACTGATGGAGGTGCGCTGCGTCAATAAGAAGCACGCCAACAAGCACGCCGCTAAGGAACATGCCGGTGATCGTAGCTCAAATACCCACAATAACCAAGGTGATAGTAGTGATAATAGTGCCTCAAAACGTATCGTAGATAAGCTTAGGAGTGATGTTAAGGGACTGAAGAATGTTCTGCGCAAGTCCAGGTACGTTTACCAACCTCACCGTGCGAAGTCCTCACATCACCCAATAATCTCTGCCATTCTAACTTCACGTTTGGCTATAGGACGGGAACAACCAGACGTAGCAATGAATCGATCGAGATGCAACCACTGCACGGGAACGCAACCTCGGGCGGTGGTTCGGGTGGAGCGGGCAGTGGGGGCAGCGGTGGAAGCGGTGGCAACAAAACGCCCAAAACGATGCTGAAGCGCATGCCGCGCGTCAAGTCGGACGACATACAGACGGAGGACGAGGGCAAGGACAATGACAAGGTGCCGAGCCCGATCGGGGCCGGGCTTCCACTGCTGCAACGGCTCCGGCTGCTCAAGGAAAAACAAGTCAGTGGATCGTTTTACACCATCATCCATCCAATCCACCAATCGTACTCACATCCACACACCCAAGACACATCCTCACGGAACAGGGCAACATTTTCACAGTGGACGCCGTCATCATCTTCATCAAACTTCATCATCATACGAATACGAACTCTATTCAATAAGCAACACGCTTGGCCATTACACTTTCACGCGTCAAGTCGCCACTAACTACCACACTCAGAAATAATATATTTGCCCACACCTAGCACCCTTGTTCATGCTTTTGCCAGTGACAAAACCATTGACTTCCAATGTCAAACAATCCGATATCCGACGCAAAAGTTGTCGGCTAACCTCTAGTCCCAGTTTCAAAACAGTGTTGGTGTCTGTGTGTCACCTTTGGTAGGATCCTCATATGCTGTGTATTAGCGCTTGGTCCTTTACCCGTTTAGAGAGTCGTTTTTCATGCATTAAAATCGTTCGTAATAAAACCACCAACCGTAGCTCAGTACGTTGAAATTGTCCTTCGATCTTTTGATGTTAGTTACGAATCCTTGGAAAATGTTTTATTGAGTTGATGCTCCCGAAGTTCATCTTTCCCGCTAATTCCATCAGAGTAGTGGTTCGGATTTCCGTCCCTGTTGGCACCCCTTTACCCACCGTAGGCTTCACCCCGCGCTGTTCGCTTCGTTAGGACCTGTTCACTGTTGTTACCGAATGTTAGACAGCGGAAAATCCGACCAACCGGTGAAGCTTCCCTTCCATCCCACCATTGTTACAGACACACGTTCCCCCGAACGGTCCACTCTGTAGCGAAATGTTCATCCGAACTGTTTGACACGGTCGCTCCTCATCACGCTACAACCATCATTAGATCCATTTGGCACAACAGCTACCTCACACTCACAGCCACCATCATTCAATCTCATATATTGTACAAATACAAAATATCCTTTAGTGCTGCCGACCTTACTAGCGCATTCTTAGAACGTTGTTTTTTTCTCTTCTTTTCTCTCTTTTTTATTTCCACGTACCCGTGTGTATCTCTATAAATATACATTTGTAAATTTGTGTATGTGTTCGTCTTTAAATATGTGTGTGTGCGTGTGTGTGTGTATTTATGTAAAATGCACGTGTACCCCGCCAACAATAAAAAAACAACAACAAAACAAATTATTTTCAATAAATATTCATCATGACCACCATCATCACAATTTGCTCTGCCGCAAATATGTTCAAACAAAAACACACACTTCTCAATATGCAACGCAAAAACGCTTACGCAACAAACGTGGTAAAAAATGTGCACAACAAACCAAAAAAAACAACACATTTATCAAATATCCACGCCAAAACAAACGACCAAACTGATCAAAAACCGATCACTCGATAAAAAACCAAAAAAAAAAAACAAAAGGATCGAGAAGAACGAGCCGCGAAGGCTACTGCACAAATAATCTCACCGCCGCATACTCACGTAACCTCTGCCATATCACCACAGGAATCGATACAGGAAGAACCGGAACCGGAAGTGATCGGCGCTGGGTTGCCGCTGATGCAAAGACTGAAATTGCTCAAAGCGAAAGAGGATCGGCTAGCGAAGGAAAGCCAATCGAAGGTAATGGCGCGATGGGGTGCGATATGTAGGTGCGGCCTGTCGCAGTGCAGAACACCAACCAATAAGCATGGAAAACAATTGGAACGTTTAGCGTCTCTAAAGCGAGATCTGGAACACTTGTGGGTCACTGAGAGTCAAATTTCTTCAAAATAATTCATCAGTTGTTAGTTCCTCTACAAATGATTCAAAGAAAATCTGATCATTTACTTACTCATTTCGATCCAAAAAGGGTCTTGAGCGCTAGTGCCATACTTTTTAATCAATATCTCCAAGAAAACCTTCCAGACATTCAGCTTTTTCATGTGCAGTAAAGCTTATCGATTTACTAGCACACAGTAAGGCAGTAATGGGAATCATAAGCGTTACATTTTACCTACATTTAATACACCCTTTAGTTTACACGCTTTCTAGGAAGCTATATTTGCATTTGCTATTCTATTAGCTATTCCAGCGATGTCGCGTCCCATAAATTAGTCATTCAATTCAAATCTCGACCCGTGTTAATGCTCGGTCGGATGAACCCCTCGTGCAATCATGCCCGCTTCGCTGTGCATCATGGATGACCCGTTTTAATAGGATTACCAGTTTGTGTACGATGAGTCGTGTATCAATCTTGCCACTGATACAGCTATTTCGCATACTCATGTGCAGGCACCGCAAAGCACCAAATGGCACGATAAGAAGATTCGACGAACAGCAAGCGTGGACTGCATGGAACAATAAAACCACGAATAGAGAGTGTGAATAATCACGCATTTTATAGTGCATTTGTCTTTTTCAATAAGTTTTTCTCCGTAAATGCATCTAGTTACGAAAGTTCCTTGCACTAGAACCGGTTTACTATCCCGTGTTGCAATATATTTAGCACACACCCTATAGCACATTCCTTCAGAGTTCTCAGTAACTTTCAACCGATAACAGATACCACCGTGGTGTGGTGTCCTTTGTAAACTATCTTGTTATGAATGTAAATCTCGTCCCTCGGGATCCGTTCTATACGCGTAGATAATCTCTAGATTTCCCGCACCACGTCTATTTGAAAACCGAGCACCCAGCACGCCCAACAAATCACCAGAACATGGGTGCCATACCGAACCGAATGCAAATTAGTGCCTCAAAACTAGCGAAACACCATGCTCTTGTACCCGGATACCAAAAACCACCTCTCCTAGCCAAGCAACCACCGGTCAACCCCCAAAACGACACGCGCCATGTTGTCATTGAAACCCGAAAGCGGCGTTCGCTCACTCCCTCCAAGGTTTCTGCAAAGTGACCGTGAAAAATAATGTTATCTTCGTCCTTGTGTTTTCTCTTCCAATTTTTTTTGTTTTTGTGCGCCAAACGGCATTTGCGTCGGTAACGCAGCTGCAAGTGACATCGAACCAAACGTCAAGCTCGCCATCGATAGTGCAGAGCATGAGTCCGACGTCGCCCACGGTGAAGGCCCCACCGAGCCCGATCCTGAACACAACGGGTGTGGCAGGACATCACCCCAAACCGTCGATGCGAGTGTCCTTCAAGGACCGAATCCGCAGTTTGCACCATCAAGATTCCAAGCATCACGGCGAATCGAAACCAGCCTCGGTACCCGTCACGATACACGAAACCACCGACATGAAGCAACAGCTGCTCCAGAATGTAGTCGCACTCGGCAAAGCAGGAACAGGAACGCAACAGCTACAGCAGCAGCAGCAGCAACACCAACAGCACCATCCCGGTAAACCGTCCACCGCGCAATCCCTCAAGGATCGGATTCGCTCGCTGGGCCATCTGAAGGGAGACGATCAGTTGAAGCCCTGGTCTAAGCTGAAGTTGGCCACAGTAGTGAGTCTCGGTGGAAGTTACACCAGTATCAACAATGCTGCATCCGAGGAGTCACCCATATTGAAACAGTCGAAGCGTAACCGTCTCAAAACTTCCATTCCGGCAGATCTCAACCTGAACACGCTCGTTTCGATGACACCTCCACCGATATCGTCTGCTCCCCCCACAACCTGTGCTCCGCCGACTTCCTTTTTGCCGAACAAGATCCTATCTTGCGCAGCAGGTGAAGCAGCCTCCGTCAGTGATAGTGAGGTGGCAAGTGGAAGCCGAACGCAACGATCCGCTACTACGTCTAGTTCTGCAAGGGCCGTACCGGCAAGAGTACGCATGAAACCGAAGCCGATTAAGCTGGTATCGAGCGAACCGAAGAGCTATCTCTCGATCGACGATCTGTCACCCGAATACTGCGGACTACCCTTCGTGAAAAAGCTGAAAATACTGAACGAGCGCCAGAAGCTGGCCGAGCTGGAGTCGGCCATCAAGACGCGTAGCCTTAGTCTCGACTGTACGGATTCGAATACCAGCACCGCCAGCACACACGACCTGCTAGACCAGCTGACGCGCAGTCAGAGCGAAGGTTCCGGTATGGCGCATACGGTCCGCTCGAAGAGTGAGTCTCCCAAGCGATCCGACTCGAACGGATTGCTGCCTCTAAGCCCCGAGTCGAACGAAACGCTCGAGCGGCGCCAGCTGAAGAGTATACTGAAGAAGCTGTCCGAGGACAAGGCAGCGCTGGAACAACGCCCGAACCGCGACCTCAAGAAGCTGATGCGAGCACAGACGGTCGAAGGGTACGTTGCCAGACACAGCAAATTCACCAAAAGCGTCACCTTCCATAGGAACACACTCTCTAGCCCTCCCAGCAGTGCTGCCCAGTGTGACTCTATTGAAGAACGTAGTCTTTTTCCCCTTCTTAGCGCACAAACGGCCACCGGCACTGCACCGGGCGTGCCGCATTCCATAGCCGCGGCACCGTTGACTTCTTCGCACGCGGACGACCGGCTGTCGGTGGCCACTCCCTCCATCGAACAGGAGCACGAACGCTACTATCAGGTGCTCCACGAGGAGCACCACCATCATCATCACCATGCGGAGCACCACCGGGAGGAACACCATCAGTACCATCGGATATCACCGACCGGGCTGCCGGGGCCGGATGGGCCGGGCCGAACGATGGGCGACGAAGATACGCGCAATGCCCTGGCGGTCATCAGCAATGGTGACGCGCACCGGGGCTTTCCTTACGATCCGCACGCCGATCCGGATATCGATCTCGATCCGGACGGTGCGGATCCGACAAACCGGTCGTCCCTTTCCGCCCTGGCCAGCCAGCGCAAGCTTATCAAAGGTAAGTGCCGTAGCGAATATAGCAGGTACATTCCAATTATAGCACTACCGGTATCGTCCGCAGAGAATAATTGTGGAGACTTCTATACAAGATCATCCCGGTTACGCAATCTGCCTATCGCTATCTCCTCTATATTCTGTTTTTATTCAGCCTTTTTGTGTATACTTTTCAGCGCTCTCCATTTTCTATGTGCTTATTTTGATTCGCCAGTCAAATATCTTACGCAGCTACAAAATAGTAGATAAACTTTTAATTTGGACCACAAGATGTTTCATCTGTTCTCAACTTCATCTATCAGAACACTGGCGCTATACACCCGTTAAAATATTATTTTATGCATTAAATTTAATAACTACGAATCAGCAAAGAAATTATAACACATACGTATTGTGCTAAATATTATGTATTACACAAGTTAAGCTAATTGTCTTTCTTCCCTCTGTGTGGTTAAAATAGTATTTTTTTAATATTTCAATATTTTGTTCTTTTAAGTTTCTTCAACATTTAACTTTGTACTTTAGTTTAGAAAATTGCAGTTTTATAAAATAATTTAATTTTTTCACGCATTACGGTCTTCTGAAAAGTATAGCCATGTTTTCTTAGCATATCGAAGTCATTTAATGATTATAGATTTAAATCATCTTTTTGGCGACTAATTTAATAATTTAGAAAATATAATTTAGCATACCATATCAATAACGAAATGTAATAATTGCATCATTACATAACAATTAAAAAACAATAATCAATTACTACCATGAGCACGTCACATACGTTACGGTTTGTAACGCCTCTCTGTAGAATTTTCATATACCCCTGAATGTATACTATTCAGTGCTATTCTTTGGGTTGACGGTTGGTAATTTTAAAATTTCCCTTTGCTTTACTTTCTTTATGTTATGCCTGCTTCTGCAATGTAACTCAGGGCTACCGTATATTTCAAATCATTCTCTTATTTCCATAGTTATGTTATGTTGCACATTCATCTATCAAGGTGTTCGGATAAGAGCTGCAAGCTGTAGGGCCAATAACTAGATTCATCTTCCCAAGGCCCATCGGCCATTCAACATGATTGCTTTTAATCAACAATTCTATTTGAGGTTGAGCTCAAGCCGTTGGAATATTTGAATTTGCTCAGTGTGAATATCAAAATAAACCGACGCCTTACTCCACCTGTATAATCTGTCCCTCAATACGAACAATAGAGGCACTTACGGCTTTCACCCTTCACTAATCTTTTTCTTTCATCTATCATCATCACCTACAACACTTGCAAAGTGAGCCAATCTTGTTGCTCTTGGTTTAGATAGTCCTTGGTATAGAGATTCTGAAATCACTCAGCTAATATCGATGATGTGATGATTTAAGCTACCCAGGCAAATTAGAAGTCTGATGAAGTGCCGGTAGAATGCCGGTTGCATACCATGCCAAATGTTTGCTGAAGCGCTTGCTGTTCGTTTAAGAATTGATTAATGCAACCGTCTGAAACTTTGCAAAGCGGCCAGCTTCCAGTGCATCAAAGGACCCTTGTCTCAAACGGCAAAGACTTCTCACCGATAGCCATATTTGCTTCATCTCACATCTTCCTCTGTAGTGCTTAGCTGGCCTGGCAAATGCTTGTAGTATCGATGTCCTTTTTCGCAGGAAATAGCTCCATTCTTGTGCCACCTGTTCTGTGCCCTCCCTCTCGCATAAAATTCTATCAAACACAAATTTCCTTTCCACATAAAACTATCCTCATCAAGCCCGGCCGTTCGTTCCCTAAAGTGGGCCAAACACCACCCAGCTAGATTTGTTGTTGATTGGCTAAACGCAATGTCTGACGAGGGAGGGAATCGAACGGAATCGCATGCACACCACGTACCAGGCAGCATTCTGAAGTGCCCGCTAGGCCGTGGCAACTTCCGTAAGTAAGTGAACCAGAAATGGTGGCCCAAGCTGCCACCGAAATAGAGTGTACCGGTCGGACGTAACCGGAGAAACGTGCGGCAAACTTCGTTAGCCCGAAGTGAACGAGGATGTCCGGTTCAGCTGCGCTTTCGATTATTCCGATTTCCGGCCCACCCTACCTTCCCAAGACATCGACGGGGAGACAATCGACAACAGGCTTCGGGATCGCTTTATCGCATAAAACACGATAAAGAATGCCTTGCACACGTACACAAACACAAAAAGGCACGCCTGTAGTCTATTCTCCTGCGCTATTCGCTTCCCGGTGCTCCGGACGCTACCATTAGACCAGCACCCTGTTGGCATACATGTAGACTCCCGAACTACTTGCGGACGGGACGGGACTCTCGAACAAACCAACGGAAGGGCCAACTCTAATTAAGTGTTTCTATTCTTTCGCCTCCCATCCTTGGTTCTACTTTTCCATACTCTTTTCTGGCCACTTGAACGGAAACTTCCCTCCCGGTAATGTGTGGATGCTAAATATGCTCATCGCAACGGCGTACCGCTAACTCCACGGCGTATTGCTCCATTGTCCTAACTCAATTACATGCGAGGATGTATTTTGTGTTCCATCTTTTATGCCCTTTTCCTACCCCTTGGTTCCACTTGCACTGCTTTATTCGTGGCACCTGTACTTTGGCGGAACCGTGTCCGGGTTTCCGGGTTGACAACGTCCGTATGACTGGGTACAATATCGAACCGTCACCGAACAATTCCAACTATTCCGACTCCCCCGTGTGTGCGCAGGTTCACTGGAGGAGCAGGAGTTTTTCGGCGAGGTGCTGCTGGGCATCAAGCAGGTCATCCAGACGCATATGAAGGAGATACAGGTGAAGTTTCAGGACGAGTTCTTCAATCTGGAGCTGGAGGTGAAGAAGCGGGACGACATCATATCAAAGCTGCAGAACCGCATCCTGGAGCTAGAAGCGGAGCAACAAGGAAACTTCGTGGGATTGCAGGTGCAGCTGCCACCGGAACAGGGCGATACGCCTTACCACAAGTCCGGATCATCCGGGTCTGGAAGTACCGGGTCGTCGAACGAGTTACCATTCATGGTGAGTACCTGAGGAATCCTACATAACTAAGAGTTGGAATCGTTTGTAATTCTGTCTTCCCTTTTGCAGAGAGGTGACTCCCTGGACACCATTTTTGCCTCCTCTCCGCACTCCGACTCGGATGCACCGCGGCAACCGAAGACACGGAGCAGAAAACCTCGCACATCCCCACGCCATCGTCAGCTGCGCAACCGACCTACCTGGGACGAATCGACCGACCAGGATAGCTTTGATCGTAAAGATTCGCCACCGCACGGTACGCGCCAACCGCCCGGAAACGGTCCATCTGGACCACCGCCTCCGGTACCACCGCGCCGGTTGTCGGCTACAGCAACGTCCACTACCACCGCAGTGACGATGTCCACTACCACCGATCGCATTCGCAGTCCGTACCGGGATCTGGTCATTTCCGAACTCACGGGCAACATCATCTCGGACAGTGTGATCGTGAATATTGAGGCCACGTCTAGCTCACAGTCGGAGTCGCAGTCCGAAACCGAACAACCCTTCGGGGAGGAGAACGCAGATGAGGAAGACGATGAGGACGGTGAAGCGAGACAGCTCATGAGACACGGTCGTCCACGGAGGCGTCAGACGGAAGATGATGATGACATCGACGACGACGATGAGGATTGTGATGATGAGCAGGATTTCGGCGAAGAGCTCGAGGGTGAACTGGAACAGGAAGCGGACGTAGAGGAGGAGGCGGGCAATGAAGAGGAAGAGCAAGAGGAAGAAGAAGAACAAGAAGAAGAGGAGGTGGAAGAGGAGGAGGAGGAGGAAGAGCTCAATCACAACGACTGGGAGGTGCGGATGTTGGCGGCCGAGTTGAAAAAGCGCGAAAGCATCAGCACTGACTTCCCGAGCGATCTGGAGGGTGGCGATGGTTTGGTGCGCCGCCGTAGCCAGCGGAAGCGTAGCGACACCACCGACACGGACGGTAGTGATGGTACGGAGCGGGACGCATTCGGTAGACCCCGGGCCGCCAGTCTCGATCAGCACAACCTGCAGCGTCGGGCCGCATTTGGACGTGCCGGGCGTGCACCGACGATTGCGGGCCCACCATCGACGAGTGGTCCAAGTGCGTCCCGCTCCCGGGGCGGCCTCTTTAAGGCGTTGAGCTTCGACCGGGATAAAGATCGTCTCTGAGAATTAAGGCTTCACTGTGAGGTGTGCATGTTTACCAGCATCACCAAGGTCGTCGTAATCGAGTGGCACGGCAGCGATGCTAGCGAAGTGGTCGGCCGTCCCCAACTGACCAAACCGTGCGCGAACTCCCGGTTCGTGTGAGATAAGCGAACAATTAACCTGTACCGTACGCGCAATACACTAGAACGAAACAACCTTCCCGAAAAACAATCCATGCTGGTGCTTCCATCGGCTCGGTAGTGAGATTAATGTAACGCAATTTGGCAATTTGTTTAGCAATCGTTGAGCTGCAACACAGGCTCGTACCCATTCCCGTCCAGTGCAATGCAAAGCATGTCGTTCATACGTTTGTGTTGTTTAGGTTACCGTACTAGTTACATACCCCCACACCCTAACGGCAGCTCCTGTGGAAGCATTAGAACGCAGGCTGGTAGAGGTACATATATAGGCAATCGTTGAGCTTAGGGCAAAGGCGGCACGCTTCCGGTAGCAAACAGGTTCTTAGAGGTGATCTTTAACGATGTTGAAATATATCTAGCACAAAGCAAACCAATCAACCATTCGACCGGCATATTCCACTGCAGTTTAATTTCTCCAGCGTGATCGATCGTTACGTTCCAATTTGGTATATTCTTTGGTTTGAGTTTGATGTAGAGTTAGGAATAATTTTCCCGTCAAATATTTGAATTGTGATGTCTGACACACTATTGCGGGGAAGAAAAACACTAAATCAAACATTGGAGGGTGTCGCAATACACTTCAGTAGTTCAGGTTCTTTGAGATTCATTACTAAGCAAACTTCACCAATTCTACACATATTAAGCATGACACAGAGTTTAACATGAGATTAGAGAGGTTGAGAGTAAATGGTAGTTTGTATTATAGCGAGGCTAACTCTGTGCGCCAACAGCACAGCATGGACGCGATGGACCTAATGTAGAAAAAAGTTAACGTAATAAAGCATGCGGAATGTGGGACGTAGTGAAGCTTACCTTATAATACGAACAAACAAATCGACCAACAGCACTTTTCATCGTTTAGTCTAGGCAATGCAAGAGGGTGAGCAGGTGATTCGAATTTTCCGGACGGCGATCCTGTTCCGTCGTTTTTTACCCTTAACCCGATACGATAACACTACAACTAGGCAAGTTCGTTGGAATGGAAACCCCAGATTGTTACGATTCAATAATTTTATGATGTTTTAGTTTTTGGTAATGAGAAACATGTTAATAGATTATTTTTTACTTGCTGTTACCATTTGCATATAATGTGTTAAATGCGTTAAAAATGCTCTGAACAAGTGAACACTTTTAAATTCTACCAAAAGTACCAAACACGAATGAACTACGGGCGAACCGGAGGACGAAGATAGGATACACTAGTGTAGATCATTATTATACTGTTACAAAAGGAAATGATAAATAGCACTTTAACTTTGCCAATTAGCAAAACTACACAAACACAACCACGAACACACACAAACACATATGAATGAATTGCTAGACAAGGTGATGATAGAGAAAGGATATAATCGCATACTAATTTAGACAACATAACAAAATAGTAGGTAAACGGATCCTGGGATCGTAACAAGACCAAAAGCGAAAGAGAACCCAACAAAAATAATACAAAAACCATATATAAGTGATGACGCTAGCAAAGGATGTAGAAATAAACAAAACAAACAAAACATGAAGAATGATGTTAAGCAGAACTAGTAAACCAATCAACATCAATAGCTTTAGTTTAACTGGTTTAGCAACAGATGGAAACTGTGATCTGATAAGGTCTTATCACACAATTCGTACGTTTCGATCATTTTTCGTACAACATTTCGTTACAACAAGCTAGTTCGAAATATTATCGCCGTTTCATTACCACTGTCACTGCGAACCAGTTGCCATCTTTTGCTAAATTTGTTATGCCTCTTAATACATAAGGTAACGATTTGGTATTTGGTAGTACTTTTAAACAAATTTAACTAAACCACCATCCTCCGGCATCTGGGTTTGGGTAGTAGAGAGCAAATTGGGGTATGGAGAACGCCGGGACTACTGGGCGGCGTGGCAAAACACAATAGATTTAAGTCCGAGTTTGTAAAAGCATAGCACACTTTTACTAGGCGGGAGGTACTACAAGGCAAACATGAGCAAAACTAGAAATTGAAACAAGAAAATAAAATTAACAAACGAACAAACAAACAAACACAACCAATTGAAGAAGATTAAGAGAACAATAAAAGAGACCACTGTTTTACCCTAGCATCATGGCACATAGAAGGAAACAAAACAAATACAAACTATAATGTTTATAAATCAAAGTGATTTGAAGATTACAAACAACTATGTAAAAACCATACAACAAAACAAACAAACACAAATAAAACCAAAATTCCTGAAACAAAAGTCGGATACGTTGAAACGAATATGGATGGGTTTAATTATTTTAAATTGTTTCGTTATTTTATGAAAGAATTGCAAGCGGCATCTTGAGATTTTGGTCTTTCGGGTAATGATCAGTAAAATATGAAAATTATTTAATATTATTTCAAACTGGTGTTTGATGCTTTATTCTTATTTCCATCTCCATATCGAACATCTTGAGGCACTATGATGTTACTATCAATTTCTGAACTCGCTCAATGCGTTTCCGCATAAACCCGCATGCGTTCTGTTTTTGGAGATCAGTGAAAAATTCCAACTTTACTGAGATTTTTAACAACAAAATTAAGAACGCACGGTTGTAATAGCTTTAAGGTTTTATACAAACTATGTTAAGAAGAATCTACAAATCATGTGAAATACGTATATCTTCCTGACACCGATAGAGGAAGTAGACAACCGTCAAGTACCCCGTCTACCCAGGGACACTTGTGGTCTTAAGTTCTTATTCGCGATTGAAGCTAACGTGGATGTGATACCTGACTTACCTGTTTCCGGCGTGGTCTATGTGGTGGGTCCACTAAATGATGAAAATCGCTGACTTTCATTTCGCTAAGGGCCTTCAAGAAACTAGTTGTTCCGCTGAACTGATTAGGTGTGAAACACTGCGAATAGTGAAATTCAAAACAGCTACTTAAAGAATATAAAAGCATTCTGCCTATACTTGTTTGGATATCTGTTTTTCGTATGTCTTAAATTATCATCCAATTTAACGTATTACTCAAAGCGGGTATTTCATTGAAAAATAGTGAAATATTCAATTTTTTAACTTATAAAAAGAGAAGATATCATCAATAAATATTAGCAGGAAAAAGTAATGTGACAATACCCCATTGGCCCATTTTGGATAAAAAAATTTAAATAAATGGATGTTTTCAAATGAACGCATCACGCGAGGGATGAAATTTAATTGCATAACCCCTGGCTGCCTTCATAAATGCAGGAATGTAATCTCCTAATCCATATTAATTATTCCATCGGTAAATAATACTAAAAACCAAAATTGAGTCCCTTTTAGCAGCAACCATAATCAATCGAAAGCAGAGGACACAGTTCAATGCAGCGAAACGACCTATTCCACCCATGACAAATTGCTGTTGCAATCAGTTTGGGCGTTTTAATTACGACTCCGGTCTCGGCTAGTGTGTTATCTGGTGCAATTGTGGGATTTATCGATGGTGAATCGTAATCGGTTGACCGCATAATGCATTTATCGGTTCCGTTCATATTTTACATACGTTCAATGCTGTGTAACACAGGTTGCAAGAGGACAATAAATGTTTGGAAGGCATAGAAAAAAAACCGAAACCAATTTATGAGCCACAAATTTTCCTTCCAAGCCAATTATAAATAGACCGAAAAATGTGTCCCGTTGGCTTGTGTGCTCTGCAATTGCAGCTAATGACTTCTGGCGTGTTGGAACGCTCAGAACTTTAGGAACCGTTCCAAAGAACATCGCCAACACTTGTCTAGTTTTACTCAATTCTACCGCAGGTGAGCTGCTGATTGTAATCAGCATAAATATTATCATCACCATAAATAGATGCTCCCCATGCCTGTCCGTCCCGTCCATCGAAAGGCGTAAAGCGACGGCCATGTTACCGATCCGAATAGGGCGCTACGTCCTTGGCAAGGTTGGGCTAGGTGGAAAGTCTGCTCGCATGTTGCAAGTTTCCCCGTCTTCAGGGCCATTTTTTCCATCGCTTCGGTTATGAATTATTCAACGTACAGTGCGTACATACGCTTTAATTATGAGCTGAGCTGGATCACACCGGAATAGTTGTGGCCGTGTAAGCTGCACTGTTGCAAAGGCCATCCAAGATGTGAGAGGTTGGCTATCCCTTCCCGAACGGTATCCCGGCTGCTGGATAGTTGTACCGTTTCCAATCGCCCGTACCCGTGGAAAGGTAATAAATTCACTGAACTTTTAATTAATCGAACATGCTGCCCGAAGATCCCTGGTTCGCTGGGCGAGAAACGACGCTTTAGCTGCGCTGGCCAATCAACCAGGGACAACGGTCCACGTTCATCACTGATTTGATTAATAATACATGCCACGATGATTGGGCGTACGAGACTGGTGAAGGATTTTTCCATCTCACGGTGAAAAGCAACGACTGAAGTGTAGCAGAGAAGAAAAAAATTGTCACCAAACGACCGTCAAGTCCGGACCGGATTGTCTTGCCGTGTGTGTTTGACCCTGGAGAGAAAAATGTGAACAGGGCTGGCGAGAAAAACTGCGGTAGATCAAGTTTTTCATCCATGCTCCGTACGTCGACAGCGATGGTGACGGACAGCTTGCTACCGGTGTTCAACATCACTGCATCCCCGTGCGTCCAGAACCTTGAAATCTGGCAGCTCCACGACGTCCTGTGACACAATGTCGGTTAATCGTGCGTTGTGATAATTAAATTGCTCGTTTATCAATACACAGACTGCCCCGTGGCTACCACTTTACGCCAGTGGTACGCGACCTTATGTGCTGAGTGCAAAGTTTATGAACACCTGTGTGACATTCATTTCTATAAAGTAGCTTTTAAATTGTTTAACACCCTCCTCTTCGCCCGGGCCTGTTTGCTATGATGGATGGTCTGGGTTTTTGCCCCAGAGTTCATGTATTGTGGAAGTTTGCTTATTAGTGCAAAATATAGCCACTGCCAACGATGCGCCAGCTGTACAATGTTACTACGGATAAAGGGTTTTTCCTACACCCGTGTAGTTGTTATCAGTGATTTTCCATTCATGACTTTATTCCACTGCCCGGGGTCGAGATAAAGTTAGGAGTTAATAAATTCTACTTTATATGCTTGATCCTTACTGTATTTGTTTGTGTACCACTCCAGAGAAAAATACATAATTTACCAACCAAGCTGATTCCCGGCCAGAAACACCAGCAGTACGTTCGTCGTGATTTATTCGATCGTTTCACTGGCACTGGAGGAACTGAGCTCCCTTGGGCAATAAAACAAAAAGAAGCAATGCTATATGTTCGCCTCATCACCGTTAACGACACGACCAGTGGACGTCGTTCGTCAAATCGTTGATGAGCTAGAAACATTTGCCGAGATCTTCAGCGAGTATGTGAAGGCAAACAAAAACTGCACCACAACCGAACCAATTTAACGTCCACGTTCAAACCAGTTTCCGATCGGCCGGAGTGCTTGAACCATTGGCGGTGGCACCAAGTGCGAGCAAACATAAATTGCACTGATTGCGATGCAATGTCGTTGCAGCGAGACCGCCCAACAAAATTTGACTCGCTGGGCATCGCTGGGGCACCAGTATTTCGATGCACCTTAATGCTTACCAGCGCACTATCATTATACTTCATTATTAAATTCATCACATGGTGCGCCATATGAATACAGGAAACATGTTCTCGCTCTCACTCTCTCTCTCTCTGTCCCTCCCTTGGTACGATGAGTCCACGATGTGTGAACAGGTTTTGTGGATCTTTTTTGTTTTATGGGTGCATTTTGATGGTTTGGAGTGTATTTCATTCGCTTCTTATTGATCACATTCTGTGCCTTTCTAGTGGTAGGCTTTGGTGTGAACATTTACATTTTTATAAGAAGAAAAATATACACACATGTTGTATTATAGAAAAATGCATAATCACCTTTTCTAAGGGATCATCCATTTATTACGTAACTGTGATTGGCGGTAGCTTCCAGCGTTCGAATTTACAAAGGATTCAACCTTGCGTAAACAAAATAAAATACATTTTAAACTTGCGATTTACAAATTGATTTTTTTTTTTTTTTGAGATTATTTATACAATTTATCTGTCATCTTGAGGCAATTGTGACCCAATAAATCAGCAATTGTGACAAGTTTGACAATGTGCATTGACAACATTTGATAGTTTTGTTAATTGTAATCAATTTACAGCAGTCATGATGCAAGCAATAAGATAGCTGCAATGTGTTAATAATTACTTGTAACTCTACAACAGTGTGAGGTCATCGTAAAGTACTTTACCATGAGGTATTGCTGGCACGGATCACTACATCGATGTAATTGCTGGTTTTGATCTTTGACCCAAGGGAGGTGAAATGTTGGACGACTTCAAAGCCAAGCCTTCTTAGCAAGGTTTAAAGAAATAAGTTCGAACATATTGCGAATAAAGAAGAGATTATTACTATCAATATTGACGTGCATTTGTAGTCAGTAATATGCTAAAAAATCATTCATTTAATTCGAAAATATCATTAAAAAACAAGAATAGAATCGTATTGAAAGGTCGTTACATAATAGATAGAGCGTTCCGTAATAAATGAATGATCCCTAATATAACATTTTTTCACACGCTAAAACATAATAGAATACAACTAGTAAATAACAGTAATTTCAACCATATAAGAATAAGAAAAAAACCTGTTAAAATTTAATTATGAATGACATTAAAACAATATCAAAAAACAAAATGATTATTGTCGATCGAACAATTCTAGAAAAAGTAAATGTTTGTTCTCATCCGGACTTGGAACATGAATCTCACAATAAACATTACCCGAACAAGTTACATTCATTACTAATCGTTCCTCATGTTGTCTTTTGCACAACCCCAAACCACACTTTACGATCCCGATCGTTCACAGCACCGTACGCAGTAACATGAGCGTACACCGAATGCAAACACCTTGTTAACTGTAATTAAAATTAAATTATAGAAATTTTCTCTCCACCAGAATGTGCGGCAGAAATGAATTATGATTCTTATTTAATGAACGCAGGATGCCCGTGGAACTCACGAACTGTTGATCTTCCGTTCCCGCTCTGGTAGGAAGGGAAAAACTATTAACCAGCGTTCCTTTCGCATGACAATTGGCATGTCAGTTGGAAACCAAATGGCGTCGAGTGACGATTACCACAGCCGGACGACGTCTTGAACCGCCCGGAACCGGAGCACGATTTTGCTCCCGCCAAACCAGCCGAAGAATGTTGCCGGACAGATGGGGGGGGGGGGAATGGGGGGAAAATGCGAAGGGGAAGGTGGAGTCAACCCGTCTTGACGGATCGCTCAGTATGAACGGGCCATTATTTACACTCACTTATTTATGGCCGATTGACTTAGCCCTTTACCCTAGACTCGCTTGGGAATCTGGGATGGTGGTTCAGTTTTTCGTTCTTCTTAGCTTCAGGCAATGATAATAGAAGTGGAAGCAAAAACAGTTCAAGACAAAGCTATCCTTCTGTCCGTGAGCTAGCGAAAAATGGAAAAACAAAACAGAAAACCTTCCCTGCAAATAAGGGTTTGCAAATAAGCTCAGGCTAATTGAAAATTCTCGTTTCACTTAGTGTGGTTAGGCCGTACATGCGAAGATTTGTGGAGACACAGGCAGGAACTTCTTCGTATTACCTATTTATAGCGAGTTCTAAGCTTAAGATGATATGTTGTATAATCTGTCATTCTTATCAAACATAGAACTAGTGAGCTAAAGTCTTGTAGGTTCAGAATTTATTATTTCACTAAGGGTCTCGCCAGCATCTGGTACACAGTTTTTCCATTCGGTGTTAATGCAAATAAGGTTACACTAGCTTATCAAACACATCCCATTGGGTTGTTTGCCCGTTTTGTACCAGCTACCGCGTACATGTCTTATCTTCAACATCATCACCACACAACAAATTCCATCGGAAGCGGTTGACATAGCTATCCCTTTGCATGCCATCTGTGATATCATCGGCCGGGGATGTGGCGCAATTCCCAGTCGCAAGCTTATCGACGGCCTGATCGATCTCATCCGGTCGGTTCGATCGGCAACACAAATGGTACGATGTGAACGGAGAACGGGGTTCAGCCCTCAGACATTGATGGTGACATTCTCGGACAAGTCGGACGACCGTTGCAGTCCGTCAGTGAAGAAGAAGGACACTTGTAATCGACACATCGCTAAACACACGCAGTAAACCTTGCTAAACGGGCACGCACGTACCCGAATGTGGACATGCGGAGAACCAACATGGTGCTGGGATACAAAATAGGCGAAACCCTCCCCTCTTCCAAAGTAACACTGTGTAAGAACTTGTCCAACGGCAAACCGCTTCGGGATGGAAATGTTTTGCTCCCGTGCACACAACCGTGAGCATGCGGTGAAAAACAAAGTATCCTTGATGGACGAGCTTCTCCAGAGGTTTTCGATCGATCGATCAGCAGCATCGATCGACAAGAGACGATGATTTATAAGGAATAATTTTAATTAATCACCATTTCAGGCTGCCGGTCCGGAACGCGTCGCGCGAAAGGGCCATCGCGTTTGACCCACCCGGCGATAAAACTTCCACTTCCAAGAAGTTATCCTCGGCCCATTCCCAATCCAGGCGTTTGCACAGTGTTCGGTGTGCCATACGCGAAATCCCGCGGCACTCAAACCCGTCCGGCGGGTTCAGATTGCTGACCATATCGGGGACTCCGATTGCTAGGGATACTGCGCCCGGAACGTCCGGGACGTCGGGGAGATGGTACTGGTGTGATGTGGCAACTCAACAATCAAACCATAAATAATACATGTCGTTTGCTTTGGACAGAAATTGCGCCAACATTACGACGCGCCTGGACGCGCAAATACCTGCGGGTATCGGCGATCCCTAGATCGATCGTGCGCACCGTTTTGGTGCGCTTCAAGGAAGAACCTCAACCAAGGGGGTCGTAACGTCAAGCGGACAACATTCTGATGGCGAACGTACTTGGATTCTTGCCGGGACATAGACATCCACATCCACTGCCGTCTGGGAAGTTGGAACGCTTGTGCGCTACGTGCCACAATGCTGTCAGCTTATGGATGGAAACGGGTCGAGTACTAGTGGCAAAGTCCAACCTTGGACATACCGAGAACAAAACTCTTTGGTGACAAAAACCAGTTCCGGAACACACGAAAGTTTTACAAGAACCTTTCAACCTCTTCATTTCGCGAGCTATGGTGAGGTTTTACAAATTTGTGCAAAAAATGTTAAATATTGCTTAAAAACAGGGCTTTACCAACTATCTTACATTATTAATGTTCAGCCGTTTATTTTTTCTTTCTCCGTGGTAAGATTTAGTAACTGTACCTGCATTCCGGCTTTCCCACCACATTTCCCTCAAGAGGCATAGAAAACACCTCAGCGCCAACAAACAAGACATCGAGCAAAGATCGACGATTCCAGTATGGACACACTGATAAATGGTAGGCAATAATAGGGCTCTGCAGCTTCGGCCGCACAAATGCAATCATGATAAAGAGCTTAAACTTTATAGCCAGCGCTAGCGCTAGAATAGAATGTCAGGAACCTGTTTTCGCGCATCTTAAGATAGTAAAATAACCGTAGTTAACTCCAACGCACATTTTCTCGCTTGTGCGCCTGTGTCCTGTGGAAGGTGGGCTAGAAGATCCTGGGGGCAAGTCTTATCGAATCACTAATAGCAATTGAAGGGTAGGGCAATAAAAGAAATAAAGCGTTTTTTCATGTCCGACAACACATTGTCCAGCAATAAGGTCCTCGCAGTTTGCAGCGAACGAGCAATATTAAAATTATCAATTAAAGCATCCGCACGGTGCTAACACGAAATTAATTATATTCTGACCCGCTTGCGCCCGAATGCTCTCACCGCGTTGCATTGTAATAAAAAAAAAAACAGTGTGCAATTGCTCCAGTCTAAGTCGCATGCCCCGGCCACGCACATTAACGGATTCCGGTTTGACGACACCATTATGCGGAGTGGCTCTCGGGAAGATTTCTATCCGATGGGAACGGTGCAAAAGCTCTTGGGTACCGGTTGATCGGTGCTGTCGTCCGCGCTTAAAACAAGAACATTTGCCCCGTTCTCCCCGCCGGCCGGTTTAGATGGGGGATGCTGTTAGATGAGTGCAACTATGCCAAACATCCAACGGTAATGTCAATAACTGTACCTACGGGAAACCCACCGCTGGCGTGTCTTGGGCTGCATAACGCATAACTACGAAGGTAGTTGGGCGCTTCATTACCGCAACACAACGACGTCTGCGTGCCTAATCTTTCACTTTACGGAAATGTCAGTCCGGACTGGGGAGAATCTTGCGTTACAGTGTTCTGGTAACATTTATATAAACAGATTTTCATTTACCGAAATATTACCAAGGAAAAAATACATATTGCACGCGCCTTTCGTCTCATATTTATATTCTTTAATATTACTTTTGTCTTTTCAGCTCATACTTGAACTCTTCCCTTCAATTGCCTCTACCTTGTTGAAAGGGGGCCCTAAAGCCCACGATTATGATTAACACTTCTCGCATTTTGGGGTGGGAATTTTAAATCAACGCACGTAAACCCCCTCTCGGTTTCGGTTTGTTCAGGTCTGCTTGCTTTGTGCCTGTGATGTTATCGCCATGTACTGCCGTTTGCTGTCAGGCGGTACACGTCACCATTTTCTACGTTTTTTTTTCTTCCTTGGATTTGTACAAGGTTTTGTTTTGTTGGTTTCCCTGTTTCATTAATGCTTAATTTGCTCGTCCTTATTCAGCACCTTATTCCATGCCCTGCGGTCTCACCCTACACGGCGGAACTTGTGGGACCTTAGAATTTCCCGCCTTTTACTGTGTGGGGAAGGAGGGGAAAGAGAGAGCAGAGGAGTTGGTGATGAATGCGAACATGTCATAAGTGCACATGTAGACACTGCACTTATGTTGCACTTCATTCCACATGCCAGTATTTTTTGTCTCCCCCCAATCAAAAAAATGGTGCATTTTGAGAAAAATATTTGTTCCCCCATTTTTTTTTATCAATTTAATCGTCTTTTAGGAAGAGTAGATCCTCTGCAAACAAACGAACAACTCATTTCGATGAGCAGGTTAAATTATTCAACGACAATCATTGTAAAATCAAACGATAATTTAAAGTAAGGCCGACTGTTTACATTTCCGCGTGAGACCGATACGCGTAGTGAGTAGCCTTCTCACTTCTCACCTGCCGAAGGTTTGCGGTGCGAAAGGTTTTTCGCGCGTTCTTTTGTTTGCTTCCGTTCTGAGCGCGAAAGGTACGAAACCAGTGGGATTTTGTGCTGTCGTACGTATGCCGCCGATTGAAAAGTGGATAGCAAAGTTTTTGTTGCTTTCTACTTTGCTGCTTGATTCACGAACATTCACAGGGCAAAGCGAACGAAACGCAACGCACAACATGAATCGTACGCGCGCGCGCGCGCGCGGTCTTCTACAGCTCCTCGCGTATTTCTTTCACTTGTTTCAATGGATAAAACTCCGCCAAAACCCTTGCGTACGTATTCTTCCGTCACAAACGATCTTTGCTGTGTCTGAGTTTGCTGTGGGTGACGGGGAAGGGAAGGGGGAAGAGGGAGTTGCATGCATGGTCAAAATGTCGCGCGCACCGTCGCGACAAGGACGGGGCTTGAAGAAAGGAAGAAAAAAAATAAGAAAAACACGAGAAAAAACACATGCTGCAGACACAAAGCGAACGCCGCCGAATGCTGCCCTCGGTCTCACCCGTGTTGATCTGCTGCGATGGGGGAGGGCGATGGGATGGAATGGGATGAAGAGGATAAGGGTCCGTCGACGTGCTGCTGCATCCACGAAGCAGTTTGGTGGAGTGGGATGGGGACGAGGGCGGCGCACAGTGGGTGATCTGGGAGGATATATGCGCGCGACTGTGTACTTCTTCAGGGGACCCCTTTTGTGAGATCCAGATATCTCCAGTCCATGCTCCAGAAGGTTGACGGCGAAGGTGTTAGACACACAAGGGCAGAAAAAAAAGGGTTTATTTTGAGATGGCGATGGTTTTGGACGTGTGTTTGTGTGAGTGTTTGGATTTTCTTTTTCTTTTTTTGTTGGGTTTTTGCTCGTTAAGCACCTCACTAGACCCTACACCACGCACCGGAAGTTACGACGGTGAGCGTACGGCACATGGCCGCCACCTCAGTACGCTGTTCGTTTGAAGATGTTTTTTTCCTCCAAACCCCCCAACACACGCACACACACACACCCAAACAGAAGGTTGACAAGAATGTCTTGACAAGAAGGAAGTAGTTGATTCATTTCTGCCACAATTTGCGGGATACAAACACCGGGGCAGCAAATACATAGCATTCGGATGCCACCAACTTGGCCAAACCGAACCCTTCTAATGTGGGGCCGGGCGGTTGCATTCGAAAAAAAGCATAATGCAGACGGCTGGTAGCATAATGGTCACATACATGTCTGCACACTAACGCACACATCTAAATACATAAAGTATTGGACGAACGCAACGAACGAAGGATGTGAGTGGAGTGCAATGCAAGTGTGTGAAGGAAGAGAACTGCATTTCGAAACGAATCAGAAAAGAGAGACACAAAGCGAAAAAAAAGACAGAATAAAAAAAAGGTGAGAAAGAGAAAGAGCTAAATGATGAACGGGGAAAGGGTTAACGAATGAAAGAAGAACGTAGAAGAAAAAAAGAGTTAAAACGCAACCAAACGGGAACGAAATGGTGGAAAGGGAAGAAAACACTTGTAAAAAAAACACACACAAGCACACAGCAATGGGTAAAACACAGAGGGAAACATATAGAAAAGAGTTGGTAAAAGAGCAAGAGCGAGAGAAGTAATAAGTTGTGCAAAAAAACACACACAAACACACACACACATGGGATGAAGTAGAACGGGTAACGCAAAACAGCTCGGGATCTGGGAATTTGTTCCAGATGGGGAAGTCGGCGGGCGGGAGTCGGATGGATGCGAAGGACGGAAGGAGAACTGGCTGCACGCAGAACGCGTTGGGCGATCCATTGCATAAGAGATTTTTCAATTTTTACGATCAGTCTCGTGGTGGATCTTCTAGGATGCGGTTTAAAAAATCGGAGCCTCCGCCGTACGGTGAGCCGTTTCCTGAAGAAGTACAAAACCAAGGTGCCAACGCCTTTGGCACAGGAGTTGAGTAGGAAACGGTGTGCTTGGGCGCTTGCAGACGCGGGAGCACCAGAGTCGGCAGGACCTCAAGTGTGTTACAAATATCCTCCCGAAACAGTGGACGGCCGAGTGAGTTGGAACAGTTTGTCTTGGAGGGCGTGCGAGATTTGTTTGGTGGTTAGCGTTAGGAGTGCACTCAAAGTGAGCGGAGGTTGTACGTTGAAAGTGTGGATACGCGAAAGACCCAAAACGCTGGACGCTGGACAAAGAACTCGTGTCGTTGAAAGTCCTGGTTGTGAGGAACTTCATCTGATACCATTTGTCCAGTATCAATCGTGCTAAAGATGCAGGTGTGTATAGTATTCTTAAGTAAAGTTTGTAGTTTCTTAACAATTTATAAGAATGTTCATTAGATCCAACATCAGTTTCTTCAAATATTAAGTAACATCTTCTTCAATTGTGGGTTTTTGTTGTTGTATTCACGTAAGGCTGGGATGAGGAATGCAATTTTAAAGGTTTCTTTGTCCTGTTAAATTTAAACAGTATATGCCTACAAATTGGCTGAACGTGCAATAGCAATACTTTCGCTTTCCGGGCCCTGTTCGTACATTTGCGCATACCCAAATTAGCACAAACACTCCTGCAAACAATATTTTGCGTGCAACTCACGCAAAGTAATGAGGGGAGCGAAATGCTAACGACATTTTCTCTATTTTACACCATTGCACGCTGGTACCAGCTGCCACCAGCTTCGTCAGGGCACTTCGGGGAAGAAAATGTCCTCAAGCCCGTAGCGTTAAAAAAAAAAAACAGTATTTACTCCTCGATCAACAACGCCAAAAGAAACCCCTCATGTGTGAAACTTCGAGCGCGCCCGTTTGCACATCCGCGTGTATGCAACTATATGCATCGGCACTGCATCCGGTTGCGGTACGGCCATTTTGCATTCGCAACGGCCGGCTGGGGCACGTTGTCGTTGTAGGGGCCAGAAGACATGGTGCGAAATGTAGAAGAGCAAAAAGTGTGCAAAAAAACGCCCAAAAAAAAGGGACGGGTGTGTATGAAGGGTTAAAGGGATGGAAACACGAAGTAAACGCCAGTAAGTGGCGTACGATCGGGCCGGGAATGGTAGCTAAATGAGCCGAAAACATGGCCGAGCCGATGCCAAGTGCAGCACGTACCGCGTGTATATGGGCTTTTTGGAAGGAAGGTTTTCTCGGTTGGTTTTTTTTGTTGCGCTTTCGTTTCAGCATAGCTGGTTGCGTAAAGAATTTTTAAGAACTGAGCAAGGAATAGAGGGAAAGGAATTCTTGGTCTCTTCTTCGTCTGTAGTGTAAGATCAGGCGAGTACTTTTTGTTGGAGCTACTGGATGAAGGTAGAATGAGAGCTCAATGCTGTCTAGCACATTTGTTTCCTTCTAGAACCTTGAAGCGTTCAGGAAATACTCGTCTAAGTTATCTCTTTTATGCAGAGTTTCAAATATATCAAAACAGAAGATCAGAACCTTCTCCAAATATTACTCGGTCTTCATCAAAACTCACTTTAACTGAAGAATAGAAGATAACCAATTTGGACACCAAAACTGTCGGTAGTAAGCTCCACGCGTAATAATGCTTCATTTATGCTGCAGCAAGTTCGGCTCCATCCGGCCCCGAATGTAATGATAGGGAAAGGTACCAACAGGCGAAATTCAGGCCGGTGTATTTAGGGACACAATAGACCCCCGCCTGAGTAGGCCACTCAAAACTGTCCTCCGAACCATATTCTGGACACCTCGCCTTCAATTTCTGTGATGTACACACATTATCCGCCCATTTCATTCCGCGCAACGGTGCGCCATGAGTGCATCGTTCATTATTTTATTCTCCCAGCTCCACATCGTTTGTCCCGGGTTCGCCTTCCCGCCTTCCATGCAACATATTGTTTGTGACCGTGTCCGCATCCGTCAGTAAACGCTTGGGCAACCGAACCGCAGACGCAGAGGATCGCGACGTTGATCATGTACACGGCTCGCCCGTCTCGCTCTCTTTCTTTCGTTCGCGGGGTTTCCTCTTTTTTTATTTTCGTCCGCTACCAACGTGATCAAGGGGCATTTTTGCACATGCTTTACTGCGCCCGATCGCAGTGCAGCAGCATGAATGGCAATGCCGAGTAGGGCTGTGCGGTTCTTCGAAGCGAAAGGGCTTCATCAATGTGTTTTTTTACCCATTTACCATGGATGTGTGATATTTATCTTTCTCTTTCTGCTCGCTCTCTCCTGGGCCCTTAATGCTGCTGTTGAGTGTGAGCGTAATTTTCATGGTCAAAGTAATTTAGTGTGCCAAAACCAAGGGACGCACAAACATGGTGGGTTTGGTCAGAGACCAAGAGGTCTCTGGGAAATCTGGGACGCGGTAATTCAATCATTGTTTTTTTCTTTTTCTCTTTTTAATGTTATTCCCCTCTGTGGGCCCATTGCAATATGTAGGTTCAACTATTTAATAATAAACTGTTTTTGTGTAAAATTCTTCTGCTATTAAACTCCACAGTGCATGGGATTTTTTTTTCAATGGAAATTTTGTTTAAATAGCATGTATTCCAACTTTTTTTTTTTATTTAAATGAGAACCGATCTTCAACTCCTATTAAACCGAACGAACCGAACGTCCATCGATGGAGAGAAGCAAATGTGTTTGAACCCTTCGAAGGTTACACGATAAGTAGAAGGATAAATAAAGTGAACAAATAAAGTGTCATTTACAACCGTCCGGACCGGACATCGCTTGCAGGGCTTCCATCAGGCCACTCACAGGCTAGTCCCGGAGGTTGCATTTGCTACTCTTCAGTGCCCCGAGAATTTACCGAACGTCGACAGTGTTTAACCAATGTCCGATGATCGCAGTCTATTGAACTGGCAAGAACAACCCCTTACTGGTTGGTTACCATGGTAACGACGATCGTCTCCTGCACACGAACGTTCACTTCAGGAAGAGGGCAAAGTTTGTCGACCGGCTGCATGCTGCAAAGCTTTGCATCTTCCCACCGTGGGCTTTTGTTTGTCTTTACGCATATTTTCGTAAGCTATTATTACCGCGCGTGAAAGACTTGTTCCCGGAGACATCTTCACTTCATTAACCATCCAATGATTTTTCAACATAAAGTTCCGCTTGCTTTGGAGGAAGTTATTCTACGTAAGAAGTAAGGATGCTCGAATGTAGGACGCTGCACGTCTAGACGTAGTTTGGCCGTGGGCTCCAGGTAAAGGCTCATAAAACGCCCATGTTTATTTTCTGGTTAAACAACTTCCCGAACCAGGCATCCAACCAACACATAAAATCCCGGGAACCGGATAGTTTGTCAAGAGTTCTGATCTCTGGACCGTTCAACCCTTCTTGCTCCAAAAAAGTGCACCATTTCGAGAAAAAAAGGTTCTTGTGCGGGTTTTTGTCCGAAGTTTCGGAAGACGGATTTGCAGCAGAATGCACAAAAGACCAAGGTCAACCCATCGTACGTGTGTGCTAAATCTGCAGTTCTACATTTTGGCCCCCCGGAAAAGACACAACGATGTGCTCGGCAGGTAACCGGCCCGAACGGTTTGAGCGCATAGAGTTTCACGTCAACTGCAGTTAACCTTCTGGCCGGTTCGCAACCCCCTTTGGAGGCATTTATCTCCAACATCCAGTGCAGACAGAGCGATAGCAGCTAAGCCGTTGCCCTGGGCGGGAAGCTGTTGATGCTATTCTTCCAGCGAAAAAAAAACAGAGAACAAACGAAACAACTAATGCATCTCGAACGATGCAAATGCATTTCGGGTTCTTTCACCGCCCTAGCAACACGGTAACCGGCCTGCCGGGGGCTTGCGAAGTCCGTGCTAGTGGGCTTCGACAAACCGGTTCAAATGGAATACCCGAGACGGGCGCTGATGCTGTTCAATCGCATCGCCGGCTCCATCATAAAGTGAGCCGTTGGCCGTCGGTTAAGTGGGCATTTCGCTAATCGTCCTGCTCGGCTGGACGGTGAAATGGTCGTCTACGGTGTAGAAGTTTGCGCTCGGTGAAGTTCATTGCATCTCCGAACCTGACACTGCAGCTGCCGCCGTTAATGACGTTTCCGTGTGCTCGACGTGGTTGCTGTCAGTCTTCGTTAGCAAGCCAATCTAAGCTTATGGATGGGGCTGGATGGTTTTGATTAAAGATCTCTTAAAAAAGGAGCTGCGTTTGTTTGAATGCATTATGTGTTTGGGAAGTAGACGAAAAAGATGTTTCGAGGATTTTTAAATATAGTCTTATAACATAGAAGGACTTTTAAAATGTTCTACTGCTCCAGTTTTGGGCAGTATTTGATACATTGAATCATTTTAAATATTTCTGTAGATCTTATTCCTTTAAAATTGCCCTTTTCTTCCATTTCTTCTTAACGTTATGGAAATTTTTGCAAATAAAAACGTGCACGTATTCCCAGTTCCTCTTTCCAACGGATGGCCATTGCAGCTAAAAAGGCCCAGACATTCGCGAATGCCACGCCACTACCAAGAGGACTGTGCCAAGAAAACCGGCAACTCCGACGCCAACGGCATCACACAAAACCGGCGGACAAACCAACGCAACACAATCCCACCACTACGGGCCCATAATTATAGGGAGTCAAGGTCACTTTATTGTCTCGACAACTGCGCGGGTTCGCTCCAACCCGATATTCGTCAATTCGGAGAATCGGCTGCATTCGTGCATCCGTTTCCAGGCGATTCCACCGTGCAGTGTACACCCGTTCCCCGGGCCAAATCTTCTTTTCCCTTGTTCTCGCTTTCCGCTTCTGTTCCGTTTCATTTCCCATCATGGAGTGGGGGGGGTTTGGAAAGCGGGAAGGTTTGGGGTGGGATGGTGGGGAATGTTGGAAAGATTCGTTTCTTGCAGCGTCGCCCTTTCGGTTGGTCGGCCGAGGTTGGTTTTTCTGCGTTGTCTGGTCTGGGCCCTTGAATGCCGTTTATCCTCATCTCTCGCTTTCTCTCCCCCCCCCCTCTCCTGCTTTCCCGCCCAATTCACACACACGTTTGATGATGCGTTTCGTTGGCAAGATTCGCACAGTTACTGCCTTTTATTTCCTTCGGATCACAGTCACGCCAATTGTTATGGCCGACGCACTTGACTGAGACTGAATGGATGGACCGTAGGCGGCCGGAACACAAGGGCCCAGACTTATGCAATGTTGGAAGAAGCAGTGAAATTAAAAATGGCGTATGAGACGAACGACGGGGACGTCGGAATTGGTGAGGTGAGACGCCGGTAGAAAATGTACGCCTTTTGGGAAAGGGGAGTTGATTTGAAAGGCGAAAGTGTTTTGTAAAGTCGTAGAGAAATTATCAGAATTTTAAGAATAATTCAAATATTGGAATAAGTAATGTCTCTCCAATATTTTCGTTTTTTTATGTTTGTCTTTCTATTAGACATAAAAACTTTACAATGTCGTAGAGAGACACTTCAACGTATATAACAATAACACATTTAAATGAAAAATATTATTAACATTTCTACCTAGTTTGCCCTAACTTTCGGCTCCCCAATATTCGATCGTGCAATGGAAAAGGTTTTTTTTCTTCTCACTCAAACGACTCTTTATATCAATCTCAATTGACGCTTTATATCAGCCCAACAGCAAGAGTTTTGTGCATCGAAGCGAACAACGAAAATTTCCGGCCCTCTGCCCTTCATTCCCGGGAGTATCAGACCTACTTTTAGTTCTCGATCCCCTCCCGAACCAACACACACACACACACTCGTATACATGCCCTCCATCCTTCAGTGCCCACGACGCTGTGGAACGTTTTGCTCGAATTGGTTGTGGTTGCGATTTCTCTCCACTACGATCCAGGCGAACCTTCGTGGCCGTGAGAGAGCGCACAAATTACAGCCCAGGGCTTCGTAGCATCGTGGGCACGTTTGGCCGTCTTCGGAACGATCGTTCCCGGTGCTGCCCACCCCAACATCCCAAACGCACCATCCCGACGTAGGGCATGCATTAATATTACCAGTTTTTGTATTTTCCTGTTCTTTTTTGTTTCATGTTCCCCCGTTTCCCCCCGAGACGGTTCTCACCGTCTGTCGTCGGCAGCATGTTTGTCCTTCTTGGGTTTTGCGCCCTATCACGATCACCTCACCTGATCGTAGAGTCCTGATTCGTTTTGCAGGCGAACCGCTTGCAGAACAAGCAGTGCTGCCCGAAAACCTACACAAGAAAGAGCCCACAGAAAGGAGCGGAAAAGCCGCTGGCAAACAATCACCCGAAACTGGCTTGGCTTGCTGTGTCGGGGTCGTACCCGTTGCTATGCGACACTTTTAGTTCAACGTGTTCTTGCTGATTTTCTGCATCCTTCTCCTTCGTCGTTTCTCTGTTTTCACATCTTTACGTCCTTTAATGGCAGCGAGCAGGAGGATAAATGTACCACGGTGGTTTAAAAATATTACTCATAAAATATTATCTTTACTGCATAATGATTATTAATTCAATGTCCTCTTGGTGTGCTCTTCAATGGAGACGCCTGGTAGTTGATGTGAAAATTGTTTTCCATTTTGGAAACATTTTCATCTTTTTCTTGATTTATGTTTTATAAAAGTGTAATACAACATAAAATACCCATTCGTTTATAATTGGCGGATTTTCATTTTTATCTTTTCCCTTTGTATGGAAACATCCCCAAAAACATTCATTCCTATCGGCTGACGGCTGTACTTCAACGAGCAGCACACAATGCAATGCTTACAAAACGGCACGGATAAAGGAAAGCGAAACGAATACAAATTCCTTCGTACGGAACTGTACCCGTGCTGTGCAAAATGAAACCCAACACGAAGCATTTTTTTTCCTCTTCCTGCTCCTCTTCCCATCATCCGGGGGTCCTCCCGATGCGGTTGACAAAATGGTTGACTGTGAACTTGAAAAATGCACTTTACTGCACCCTGCAGACGATATTGTCCCCTTTCGAGAGATGCAACTGAGGGAGGAGAGGGGAGAGTTTGAGAACCCCACAACCATTGGATTGCATGTTTTGCTTTATGTCGTACGCTCTTGTTTAACTTTGCTAATGGAAAATGAAAAGAAAATGAATCGGAGAGACATGTGTGCGAGCATGTACACTTTGACAAGGGTACTTCTGCGATGAAATGGGTAAGGGACGTGCGCGACAATAGGCACACCGGTACAAATTATTGCCAAATGAAAGCGAAACTCTGAGACCGGCACATTTATTGCGTACCCCCTCGGCTCGGCATCCCTTGGGCGGAATTGGTGCGATTATGCATACGCGTCACGCATGCACCACGTCCGAAGACACATGTACTGACTGCGTGCGACACATGAACACTTCACGAGGGGTTTCGCTTTTCTTTTTTTGGTTGCTGCTGTTCTAGTACGCATTCAAATGATGGTTTCTTGTGGGCCCTGTTTCACTCGTGATTGTTCTTTGACGTTAGGGTATGTTCCCTGCAACAAGGGTCTCCCACTTAAGCTAATGAATTGATCATCAGTGGGGCTATTCTCGGTGCGTGCGTGCAATAACCGCTTCTAGTGCTCATTATCTGAGAAACGATGACTAAACATGGTTAGAGCTCTAGACATCCTCAAGAGGACATTTGAAGCCTTTACCCTCACAAATATAATACCTTTGAGACATTGAATGGAATTTAAATAGAGTTCTTGGTATTTAAAAAAAAAATCCTTGTTCACTTTAATTACTGTTGTTATCACAATTCATAATTTGTGTGAAATATAAAATATTTTAAGCAAAACTTTTCTGAATATTAAAATTTTAGCATCTTTAAAGTATGAAACCGGGAAAAAATATCGTGCGTTAAATTGACACGAAAAGATAAAACCTTCAAGAACTTCTCTTCCCACATTCAATTATGGAGGCAAGGGAATAAACCCCTACTCTCGAATATATTGCCTCTCAAGTACATGCACATACTGCCCCTTTCATGACGATCATACACAATCCATTGCATCGTCGATGGACCCATTAATCTCCTGCACCGCCGTGTCCGTTGCAACAAAGTTGCAACACCAACTGATAACAGCAGCACGTCCGCCGTGGTGGTAATTGACCCACGATCCATGAAACACTTCCCCATCGATCGATCATACGCCGCGATTGAGAGTGAAACTCGGGACAAAGAATCGGGCGCCTGAAATTATGGTGCAATAAATAAATGGGAACCTTGATGCCTTCTTCACACTCTCGAGATACTCTCCCCTCGGCGGCCAAAGAGGATGGTGCGTAATCATCGTCACAAGGATGGCCAGTACGTGCGAATTTTTAACCACCACCACGAACACGATCAATCGAAAATGGTGGCTAATTTACGCTGGTTCACTTTTGGAATGTGTCAGCCATTTTATGACCTCGGGCACAACAAGGTTGGATGATTGGGGATGCAATCTTTTTCTCTTGGTTAAGCACTGGAATTTGAAATGAATTCCGATCACCTCTTAACACTCAAGGAGTTCTATTCACATTATATTACAAAAGTTACTCACCCTTAAGCTTGACTGTGCCTGGAGCTGTTAATGCTAAACATTGTATTGCGGTAATATTAAAGTCTGAGTTCCTCCGATATTCGTACGATAAAGTGCATCCACAGGAAGTGCAATCGAAGCGATACGTCTTGCGTCTCGATTGGTAACGCGATCACGTTCGTTTGCTGAAGACTTGTCAACGGGTAATGCCTTTGGTAGCCATACAGTTCGTCATGAACTCTTCGGACAGCGGACAGTGACATTCGAGTGATGACGCCAGCACCGTCTGCAAAACGAATAGATGCATCACAGTAAGAACTTGAACGAAATTTACTGATTTCTTTCTTTTTTCTTACATAGAGGTTAAGAAAGAAGGAACCCTTAAAGTGATGATGAAATTATGCAAATTAGAATTCCCGGTCACGCACGAAATCACGTACGCATGTAATAAAGGTAAGATATGAAACCAATAAAATACCGAAAATGTATCAAAAGTGATTAAATAATTAAAAACTTCACCATAACTTACGGACGTTTCCGGAGCCTGGTAACTCCACCACCGTTGGCTTGAATTTGACTGCCAATGGGAGCTGGAGTTTCCGCGTGCCGAGCGTTAATGCTTCAAACGGTTATGTGTTTTTTCCTGCGGAGTGATTCAAACATATTAAAACCCTCATCCAATACAATAACTTCCAGATATTCTATCAGCGTTGCTGAATTCTGAGCGAAATTGTTTTAAAGACAAGATCTTCAGACTAAAAAGAGATGCACAAAAAAATAGAGAACAACATCGCGAAAAGAAGCAGCTTAAAACAAGGGCAAAAGGGCAGTTGGTTTGGTACTTGGTCATGTCCGAAAGCCAAGTGATTTCCCTCGCTTAGTTCTTCCATTCGTTTTCTTCTTAGGTTTTCGCTTCTTTCTCCGTGCAGGAATTTCGACTAACCTTCTCCGTGTGCAGGAAAAAAAAACACATACCCAACCGGTTTTTCTCTCAAAATGCCATACATCCATCGGCATCGATGGTTTTAGTTTCACTGCAGCGCCCGTGTAGCCCTGGGAACCGAGCGCTCCTAGCCAGACAAGCAAGCAGGACATGGTCAGCAGCTTCCGATGCTGCTTCGTACCCCTTCCGTTCGTCGGCAAGGGAACCCTTTAACAGGAGCAGTCGAACAACGGACGAAAGCCCTCTTTGCTGTGCCCTTTGAGGTTTTCGCATGTGTGCCTCAATTTTCGAGGCGCTTGTTGTGTCTTGCGGGTCGCCTTCCTTCATCTCATTCGCTAGAACTCCTCAGCACAAGGACGAGGAGAAGAATTGACCAACGTTTTTTTTTGTGTGTGCCCATTTTTATGTTTTATGGTTTGCTGGCCGGCGTGCAAGAAGTGGGAAGTACTGGAAGCTGGGACGAAAAAGGGAACGTCCACGTCCACGGGAGAATCCATTTAAGAAGCATTTTTCAACACTTGAGCGGTGGCCGGTTACGTCCATACGTGTGATTATGCTTTATGCTGCTGGACGCCTGATTTAGGATTGCTGGTGCTGAAACATAAGACGTAAAACTAAAGTGCAAGCAACGAAAGCAAAAAGCATCTAAAACGATCCAAACGAACGCCGGCCATAATCGGTTCGGTGTAATTTTTCTCCTTCTTTCTACCAATTCTGAAACAGGATGGTTCGGTTGATTGTGTGTGTTTGTGCTTTTTTTTAAACCGAATTTAATAAGATCGCCCTTTTGTGGGAAGATTATTCCCCGTCAATGTCTACCCAGCCTCGTTTGTAAACTGCAAAAGGAACGATAATTTCTTGTTTTGGATAGCGTCCAGATTCCATATCCCTTTTTGTTGAGGTATTCCTGTTGGTTGCCAGAACCACCGCTCAGGAAGGGCAAAGAATGCACCAACAAATTAGCATAGTTATGCAAATTAAACGGTATGCGATGCTCGGCTTTAACCGCAAATAGCGCAAACAACGTGCTTCAAAACGCCGGCCCGAGGGTTTGGACCTGCGGGACCGAATTGGGAACTTCCAACACCTGCACCATCATCATCTGCACCAGAGTTCGTAGGGATGGGGGTTTTGCATGTGCACAAGCATACCCACAAAACTCAAATGGGTCCACAAAGCGATTTCGTGAATGGGGTTTGATGAACAGCGGAAATATTACTTAATAATATAGTGCAGCTACCAAATGGGCGCTTCGGCTTATGTGTTATTTACGTTTATCCAAATGCTGGCATGGCATCAAACGGCCTATTTACCAATTAAACGGTTTTGGGTCATTTGAAATGCAAGGGAAAAACAGAGCTTAAGAATTCCGTTTGAGTTGTTGTGATTGCGGTACATGAAAACCTTGAAAACAGTTAGACGAGACACATTGGACAACAAGGTTAACTATTAAATAAATCGGAATGACTAAAATAAAAGAAATGAATACAAACACTAATATCGCCATTGTAATCGAAACAATTTTCCACAAGTTCAACAATGTCACCTACTTCATTCAAGTTCATGGACACCGTGGCGTGCTTTCGGACCGTTATCGTAGATTCAAAAACAATCATCTTCAGATAAAAATCACACACAGTTTCAACTTGGAGACGACAGTGTCGTGAAGCTTTAGAGCGCGAATAAATTGTTTTGAGAAGGAAAACTCCAACTCTACGATCGTGATCTTCAACTACAATCCGAAATAAAATCTATAATCGAAACACAACAGACTTACAGAGCACTTCTTCACACCGATGCCTAGAACATCCGAACGAAAGGTATCGAAAGGCGCACCAACGATCTCGATGGTACGGAGCAGATACAATTCTGCAACGCTGTGCAGTCACAGTCGAGTTGCATACTTGCAAATGTACCTTCATGCTGAGCGGAAAGGCCACAACAACGAGAAACGTTCAACATGGCCCCGCTCACGATCGTACGGTGAGAGCTCCAATAGCCCGGAGATCGCTTGGTGGCGATGCAGTTTATATTCCATTATTCGTCGTTAATCTTTCTGACGAATGATTAATTCGATAGTGATTAAAATCTATTACATTTGCGAAGCAAAAGAGCGTACACCGAAGAAAGATGGAGCAAACGGACAAAGTAAGAGATCGCACATTTCGCATGCAACAGAAACCTCTTCCCTCCCGGTGGAAGAGGAAGAACACACGAGGAAATGGCGGCTAAAGACGTACGAAACGCCGTTCTAGGTCTACTTGTTTCCACCATTGCATGTTTCAAGGTGCCCGTCACAGGGAGCGAATCTTATTATTTTCCGTTTTCTTTATGTGGTGGTTATGTTGTGTAAATAAATGTAACGAGAAACACAACCATTATGACCGCATACCGCCGCATACCCACCATGCCCGTAACGCTTCCGAGTCCGTAACACAGTTTAGTTTTCACTCGTTCGAACTTTTGTCCATTACACATTGCAAAGAGACTAACCCGGGGTCCCGGTTTGATCGATTGAACAGACCGAACAAACGGGCTGGAAATGTTTACGACTTCCTTTCAATCTTGCCACTTGCCAGACAAAGGTGAACGGGCATCACCCTTGTACCTGTCCGAACGATGGTTTATGATCTGGTACTGCGGCTTATGCGGTTAAAGGAAAGTCGCAGGAAGTCGGTATATGACGCACAGCCGGATATTGTGGTTTGCACGTAGCTTTGAGTAAGTATATCTCCTCACCACAACGGATGAAACAACCAACCGGAGTAGCAACATTGTTGTTTTAACAGATTTAATCTTATTTTACAGCAAACGTTTCCACTGCACATTGATATAGGTCGGAGCATCTACCACAAGCAACAAATGAACGCATTCTTCTCTTTTGGTAACATATTGCACCAACGATTCCGGTTCGTTCGGATAGGGAACTTGTGTTTATTCGTTATATTCTCGTTCGCCAGTATAATGTCGCGTTAAATATGTTCTTTTCTTCCCAAGATTCAACGTAACGATGAAACTAATTGTAAACGATCGAACGCGATCTATTTTTTTTTAGTTGAAGTTGCAACGAGCACAATTTTAATTCGACGAAAATAAATGATCAACCCCAAACAAGGATGCTGAATTGCTGAATCCAAATGTTTAACTATACGTTTTAAATTCGACTTTAAATATTTAAATACGTTGCTTCTCGAAAGATATTCTTGTGTGGGAATTTGCGTTATTGTTTTGTTGAACAAAACTTTTAACTACACGATACGCGACATAAAATAACAAAAAATAATTATCGATTCCACATTGGATGGAAGATGCTGGTGAGACAGTGAGTTCACGTGCAAGTGTCGTTTTGGGGAGGCGAGGTTCAACGTGTCGCAATGGTGTTGTTGTACTCTGTCGTCATACACTTTTCCACCGGGATGATTAAATAATTTCTCGGCAGCTTGTAACCTCGTAATCACTCAACCAATTGGGACATAAAACTGGATTGAGTGTCGTGTAGTACATCCTGGACCAGAACCCATCCGCTGGCAAGTGTGTTTGGTTTTAACCTGTGGTATACCCTCCAGTACGGGACAGCCTGTCTCCATTCCGATTACAGAAACGGAACTCTTGCGAATAACTTATTAATGCTAGCTTTAATCACATGAATGATACTGCCGATCTGTAATGAATAAAGCAACAAGAATTAGTTCTGGACAGCCGGCTGACGAACGTGGTGTGCATCGTACCAGCTGCGCTAGAAGCTAACTTGCCCGACAGATCGCCTGGTCTGGTGCAATCGAATCAAACGGATCTATCTGCATATGAGTCTGATTGTCGTCTACGACGCTATCGACATTTTGAAGCCGACGCAAGGCTGGTTTCTCCGGCGACTGAGGTGACCAGAGGCGCACCTCATGGTCAATGCCGCTCGTCGCCAGCATACAGGTGAACGGGTGCGGTTGAACGCAGTTCACAATAAGCTCGTCGGCTTGAAAGATCGAATGGATGATACCGCTGTGCCGATCCCAGATGAAGAAGTTCCCGTCATCGGATCTACGATTTTGGAAACATGAGTAAGTCACTTAAGAACATCCTCCAGAATGCATAGAAATAACTAAAACCCTACCCAGCCACGATGTAGTTTGAGTCTCCAAAATAGTTCGCCTCTTTGATGTCCGTCTTTGTGTTGCAATGTCCGATGTAACGCTGCTCGTAGTCCAACGACATCGATCGCCAGTACTGTAAGTATGTAAATATAATCGTGTGAGACACAAGGCAAAGAATCGCGCAATAAACCAATCAGACATACCTTTTCCTTCTCGCTAAAGCTTTCGTTTTCAATGTCCGGATTACGACCCAACGTTGTTCGGTGACGGGTTTTCTCTATCTCAATCCCTATATCCTTCTCCAGCATCAGAATGCCCGGATTCTTCGCATACGATGGAAACCGCCGCACGAGCTCCTCCAGACAGATCTGTGCTTCTTTCGATTTTTCCAACTTGAGCAATGCCTTCGCCAACCGGAAGTGAGCTTTCACGTAGTGAGGATCCAGTCGCAACGCTGTATGGCAGTCACGCACCGCAGCATACACATCTCCATACCTGGAACAGAGGTGCAATTATTATCCAAAATCCATTACTTGGCCATCCTGGCTTTTCCACTTACCAACCACGCTTCATTAGGGCCGTTGCGCGGTTTAGATAAAATATAGCACAATCCTTGCCATTCACCTTCTGTATCGCTTGCGTGTACTTGTTGATTGCCTGCAGGAAATGATCCTTCTCCAGGCTTGCATTGCCTTCCTTTTTCAACTGCTCCACATCCGGCGGAAACTTGTGTTTTGTCTTCTCCGCCCCAATAGTTGCTGCATCCCCGGCATTCGTGCACTCACTACCATTCGCATTATCATCGTCAGATGTACTGGGGAACTTTGGCAACTCTAGAAACTATTTGACAACATAAAATGGAATCAAGGATCATGCCATTTGGATTATGCTTTATCCTACTTACCAGTGGATGTCGTGGTTGGGTAACGTCGTACAGATAAATATGATCCGTTCCCATGTTGGCCAGCAATTCCGTACCGTCCGGACTGAATGTGAGGTAAGTGACCGCTTTGTACTGATAAATATCACCCAGCTGATGAGCAGCTTGATACTTGCTACCCAAATGACCGGGACAAAAGTATTTCACGCAACCGTCTTTCGGGATGCTGACATCCATCGCGTTGGCGGAATCACCGATAACGTTCATGCTCTTATCAAGCTGAAATGGAACCAAACGAAAGATTTCAATTTAAAAAGTCCTATGTCGGGAAACCAAAAAAAAACAATTACATTGCCCGGAGAAATCATTCGTCGATCGTACAGCCGGGCGTAGATGTCATTTGCCCCGATGGCCAGCTGCTCGGGACGCTGTGGGTTGATAGCGATACACTTCACTTCTGGCGCTGCAAGCACGTAGCTGCGTAGATCGATGAGGACGTTCGCATCCTGTCCACGGCAGTAATGCGGTTGACGTAGATCGTGCTGCAATACCAATCCGTCTTCACCGGCCGACCAAAACATGTGCACATTTCGGGGCGATGTGGCCAAACGTTTGACACGCTGCGTATGGCAGCTGCACTGCCGGATTGGATGGTAATCATTCTGTCGATTGATATCGAAGACGAATGTTTTGCAATCGCCGGCTCCGGTCACCAGGAGGGAATTGCTTCGCTTCGGCAGGAACTGAATGAGAAGAAAAGGAAAGAAAGCCCCTTTAGTGCATGTCCGTGCATTTTTGGTTCTAGCGGTTTTATACACTACCTTTACGGAAAATATGTTGCCTTCGTGTGGTGTCACCAGGTCATGTAACTGCTTGTGACGGAACGGATCCCACAGCATGACGTGGAAATCGTCCGACGCGGACGCTAAGATGTGTCCATTGTCGCTCCACTGCAAACAATTCACACATCCGTTGTGACCGCGCAATTCCGCCTCCAGCTCGATGTTATCCACAAACTGGGGTGCTGTTCGGAGGCGCTTCCGGAGCACATGCTCCATATCCCAGTAGGCACGGCCAGTTAATATTTTCGTCACATTTCGCGAGTTTCCGTACGGTTGTTTCGGTTTCATGTTCATGTCTGACTATTGGTTCCAGCAGACCGAGCTGCAGGACGACGCGGTGCTGATTGCTACAACTGATTGAAACTGTGCCAAAATGTCCGATTGACCGTCGACAGACTTTTCACCCCCTAATCTTCCGAAGCAAACCAATTTTTGGAAGGCTGAGCTGCTCCTGCAAACAAAAACAGGATTTTAACGACGTCAATACGTCACTGTGACAGTAGATGTTTTTCTTGTTACCTCGTTACCTGCGCCGGGGACACACACCGAGCCGCTCGCAAGCTTGCCCTGCCTTTCGATCGAGATGCACCCACTCGCTCGTTATCTCTTTCGCACTCACTGTGGTTGGTGGTGCCGTGGCTATCGCTGGGCACAAACAACAAAATCGCACTTGTTCAGACTTGCCGTTCGCCCGCACGATAGGCACACGGGGATGTTCACCCTTATTATGTACAGCTTTCCAGAACCTTCATGCTGGTTGTATGATAATGATCAAGGGACGCATTCAAAGCCAGTCCACTATCGTAGAACACAAAGATTTCGGGTAGAATGTTCACATTCAGAGCACACAACCGGTATATGGAAGCTTCCAAATCGGAGTGCTTTGTGAAACAAAGATAAAAATTCACGAAAATACCTCAACAGTCCCTATAGCAGCCTGGGTGTTTCTTTTTCTATACAGAAAATCCAACCTTCTTCCTCTTGGTATGTTATGGTACAGCTGAGGAAGTGCACCCGTAAGCACAATTTTGAGGATTACAATCACGGAACGTACATTGGCGCAGGACTTTGTACTGCAAACTGTTCTATTGAAAGTGCGTTGATTTCTTTCACTTTAATCACATCTCATCCTACCGTATCAATCGCAGTCCACGAAGACGTCGCAATGCACCGATATGACAACAAATGATTTAATTGCATTGACAAATCAAAACATCTCGCCCCCGAGTGCAGACGATTAAGCAGCGTTTACACAACTCATGGACAAATTCAATCGAATGAAGAAAGATTAATTTAAACGATCCTGCTTTCTACAAGACCCAAATTTGCGTAATCTATTTGATTCTAAGTACAAAATTGTCTGTATCTTTTTTCAATGGCACTTCGAAAGGCTACAGTTTTTATTTTTACATTCGTTGGCCCTTTTCCAACTGCTGTTCTGACAGTTTTGCAAAACTTGCATAGTGTGAAACGGTTATAATCAATTTTTAAATTATATTATAAATCAATGTTTTAGAAGCATTCTCGTTGCTTCAAGCGTTACATTCTAATAAACCCATTTTTCATTCACTATTTTCGGTGAACTATTCAAATATTTGTGAAAAATTTCTCCAAAAACATGACCGCGATACAACATCAACAAACGACCATTGTGCGGGGGTTTTGTTGATGATGTGTCAGACGTTGTAAAAAATTAACAAAATTATGGTGTAAGTTGATGAGTATTGTTGTCCCGTGGTGTTACGTTTGCTTCGTCCTCTGGTTTGTGTTTCGTCCTCAATGTTACACACTGCTGCGTACGGAAGTGCGAACGATTGCTAGCGATGGAGGAAAAGCCAGCCCCACCAGTCGGGGGCGGTGGCGAGCTGTTCAGCTTACCGGCTGGTCCGGCAACGTTGTGCTTCGACAAGAACGAATTCATGAAGGTACGTACCGTTCGTCCAAACCGGGTGCATACAGTTCTGCTCTATGTTTGTTTTGCATTTTAGAAAACCTTTTCCGTCGATGAGTTCCTGCACGAGAACCGTAATGCCGGCAGTTTGGAAATCATTCGTGACGATTTGGGGCTCTACCTGAAGGTGCTTCGGTCGGCGATGATCGAGCTGATTAATCAGGATTATGCCGACTTTGTTGATCTTTCGGCAAACCTGATCGGGTTGGATCAACAGATCGATGGCATCGAAGCACCCCTGAAGAAATTACGCGACGAAGTAGACCAGGTGAAGGGCGCACTCGAAGGGAGCATGAGCGAGATTGCCAACTGTCTCGAGCAGAAAAAGCTTCTACGGTCGTACAAGAAATCGCTCCAGAGTTTGGGACGTGCGCAAGCTTCACTGCAAAAACTGGAAGGCATGCTGCTCAGCGAGAGGAAAGATCCGATCGATGCAACGCTGCTAGAGCGTGCCGCACTCGAATCAATTCAGCTGCAGTTCAACAGCAAATTCTGTCACAGTTTTCTGGACGATAGCAAGCGGCAACTCGCACAAGACCTCTGGGGTGAACTGTTGGGTCGGCTCAAGAGTTACTTGCTGCGTGCACTGGACGAACCGGAACCGAAGGAGCTTGAACGTTGTCTTCGCATCTACTGTACGCTGGACGAATGCCGCACAGCAGAGGAAGTGTTTCGTGCAGAAATTGTCGCCCCATTCATGAACCGCGTCATCTCGGAAACTAGCCTGCAGAATTCTCCACAAGGGCTGACTGGGATTTACAACCAAATTTTGGACTTTGTCTCGATGCACATGAAACAACTCTGTCAGCTGACGAAACGCAACGGAAAGGTGAAGGGATACAACTTTATTGTGCACAGCTTCTGGGCAGAGGTCGAACGACGGATGGAGACCAACATGTCGTCGATCTTTGCCCCTGGCAATCCGGATGCCTTCTATCAGAAGTATAAATGTACGCTCGAGTTTCTGGAGCGTATCGAGCAGATCATCGACGATGCGGATGATGTGGCTCAGTTTAAGGCACACGCACAGTATCGTAGTTTTCAACTGCGCTGGAATCTGCCCGTTTACTTCCAGATACGGTTCCAGGAGATTGGTGCCGGGCTGGAGGCAAGCTGCAGTGCAACGACACCTAACCAGCTCGCAGCGTCTATTTCCGCATCCCAGTTTAATGTGGCGCAATTTTCTGTCGCCCTAACGGCCATATCGAGATGCTGGCAGGATGGTGTATTCTTGCCCCAGTTGTTCCACCGGTTCCTTAAGCTCACGCTACAAATTCTAGCGCGGTTAAGCGTGTGGTGTGGTGAAGCTTTCCGCCCCGCCCCAAAACAAGAGCAGGGGGACGGAACTTCAACTGAGGGAGAAACAGGACGAATTCGCTTTCTGGTCGCACTGTATTCTGACCTACGGAACATCGAGCTGAAGATTCCCTCAATTGTAAATCTCGTCGTGGAGAAGAGTCCAAACGGAACGTCCCGCAAAGAGCTGGAAACAATTCTCGGCGAAAGTGGAACAATGTTTGGCGAAAGACGCATGCAATTGCAGCAATTGATCGTGAAGGAACTGATCACCGCTAGCATACCACAGCTGCGCCAGGTGAGCGACATTCCGCGACTGTACCGGAAAACGAATCGTGACGTGCCCAGTCGCTGCTGTGCTTATGTGGAGCAAGTCCTTGCACCGACCGATACGTTTCGGAAAAATTATGCGTCCATGATCGGTGAAGAAGCGATGCGCGATTTCCTGACCGGGGTTTACAACCACGTGACTGTGCAGTAAGTGTACTTAACGATATCTTCCTCTAAAATACTAATCTTTCTAATTCCAATACCAGATACTACCAAATGATTGACGAAGTTCTAACATCTGTGCAAAAGACGGAGGAATCCTTGCGACGGTTGAAAAATCTCCGAGATCGTTCGGGAACTGTTGCGTCCGCCACGGCTACTAACAACACCGATCGTGTGGCACCGTCGGATGATGATAAAATTCGGCTACAACTACAAGCGGACGTCATGCACTATGTACGATTTGTTGAGGAACAGGCACACCTGGTTCGGAAAGAGGTGAATCAACTTCCGCAACTGATCCAGCTCGTTGAGGACGCTAGCAAAGGACGATTCGTTAGTGAACAGCCGCAGTAACGACACCGGTCGACTAGGTAGGTGGAGCATATCGTCGATGGCCTTGTTAAATCTTCTCCTATTCCTATGCACACACCGTTGCCCAAAGATTCCCCCGTTTGGGTCGGCATCCTTCTTTCGGCTCATAGTCAAATAAAAATATTTAAAAACACGACACAATAATTACGACTGTTTGTGGTGCTTACTGAACCGAAGAATCGGCTTCAGCCTCCTCCTTCATCATTTGTTCTATTAATCGTTTCCGTTCCTCGGCTTGTCGTAATTGCCTTAGCACTAGACTTTCATAATCCCGATCCGTGATCGTCGAGCTGCCACCGCCAGCCGTTGCTTTAGATTTTCCTTGTGCTGGTGCTGCTCCAATCCATTCCAGAGTGCACGGATTATCTAGCCGGCCCTTCTCATACGATATGGCCATTTCGGCGGCATCCTTCGTGCGGAACTCTACCAGCGCACTGCCATTCTTGCGTGGACTCATCACGAGCGCATTCAGATCACCGTATTTGGTAAGGAATTTGCGCAAGATTTCTTCCGTGTAGCCTCCATTAGATGTATCACTTTTTTCCGCCTTCCAGCGGATCTTTATACGATGCTGGGCGGGATCCCAACTCGATGTGTTTGGAGTTTGCATCATGCGCAGCTCTTCCCGTAGCTGTTGCCGCATCAGTTCTTGCTCTTCCTGTATCAACTTCGATCCCTCCTTACGCAGTCGTTCGAATTCTTCCTGGAACAACTCCTCAGGTGTTTTGTTGCTGGCCGTTTTGTAGCCACCTGTGGCAGCTTCCTTCGCCTGTCTTTCCCGCTCCTCTAGATCCGCCTTAAGCTTTTGTCGTTTGCTGTCCAACTGTTTCGTTCTTAGCTGGGCCGCTTTCTTCGCATTCATCAACCGGTCGTAGGCGGCACGCGCCGAAACGTCCATCAATATTTCGAGCGCCTTCGACAGCTCCTGGAAGAGCTGGGCCGCCTTCGGGTTGTCTGGATTTTTGTCCGGATGGCATTGTAAGGCTTTTTTGCGGTACGCTTTGCGGATCTGCAAGAATAGAAGGATGTTTCGTTAGCCGAAAATAATATTAGATGCGTGTTTTACTATCTAGTGCGTTCCGTACCTCTTGCTCTGTGGCCGCTATATCCACCTCCAGCAGACCGTAAATGTCTATATCACTGAACTTTTTCACGTCCACCATCGTTAGTAGTTGAGCACTATTTGCAGTGCTTTTTAGTAAGAAACAAGTGGAATATTACTTATAAATCGTTAACAAATAGAGGAGGAAATATTATTCTTGCACGCTGACTAGCGAACATGAAAAATGTAAACAAACATTCGGGTGCTATAAAAAACGCTTTGAAATAACGTTTACAACATACGGTCGAGAGTTCGGCTTGACATTTGGTTTGAAATGAACCGAAACGCTTTGTTTGTTTGTGTTGAACAGCGAAGCGTTGCTGTCATTTCAGTGCAATTGCCGGGTAGCAAATAAACAAAACAGTCGACTCATTCTTCGTTCTGTTCCAGTGATCAAAATCCCACTTTTCGCGTTTGCCTCCACAAACCAGATATGTTTTCCTTCAAGCGAGAGATCGATTTTACCGGCTACAGTTTTATTGTGCCTTCTGTGAGTGTGGGAAACGTTCCTCAGCTTGCTGTCGATGCGGTCATCGAAACGTTGCAGCTCGAACCGATTGGATTGCTGTGGTCTCCCGCCCTGATACCCATCGTCGGTGCACCAGCATTCGAACATACAGGCAACGACACAGTTACCACCACGGCCGAACTCTACGTTTCCCAGGCCGAAAAGCTACTGGTGCTGCAAATCCGTGCACCCTTGGTCGGTCCACTCCGGCAATCCTTCCTGGACGAGTTGAGCGATTTTGTGCGAGACCGTAAATTTTCGCGCGTTTTCGTTCTGGCCAGCTGTTTTTCGCATGAAAAGTTCGACATACGCACGGGACCGTTCCGGTATGTGGCAAATGAGCTGTACGAAAAAACGCCAGACGCCGATCGGCTACAGGACGAACGGTGGACAAAACATGCCGGTGGCGTTATACACGGTGGAGGATACGCAGCGAAACTGTTGGAGGCACTGACTGTCCGCATGGTACCGGGAGTAATTTTCTTCATGTACGTTTCGGAAGGTGACAACACGACGGAAGGATTATTACTCGCTCGGATGCTAAATGCACTCACGGGCGATCGTTTGTTGCCGGCCGGAAAGTCCGAATTCCGATGGCCCAACTCATGGAAACATCTGTTCGGTTCATCACACCCAAGATCGTTGTATTAAAAAAACGAATTGTGCGATTAAGGTTGGGTTCAAAACCTAATGGCGGTGGCAGATTTTTAAATAAATAAAATAAGTACGCTTATCGAAACGATTTTGTTATTAATTATACGTAGAAAAAAGGTGTTTGTATAATTGTGTTACGTACTGTACTGGTGGAATAATTCGAAAGAGACAAAAAATGCATTCTTCTTCATCCGACACTATCGATCACTTTCACCCAGAAGAGAACTACTCTTATCATGGCCACTGATAAGACGCGAAAAAGAGATAGCCATACGACGTACTAGCTTGGTGGATGAGAATAAATGCTACCTCTTCCTTGGATGATCTCTTGTTAACAAAACGGAAAGGGGCCGTTTCTTGATCATCGTACGGAAAGAAAAACGAGACGAAAATCGTGCAATTTCACCTGTTTGCTGGCTATGCAATATCAGTAGCCAGAGGGAGAAGATCGATCGCTATCAATGATAAGATGCGGAAAAGAAATAGCTATATGTAACGAATTAATGTCACCTACTAGCATGTATGCTCTCCTGGTGTTGGAAATCATGAAGCTCGTCATTGCTGAAAAGGTTTTGTGTGCAACCGAAATTAGAAGAGGTCGAACGCGATACCTCCTCGTGGACGAGTCGAAGAGATTTCAACGAAGGCAACAAAACGAAACCATTTATCTGCGTTACGCGGTAAATACTAACGCTAATCTTTATTTTAATAGTAAAAAAACAAATAAGAAATAAAATAAAATACAATTTAGATCACCGTCGATTGTTGTTTCGGATGAAAAAGACCAATGTTAACTCCCCTCCCCAAAACGGCATAATGTTTCATGTATGTAGAATAAAAAATTTTATTGCGTGTTTTATTATTTGTTTGCGAAAGACGACATATTACATCTAATCGAACCGTATCTTAAATTTATTATCTTAAGAAACGCCCTCACTTAAATGTTGACCAGTAGTGAACGATCGAACACGATCTTCTTAGCCTGCTGTAATGCATATAGCACGGTTCCTCCTTTAGACAACTGCTCTTTTTTTCTCTTGTCACAGCTAAGTTACTATATTTTAGACAAAACACTGGCGCACCGGTTGTTGCTGTTGTTAGCAATGGAGGATAGGACTGGGGCGTTTGTTTTTAATTCTTACTCGAAATAAAAGCTCGTCATCGGTGTTTTAAACGATACACTAAACGTACCACTGGTCTACTTTTTCCAGAGGCAAATGCAGTGAACTATTTACAGCATATGTAAATGGGAGGAGAAATAGTACAGGATATTAGACAAAAAGAAACAAAACGGAGGTGACCTAATGTACAGAAAACTATTTACATTGCTGTATGGTACAGGGCCAGTACCCGAGCCCGAAGGAACTTGGTTATCTGGCTGATATTTAAATTACGCATTGACAAAACTGTCACTACTACTCCCTCTGTTAGAGTGCGTTTGCTTTTAGGAACCCATTAGTTTCGAATAAGGTTTTGCTGTTTTTTGTCTGTGTGTGCATAGATTTGGTACAAAGATTCATCAGTATCCTCTCTTAATAAGCTAATGGTTGGGAATCAGTAGCTGTATAACCATGAAGGGGAAATCAAACATGCTCTGGAGTTATATAATTCCCACTGTGGATAAATTCTCCGACTGACTCATCTACCAAGGCGGTACTCTGGAATGAAATTCAAGAAAGAGCGTACCCAACCAAAACCATTTGAATGGAATCAAATCAATGGCGCACATATCTAACTACACTTCGTAATCTTTCGGGGTTTCTTTATCCGTCTTAACCTCAAATATTGCACATCGCATGTAGCAAAAAACAGCCATGATTTGACGCAGTAGTATTTTTTCGAATTTCGAATATGTTTTTTGTTTGCCTCGGGCTCCAAAAACTTTGGTGGTATCAATTTTGTTTGTGTTGCTTTTTCGTTCCTCCTTCTAGTTCCCAAATGGTTAATTTACGTTTTATATAGTTTTCTCTTTTTTTTGTTTTGTTTCAAAATTTTGTTTTCTTTTGTCTTTTTGTTATAAACCGTTTTGTATAGCAGAGGTAATATCGATTTCTCCAAAAAAGCTCTTCCGAAAAATGTTTGTTTTTTTGTTTGTTTTTTTGTTTGTTTGTTTGATAATTCTTTTGTTTTCTTACTACATGCTTGCTTCCAAAATATTTGTTGCATCCAGGAAATGGTACGCTACCATACATCACGAACAAACGTAAAATCACATCCATGCTTTCTACTATAATGGCCCGGCCTAAGTTGTGCAACATCTGTGACGGTTTAAAAAAATTGTATCACGACATTTCCTTCTCAAACCGTATAAATATGCCTGTACCGTGTACAAAAATATAGCTCCAAGTATTGATTTTGTTTAATGTTTTATCTCGGAAGTGTTATCATTTATACGTTCTTACCAGTGCTTTTATGTGATTTTCAAATTTCTTTTATGGGACGATTATTAAATAGACATTCAACGTTACTGATTGACTGATTGAAGGTATCCAACTCTATCTCTCTCTTTGTTCCTGTTAACTATATACACAGTCGCCACCATAGTTCGTGAAAAAGGGTGAAATTGTTAATTAATAAATTAATTGTCACAAAAATGCTCCTTTTCCTCTGGCAGACGGGACTACAAAAGGCGAACTTTTCGTATATGAGTTCCCCATTCCTTCGGTTTCCTACAACTACGGAAGTATGTCACATATATCTACATAGTCATGGGTGGTCCAAATCGAATTTGGACGCATTCCCCCTTATTAAGTGGACTCTACCTTAACGTGACGACTTATGGACACTTTTGCAAAGTGACTGTTCTAAGGTTGATTTGTATGTATGGTTTAGCATTCGTTAGGTCTGTAACGCATGTTTGCATTCGTCTGTTGCTGCTACTGTTGACTCTTGTAGAGCCCAACTACATATGTACATGGTTTCCATTATTCCCATTTTTGGTAACAGTTTACCAACAGGACCTGGCTAGAGAAATCTATTCAAGCAGTAACGACACTGTGGCCAGACACGACGTTATTGCTTGCTTTGGTGTTACCGTTGCTGCTGATACTACCAGCGCCACTAGTGTGTGACTTCGCTACCAACCCGGATGTGTTCGCTTTTGCAGATGCCGTTGTCATCGAAGTCGTCGACGTCGTCGTTGTCGTTCCAGAGGTCGTTGTTACCCACCTTTCATTCGGAGGCAATATTTCGATCTCGGGCTGCATTTTGATTGTCATCACCGTCGGATCATAGTAGCCGGCCAGATAGTAGGTATCGTTGTTATCGTATATCGAGGTATACTGCTTCGGATCGGATCCAAACTTGGCAGTATATTCGCGTAGGCCCAAAACTTCACACTTGTGCGATATCGTTTGCACATCGTTTTCATCCTCGTGTGGTGATTGAAACAGAGCTCCCTAAGAACAAATTGTAAAGGACATTACAAATTAGTGATATTTTAACGGCAAGGAGAATACAAGTCCTGCACTTACCGGATATTTGAGATTGGGACAATCTTGCGTTTCCTCCGGATGGTAGAACCACTTGACCCGTACCACCATGTTGTTGGTGGACGTTTCCCACATCGACTCAATGTGTCCGATGTATGGTCGATCGGGTCGTCCCGTCGAGAGAAATACGGCCGAATCACCAACCTATAAACCGTGGCGAAAGAATAAGAATTGTACTGTTAGCTTGAGTTCTCATCTTTGTTAGACAACTTTCCACGATGATACTGACCGAAATGGTTTCTTTGCCACGCTGGATGGATTTGTAGAATTGTTTCTTCACACGACCGGCCGACCGACGATATCCCTTGCCACACCAGGCCCACAACTGTCGGGCTGGAAGGAAGGCAGCAATTTTGCTTCCATTCTGCTCAGTCGATGGTTTGCGTTCCGTTGTTGAGGTCTTCTTTTGAGGTTGCTGAAGATTGGAAACGAAAGTAGACAAGCCGTTTAGTATAAACAGTTTACATTTAGAATGTCCACCGAGTAAATCACTTACATAGTACGATCCGGAGCTTTCCGTTACGGAGGAACTGACTTCCTCTTCCGTGAGTGTGTCCTCCTTTTCCGCGGCTGGTGTAAAAGTGGCAGAAGAGTTATCTCGCTGTACGGGTGCCCTTGGACTAAACTGTCCGGCCGTCTGCGATGCACTGTCGCCCTGCGAAATGTCATCATCCATCGACCCAGTTGCATCGGCGGCTGTTCCTTCCGGCGATGAGGGTACCGCTTCCCGATGGTGCTTCTTATGCTTTCGTCGCTTTTTGTGCTTCCGATGTTTGCAAAACTCGTCGTAACATTTCGATTTTGATTTCTTGTGCTTGTGGACGGGTCCGCCGGCTGCCTGCAGTTCCGCATTGTTGGCCGCCAACCGGCGCAATTTGTCCTTGCGTATTTTCTTCAACCGTCGTCGCTCTTCCCGGTACGCTTCGTCGTGCAGCCGTTTCTCGGCCCGTTCCGTCGTCAGCGCGAAGCTGTTGATGGTGGAAGCGCCTGCGAGCGGCGACGAGGCAATCATCGGTGTGACGGTGGCCGTGAGTGGTGTGGCGGATGGTTGGGCGTGCGCGACCGGTTGACTGATGGCCGTGCCGTGCGGTACCATCGCAGCCGGACCGAGCGTTCCGATTTGGGCGCACGGTTCGGAATGGCTTGGCTGGCGCTTACGCTTGCCTAGCGATAAAAGAGGATTGGGATCGTATTCTGGAGTGTTGTTCGATTGACGTAATGGTTTTGTTTTGTGTTTTCGTGTTGGCGGTTTTGTGAAATAAAGAGGAATAGCGTTGTGTTGTTGCCGTCGTCGTTGGTTCGTTATTGTTGGGTGGTCACACATACACAAACACACGCACACGCAACAAACGTTACAACGGGACACAAACGAATTGTCAGGCCAGGTAGTAGTAGTAGTAGTAGTTGGCGAGGAGTTTGACACGCAGAGGTGGCAGGTTGGTTGGTTGGTTGGTTGGTTGGTTGTTTGGTTGGTTGGTTGGTGAAAACGCAAAACCCGAGAAAAAGAAAAAAAAGGAAGAAAATGTAAATAATAAAACATAACAAACACAAAACCCAAAACACTTTCTCCCATCGAAGGAAACTCAACACTCCGCACCGTAGTAACGGTCTTTTGAGGCGGGAAAATGAACGGGAAAGCAAGGCACGGGACGCAGGAAGAGAAAGAGAGAGAGAGAGAAAGAGAAACATACAGATCGGGTGAGATGACGCGAGTGATAGAGGATTGGCAAGAGCATGCGGCGACCCAAAAGAATGCATAGCAAACGAAAACAGATAAAAGTACCGATCTCACTGCACATCACGTATCTGAGAGGAGTTGCAGTAGTAGCATCAGCAAGTAGAGCAGGCCGGGTCGCAGCCCCCACAAATCAATGCAGTATCCCGGACCGGAGAATCGGTGAGTTCGGCGAAAACTTAGGTCTAACTGAACACACAAAAGTTCAACGTGTAATTTTGTGTTACAGGAACTCCACGGCTATCGTTCACAAGGAATTCCAGGAAGATCTACAGTTAGTGGTAACTACTACTGGGACAGTTCTGAAGGGAGTTATGATTATGTCCAATGGGGTAGGAAAAACGGGAACACTGGATTAAAGGGAAAATTCCATAACACTTGTCACTTACCGACTATCGGGTAGTCGCTCATTAGGAAGCGTATGTCCTCGAGCGCAATCTTCCCATTATCGCCATCATCGAACTCCACGTTCACGAAGCGTTTTTCTGGATCAGGCGAAGCCGGTTCAGCGGCAACTCCGGGATACAGGCAACGATACTGTTGACTCCAGTAGGCACAAAGGCGCGTTCCGGGGATGATATCATCCACGGATTTCGGTGCCACTTCCAATATCTGAAATGTGGAAAATTACGTTAAAATCTCCAGTGATCAATCAGATTGGCTCATGTCACTTACCGCATCGCGTAACACTTCCTCGCGGGACATAATATGAGGCCGATTTCCACGTTCGCCATCGAGCGTTACTGCGTAAATGTCCGGCGGTTGGACCGCACTCAGACATCCCGCATAAAACAATCCACCCATGGCGGTGAGTACACGCGTCTTATCCTTTCCAAGATGCTCACTAGTAAGCAAACACCGTTGGTCGATGCGTTTCTTTTCCGAGCTGCGACGTTTACGGTCCTTACTACGGGATTTCTTCCGCTTCATAGTCGGCCCACTAACCAAATTTCCATTAGTGCCCGTTCCGTTCCCAACCATAGGATGGTGCGGTTTCATTAGTGGCGTCACGACGGCTGCTTTCACGGGAGACACCTTTAGGCCGATGAGCGGACCTACCTGATGATGATGATGGTGTTGGTTGTGGTGATGGTGACCAACGGTAGCGTTCGTCTTGACCTTATCGAAGATTGACGGTTTGCCACCAAAGATCGAAAATGACGCATCCGATGGTTTGCTGTTTTCATCCTCAAAAGCAAACACTCCGCCGGCAGGTGATCGTATCTTAACCTGTGGCTTCAATGAGCTGTCCGAAAGGTTGCTGGTGTCGTCACTGGTCGTACTTTCAAACTTGGACGAATGGATGGGCGATTTCTTGAACTTTGATTCACTGATATGATGATGTTGCTTGGGAAGACCCAACCCAACAGCGGCACCGTTTGTACCGCCGCTCTGATGCAACACATGACTCCAGTGGTTGTGGTGTTGCTTCTCCACCTTCTGCTGTGCCGCATCCTTCACACTGCTATCCGTTACACGCGTATTCTTCGACGCGAGTATATACCCGACCAGACTCTTGGGCTTTTTCGCGACGATCGTCTCCGTTAGCGTTAGTTCGTCGTGCTTCTTAGGGATGCCACCCTTGCGCTTTGAGTACGACAACCGTTCCATTGAGCACGCATCGTCATCTTCCCGCTTTCCGCTCGAATCCGTATCCGAGCTTAGCTTGGGCAATTCCACGAAGGTGGTGGAATTGGACGAGGAGGAAAAATTGGGCGACAGTGCCGGGATCGTACTAAACTTTGGACCTCCCAATCCATGCCCAAGAACGGAGCCGGGAACACCACTCCCCGAGCCGAACGTGTTCAACATACCGCCCGCGGTGGTAACCGCACCAAATCCTCCGAAGAAGGTTTTACCCATCTCCGGGATACGCACCATGCTGTTGTTGGCCAGCGGTTTCACCTTCGCCACCGTCGCCGTACTCATTTGTTCGAGTTCCCGCTTCTTCTCCTCGCACTGTCGCGTGATCCGCTCCAGCCGTTCCTTCATGTCCGACTCGATCACACTGAAGAGTTCGTTTGCCGATGGCCATTGGTTGCGGCAACAGCGGTGATCCTTCTCATCACCGTCCTTGCAGTTGCACCGGTTCAGCTTTGCTTTCACGCGGGTAAGACTCTCCTTAATCTCCGCGTCCAGATCGCCCTCCCCATCGGGGGACGTGCCACCCGAGCTTTGTTTTCGGCGCTTCTCCGCACGCCGCTGTTCCTTATCGTGTTTCGATTTTTTGCTCGATTTCTTCCCATTCGAGTCTTTGGAATGTTTGTGGTGCTTTCGTTTGCGAGAAATTGACTCCACTACGCCGTTCACTCCCGACGCGTTCAGTGCTACCAGATTGCCGTGGGAAGAGACACCCGCGCTTAGTAATTCCTGCTGGGTAATGGGTTTACTGCCGCAGGAATTCGGTGGTGATGAGGGAGGTGATGCCGTACTGCTGGAACTACTGGTCGAGGTGTAGCTGCTGCCGCTACTATTACTACTGCCCGAGCTGCTGGATGTGGCAGGGGAGTCTTTATTGAACATACCCTCCTCTTGGAAGCGTTGTTCGGCAAGAGCACACAGTAGGTTCAATCCACCCATAGGTTCATCCGCTCGAAGGAATGCTTCGGGAACGGTCGGTGGAACCATGGCTGGTGCTAACTGACATGGCACCGCGGATTGGGGTAGCTCCGGGCAGACGGAGGGAGCCGCTGCTACGGGAGCTGCGGCTAGTGATGGCACTAAGCTGACGGGGGGATCTGCTGGAAGCTGCGGTGAGATCGGTTCCTTCTTAATCAGTGATGATTTCTTCTGGAACACTTCAATACTATGTGACAGAAGCTCTAACCCGCTCAGATCCACCGGATGTTCCTGTTGGTTAACTGTCGCGGGTCCTGCCGGGTCCTTTTCAATTCTGGATACGGAAAATTGGTTTGTTGGACCCTGGCCGGTAGGCGAGTGGACTTCCAGTTTTGGCACTCTTCGCTGCTGTCCTCCGCCGATGCTGGGACTCGCCCCAACCGACAGATTTTCCGGTTCGTTTTGCACCGGAACCGGTGGTTGAGGAAGTGGTGTTGGCGTTGCACTCTTGTTGGTCGGTTCCAGTTCCATGTCGACCTGATCACAGTTGGAAGTGCTGGTGGCGTTCAACAAACCGGAGCTAGACATATCCGGCTCGATAGCGGAATCACCACTGCTGTTGATAAGCGTACTATGGCACAGAGGTTGTTCGCTCGCTAGCGCATGGTAAGCCGACACTAGGGTCGCTTCCGTTGATAAGTGGGTGGCCGTCGCTTCGGTCGATTCCAGCTCTGCACCTCCGGGCGGCTGCGTGCTTTCGTCCTCACTCATGATGGGTGTATCGGTCTGTATGTTAGCGTCCTGCACCTCCGGTGGTTCATTAACTTCCGACACTGCCGTACCGTCGGTTGCGTCAGTCTGCGCATGCATGGTGGTGGTAGTGTCCGGTGGCGGAGTTAGACAGGTTGTGGCAGAAACAGACGTAGCTACTAACGGAGGTGGAGGATTGCTGACGACTGACGAATGACTCAGACCACTCAACAGGGCTGGAGTTACAGTCGTAGGCAGAGCCGATGGAGGTGGCGTTGGGTTTGCAACGGAAGTACTGAGCGATCCACCTGCAGACGACGCATCTAACAGCGTATGTCCCGAAGAGTGGGACTTGGAGGGATGGTGTGGTGCGATGTGTATTAGATTGGCCGGTTGAAATAGCAACTGTGGCGTTAGATCACTAGCTGCCGGGAGTGCCAGATGAGGATGAGATCCTGCTCCATTCGTCAGTGAATTTGTGACGGATGTAGTAGTTCCACTGGACTTATCCACATCACTCAGCGAACCAAACAGAGACGTCGTGAGATGGGCGGAACCGGTGGATGCTCCCATGGCTGCCGAGAGACCGGCGCTCGTGGAGCAATCTTCGATCTTGATAAATGTGTGCGAAGCGGGAATTGGAAGTGGAATCGTTGGCTCACCGCAGGTACTGGCCGGTCCCGAACTACTCGATCCCGTCGTGCTCTGTGAATGCTTTCCGCTCGCAATGGACGATCGTTTGCCGTTCGATTCGGATGTCAGGGCTAGGTAACGTGTACTGTGGTGCGTTTGCGTATGTTGCTAAGGTGGATCGAAGAAGGAGATATTAGAGAAGTTGAAAACACACACTCTGATGTTAGATCACCCTACCTGATGAAGCGTAGTACTGGCCGTACTCAGATAGTCCGAGCTTAGCATCTGCAACGGAGCCAACGGTGGCGGTTGGAGCTGTTGGGGCGGCAGTTGCGGTAGCAGCAGATGCTGGGACTGCAACGATGCGGTCGATTGCGGATACGAGGGCCACACGACCGCTTGTTGGAATGGTTCTATACAAGAAATATAGATTTTATCTAGCAGATTTGACGGATTGGCTGTGATATTGGTGGTGATAGTGGTGGCGGTGTGTTGGTAGATAGCGTTTGTTCGAATCATTTGCGTACAAAATCATTCGAATCATTTGCGCGCGTGTTTGTGTTCATATTTTGTTATTCAGGCCGCAGATACGATTCATAGTATGAACGAACGACAAATCGAAGAAACGAAGGTAGAAAAAGGAAAAGAAAGAAAAAAAGAAAGAAAAATACATACTGGTAAGTAGAAGCGATACAAAGCGGGGAATATTAAATGATATTGATCGAAAATAAAATGTATCAACGAAACGTTCAACATGTCAATAATGTTCCAATTTTGAACCAGAACTATTACTGCAACCAAAGATGCGAAATTGTACCGAAATTTAATACTACAGTTTAGTGCTATACCTTGTACCATTTGTTCCCAAAAATAAAGTATAACCTCTCACATGTCCATTTTAAACCCAATTCTATTGTAATGAATGTTACAAATAACTTAATCTCACCTTCAAGATAATATAAGCAAAATATGAAGCAGTTTAATCAATTCTAAATTAATGATAAATGTGATAACTATTGTTGGGTCTTATTCTACAACTAGCTAACTTAAAACTTCCCAAATAGGGTTCTGCTGTGGAGCAGTGACTTGGACCTACACTTACCGATTGTGGCCGCCGCTGGAAGGAACAATATCTGGCCGGTGGTGGGATCACGTACCAGCTGGAACCCAACGGGCGGTATCGGGGGCATTGGTAGCATCGATTCCATTGGGACAGGAGCTGAAACGATTGAGAGGGAAAAAAAACCCCGAAATCAAAATTATTGACCAATAATGTCATAAATAATCTTTTCACGACCCCATCTCGGAATGCACAAAACCCAGCTGTATGACATTCCGTCCGTTTTTTTTTTCTTCAAAAAGTGGTTTCGAAGGTTGGTTTGGTTTTTTTCGTGGTTGAATTTTAAAATAATAATTCCCCGCAATGCTCATCCATCGTACGGTGCAACGCTTTGGGATCGACCGATCGGTTCTCCCTCCCAGTGTAAGTTTGTAATAAAAATGGAGTGCCATAAATTCTGCAGGCCCCAGGCAGCGGGTGTTCCATCGGGTGGCAATATAATTTTCCGTCCGTTTGCTGTGTGTGCCCTTGTGTCACGATAAAGGACATTTGGTGGGGTTTTATTGTACGGTGATGGCACTTGTCTGAAGTTTCATAGCATCCACCATGAAATGCTGGTCGATTTGGGTGGACTGATCATCATTAACGAATTTGAAGACATTTTTTCTTTTCGATTTCAAACTGTTTTATGAGTTGTATAAATCATAAAATGATAGTTTTACACACAAACAGGTTTATACCGTTCAATTACAAATGGTAAAAACCTAGTTTAAACGTAACATCTTACTCAATCACATTCGGTTGCTACAATCGTGAACGGAGGTGTTGCATGGCGCTTGGATTGCATGCGGGCCGAAACCGAACCGAAGTCGAACGACCGGATTGGCCGAACCGGTACCTTCGGCAAGACACGCACACGCGCCGATTGGCCGACGTGTAGTCACGGGGCGGAGCTAACAGCGACTTCGATCGGCTTTCGGTGCAAACGACACCTGGCGTACGCTTCCAGCACAAAACACGCAAAGCTCGCGTTCCGCGTTGCATCACGGGGGACACACAACAAAGGGGCCAAAGTGTTGCGTCGCGTGTTGGCAATATTCCGTAAGGCCTGCAAAAAAGTCTTTCCCTCATCAACTAGCAATAGGCGGCGGTGTTGTTAATGCACAAAGAAGAAACGCGTGCAGCTTAATTAGGATTTTTCCTTTCTCACTCTCTTGATAAAATAAAATAAATAAAATCACGTGCAGTTTAGAAGACAAAAAAAAACAACTGGAGCTGATGCAAAACAACGCATGCAAAACAACAACCTCGCGTTTCGCGCGCGCTTTGCGTGAATATTGGCGTTTTATGCAAAATTAACTTCCACCACACTGCTGGTGTTGCTGCTGGGGCTGCAAGTGCAAACGAAACATGATTAGGGAGGAGTGCCTTCATAATTACATACTCACACACATATTGATCCACGGATGCACAAGTGCATACGCAGGGTGGTGGCACGTTATGCACTTTCACGCTCATGCTCCCGGTGGGTTGGAACGTTCGGGTGTTTCGGAAATTGGTTCTCGGTGAGCGTCTAACCGCAGCAACCGATTTTTAATTAGCGCCATCGACCGACTGCAGCTGATAGAAGCTCGTGTGTTTTTTTAGTAATATTAAGTTTAGCTAACATTTTCCCTTCCAGGCTTGAATTCGGAGCTGGGGACGTGCTAATGAGGAGTCGCCTGTCTTTTGAGCGTACGGTGTACTTCTGCGGCCATTGCAAACCCATCCCCAAGCGATCGGTACCTATCAACAACCCTCACTCAACCCTGCATTGGTCAAAGATTAGACCAAAAGGGGATGAAGAAAGGGTGGCGCAGGGTTTGGGTGGGGGGAACGGCTGTGCAAATTCGATCCCGCCGCTCACAAGGTACTACTTTTCAGCGCGAAAATTAGCATATTCATTAGCCATCGGCGTTGTTGCATCCCCAGCGGTTGCAGATGAAGAAAAACTAGCCGCCTAAAGGGGGTGGGCCAATGTTGCCCCTGTACCACACGTGTGTGGATGATGACGATGCATTTCAGGTGCATGTGTGCGTGCATTATGGATTTCACTGTTGCAGTTGAGCTGCTCGTATGCGCTCTTCGCTGCTTGCAAGATCAAACAATATTTAATAACAAGGGAATAAAAAAATACATAGTATTTTTTGCTTTTTTTAATTGTATCTTTGGTCTAAACTTTTTCTACATTCTTTTTAAAGTTGATTTGAAAAATTGAGTCTATTATCGCATTTTTTTAGGTTTGTTTTTTACTTGTTTCTTTTCCTCTTTTTCTCTCTTTCTCACTTACATATAATTCCAGCAGTGTGCTAACATTTTCCCGTTTTCTTTCCCCTCCAGGGAAATGCTTTTGCTGGTGCATCTTTTCGCTACTGCATTCACTGTTTTAATGCCCATAATTACAATTGCATTGCTTCGGGTGGTAAATAGTAATTGTTTTTTTCCCTTCTCTTCTCTCTCTCTTCACTGTATTAACAATAATTCAAAACTGTGGACCAGTTTTTATGTGCTAGAATTTGGTACAAAAACATCGTCTATTCATGCCTGCCATAGTGAACGACATAAAAGAAACGAGAAAACGGGGATCTAGGCACAGTTTAGTTGGCGTTTTACACATAGCACACGCATATACGAGAACGAACGAAAAAAAAGACCCACACACCACCCGTTAGGTCATAAATCTACAGTCGCTTTACTAAATAATAAAAAAAGGCAGAAACGCATGGTGCAAATAACCTAAAAAAATAAACACACATACACCCATCTGAAACACATCAAAAAACATTCTCACACAGATATATGGCGATTGTGTGCTGGAAGGTTGTTTTCTTGTTCGGGGGTTTGTATGTTTTTTTCTTTCTTCTGTAAATTTTTTTTCTTCTTTTTTTGCTTTTCAATTTTCTGAATGCATTTTTTTTTAGAAACGCAATGCAGTCGCTTGCTCGCTCCACACACATGTGGCCCGCCATCCCTTCCGTGTGTGTATGTGAGGGTGCTTTCGAATAAATTATTTATAGTAAAATAAAAAATATTGAGAGAGTAAAAAAACATGTTCATATTTCATCGTGCTGCAACAAGGTTTGGGCCAGTGTGTGTGGATGGTGAGTGCAACAGACGGTTTTGGGCTTGAAAGGCTGTCATTCATTTTTGTCACTTTTATTATTTACAACAGTAAGGTACTGAAGGGAAAGGATTTTATTTAGCATATTACACAACATAGATTTGTTTGAACGGAAACGGGCTTACAGGGAATTTTTTAACAACTTAAAATATGTTAACTAAATGTATATCTATAGACTGCGTTTAGTAAACAAATTTGGTTCCATCTTTATTGGTTTTTTAAATCTACTAATGTGGAAGAAGTTAATGTAAAACGCCAATGTAAGAATACAAAAAATGGTTTCAAATTGAACTGTGAGTGAAATAATAATGCTAGTAAATGAACCCAACCATAAAACTAACACGGATATTCCACGGCAATTGAATTGTCCGCTGCAAATCGAAAAGCATCCCAACGAAATGGACATAAAGCTGAAAATAACACAAAATTCAACACGTATGTACACGATAGTGCACTATGCATGGATAATTGAATCTTGTCTGTTGAATGCATTTGATTGATTCACATTCACGTACCGGAGTGCCGGATCGAGAGAAAAAAAAAACGCCAACAAAAAAGGGCAATTTTTCCGCTTCTTTATGACGCTTGATAAGAGGATTTCCTCCAGAGGGATTGGGAGGAGGTTTATTTGGGGAGAGGGTTGGGGGCAATTTTCATCAGATCCATTTGGGATTTTTACGCACGACTAGAATCGATTGCATTTTTGCTATTTTTTATTTTGTTTCGATGATTTTGCGTGATCGTACTAAAAAAGGTGCCGGCCTTCGAGTATCAAACACGCACATCTCCTTTCACTTATTGAACCATCGCTTTATTCAAACCCGACTAATAAGGGAAGGCTATTGAGCCCAACTGCATACAAATATGAAGGTTTGGGAATGTGTTCGGGAGGGGGTGGGGAATGCAATAAAATTAGTATGCGTGGAATTTTCGCTTCGGCTTTGTTGAATTATTATTATCGTCTTTTTCCCTCTCTCTGTTCTCTCTTATCTCGCCCCTAAGCTGCAGTGGAAAATACGATGGCGTGGCCAATTTATGACAATATCATAGTTTCCTGCACCATAAAACACCTGTGCGCGTGTGTGAGCTTTTCGCACAAGCAAACGACCCGTTGGATTCATTAGAATTCAATTCATAAATTTAAACCCTTATCGCTTGTGGCCCTTCCTACCTGCAATCAATGTACACAGCGACCAAGATGACGACGGGTGTTACGCACGATCCAACATTAAGTGAAGGTTTATCCCGTCGACAACGCAGGCCCTTGGAGGGGATACGGGGGCTTTTTTATCTTTTCAGTGGCGAAATCATGTTCCAACACGCTCTCTTACATACGGCGAACGAAAAGGAAGGAAGTCAAACCTGTGCCGATGGTGTGACACGCGTGTACGAAGGGCGCAGCAAGAAAACCGGATCTAATGGGATTTTTAATCGGAGCTTAGGAACGTACGCTTAGAACGTTTTCCAGAATCTCATCGAAAGAATAAAAAAACCGCTTCTAAAGCACTGCAATAAAAATAGGTACACCACGCGAATGGAGGGAGCAAATTATCCCCGCACAGTCTAACATGGGTGTCGTTCCAAGCGAAATACCCACTCCTGGGCTATCTGGTTGTGAATTAGATCCAGCTTCTCTGGCGTTGGCTTAGGACAAAGTTTTGCATTTAGTACAATATCCCTCGCGCACAACTGAGCAAATGAGAGAGGAATGTGGGGAGATTTTTCACACACAAAGTCTAATATGAATATTTCATTGGATAAATCACTAATTTATGCTGACTGTGTGTATGTGTGTGTGTGTTGGTGCTATTTGAGCTTTACAGCGTACCGGAAGGTGGTGCATTAGAGGGGCAAACTGGTCGCTGAGTAATGAAATGGGAACTCATTACTACCGGATTGCAGTTGATAGTGGAGTATTTATAGCTATGCATTAAGCTCTAATAAATATTGTTGTTGACAGTGCCCGGCACGATTTTTACAATCTAATTAAAAAATCCCTTTTTGCAAGCAAAGTACCATGGGTTTCATGTTAAAAAATAAATTTGGAACCAATTCTGAATTTTTTCAAGTTGAACTGTAATTTGTTGACAAGTTTGTTGATTCACTACCAATGTTGAGATTTTGCCTACTTTCAAAACTGATAGTACAAAATGATGAATTTTTCATAGCAAGTCCCTCACCCAAAGTCCCGACTTTTTGACTAAATGGCTCGGGCTTATTGTAACACTTTGCACTGATTGCAGGGTTTTGAGATAAAATAGTTGTAGCTTTTTCTTAATATTTAAAAAGTTGAATTGGAATTTGTCGTAAAACTTATGAAAACCTTATCAATTTCTGGATCATGTTCAATATTAACATGCAATCTGTATAAAGCTTGCACAACTGAAGACGCTTTTCATGGTAGAATATCGTATTGAAGAATTAAAGTAAGGAGATATTTCTGGATTCTTTTTCAATTGAACTAGAACGAGTCAAGTTGGATGTGGAATCTCTCGCAAATTATAGATCCTCCAAATTAACTGACAATTTGGATACACACTTTTCGTTATAGGGGTTTCGCGATGATGAATTTAAGTTGGAGTTATTTCAAGTTGTACTGGAACTAATTAAGGTGTATGTAGAATTCTTCAAAACTTCTAAGACAAAAAGCACATTCATATGACACATCTGTTATATCGGAAAGCTTTGGGAGTTTGAGGGTCAAACAATTTTTGTAAATAGTCTTTAAAAATCTGGAGATAGGCGAATTATTCCTTTGGACATTACAACCTCAAATACCTATATTTCTACGTATTCCACTTGAAACCCTTTTTTAAATGGCTTCAACTTTTCCACTTAAACTCAAATAAAAACTCTGTAAAAATAAATCTTACTCCGGTCACAAATAATTACTTCAATTCCTGACAAACTACACGAATAATAATATTTAAAAAAAAAAATCACGATATGAAGTAATGCAATCAGACATAAAAATCTTCAAATACACCGTCGCCCCATGTAGTGTTTTCATAAAAAAAACCCCAACCACAGCCACACAGCGAGTCGCACTATTCCGTTTTCGAATGAAATCGAAACGGACCAGAGATAGCATCATAAAAATTAGTGGCACTCGTCTTCTGACTGTCCCCCGGGCCAGAAGACTTTTGGCGAAGTGTTCTACCGTTTAAGAAAAAAAGCTAACTCGTTTAACGGCCGAACGCGCGATTGCTAAGGAAGAAGAGGAAACAAAAATAAATAAAGAAAAGAGCTTTTACAGAACGCCACACGGAGAGATCCACTGGGGGGGACGTGAGGGTAGTGGAACTATAACTTTTCCAGACAATTGTGCACCCGAATCAGATAAAGTTAGTGCTCTGAAATGGGAAGAAGTCGAACGAAAGGAAAAAAATTGCTCCAGCGGTATATTGAGGCTCAGCTCTTTGAAGGCCGCCTTTTTTGAAGGGCCGCTAGGTTTTTTTTTCGCTTCGTACAACAATCATTAGCCCATTCGATGGGAAACTATGGGTTGAATCGATCGACGTTTATGATCGTGTGCTTGGAGTGGTTCCAATTTTTAGCCCCCACGCTCGGACGAAGATAGCTATTGTGCAGCAGAGTGCAAGTAACGATGGAGAATAGAAGTACGGCAAAAGATGAGAGAAAAAAAAAACCTCGAATAGTGCAACGTAAGGCAGAACAAAGTCCTGTCGCTCGAAAATAGGCTTCTCCATTTGCAGTGGGACCATTTCCGTGTCCGTTTCTGGCACACGCCATTGTCCTTTTTATCGTGTAGTACTACAATCCAATAAATGTCATCTCCCGGGTCGTTCTTTGTTGCGCGGCAAATGATGTAACTATTTCCCCGTGTTGTAAAGTGCCGCTTGTTTTTTTGAGTGGAGCTTCTATTTTATCTTTTAATCACAACTGGTACTTTCATCAAATTTTATGAACACATCGAAATGGAAGTGCGAGTGCAGAGAACAGAGTTTTGATGTCCATTAGTCCCGAACCAGATTCCAGATGAGTTGCAGATGCTTTGCAACGTGTATAATTGCATCGCTAAGCTGCAACAGGGATTTAATTCCTCGAAGGAAGCACCACTTTTGCTTTGCAGTACTGTTCAAATAATTTGCAATCCTTCGTATGAGGCCTTTTCTTCATCGTGTATGGAGCGATCGAAAAGCACTGATAGAGCGATGCAATGCAATTAAATGCTAGCCCCCAAAAAAGGCGATAGTAAGCATTGCCAGCCGTACCGTGCGCATCAGCTCTCAGCACTGTGTAACTGCCTCCAATTACACTTAATTGGTTATTCTACGCCGGGATTCCTCCTCCCGGCGTGCGTACTCTTGCTAGACCCCGATAGGCCTAGTACACACAGCATCCGAAATCCCGGCACACGATTAAAGACGGCGGATGAGACTGTTTGATGTTCTTGCCGATGGATTGGATGTATGCTGTTGTATCGTGAACGGATCACACGTTATGGCACGTGCAAGCGGATGGGCGCAAGCTTTATTGCCCAAGCAGGCCGGTTCGTTGCTTAACGCGCGTCAATTTACAACGCTATTCGAGTGCACCTGCACCGGGAAACGATTTTTTGTTTGATGGCGTTCGTTGTCTATGTTGGAAAGGATCGCTTTATTGCTGCTGGATGGACCATTTTCAGGACGTTAACTACATCTGGATGGATGTGCATAGTGCCTTTTAAAAAGGAATGAAACGGTACCTAAAGTGCTCCAAATAAACAAAATCTTCAAATTTTATTTCTTCTAAAATCTATTCTAATTAACCTTTTTTTAAGTTCAATAAATATTCCACATTTACCAGACAAATGTATACCATACTATAGTTCTAAACCAACCAACAGCTGGTAGAAATTTCTAACAAAACTTCTTGACCACTTGGCACAAGAACGTGCCTCAAAGTTAGTCTTGCTTTTCCACTACGGGCAGTAGTATACTGCCATTTTAATTTGGGGAAACCATTGACAACAATATTTCGAGTGTCCGGTCCCACTAACGCAGCCTCCAGACATGCAAGTGGTTAAACTTTCACTAAAAGACGTGACATCAGTAGGAAAAAAACCCCACCGAAATTCCAATGTCAGACAATATTCGGTGCTGGAATTAAACACAGAAAACGGAGTGCCATTTTTATTAGTCCTTCCTTTCTATTGTCCACCTGTGCACAGGGATGAACATCTCCCGGGGCAACGGGAACCAATCCAATAAAGGATTAATTTGCCCATCGTTTTGGAACTTGTCGACGCGTCGTCGCTTTGCGCTTGGTCGCTAGTCGAATTCACCAGAACCGTCCACCGTTGCTGAAGTTGTGACAGTTCTGTTTTGTTGCTGTTTTTTTTCCTACCTCTGGACCGTCGGGCTTTATAAGTACGTACCGACCTTTTCATTTCCGGCAGCCAAATATTACACTAAACGTTGGTTGTGGTGGTGCGCAAAGTTGTCTTTGTGTGGAAAAATCTAATTTAAAACAAATGTCTCATCCCCCAACCACCCTACCAGGGACAGATTCGCTAATCAATGTTTTATGGCATATTGATGAAACTTTATCCCCTGGTCTGTGTGGGTCTGTTTGCCGTGGATGGAACGAGACAATATTATGATAGATAGTACGGGAACGGTCGTTGGTAATTTGGCAACAGCAGAGGAAGTACTGAAAGTTACTTAGAGACATGAACGAAAGTATCCATTTTTTTAAATTTCTTTGTCACAAAGCAGCAGAAAGAAGAACATCGAATCCAATAGAGCCCCGAGTTTGGTGAAAGAACCACCAATAGCTCTCTAATGAAGATTCCGAAATTTATTGCCCAGTCAGCACAATTAAGTTGGCTTACTTTGGCACTGAGATATGAGTACTTTTTAGAACCAAAACTGATGTTTTTTCAAATGCACTTTAAACCATTCCGATCTGTTCTCAATCATCCGGTGACATAAACTATCGTTTAAATGTGTCGTTAAACACGTTGCGTGACATTACAGGTGATAGCAGTCGATTAGACGATTAATGAAGTAACGTCAACAGTGTAGCGCCAGTTGCGCTCAATCGGCAATCTCTCTTGGCAAACAGCCCCCGTTGGAATAACTCCCCTCCTACCACCTTGAATCGTTCGAAAGCATCGAAACAAATCAATGTGACATTTATGATGTGGATAATTGTCTTTGATACGCACACCGGCTCTTTCCGATTCGGACACCACCAAGCTAAAAACCGGCTGTCATGTGTGTCCGTGCCCAGATCCAAAGAGCGGGTTGGGAGAATAATGCGACAGGAGATGCTCATTCAATGCATTAAATTCATGCATTCGGCATGCCGGTTGGAACGGAACGGAACAAAACACATGTGCTAAACGTGCCGCTTGTAAGGAATCCCTTTTGGAAGTGTTACCCATTTGCCGAAGCGGATAAGGAATCAAACAACCCTCGCGAAGAAATTTGGTGAACAACACACACTCGCACACAAGGATGGATTCCTCGTGGACGATAATTTGATGGAACGAGAACATTGTCCAACACGGGGCTTCTCCAGACCGTCCGGGATTTAGGTTTAAATGGGTGAAAATTAATGAAATCTCGGTTGAGTGACAGCTTTGCATCGTTCGATGGGTGCATATTGTTTTTTCCCCTTTTTTCTCTCGTTCTGCTCTGTTCCTGGGTGCGGATTCTTTTCATTCAGCGGCTCAATGACAGCGTGATGCGATAAGGGACGACAGTGCGACACCGACGAGGGGACGCAACATTTGACGGCAAGTGAAATCTTATCAGCGTCAATCGATGCGACCCTCGTGATGCAGAAAAAAACGAGGATAATCATTTTGTGGTTTTGAGAGAAATGTATTCACTGTAATACTGGACCCTGCTCTAATTGTTCCCGCTGAGCTGGAGAGATTTGGGTGTGTGAATGCAGCCAGTTGGTTCGTTGTTGTGCTGTAAAGCCTGTTCCAATTATAAGAGTTCACAATGAAACACATTTATTTGTCACTCTCTCTCTGCTCGAGTGAGGTTTCGCATTCAATCGTAAATAAAGACTTGGCGTGTGTGACGATGTTGCCATGCGTACGGTAGCGTAATTGAACTCAGTAAATTCGTCATTTAAGTCCACGAATGGCTTCTCTCGATACAAGCGTTTCCAGAGAACTGTTGTCAAGTAATATTTGGAAAACCTATCGAGATTTATTAAGTTGTCAAGGCAATCTTATCCAAACCTCGATTCGAAGTGTCACACATTTATTTCCACACATGTTTAACAGGTTTGTTGGAAAGAAACAAACTGTTTTAAGGAGTTCCATTCCAGAGTAATTATTGCTTTCATTATGATTACGACATGATGCAAAAAGTCCCTTCGTTTCCCATGTCGAAGCATCATTTTCATTAACTTTAGATTAATTTTGCCCTCTCTTTATGCCTTCCATAATGCTAAACTAAATAATCGTTGCGTGTGTAAAAATTATGCGGGTTCTCACACATCTTCACAGCGGAACAGTGTCGAAAATCTGCCCCAGCCAACGGCTGATGTGAAATGATGAACATATTTCTTAATGAAATAATGATACCGGCAGGTTTCAGTGACGTTTCTTGGACAGTTTTTTCTACGATCAACTTACGAGTTGACGTATTTTATTGAATTTTAGGGGCAGAAATATATATATATCCTAGTTTGTAATCATCAACCGTCTGTTGCTCCGTCCATAGAGGCCATACTCTCTAACCACATCCTCCGCACGGATCATGCCTGGTGCTGGGACAGATCAGACATCAAAGCGACGAAAGGAGCAACAGCCAGGCGCCGACTCTGATGATGTAATTAATTGCCGCCTTCAGATTAAATGTTGTGTTAAATATATGTTAATGTCATGTAGATTGGCAAGCGCCCGAAACTGGAAGCTTGCACCGAAAAACATTCTGGCCTGTGCCGGGTGGGGAGAGATGTTCACCAAACCGAATGGCGGTTGGTGTCGAATGTTTAGCAGGAAGAGTGTGCAATAAATTCCCATCCGTCCATTCAAAAGCAAAAAAACTCTGCAACGGGCAAAGGTTTTGATTTTCGCTCGAACGAATATTTGTTCAATCATCCCACACCGTAACGTCATTTATTACAGTGAAATAAAACGAAAAACAAAAAAAAACCACAAAACCCCCTAGCAAACATGCTAATGGAATAAACGAGTAATATTACTGCAACTAGCACACGGACGCACACAACCTCCGATGGGGCGCTTAGCAAGGTAATGAAATCTTTAGATAATGTAAGAAGATTTAATGCAATGAGATCTATAACCTACATCCAGTACTCCCACTGTCCATCAAGCGGTCATATACATATTCATGACGCGCCTTTTCCGCTGCCACTCATGCGCACAGCCCCCTCTGCACTTCCTGTCTCACTTCGCCCAATGCATGCGGTTTAAATCGAGAATTTAATTACAATTTTATTGTCCGCACGCTGTGCTGCATTTTTATTGCTCTTGGGTGCTTTTCGCGTGACCAATTGAACACACACACGCGTACAAAAAAGGGGCAGGCACACAGGCACTCATATGCAGAAATACGCGAGCAGATTGTTGAGATGTAAATCGCGAAAAGGTGTGAAAACGTCGTTTCCAACAGAGTACGAAAGGTAGAAAAAAAACGAAAAGTAGAAAAAATTACGCTAGAATTTCATGAAACTTCATGAAAATTCAAATAATCATAAAAAATATCTTAAGGCACTACTAATTATTTGTTTTGTTTTATCAATAACAGGTACATTTCAAACAAACTTTTAAATAACTATATTCTGGCGGCTGCACGAAGGAATAAATGGGATATATTGTACGTAGAAGTAAAATTACAGGTTTATTGATTCAGGCGAATGCGTTAAAGGCAATTTAACTAAACTGTTAATAATTTTATCAGATCTCTGTGATAAAAATCCCCTTGGATTTTTATTGATAATATCGCCTGGGTACACTTTGATTGTTTACTTTCGCCTTGGTTACCGCCAAGCAATATCAATTTCAACAAAATACCTAGTTTGGATGATTTAAAAATACATCTCTAAAAATTTGTTTAACGCAAATTTCTATATCATTTTATTTTAATTTCAACTCAATTTTTGTAATCTAATGCCCCCATCCACTAAACTTGTCAAATATCAAGGTGAACATATGCTCTTCCCAAGAAGGTGGAGACGCTTGGTCGTTCACGCGATCACGCGTGTTTGCCGATTGGCGCATTCATCGATGGGAGGAGCAATGGTGCTCCAACCCGATGCAAGAACCCATCGATCCTCGGCACACGATGCAACAAACAAACCATCGATTTAGGAAAAAAAGGAAAACCCCTATAATAACGGAACGATCGTTTGTCCAACACACGGAGGATCCCCGTGTTTCCACCCGTAGGCTCAAGGTGTGATGAAATAGCGTACCGTACGGAAAGTGCATTTACTTACCAGGATACTGCCAGAGGGCGGGTGGTGTGCGGACGGCGTTCTGGACCGCCGCATTGGTCACGCCCATCGCAACCGCGTCCGGTGCGAGGGGTATCATGGTGGAGTTGGTGCCGGTGAAAAACATGTTCTGGCTTAGACCGGGCGTTGCGCAGCCTGCTCGAGCGTTGATCGCGTGTCACCGTAGCGATTGTGTTGGTGCGTGCGGATACACGCGGTGGAAAGGGGGATGAGGGAAAGCCGAAGTGCGGAAGGTGGTGGAGCGATGAATTGCGTTCGGGGCAGTTGATGTATCGTTGCCGTGCGAGGGACGCATATGAATGGGCACCGGTACGAATGCATCAGCGTCATCATCGTTGATATGTCCCGCGGTGGAGGCAACACAAAAAAAAGAAACGAAAACAAAACAATTCAATGAATGATTGATCGATAATGAGGATTATGTGTGCTGGTTATGGAGAGCCTTGTTTTGGGGGCTGTTTCATGCCCACACGCAGAAACATCAATGGGGAAAAGCATAGTGGTACAAAAGTTGAATAGCAGAAGGATGATGATGATCCACCTTTAACCTCTACAGAGGATGGAGATGTTCGATGTTTCTTATGATAATTTTATAATTGCAACTATTTTCCTATCGAATAGATGTTTGAAAATCTTACAAGCGAATAAGCACTATTTCACATCAATAGTATATTAATTGTTGCACATCTTCAAAGTATTGTTAATATTTTTTGATATTAATATCAAACGTTAAAGGATCGGCAATATAAAAACAAAAATCATCATCACCTCAGTTGACAGTTTACTTACATTACATAGAATACAATAAAATACAGGGTGGCAACATATAAGTGATACACGTATTTGAGCGCACACGTATTGTGTGTTTTGGCGCTGTGCCAGCCAGTTTTCAGTTCCGCTCTTTGGAATATTGCAAAGCATTTAAATAGAGAACAAATACAGATCTTGCGTCTCCATGGATTTACAAATATCGAGATTAAGAGGAAGCTGTCATATCTAAACTTAAGCTGCTTATTCATCTACAGAACCATCAAGCAATACAAGGAGACTCTAGCAACAGACTATAGGAGACATCAAAGCAGTGAAGGAGGTAATGCGTGCAGTTAGCAAAGACTTCGAAATGCGTCTATCGGCTGATATCACTTACTAGTGAGAAAGAGTACTTATAGATTTAGTGGAAATCGAACCCGAAGAGAAATAAAAACTGGGTTGAACTTTATGACCTTAACAAAGTGCATCACTTTTACGTTTCCATCCTGTACATTTAGGTTATTGTAGTTCTAAAGATAACATTTTCTAAACTCAGAAGATGACTATTTGACTAGAAGATGGATTTGAGAAGACATCTGTTAAGAGCACGTGAGTGAATGATTCGTATTTGACACGTACCCAAATCAGCCGTAGTACCGACAGTACCGTTCAAGGAGCCACCATTCGCTGCGGCCAACCCTAACCCGTACCGATTCAGCTCTTTGCCTGTGTGCATGTGGGGCGTTGGGGTGGCCGAACTTTCTTGAAGCCGTTGGCGGGCGACCGCAATACCAACGGGGATGGAAGCGGCCGATGCGGCGGCGGCTGTCGTCGTCGTGCCGTGTTGTTGACTGTTGGTGGCCGACGCTAGCCCGAGTTGTTCCATCGTGGCGGCGACGGTGCTCGAGCTGGCGTTGGCACCTCCGCTGGTGCCGATATTCGAACCGACGGTACCACCACTGCTACTGCTGCTGCTGCCACCGACGGTAACGTTGCTAATGATGGCGCTAGCACTGTGGCTAGTGGCGGCCAGCAGCTGATTACTTCTCGCAACTGCTGAGCTGCCCGGGAAATTGGAGGCACTGCCGCTATTGGTGCCGGCAGCCGTCAAGGCCTTCGGAGAGGATGCTTCAATCTTTATGATGGCATTCAGGGCCGTCGTGTTAGCGGTCGCTTCGTAGTTGTTGGATGTCGTCACTTCCGACACCTGACACGGTTCACGTTTGATCTGTAAAGAAAATTGGAAAATACTTTTAGTAATGCATCCAACACAAAAGGGAGTATAACAGACATAGTTTTTATATACTTTTAAGTTTGATATTTTAATTGACCAACTCCGATTTGTTAGGTTTGTTCCAGCAGTTTTATTAATTCGGGTATCTTTACAGCACACCAAATCTCTTCTATTTTAATTCACCCAAATCCAATACCATAGCTCTTCACCTCCCCACATAGCAATGTTTGGATGACCATAAATGCAATCATTCGGTGAATCTTACATATTTAATGAGTAACAAACGGTACAGTGAGTGCGGAACCTAGTGTCCACCACGAACAATGGCGAAATGGATAACTTTCTTTCCGCGATCACCAACACCATTCTTCGGTGGTTTGTGTAATGTTTTCCTCCTTTCTGTATGCATTCTCTAGCAACGGGCTTATAAATAATTAATCAAAATCACCGTAGCCGGAAGACACGATGCTGACCGGTGTACTTTCAAATACTGCAGAAGGGAAATGGAAAATAAAAAAAAAAAACGACCGTAAAGGTACACCATAAAGCAAAGTGATAAAAAAGCACAACTTTAATCTTGCATTATCTAAAGGTGGTGGGTTCGGGTGTGTTTGCTTGTGTCGACGTGCAGGGACAATCAAAATCAGCAACTCACCAGATATTAACTATCACACCCCTTAGACATGGACCTTACCTAAAAGGTTTTCGTTTTTATTGTAAAAGTATTTTGATATTTTTGTGATTTCTTGGAGTGGAAGTAAAAAAGAGAAAACTCATCCTTTCCACAATAACAGTACAAGCCACCCGGAGGCACAAGTGTGGATGCATTTCATGGGGAAGAGGGAAAAAAACACAGCGATGAAGCACCAAGCATTACACGAAAGATTGAATTAATCTGTCATGCTTTTAAAGTGCATTATCACCATTGGCTTTACGGTTTGCGGTTTAATGATCGTGAGATTCAGCTTACATTACAAGTACCGCGCAACAGCAAATACCATTAACAAACGAAACGAAACAAACAAAAAAGCTGCAAAGATTTGAGATTACAGGTAAAATCATTTTTACCAGCTTACAATGAACTTTTCTTGCAAGCAAAAAAAATAAAACGAATTTGTGAGTTTACACCCGAACACAAAGGCAAACATCATGTGCCTCACATGGTTGCGATGGTTGCAATTGCACCAAACGAAATGCAGCAGCTGGCGTACGGGATATCACGATCCAATGTCAACGCGCGGTACTGTGCGGTTTCATAATAATTTAGCACACCCCGTAGAGGACGGAATAGTCAATGAGGCTTGACAATTCAGGAGACCATAAAACCTGTGCGCCGTTCTTCGCTTTGTCCCGTACGTGGACATGCGATGAGCTATTCGAAGAACGCAATTAAAAAATTAACAACCAACTCCATTGCATCGGTCAGCTTCGCAGGTACTCTGGGGGAAGAGAAGATTGCAGAAGCTTGGGTCATGTGAGACCGGGGAGAAGCTATACCTATATAGCTAGAGGACGTCACAATAAAACTTCACGAATGGATGGAATACGAAATTGCACATCTCGTGTGAGGCAGTCGGGAGGTTTTCCCTTTTGTTGCTGTTACTAAGTGCTACACGAAATAAAATGCCTTGCAGAACTCCCTCCAAGTGTCTTCAGACGTGAGGAGTATCATCACCACCACCCCCGTGGGATGTAATGAATCGATCGGTGGAATTAATTCCCGATTCTCAAGAACCTCTTCCGCTTCCAATGCAGTTTTTGCAATTGCTCACTGGAACTCCACTGGAACACTGCATCACAGGTCACAATGACATGCATGTTTTCCCGGTTGCAACATTTTGGAATTCGCGTTCGCATTTGGAATCAACCTCCAACGGGTGCCCCCCGATGTGGGTTCAACTCCGTTGTGAATTTATAATTGTGCCGCGGAAGGTTCGGTATGCGGCGGATCCCTAATGGGAGCGACAAAACGATGCACTAATAAATAAAACAACAAGCACACACACACGCACTCTGACATACAGTTTGGGGAATAATTTCCTTAACGAGAGGCTCTGAGAATGGAAATAGCAGCATGAGCGGAAATATTTTCCTACAGCACCAACTCGTCGATGCGCTGGGATATTCTCGCTTTGCTGGATGAAACAAAAGAGGTTCTACCGAAATGATATACGCGTGTGTACGAACAGCGAGATGCAGAAGTAGTACAGTGAAACACATAAAACATACAACCATACAACATACACAGAACAGAACGAGCAGAACCCGGCGAACATTAATTACTTCTGTAAAGGCTGAATTCCACGACCACTGATTTGCATCAAGTTTTGTAGTTAGACAAAAAAACTTTGTTTCGTTAAGTTGCTTCACTCCATCCATGAACATTTCCAGCTACCAATAAACGAAAGGTAACATTTTTAAACTCCTCAAGAATCAGTTCCAGTGTGAGGTTTGTTGAAGTCACTGCTCAGGAAGTTGTTAACCTATAGAGGATCTTTACTTGTATAAGATGAGATGGTCAAGCGCAATTTCGAAAAATGATGATCATGACTTTTCTCCAAAAATTTTGTTTTGGAAATCTTCTGTCTAATTCACATTAGACAACAAGTTCCCGGCACACTGTTTGCCAATTGTTTTCGCCAATTATGACAGGGATGCGATAGAAAAAACAAAAACACAAGACAAATTACACTTACGTGAACAACGGTTTTGCTGTCCGTGTCACGATGGACCGTGGTCGAGTCCTCTAGTCGATCGAGTCTTATCGAGCGTCGCTTCTTCGGAAGACGTTGTCCCGGGGACTTTGGTCGGTTACAAGATGCAGGCTCTACAACACCACCACCAGGACGGTCGGTCACTCGGGGTGGTGGAGTCGGTACTCGGTTCTCGATGCCGTTACCGTTCGCTTTGGCGTGTGCCGAATGTAATGCTGCCCAGCGGCGCCGTGGTCTATGATTGACAGCTTCGCTCGATGGCGCTGTTGTGTCACTCGGCGGCGGCGGCTGCAGCGGTGGATGCGACGGTTGTGTTGGTGTGCTCGCACACTGCTGCCGATCAACGTTTGCAGGTTGCTGTGCACCCGCGAGTTCTGGCGGCGCCGGTGTAGCTTCAAGGTGACGCTGGTCCGGACCGGATCCCGGTTGCCGTGGAGTGTGTGACGTGTGCAGATGGCCTGTTGGCGATCGATCATCGACACCGTTCGGGTCACCCGTTTCGAGCAGAAGCGACTGTAGCTTGCGCTTTAGCTTACCGTACTCGTGGGGTGATGTAGTGGGTGACGTCGGGCTTAAGAGAGCCGTCGAATCGTAACGTGTCGCGTACGTGGACGACTTCCCATCACCGGTAACGGGTGGAAGGTGCAGTTGTGGCTTACAGCCGTCCGTTTCAAGCGACGCCAGCAACTGTTCGTGGCGATGGAACTCACGCCCGATGCAGTAGCTGCGAAGGAACGCGTCGTAATGGTTGCCGTTCTCGTCTGCTTTCAACGGGCGGTACGAATGGTGCAGGTTGTCACGGGTTTGGTGACCTCCACCGACGGGCAATCGTTCGCCGGAACTAGCGCTCTCGGGGGAGTTGAGTGCGAAGCTACCGGTGCTAACGGTGGGCAGAAATGAGTTCGGTGGAACCTGCATTGAGAACAAGTGCGAACACATGACAGCGAATGTCACTTTTTGTTTGTTTTGTTGTTGATATACTCGAACTTCCATCACAAACACAGTAAATTCGAAAGCAAAATTAAGGACAAAAACCGTGAACAATCAAGCACACAAACACACGCATAGACAAACACACACAAACATGAAAGGAGGAACATCCTTTGGGAACTAATGAATGATGATAAAGCCTTTCGAATGATGATTTGCTACGGAAATGCCAAATGAGTTCACGATAAATGAAGCATAAAATAACGATAGCATAAAATTCGTTTTTTTTTCGGGAGATAGCGTGATGTTTATAATGCTTTCCGATATGCTGGTAAACAAAATGTCCGAATTATGCTAGTGTGCGGCAGAAACGTTTTGATCTACGACCCCAAACAGTGTCCCCTATTTCCAATAATTAATTTTATCTATTTACCAGCATATTTTTGCCAACCAATCTAATCCCCCGAGTTTGAACAAAAGGGATCTGAGGGTTTGTGATATGAAATGGCATATCCAATCGGTTTTCAATTCGTTTCGAAAGTCGATGAAATGAATTTACATTATACAACAAACGGAAACACATAACGCATATGCAACATTTAAAAGTGTGTTCGGTGAGAAGAAGTGTTTCGGTTATTTAAAAAGATGAATTTGCAACAAGATGTTGTGGAAAGTTTAAGCAACATGTGTCAGCGATATAAAACATCACAAAATACGCAGCACTGTAGCTAATGTGCCGTCACTGGAAGAAGCTAAATGTTGTTGTGAGAACCAAAAGTCATGAATGCACTTAACCCTACCTGTATCTGCAATGGTTCTATGTGGCCGTGCTCCCACCGTCCGATGCAGGTTTCGGTTTTCTTCGCGACCGCTGTGGTGCCATTGATGAAATCGGTTTGCGACTGCACGAAGATGCTGCTATTAGCCTGTATAGAGTAGTAAAGCACAGTTTGTCGAGCGGTTAGAGCGTTAGAGAATGATGGAAACGGCTTTTCAATGAGTTAGAATTGCTCATTTAAATGCAGTGTTAAGCTTTGAGAAAAGGAAAAAGAGGTTTGAAGCACCCTGTGTCGGACAAGCATTCACTACACCCCGGGGTAAATATTTTGTCAGCAGACATTCAGCAGATATAGGCAAGTTTGGATGTTTTAAACAGAACCACGTGTGGTGTTGGAAGCTTTCCGTAATGGAACCATCGCAACCAAAACAAGAAGTCAAATAGGCCGTGGCACAAACATGGCACTTTCTTCACGGCACGCTGGAAGACGCCGTTTCCACAGCTCATCAATAATGTTACCGTGCCCGCATGCCGGTTGTGCGGGTGTGCGGAAGCCCCGAACAATGTGTGCGTTCCGCTTCGACACCGCGCGCTCGAGTGTCTGTCCAAACGTGATCGAAACCGTGGTGCAAGTGGAGAGCCGGCTTTGATTAATGACACTTTTCCTTTTCTTGTCGTAAAGGGGGATTTTTTGGGGGTATGGTGGGCGACTCAGTGATAGTAACAAGCGCAAGAAGCAAAACAGAAAAAAACAAGTATAAAATGTTACAGGAAGGAACGCAAACCAGAGTTTCACCCCATCTCATCATCGATCTTCTCGCGCGCGCGCGCGACTCTTTTTCGTTTGGAGCCCAAGTATGGAAACTTGGACTCGAACCTGCCAAAAAAAAAAGCGCGTGCGAATGAAAAGCCATGATTGACGTGCGAAACTCGACGGGATGCCGTAAATTCTTTTCGCTTCGTTGGAGGATTTCCTGCAAAGTTCTGGCAAATTGAACTCCAAAGCGACCAAACAAGATCAACCGTGGTTTTTTTTTTCATCCCTCTTTCTTCGCGTTGCCGAGTGTGTATGAACGTACCGAGTACAATAATGTATTCCTAATTAAATTTGTTTATTCCACATGTAAGCACCCACACTTACCTGACTGAAGGAGAGGGCAGCTCCGGCACTGTGAAAATTTTTGGCCACAAGCTCCAAAGGGGAGCAGGGAAGAAATGGTGAGCTGGCGGGTGGCGTATTATATCCTCCGGCGGCAAACAGAGATTCGGTCACTGTGAAATAAAAGTTAAAACGTAAAAATACTTCGATTAGAGAGATGAGAACAAATAACTCTAGAATGGGGCAAGATTTTTTCAATAAACATTTAAATTAGCTGTCTAGGTTTTTATGCAATCCGAGCGTCTTGTGAATAGTGCCTCATATGGAAGATTAACTCGACGCAAACAAGTACAAAACGAAGATGATAATGCAAACGCGTCCATGAAGAAAGCGACGTAGACACATGAGCTTCGAAATTGAAAAGCAACCCAACAATGAGAGGCCCAATTTTGCAAAGCTAGCAGGAAACGAAGCGGAAAAGAAAATTCCAATGCCATAGCGGACACCGTACAGACGACACGCCAGCATAAACAGAATCCGCGCGGAGGTTCTCTCTCGCCCTGCCTGACACGGGAGGGTCTAGTCATGGTCATAACCGGCGAGAGGTCGACCGGTTTGCGAAAGGGATTTGCTGGAAATCCGATGGGCACGGGCGGCTCAGCAAAACCCAATCCCCGAACCGGGCAATGAATGCATGTCACGGACTACAACATGCCGCGATCCGTGTGCCTCGTCGTGTGTGCCTGGCGAACATTTGCGGGCTTTTGGTTTGAAACCTAACCCCCTCCGCCCCAACGCGTGATGGCGTTAGAAAGGCTATAGCACGAGTTTTCCCCCTCCTCGGAGTGGACGATAAAATAAATGAACGAACGATGGCCCATAAAGTCGTGGCCGGGATCCCGGGGAATGGTACATGGTGGTGTACAAAGGCAGCAAATACAAAAAAAAGCGAAAAGGGCAGGCTCGAGCCGAGTTCGCAAACGAGCGGAATGAGATGGAGATAAGACGACGTTGCATTGTGGCGATGCCGGGCTTTTCGGAGGTTCGCTAGAATTCGTTGTGGATGTGTGTGGCTTTTGGGACTCGGTACAGAAACCTTCGGGGCATGGGTAGGAGCTTTTAAAAGGACACTTACGTAAGCGACCGAATGTTCATCCGTTCATTCATTTTGTGCTTGGAGTACTACTTCGTGCCGGTTTCAAGGGTAGAAGAAGTTGGGGCCTCTTTTATTCGTTTGATGAATAAATCGGCAATGGGGAAAGGAAGCATTCCTCGCTCGAGAGGCTTTTTATGGGGTTTTCAAAAGGAAACGAAATAGAGAATACGTTTCTGATTATGAGACTTCTTTCCTTAGACATAAGATATGCATCGGTGCCTAAACAAGCTGCGTTCTTCAACAAAAAAGACGAATGGAATGTTTGGCTTCAAATATGAAAAATTACATCCAACATCACAATTATGGCAGTTATGGCAAATACAAAAATTAGCCATAAATAATAAAGCACTGCTGCTGCTGGTTCGATTTATTTCAAACTTGTTCGTTTCCTGTTCGCTGTGGAGGCGCAAACACTGCCCCAACACACATCGTAAATAAGCCGCTAAACGTTTTGCTATTCCGCGGCGAAGGCTTTTCGGGCGTCCGTGTATCGGAATCCTGGTCGGGAATTATGGAGTAACGGGCGTTTCGTGTACGCGGGAGGTTGCGGCCGATGTCGACTGGGTACTGATAATTTATAACGAACTGCAAATAGTTGCTGGAACCGGCAGCTGCTGAAGTTGGTTAAGCTGGTTGGGGTAGGAGAATGTGAGACCGTGCGGTGCATAGATTAAGCGCCACACCAAGCGAGATCTGGTGCTCTGAGGTGCTAACTCTCGTCTCTTCCCGCGGCCATCCCCACTCCATTCCGACTAGCTAAGGAACAGTTGAAGTTTGCTCCAGTGTATTGGATTGGAGGTGATTTACAGCCTCGAGAGTGGGGCCTCGAGTTCCGACACATGTATTGCATTTTTGGGGGAATTGGAAACGGTACAACGGTTCCAAAGGGCAAAGTATGCAACCGGGCTTGTAATGTTCAGATCTGTGTATGGGGGCCGCATTACACATCGGACCGTTTGTACACCGCACTTGTACAAACGCACAGTTACACCAAAAAGAAACAAGGCGAAATAGGACTTTGCTAGAGGGATGTTGTTGTCAAAATTCTCGATTAGCATTCTGCTGCCGTTGGTACACCTATTTTTTTCACTTCCAACCAGTTTCCCCATGCTGGGAGAGTCGGGTTATACAAAGTTTCCCCCGGGAGGCTTAGGTACTTCCGTGCTCAACTTTGCCTCGTCGTCGAAAACTTGAAATCGCCCATCGAGTACACCGGTTGTTAAATGGGAAAGTTTTACCGCTTGACCGGTTGTTTCTGGCTTTCATTAATCTTTCGATGGCGGAGGCTGTACACGTGCATCTGCAGCGGTGGCACAGAGGGGGCCTATTTGCTTGTCGGCCAAAGTAAACCAATAAATTCCCGGTTGCGTTTGACAGGAGGGCACTGGGGAGCCAAGGTTGGTGGATTTATTTTTTTTCTTCTTGTTTGGAAATGGAACCCAAACCCGGAACCAAGAAAATCTCATTTTGCGATCGCAACTTTAGAATGGGTGCTTTCCGTCATTCTCAAGACATGGGCAAGAATGCAGAATTTATACAACAGTAGGTGGGTGTAGGATTTAATGGGAATTGTAAGGTGATCTCACTCTCTGTTTGGCGCTGTGATTACATGGCGACGTTATTCAACTGGAACAGGTTTGACAGCATAGTTCGGAAACACGTTACACAATAGAGCTAGTTGAAACCATTCTTTATCCGGAGTTGAGTCGTCTAAAAGTCGGATGCATTGGCCCACTTGCTTTAAAATATGAGGACATATTTGCGAAAATTCCTCAAAAATCTACAACCAAGCAAAGAGTATCTCTAGCTCTATATTCCACTGGTTATCTCATGCCACTTGAATCAGGATTATCAAGCAGGAAGTGTATGGAAAACATGCAAACGAGAGACGGGTGTATGCTCAACGATATTGCACTTGGAGATGTCTCGTTACGTCTAGTGCAACTAAACGCAAGGAACCGTACGAAATTCTTTTCCATCTGGGTTAAGCCACGACACATGACAGAGAATCCTAAGAACTTCTATTCTTATACCTTCGACGTTGCGAAGTCGGAGAAGATGCTGACGTCTACACCGGTGACGGGAACCGAAAGCCTTTCAAAACAAAAACAAAAAAGATGTCCAATGTTCATTCCCAACTTTATATCGGGTTTCGACTACAGACACTATTCTCTTACTTTTCTTGCAATATCAGACGTTCTTCAAACGGGGATCTCGTTCACAATTTTGCGCCGAAACTTATAAAAGCACGGTTGGGAGGAGTTGAACGTGGAAAGGATTTTGACGTGACACATAGCTCAGGATGGACAAATTCCAGTTGCTAACATCGTGGCGTAGGCTTGACCAGCATACCATTCGGCCCCATCTCATTCCATTAACGCTCATCCTCCCCAGTGTAAAACGAAAATTGAAAATGAGATACTGTTAAGAAGCGTTCGCCAACAGACAGGGCGAAGATGAAGACAAAATTGCCGGTAGATTGGACCGACTCACACTCGCTCGGCTTGGTGGTTCGAATTTTACGACACCTTCTCGAGACGATCGCCTCGTTCTTAGAATTTCTTGTAGAACCATAGATCTCGCCCTGCCGGCTTTCTCCTCGCATCCCGCATCCGTTACTTATCGCAGCTCCTGGAAATTTTGTTTATCTTGAGATACTGCCGGTCCTGGACGCACTCGACACGAAAAGCAGCCTCCGGCTCGGTTCGGATCCGGTGCGGGAAGTCGCAACCGAGCGATGGGCCTATCAGTTACCGACAGCATACAGAGACACGCATAACAATACCGGTTAGCCGAACGAGTAAGAACAATAAAAATTTTAGTTTCAAGATAAAGAAACAAGCTTCTGCTTGTTTGGTCGAGAACTAAAGCTGAAGAAGCCATGTGACACAACACTTCTCCAAAGGTTTCTTCGTGTCGTTCGACTGATGAGCCAGGCCGAACACAAGGTGAACTGATTGTTCCGGGGCACCCTTATCAACGGAGCATGGTTTCTGACCGATAGCTCAATGCAAATTCAACACACGGCCTTTCTTCCTGCGTTTAATATGTTACCCTCGAGTGAATGGACACCACTGCCGAAGGAGACTGACTTCATCAAGAACGTCCAAACTCGACGGTGAGAAGTTTGTTTATTTTCCTAAATGTCTAACGTTGGTCGCCTCGTCGCCAGGCTTATAATAAATCTTACTCCCTTACGTTACGAAGAAAATGGGCGTTACGAAGAGAAAACTATTTCTTCAAGGGAAGGTGATAGGAAGTGGTTGGTACCACTATCAGAGTGCGGTCAAAGGTTTGTTTTTGTCAGTTCGGTCTTGTAGATAATAATTTTAAGCTCCATCCCAACCGCAAGATTATGTCGCATGTACATTGAGCCGTTTTCGGGCGAGCAGTAGTATGGAGTGGACGTGGGGCAATGTTTTTGGATAGAAACATATTACCAAGCTTGCAAAAGAAAATATAAATATTTCATTAAAACAATTATTGATTTAAGATTCTGTAGTGTCCGTAACTCCGAAGCAGTGCTTGTAGTCGTACTTGAAGAAGCAATGGGACGGTCTCATAAAACTTGAGCTGCCAAATTGTTTTATAAAAGAAAATACCGTACCAAGCGAAAACATTCTCAGCCATGCGTGTTACAAAACTTGAAGATCAAAGAAAATGGAATGAAAAAAACACCGAAAATTGAAAAAGAAAGCCTACAAACACAACAAGCCAAAAAATAAAAAAGGGTATCGAAATAACGCCTTCGAAAAAAAAAGGTACCGAAAGGACTGTTTCAAGATTGACGGTATGCGATAAGAGGATAAAAGATTGCCCCACTGGAAGATAGATGCCAGGTTGATAGATTCTACCCGGTCCGCCGCTTACTCACGTCTGTTGCGTCTTTCTCGCTGTTGCTCCGCTTTTATCAACGTCGTTCTATCAAGGTCCTACTGTTGCCCCTTCGATCATTCCACCAAGCGAAATGGGGGACAAAATAGACATTAAAACTTTGCACGTACCGCCATTTATCGATGAAAGAACCTTTCATCCATCAAGCAGCGGGGTCTGTTTCGTTAAATTAAAGGACGAGTTGCCATGGTCTAGGCGTCCAAAGTTTGTTCGTTCTTCGAAAGGCCATAAATTACCATCGATTGCACAACTCGCCGGAGTGGATTGCTGGTTGGATCTCGGTACAAGTTTGTTGCACCGGCAAAAAGGAGTCACCTCCTAAAACTGGGTGGTTTTGACTTTGCAGCTGGGTGTGTAAGGCTAGTGTGTAACCACGGCTATATGCTGTACGACGACGAATAGTCTCGACACTAAAGGAAAGCCTACGTAACATCCCGCCATAGCGGCCCGTAAGGTTTCGGTTCCGCTAATGGCTTTCGTAATTACCGTACAACTCAATTTGGTCCGGAAAATTTATTGGAAACTCTAGAATTTGTGATCCTGTTTTCCGTGCCGCCCGATGTTGGGCGCTGTTGCACCTCGTGGATGCAGTGCCCGATGTGGAACGTGTCTGGATAACGTGTATATGCCCCTTCGCGCTCGGCGTGTAGTTCCGGTTGTTGATTCTGTTGACTTCCCGTGCCGTTATAATTAAGGAGTTCACGGGAAGCTACCTGCATTTCGGATCAGCGGTGCGTAGCGGACAGTGAGCGAGTCGGGGCTACCGATAATCAAGAAAGTTCTACGTATGTATTAGCCAGCATATCTCCTAGGATGGATGTTTGAAGGAGAGGAGGTAATTTATGATCGGGAAGAAAAAGGATGTAGCATTGTTTTTATGAGGATGTTTTTTCCTTTCCACCAACACGAATGGATGTCGTCGAACACATCAGTCGGACCGGCATGTTTATGGGCGCACTAATTCAATAAATTATTCAGAGTTGCAAAGAGTCTCGAAGGATTTTTAATTTCATTTAAACTTGTTATTCTTCTGCTTTCTGAATGTGGTATTATAAGCTTGGGGTTCTAGATATCAAGACGTGTTGTTGTTGACTTGCTGCGTCAGATAAGAGACATAGACATCTCATCGGGCGATGATGACTTAATTGCTGGTCCTGAGCGGAGACTTCATTATGAGCTCATCCGTCGTAAAGAATAAGTCAGAAGATGAGGCATTATGCGGGATGGCGATAAAGAAGATATTTTGAAGACCCAACATTTATGATGATGGTGATCACGGGCATTGGGTGCTTGCGCTTTTCGGGGTACTCTTTCATAATCAAATGCTTAGTTCGGCGACGATATCGATTGATCGAACTTTCGTTAAAACTGCATACGATAAGACATCGCTTCCACAGTGGTTGGCCATTCCATCGTACGCCAGGGAGGCTAACTGTAGTTAAGTCTAGTGACCATTCGTTTACCGCAGCGATGTTTGTGGTTATGAATAATCCAACAGGAAATTTCATTCGTCTACGCTCGTTGGCGGCTTATCGGCTGATTTATTAATCGTAAAATGGGAACTTCACTCGTAAACTCGCTAGACTAACACACGCCAGTGCATGTCAATTAGAAGCGCGCTAGTAGTATACGGGAACTTTGGGATTTTTGTGGCTGTCTTCTTTTTTCCCCATTGGTTCTTGGCCGCCTTCCATCGGGTCAGTCGTAAACACCTTTACCGCTGAAAAGGCGTACGCGCATTGCGCCGCCGCCCGTGAGTGCATTGGGTGGTGTGCGCTGTTTAATGTCTTAACGTTGCGTTTTTTGTGTTGTTTGTGGTAAAATGGTTTTAACCCGAGACCCGTTCGTGTGCGGCGGTATGGATAGGGGTAAACATTACATTTTTCTCGTCCTCCCCCGCGGGATTCCTTTTTTTTACGAGCCCAGCAATGTTGGTGTGGTGTCCGACTTGCGTCAATAAAGTGCGCACCATACGGGAGCGGATAACACGCGTAAACATAACGCGGACTCGCTCGGTTGGAGCGCATTTGGACGGTTGAGAACTTGCAAACGAGCGGGAGCTACAGAGCAGCTCCAAAAAAACAACGAAATGAACCTAGCACATTAGCTAACTGCCCTGCTGATGGGAATGATGGGAGGCGATAGAGACATTAGGCTGGATTTAGTCGAAAGAAGAAAACATCTGAATGTGCCGGATATAATTGAATGGCCGTTGCGTGTTAGTGGACAGTAGAAAAAAAAATGCTTGGAACAAGATAAACCAGCACAACCAGGCAAATTACGACGGATCGTTATTGTTCTAGGAAAATGAGTCACGATTAATCTTATCACCGGCTTAGACACCTCCCCGAAAACAACAAGTACAAATGGAGGCAACACGCAAATCAATACCCAACAAACGTGATGGGACGTGAAAAATGTGAAGGAATTGAAACGAACGAAAGCAAGTGGATCCATTTACTCTCACTATCTTTCTCTTTTGCTCTGTAATTCGATTGCAGTTTGTTGTCCCAATTGATGGGTGTTCGCCCTCGGGGCGGGAAAATTGATCCATCCTTAGAGGAGGATACTAATAGCATCATAATGCTTAAACGTTGCAGCTTAAATGTTTCAGATTAGTGTCAGGTCTGGCTGTCCGCTCCGATATCTCTCCCTCAGCCACACAGAAACCCGCCGATGATGCCAAGATGATGGAAAACAATCAATATCACTTTCGAATGACGATTCGATTTGTGTATTCGATTGGGATGAGTTTTTTTTTCTTCCCCCCACGGAACAACACAACTCGACTGACGGAGAGTGATAGCAATATGTACGAATTAATACGATACCGTGGCCGTGCATCGAAGGGGCATAAAAATGTACCATAAATCACACAATGGAAAAACGACGAACGCACTGCCGAGCGGGCGATGATCTCGCGTTGTCTCGCGACGATAATCAATGCCCGGCATTCAATTTGATTAATGAAGTCATAGCTTAATCCCTCATTAATTTTATTTTCAGGCACCAAATATGGCGCACGATGAAGAGATGAATGCAAAAGTGATAAAAAGGCAGCAACAAACGGTGGTTTCGGTGGTTCGGGTAGATGTGGGTAAAGAGAAAGTGATAGCGAACGATGTGAAGGTACGGCGAAGATAACGATAGTCAGAATTCGCTTGGAACACGAATCGAGGGAAAATTATCCCTCCATTTCTAGCACACCATATAGAGAGCAATTGAATGCCTCTCGATGTATCCACGGGATAAACTTTGACTTCCAGTATTCGATTTATACTGCTTCGCGATGGTTTGTTTGGCACGAGAATGTGTAGCGGGCGCATACCTTCCAGCAGGGCTACAGTCCGCCCAGGGAAGCGATTTGCGAACGATAAAAGTGCTTCCACTTCCACCATGGCCATCGGCATCATCATTATTCATAATTATTTCCTCCATGGCAGTCGTCTTCTAGTGCAGCCCCTGTGGAAGACAGCGTGGTGTTGTATTTTATCGGTATATATGGATATTCTTTTTTCCAAATAGCTGCCAAACCCTACTTAGTCCTAGCGTGTAGCTTCCGCCAGGCGCTGTGGAATAAGTTGGAAAGCGCTAGGAATCCGGGCTCTAAATGGATCTAACGTACACCCCCTCGTAGGAAAACTGACAATGAGTCGATTGAATCCGACCCCTATTGGAGGCATTCGACGCGCTGGAGAGTGGCGTTAGGTGATAGAGAGAAAAAAAAAATATAAATATGCCTCTAATGTGCCCCTATACTTCCCTATTCTTTCTACGCCCACAGCCCACCTCTGGATCGGAAATGGTTGAAGCGCGGAAACGATTCATTAGGCACACACCACACGCGAAGGGTGAAGACGAACGCAGCTCATGTGTAAGCAGCGACTGCACAAACTATTTGCAAAATCGATTGAATCGTTTCTGGCTGATTGGAAGCTGTTTAATGGGCGCTCCCGGTGGGTCCGTGGCTTATCCCGAACGACGGACTGGGCGATAGACTCTGGCACGCTGTAATCAACACGAACTGGACGTGAAGAGATTAGCCATTAGGCAGCGAGATGCTGCAGGAGCAAAAAGCGCTTACGCAGGGACGACGTGTACGTGAGCGTTCAGCAAAGCGTACGTCCCCAACGTAGCGCAATGCCGGAACGAAACGATGGAACCCAGTCCCGCATAACAATAGCATTAATAATTAGAGACTATATAAATAATTGGCCCAATCCTCCGCCATCAGTGGACAGGCGAACAAACGAAGCAAACGCGAACCCTGTCATGTCGGGTCTTCCAACCATTCAGTCACTAACCCCAGCTCTGCCCTCTCGGCCCAGATTGCTGCTTTCGATTTGAGTTGCCAACTCGGCAGCGGAAGGGACCGAGGGAACCCTGGAGGAAGGGGGGGCAAGAGTAATAATTATGATTATTTTGCTACATTATCTAAGGTACCGCGCATCGGCCCAATATACGCCTTCGAACATTCTTCGTCTAAGCGGAAGGGCAAAAGGGCTTTGAGGGGGAGTCGCTGAGTTGGGGAGGAAAAACCGCAGAAACAACACCCTCCCCCCCATTTGCCGTTCGTCGTCGTCCGGGAAGCTCATGTTTTTTGGATGATCTGGCCTCGGGAAGCCATTCCCGGCTATACACAACCACCTCGCGAGGTTCGCGGGCTGCAGTTTATGAATAAATGAAACACTTCGAAACACTCCCGTTCGTTCTCACGGGCCACAAAGTTTGGTGATGGAAAGATGCACTTTCCGCTCCTCGAACATCATCCTCCAAGGCGAAAAGGGTTAAAGAGGCGTTACGAACCGATACCGAAGTTAGGGCTGGAGGAGATGCATCGGACATTAGCCAGTCCCGTTTGCTCGGGGAGGTGGAAGAGTGCCGGCGAAGATATTGCCGCGCAGTGAAAGCATAATTCAAGCTCAATTTGCATACAATTAAATAGCTTAACATGTAAACAATGTTCTTGTGCTTGTGATATCGCCGGAAAAAGGGGACACAGAGCTGGCGATGGTATCTCTGTTTCTCGCTTCGAAGCATTTGCACTGGCCGTGCAATGGATAATTGGAAGAAATTATGGCCCTGGAGTGGTGTGTGGGGATTGGCTTCGGGAGGCATTCACGTGTGAGTTGTTGCATACGAACACGTGTCCCGTTTCCAGTGATTATACCAGTGATTGATTTTGGCTTGATTATTAGGCTTCCCTGTGCGAGTGTGTATGTATGTGTTTTTTTCGGGTAAATTTCATCGATCGTCCGTATGCTGCTTCATGTTTCAAACTAATTCACCCAACGCTTGCCTCCCAAGAAGCGTGCAGTTAATTAGTGCTCGTAAACTTAAGACCTGTTTTGGATACACGGAATTGGGCCCGTGTAGCATCAACAAACAGTCTAGCAACCCCTAAACCTATCGCTACTAGACGCGCTATTACGGAAACCCTCACCTCACCTGCGTCGATTTCTTTTGTAGACACAAATTGTGCCAAAGCGTAACGCGACGACCCGTTTGGAAGGCGGCGGCCCCCTTTTTGCCAGTAAGGGCAACGCCGCAACTGATCAGCACCATAAACAAGGCAGCAAGACGCAAGTAATAACCCTTCCCCATTGGGCGTGTAATTAAATCTTGACTTCTTCTACCGACAGAATGCCGCCCGTTGAAAGTGAAACCATAGTTCGGGTGGGTGTCTTACGGTCTCTTTGTCGGTGGCCTGCCCCTCTGTTGGTCTGCAGATACGAGAGACGGTGGTGATCATCATCGTCAGGGAAGTTCATTGCCGAAAATTAAGAATTCCCCTGTTAGCCCTTTTTTTGTTCCTTCCTGGGTGGACTGATTGGAACTGCGAGCAAGAAAAAGTGGCGTCTCATCGCAGAAATGGCTGTGTGGGAGGGTGTTACTACTAAGAACACGGAACCAGAAGCCAGGCATCAGACCGAAACGGGGGCACGTGCGAGAAGAAACGAGCGCTTTTTTTGGGACTTCGTTGTTCTCTTTCAGATGAGTCACTTTAAAAGATGCTCACCCGGAGGCATTTTAAGCGATTCCAATGATTTTAGGAATTTCTGGACAGTTCTCAGGGTTCTCAGCAAGTCAGCTTTGTTTTTCACACCTCTTTTGTTAGATGCTTCTCGGATGGAAGAATTAGATTATATTGATAGCCATGTTTAGACCAAATGTAATACATATCGCAAAGAAGATAATGGACTCTGTTCATACTTCAGAATATTTAATTAAAATTTATCTACCAAAACTAAGAACCACCAGGCGGAATAGTAGTTGGTGTGTTGTCCAGTTCACCTTTAACGTGACCAGCTGAAATGTATGCAACATCCACATGGATTGTTGTGCGATTGGTTTAAGAGTCTTCCCCTCCTTCAGGTTCAAGATCCAGTTTACAGGCAAACATATATTATTTATTGTTAATTTGCATATTCATATTTTCATACATTTGCTTAGCAGTGTGCACGGTTGGAGTTGGAGTGATAAAAGGGAGCGGAAAATGCAGTTCCGGCGGAGGATTAAACATGCCTTTGGGCGAGTTGTATTATGATGCGATATGTGATAAATTAAACGCACCGGATATGGGCCGAGAAGCAGCGGTGCATCAAGAATTTACCATTTTACCAAGGAACCGGATGGACGAAAGATTCCATATCTTCCCTGGAGCACCTTCTCGTACCGGGTACGTTTAAAGCCTGGGACTCGAATGTCTGTAAAGTTGGTTGGTTGCGAGAGTGTAAATACAAATTGGAACGGATGTGTGGCCGTCCGATGAATAACTGCAATTTGAGGAACAAATTTACGTTTCGCCGAGGGAGTTGTTCTAGCATGCGGGAGAGCAACATTCAATAGAGTGCATTCATTCGAACGGATGTACGAATCCTAGACACACCCAGGCCCTGCGCAAATCGACCCATGGACCTCACAAGTAAGTGATTTCTAATATGCAAACAGAACCAAATGTCTAGCTCGTCGTGAATGCGCCGGTACGGCTAGATGAGATGCATCCCGAGCCGCATACATCGTTTGTCTATGGATTAAATATTCCATTTTAAATGCTGTTGAATCCGTAATAAAAAGGTTCTGGTACTATCTGGTAGGCACTGGTAGTGCCTTGCTTTCCCACACAGGGAAGTGGTTCATTTGCAGAGTAGTAACATTTTTCCACACTCGCAACAAATACAGCGTGTGGGTCGTGTTTATGAGACCCGGGGACCTTCGATGTACGGACAGAACTGGGCTAATGTTTTGCAGCACGATACGACCGTACCTTCGTCGTTGTTGTGCGCGGAACATAGAAGCTTTGGGTGCCATTCGGTTACTGTTTCCATACACTTTGGAGCGAGAGTCGTAGCTCACCACCAGGTTGGCAACACAATTCCGTCCCCAATAGATGTGGACGAGCGCAGAACGAAGCAGACATCCGCGTGAAGTATCGTGGGAAGCGGTGCTTTCTTCAAAGTCCTAGCTCCTAGGTTGACTAAAGCAAAAACTATCATACAAAAAAGCCCCATATCCACTTGGGGATGAGCAAAATCAAATGAGGATGATGCTTGTTGATTTTTCATTTGTTTTTCATTATTGCGATGCATTCTGCATCACACGCGCGCGTGATACAAACATCCTATCTTCGTCGAGGAAACGAGCTCCAATATGTTGTACCACCGTGTTTTTTTTTTGCATGTGGGGACATTGCATTTGTAGCTGTGCCTGGTGTTTGCAGAACACGTCGAAAATAAAAACAGCACGAAAAAGTGTCACACGAAACGTTCTGTCATGACACAGGGAAACAGTATCAAACGGGTGCATCTTTCTACTTGTTTTTGCAAGTGAGCAGTGGATGTCACTAACGTCCAGTGAAGGCCGATCGTACCAAATGAGCCTCACCCCTAGATGCAGCATCCGTCCTTGTACGTTGGGTGCGATATTTCGCTTGCCACTCGGGGACGCTCCGGTGAAGGGCGCTGCAACACTCATAAACGCAAACGCACACACGTAATCGTGATCATGGCCGGTGTACAACGCGGAATATGTTCCGTTTGCTTGTTTCTGCATTCTGCGCTGCACCAGGCAATAACGGCCAGTTGCAGCATGCTTAAACAATCCGCACGCATCCTGCACGGGACGACGCAACCTTATCGGACGATGCAGGCCTGCACCGAAAACCAGTTAGACAAGGGTTTCGGGCTTCCCCCCACAACTCGCTAATGTTTGTCACCGTTCGAGCTTTTCCGACGGTACCGCACCGGGGTGATTCGATGATTGTTCAACCCAGAATATTGGTAACGCACCGTACACATCCTCATGACCGACGGCGAATGAACAAATTCCTATTGCATTAGAAACATTAAGAGGCAGTACTGTCGTCCAGTATCGTCAGAGACTGGAGCCGACCTCTGTGTACAAATTAAATGGCAAAACTCGTGCCAAAGCTCGACCAATGTCACTGGCGGGTGTTGAGCTTGCACGGGCACGAACCATCCGCTAATGTGCGACAGTTGGTAACGTGCCAGGTGCACCATATCCCGTAGGTGTGTTGATGATTGCAATTGTGGCGCGAACTTGCAGAAACAAAACCTGGAACCGGCTCCATGCAAGTATTGACTGGAAGCGAGGATTTCGGTAAATTAAATATATTTTGAACGAATTTACTGATGTCACTCTGTCTCGCTTTCTATTTCTGGAATAGTCGAAAGAAAGACCCTCAACACAAGTACGCTTTCCAGCAAAGGTTAAATATTAAATGCTAGTGAAACGCACGAAAGGTAAAGACCACCGTGGGATATGACGTTTGGTCAGGTCGCATGCTCCGCAGATGGTTCGATATGTTCGCCAACTCGCCAGAACGCACCGTATCGTCATCAACTGCATCCACACCAGATGTGCGGGAAGTGCGTGCAACTGCAAGGATACGAACCCACACTGTTCGTGCGCGACCCGTTGCTGGATTGCATTCGGACGGTTAGTTTTGTTTCTCTGGAGTCTGGTTTTACTGAGAAATGGCAGAAAACAACCGAACTCAAGTTTGCACTGAACGGGTGAGTCTGTGTGCAAAACCGTCACTGTCGACTGTGCGTCATCGCCATGGGAAAACGAACCGTGATCCTGACATAAGAGTGAGAAGGGGGACCGTGTCACAGGAATGCATTCTTCTTCTAATTTACATTTATAATCTACTCTCAATGTTTGCATAGGTCCTCTCACCCGACAAGGACCTCTCCCTGCTCAACAATCCCGGCATCTGGAGTTATCCATCGTAACCGGACGGCAGACAACCTTTGGCACGGTGTACACGAGGTTTTGCAACCCTCGAGGTGCCAATGCAATCGTTGCACCCGGTGCACCGTATTTCGGCACAGGCAACCGAACGGGTTGCGTGGCAGAAAATTTACAACTCGGTCAGTTCTGGTTTTGTTAAATACAGTTTGTCGTTGCGGCATAATGACGATAGCATCCCCGATGGCACCGAATGGTGATGATGATGATGACGATGACGATGGTGGTGCCTCTGTTGATACGAAATGAATTCCACAACTCCCCAGCGACCGATGGATGGTGAGTCTTGGGATGTTTTGGAAAGTTTCATATTTCATTTTGGTAAATGGGCCGTCACGGGTTTGTGGGGGAGCGGCAGGATGCGGGTATTAATCAAGGGAAGTAACGGGAACGAAAGTGCGTCGACTCTGGTGGGATGGGCCTAACGCTACATGCGAAGGAGGCATCATCAGGAAGTTTACTGGAAGCACCATGCGTTCCCATATGTGTGTAAGTGTGCAGGAGAGCCTTATTTATGGCAAAACCACAGCATAGCATTGCAAAATGCACAGACAGGACACAGTAGTGTACGGAAAATTTCCCCCATTTGGTTTGGAACTCTAACCCCCTTCGGGGTTTTGCAATTTCCACAAACATAAACACAATGCACGTGTGAGCCATTGCATCGGAGGTCGTACAGGAGAATACAGGGCACCGAAAGGAAATACCTGTAGGCCTGGCCAAGAAGCAACATCTAGTGAAAATTTACGTTCAAACAAACCGAGAGTGATTGCACTAATGGCTGCGAGCTGCACAATACCTCCAACATGGGGATCGTTTGATTGTTGTTTAATTTATTCCACTGATGCAACGACCCCGGATGTGCTGAGGATGTGCTCGGACGCGGAATGCATTGGTAATCGGAGCTCATAACAGCAGCTAATCAGGTTTGGCTTTTCATAACCATCTTCCCCTTCCGATTTCCAGACCATCTGTTTTCGCAGTCTGACCAGTGGGCCCATCATCGGATCCATCAGGTTGAGCACTTGGCACTGGGTGTCTTTGATGCTCTCGTTATCAGGTACACCTTGTGCCTTCGGTTGTGTGAACTCTGTTGTTGTTCGGTAATCGGTCCAACACCGGATGGAGGCGCCAGGTGACTAACGATGTACACATTACACCATCGAACCCACCTTAACCATTCTCGAATGCCCTTGCATCGAACACGGAAACGCATATTGTTGCAACAAATGGGCCGGCAAATGGTTCTACTACGATGTGGTGACTGCAAAAAGCGCCACACCGCTGCCGGGTTGGGTGATGAATGGTTGTAACTATTTGTAGAAATTGTACACCTTTCCCGTACGCACACGTGTGCCTCTCAGGAGCTGTTCGATTCCAAGCGAGCCTCCAATTAGAGACACCCACCAGTTTGCAATGCCACGTGACGGATAGTGCTGATGGTGATTTACGATGGAGTTGCGTACTGCGAGGTGTGATGATGAGCGCTGAAGATCTTCGGATGGAAGGATACATGTAAAACAAATATCATCCAACCATCGTCACACCGGGGAGTTCGGTGCTCTTGCGTTGTCCTGATAGTGTGACATAGAATATTGGCCTAACTTTAGACAAATATTCACATAATTACTATGAACAGCACAAATTTGTACAATACACATAAACACAAGCGCAAATACCGAACCGAATCAGGACACTGTTTGCAGTGAGCGCGAGTTGGCCGCTGCAGATTATGATGGAGATGTAGTGGAAATAATTATCCCACCGGGTTTGCACAGGTTCGCTACGATGGCAATTGAGTTGTGCATTATTTTGCTACATTTTGAAGTGTGAGTATGTTAAGATCGTTAGAAGTATGTGGCAAAACGATTAGCACTTTGTAACATGGAATGGAATGACTTCCTGGGAAACTTTCAAGTACATTTTTATATCATTTTCTTACTTAAATGATTTTTCATAAAAGATATCAAATATCGTATCAACATATTCTTCAATCAAACAAGAATGAATAGAAAAGATTGATTGACCTTCTATCCCTGAAGGAATCACCAAGCTTAAGGACGAGAATATTAATTGAGTTTTCTCATGCGGGAAAATATTCTCCTGTTTTCCCAACTTTAACAGCTGACAGCGAATGTTTTAACAAAAGCGAGGAAAATAGGGGAAGGACAAAAAAACTCCTTGCGAGCCTACCAGCGTGAGGACCTGACAGTTGACTGATGGTGCAGTAACCGAACGACAAAATGGATTCAAGATGGAAAATAAAAGGATTTATTTTCCATCGATGGCGTCTGTATTGCGTTGCGTGCCGAACGTCTGTATTTCGTTGCGTTCTTTCCAATAGCGTACCCCCGCACAACCCGATGGGCCCAATTTCTGATTCCGCATAAGGAGAGTAGGCCGACGAAGAAAGGTTTCCGGCCGCAATGCACAGTAATGGTAAGGAAAATCATTTTTCATACCAACAAACAATGCCCCCTCACACGGACTGGTCGTCAAGATGGGGCGGTACGGAGCGGCATACGTTGACGAAGGGTGTCCGTTGATCGTTATCTTACTTTTTCCCCCTTATGATTTAAACGGTTCCCTCTAGTTCCTTAAAAGCTTCCGCTAGGGTCTTCCCGCCGCACACATCGAACGTTAGTGTAAGTGGAAATTTTCGAAATAAATTGTTGATTATGACACTTTTACAAGTGCAGCGATAAATATTAATATGCACCATCTAGTGAACGAACTATACGGCTGATGGGGGGGATGAAAACATGGTGAGCGAACAGGAAATAACGTCCCGACCGTGCAACTGCAACAATATCCTTAATGATGGCCCTGATGATGATCGGTGATGATACTGATGATGAGTTGTTGATTGCATGGACGCACGGCTGGGCTACTGATGAGTAATGACAGCGTACATGGTTGTGATGCAGCAAAGGAGCGCAAACATTGTACAAGCTATCGTCCAGCCTGGTCCCACACTTCCAGCAGTTCCCTTTTTCGGAATGTACTGATTGGAAGGAAGCCTATACCATCCATCTGACGGCCGACGGGTACGAGGCGTTTATTTTTGCCATGACGAACCGTGATGGGGGACATTGTGTCCTATGGATCATCCTTGCGCCCGGAATCAATAATCAAGCATACCCATCTCCTCTTCAACATCTTCCCCAAGTCTATCCCGTTGTGGTGTGGATATCCTTTTTCCTCTTGGGCAAAAGTTCCAAGAGTCGGGGAGTGCATTGGACGAGGGAATGAAGGCATTATTAATGTCCTTTTGAAGCCTGGCAACGATGCATCAGCTCCCAGAGAGAGCGAGTGACTGGCAGAAGAAAGGCACAGTGATGGCGTGATTGAAGAAGAACAAGGATTACCTCCTAGTGCGAGAGATCCATACATTACGCACCGTCCAGCGCGCTATCCATTACGAAATGGACTGGTACATGCACTATTTCTAACGAACACTTTGGAACTCGTTTCACCCACCAGAACCATCATCCCCTCATCACGGCTTGGAGGTTAATTTTATGTTTTTGTTCCCTCCACTGGCCAGAGTTTACAACCGTCAACCTAGCACCTTCCTTGAACCGAGAACCCGGACCGAGCGGTGTGTCTCGTCGTTCTTTCGTCGGACAATGCAAGGCGACACACAATACACCCCGAAAACATCGTGAAGTACGTCTACGGCGGCCGACACAGCTCGTCTCGGTGCCGCACCATCAACAATGGTCGGCATGGTCGTGAATAATGTATTATGCTGGATTATGCTCAAGCGAAGAGCCTATTGGAATGACGAAACCCGATTGTTTGGGTGATTATTCAACATCGGTTCGGTCGGTGCAGTGTTGCGGCGAGAGCGTATGCTACTGCCACTGCTCCAGTGCTGTCCGGTGGACATTTTGTGGACAGTTCGACCCGGTTCGTAGGCGACAGACATTCCTCACCCGAAACGGAGCATATTTCGATGCAGCGCGACCGAACTGCAGGTCGGAAGGCGATCTGGGTTGTGTGTTGTGTTTTGTTTTGCCGCCAAAATTCCCGGAGCATCACGCGCGGCTTAAGCGGGAAGGCTAAAGAAAGATGGAAAATTAGTTTATTTCTTGCCTGCGTGCGCGTTTGGCCCGCAAACAAATCATGCATTATTCATAGCATGCAATCGATGAAGATGATGATGATGGTGATGAGAATGATCATCATGACGACGATTTGGAGGGGGGAATGGCTACTCTTTTTGTGTTGGAGTCCCTCAATTCCCTCCTGCCGTTTGAGAAAGTGAGGCATAGACATGTACAAGACTTTTGAATTAACCAATTCATCAATCGATTCTAATCAATATCGAAGTGCAGGAAGCACTCAAAAGGGGGAGGTTTTAATCCAGAGTTTTCGAATAATCCAATTGGAAAGCATCATTCACTTTTGGGGATCTCTGCTTGCCTTTCTGCTTTACTTCCAAAGCAAGATTAGCCCACAAATACAATGCGCCAAACACAAAAGCTTCATTAAATGCGTGTTGTACTGGTGCCTTAGGACAATCAAACCAGTTTGGTGTCATAAACATGTTTTTTCGCGCTTTCTCTCTTTCCCACTCTGTTTTTGTTTGCTTCAACACGATGTAATTAAACGCTGCAGAACAATAAGGCATTAAACTGTGGTTAATCAGTGAGAAGTAAAGCTTTTTCCACCGACCCGGTACGAGGCATTCGTTAATAAATTATTATCACACTTCTGTGCGAATGGCGAACCATTTTCCGCAGGCGCATATCGGATTGTTGCGATTTATGTTTATGATTACTGTGGCTGCTGCCGACTGACGGTTTCCGTGGGTTGGGACAGCAAGCTTCTCCTGTTACCTGATTCGCAAAAAGGTGGTTGCAAATAATAAAGCATTTAAAACGCAATGAAATTTAAATGATTCAACACGCGCCCACCCAGCGAACAAAAATGTGGCAACCGAAATGCAAAAAAAAACGAAAATGATTCTGATAAATCTACCCAGGCATGGTTCTACGACATCATGTCCCCCATGCGTACAGGTGACGGGTGACAAGAAGAGATTATTCGGTTTCACGAATCTGATTCACCGTATATGAGTGTGCGCGTGTTTGAGTCTACTGGTAAAGAGGGATTTTGTAATTAATTGAAATTGAGGCACCATAAAACGAGCCAACCCTGCGTTTCGGTGAGTGAAAGCGGAATAAAATTATCATAACTCAAAAATTCAAACAAAACAAAAACAAAAAATGAATCCCCAATTTGCATTCGTTCCACGGGGAGAAAAAAATACACACAAAAATCATTATCCTTAACCGCATTTCAATATACGTCCGGGACACGTTCGGAATGGAATCTCCAATATGGCCGGCAGGAATTGCGGGAAGGGGAACTGGACAGTTGGGGTGAAATTATTTTTTCCAACCCCACACTCCCACTATCGACCAACACGATCAACATTTTCCATTTCCAACAACATTGATGAACAGAAGCGGTTCACTTCCTTTAGGGGGTTCTGTACTTTTTTGGCATCCAATTGGCCAATTGTTGGCTGCTGGTGTATGTCACATAGCCGGGAGTAGCTTTGGGCGGCCGTTCAGGAATGCGCAGGAAAAGGTGAAGATTTATATTTATTTTTATTGTGCTTTTCATTATCTTTTCACGCCCGATTGTTCCGGTTGGTCGAAGGTGTCCTGATTTACGTCAGGATTCCCAAAGATAGTGATTGACCTAAGGGGAATTTCGAATTTTGACACCTGGTTTAGTATCCTCTTTTACAAAAAATGGATCCAAATTCCAAAAATCCTTGGATAAGCATTTTTTTGTAAATCATTATCAAGATTTGCTTAATTTGAATGTATAATTTAATGCAAATACTCAGCCCAATTCATTTTCTGTGATTTTTTCGGCTCATTTTCGGCTTAAAATACAACTTTTCCCCAATGGACACCAACAAAGGGAACTGTGTGGCGGGCGATTATACGTTCGGTTGTTTGCAGTTCATTACCGAAACCTCAAAGCCGGCGACACTGATTGTGGCGTTATCATTTATTATTATTATTCGCACACCCTCAACAACCGTCTCTTTTGGACAGTGGCATGGGTGTCTACGCCTTTTTATCATTGCGGATTGTCCATTAAGCTCCAAACGGTTGGTTGGATAGGATATTTGCAACATAGTATCTAGAGGATATCGTATTAATGAAGGCTTATTAATTTTTCCTGGATGATTGAGTTCCTGCATAAAATGCATTTTAGACATTTAAATATTGCATTTTAATAGATTGTCTATTGTAGTTGAATGATTATTACGCTTCCAATAATAAAAAACCATATCCTGGCAAACTTCAAGATGACTACACTCGAAGTACTTCCCAAAAGAGAATTCCAAAGAAATTGATTTAAATGCAAAAATTTTCAATTTCTTTCCTTAAGCGAAGAAACAATCCACTTCTCTTACTTTCTATTAGCGATGAAGCGAAACGTAGAACCAAAGTGGGAAGTAAAAACGTTTTAACACCCAATCCACGCTCGCCAAGAAAACAGAAACGGACAAAACCATTCTACAGGGAAAACTTTCAGTCGAATCGAAAACTGTTTATACAACTCTGGTTGTGAACTAAAGTTTTGTTGGGGTTGGAACCTTTATGCTGAGAATACAATCGATGGTAAGCAAAGAAGTCTTATCGTGCTGAAAATGAGCCCCGCTTATTTCGTCAGTAGTTTTTCCTGTGCAGAGTTCGATCCCGGCCGGGACAGTATACAATCAAATAGCATCAAAACGAAAGCGAATCGCAAAGACGATGACCATCCAATGATGACTGGCAGCGCGCTTCTTGGCCTGGTAGTTTTTGGTTCGCTTACCATTTGCTGTTCGATAGGCCGGAAGTGGTTGGAAAATTCACACCATGATTAAAAAGCATTTTCCCTTCGGTGGTTGCCGGGGTGGGAGTGGTTATTTGCGCGCACCATCACGTTAAAGGCGTCGAAAGAAAATGGAGGGAAAAAAATATCCACAAACACATCTGTTTGTTTTCCACCGGGAAAAATGGAATGAAGGAAGGGAGGGAAGGTGGAAAAAACGCCTCCATTCCTTGACTACTGTCCGGTGGAATTAATGGTACCGCTTGCGGCCACTTGGCACTGCACTTGGGCCGGTTGGAAAAAGTTGATCGTCAGAATGGATGAATTATGGTACGATGATAGACGAATTTGCTCACATCCCTACGCTCATCAAATCGCCCGAGGGACAAACAGTACGGGTCCGCTGACCGCACACACCGATGTGCGATTGATTTTCCCGCCCACACCAACCATAACGAAGTAAAACACATCCGGACGAGTGATCCAAAGCAGCAGCACTGCAAGAACTCCACAACCAATGCTCGGAACCCTGCTGGACTCTGGAGCACGATAACAAATGGAGTTTATTGACCATTTTTATCGAACACCGGTAGGAATGTGACTGCAAAAAATGGGAGGGAAAAAAACAATATTATTTTTCCTACCACGCTGCACCATCATCGATGAAAATAAATAAAAATTATCCCTACCGGTGTCACGGAAGTGGTCATTTCCTGGTGTGCGCCTTTTTTTCCGCCTTAAAAGCAACAATCTATAAGAAACAAGCACGCAAAACGGCACGATCACGACACCGTCGTCTAGGAAAAGGTGGAGCACGAGATGCTAGCAAATCTCTACATTTATGGCACAAAAGTGGAAGCTTTTTATTTGTTTCGTTTTTTTCCCACTTTTTTCCGCTGTACCATAACGAAGAATCATCATTATGCTGATACGTGACTACGGCACTGTTGGTGGCGATTATCGAGAACGGGTGCGTTCCATCTGGCTTGGTTAGTGGAGGATGAAGATTAGAAGATTTTCCGAATCACTCAATCGCATCAAAGTTGTTTGCCAACTTATGTTATGCTCAATTAATAACATTATAATGCAGAGTAAAAAAAGAAATCATCGAGGTTGGAACATTTAGCCATAATTTTTCTCTTCAAAACATAATCATATCAGAGGAGTTACCGGGAAATCTGAATAACTGCAAGGTAAACTGGAATAGCTCAATAATCAAGCCGCGAATAGTTTGATGCGATTAAGAGTTGGGTAAATATTTGAAGTATTTCCAACCACGATTAAAACCACTGAATCTATAGTGGCTGGACAGGCCTCGAAATGCTCTCATTACGAGTTCGACAAGTGACCGAAATTCGATTTTGGTTTGTTATTTTAGAACCACTTTGGCACTCCCAACAAAACCTCGCTTCAATCACGATAGGCAAAAGGTTACGGGGTGCGATTGGGGAGAGAGTTAAGGGGGTTACTCCTAACCCTTGTGGAGCTTTCTCCGGAAGTGCGCTTAGCTAAGCTAACCCACACCAATACCTTGGATACCGGTGAGCGATAATAGTTGAAACCGATATATGCAAATTGAGTTGCCGCGTATCAAACGAATCTCGGACCTCGCGAACTCTCGGACCCCTCTGCTGCACGGCTTGCCCCGAACGTAGCCACGTGTGCCGTCGACAACTAACGAGCCAGACGCGCCCCCGTGTTCGTGCGGTGTGTTATCGTTATCGTCAATTGACTACGGTGAGGTGCCACACACCAACAAGTCTCACGCCCCATACGGCAACAGGAATCATCTCATTAAATCAAATGAAATGCACCACGGTTAAACTGCAGTAGCCACCAAAAAGCAGTAAAGGGGCAATTGGGCACGTTAGCGCACCGTTTTGAAATTTATTTCCCTCACCTCTTCCATTTCGGCCTCCTCTCAATCCCTGCTTCACAGGTTAGCTGGTTAGCATTTAGCTGGCCGGACAGCAGCGGGAAATAGAATTTTTCGTGCCGTCAACATCAAACGCCCTCGCTCGAGCAATGAAATCCTATGGGAAAGTGGACAAAGCGAAAAGGCAAAACCCACCCCATCCAACACCAAAAAAAACGAACGACCTCATCTAAAATACTGAAAATTTGTTTTGCGGGTCAATTTTGGGGAATGCTTGCATTTGAATAGTGAGAGATCCGTGTAATTCTATTCTTCGCGCGTTGATTGCGCTAAATGAGTGTTTTAAATGACTCTCGAAAATGTGAAACTCTTCCATTAAAAGGCCCGTGAATGTACCGCCCCACTAATGGACAGAATAAATCTGCAGTTATTTGAAAACTTAATAGAATTACGAGAGCTAAATATGTTAATACGTACGGACGGACCAGAACAGAAAGGGCATAGCGATGATTTCTTTTATAGTAGTACTTTTTTGTAGTTTTATATTCCAAGCTGCTTCAAAATGATTGAAGTGTCATCAATATTCATTAAATTCGATTAAGGTAGTTGGATTTTCGTGTACTGCAAGCACCACACTCAGACTGGAACTGGTAATGGCGTTAACCCTGCTGGTACTTTGAACTTCCGTAACCCAAAACTATCCACCAACGTAGTAAGAGTTACGGCTTCTGAAAATTTACAATTTCGGTAGCGCGCTTCCGATTGCAAGCGTCCGTTGAATTGCCTTCTGCTTCGTTGTGCAGTTGAAAATTACTTTGAAGAATTTTTCCCTAGAACAGCAGCCAAATGTGACCGTGGATTTGAAGTTACTTCTTCAATCCCTTTTTGGCGTATTGGACTACCCTGGGCTCTCGAAGAGGAAGTGTGGGGTTTCCAATTTTCCTAACTGTCAGCCCGTGTACACGACGTGAACGCCAAACTTTGTGTTGAACTTTTGCCTTTTTACGTCCTTCAAGAATGCCGAAAGCGTCGTCACCGCTTGGGACGGTAAGTTCACGCTCCCGGGGTACCGAATTCTTTCCCGCTAATAAATCGTGTGCCCGATTGCGTTGGAAGCGTTCCGGTTGATCAGCATCGACGCTCACAACATGACAGGTGAGACACGAAAAATTGGCGCGAAAAATTAAAGCCATTATAAGGTTTTGATGGTAAACGACAAAAAAAAACACAGTTTTCATTCACTTCCGTTCGGGGTTTCAGACTGGCCAATATTTCGTTGTATCGGAAGTGCCCCTACATCGGCTAAAGTGGATCCTTTACATAAATCAATCTCTAGCCTCTCCTCTACGCCGGTAAGCGTTATGCAGTGTGAGTTGATTTAAAATCTCACCGTTAGAGTACAATCACTCTCGGCCTTTCGCAACCAAGTGAGGCAGTAATTTTTATGGTCTTTTTACTCCGCCGAGACGACAGCACCTAGCACCTTTGCTCGTTCGCTGTCTGAAGGTTTGAAGCCCATTTCCATTGAAGTGACTTTCATCGACGCCGAAAAATCTTTCATCAAACACCAGCCGAACCAGGTCCAAACGAGAAATGGGAAAAACTTTTCCGTCGCCTTACACCATATCGCACTGAGACGAGTTTGTGCATAAATTTGAATTTTCTTCCTTTTGCCTGATTTTGTGCGTCAATTCTCAGGAGGCACTCCTGGCCGGGAACGTCTCAGAAAAATGCCTACGCTTAGCTTCGTGCAAGGAGCTTTTCTGCAGGAAAATCAGGAAGTAGGGTCTTTTTTCGTTTCCTTCAGGCGTTGTTGAATGAAATAGAAAAAAGTTAGTCTCTACTAAGCAAGAAGGGAAAAATGAAGACTGATTTGGTGCAGAGTCTTCCGACATCCTTTACAGAATAAAAATGAGACGATGTTCCAATGAGAAATGTGCGTAGTGTGTAGTCGTTCCTTTGTAACACCCTCTACGATTTTCGGCTGTCATCAACGGCAAAAGGGGATTTTGCGGATGTTCCCCGTATAATGTATTCGTATTGGGAAATATCAATGAACGAACTTTTCTGGTGGTTGAACTTCGAACGAACGAATGGCACGAACATTACAGATGGTGAACTCTAAAAAAGTGTAATAAATAAGCATTCGGTACAGCGTTCTTCGCATAACAAAATTGAAATTTCAGATGATCCTATAAACTCATCGCGAGATGTCCAAGTACCAAAACACCATTAAAAGACTTACGAAACGAAATTGTTTTACTACGAGCACATCTCACATTTCACACCATCACAACAAACAGTCCCGGTACGCAGAAATTTCGTAATATCAATAAAATAATTTCCTGCAACACTCGACATCCTCCATCGCCCTCCACAGTCGATCGATTGATTGTTTTAAACTGTCTCGATAAAATTAGAATAACGATTATTTTCTGCATTCACTGTGTGATGCATATGGGAGTGCTGTGAATGCACTCTTGCATCGAATTGCAGCTGCAGTTTGGCCGAAAATGACCAGATGGCTGCCTGACGGGCGAATTGAAACCTGATCACAACACTGCAAACACCAAGCCAATCTGCAACCCGAACATATAGCTTCTGTCTTCGTTTCGTTGCACTTTTAACAGGACCACAAAACGGACCGAAAGTGGACAAGTGTTTATTATTTAGTTTACGATAATCGTTTGTATTTTGCCAGCATTGAGCGTGGTTGCACGGTCGATACGGGGCTGTTGCGTAAAACTTACTTCGCGAATCCGATGGGATGCATTTTGGATGCATTTTGCGGTAGATGCACCGCTGTTGAGCCGTGATGATTGCTATAAATCGACAGCAGGGGTTGTGCGCAGCTGAGCTGATGCCGCGGACGGCTAGAATGCATTTCCACGAATCTCCCGGTCGGCGGAGTGTGGCAAAAAATGGCCTGAAAATTCCTCTGTTGCTTCAAATGGTTATTGTTATTTGTTTGCCGATTTCATCGGTTACAAAACGCATCTGGAAATAGGCTGATGCAATCGAAATGGTCCTCCGTACTGGATGATCCAATTTTTTATAACTATAAATTGAATCGAGTTCTAATACGGCCAGGCCGTTATACAATAACAAAAAAAAAAAGAAATTGAATCGAGCGTAGAAAGTTAAAAATTTCAAGTTGAACTCCCGTTTTTTGTGGCTGCATTTTATTTAATAAATCTTACACAAAACGAAAACTAAACTTGAAATAGAATAGATAAAAAATTCTAAAGAAAAATAAAGCTACCTTTAACAGCCGAGAATTTCTTAGACAAATTAAGTCACCTGTTAGGAAATCGTTTTAAAATAAAATGCCATACTTGGGAGATGAAATGGTTGCAAAATCCAAAACAAGAACTCGTCCATTTCAACATTAGTGGCCAATGGTTTGAGACCATCAGTTCCAGAGTTCCGGAGATATAGGATTAACGTTCGAACAACTCCTCCAATGAAACGAGAACACATTCTGGATTCAAGTTGCCGCAGGTCCGATAGAAAATCTCATCAAACGCTAACACAGGGATTTTCCCCCCATCACCGTCCTAAATTAATGTTAAATCATCACAAAAACTGTCATCAAATGGCTTCTAGCAGGCAGCTACAACCCCCTCGAAGCCAATCAATTCCGGGATCCAGTAATCCTACCGTACGCCGTAGCGCCGTTCGGTTAGATGACAGCTTGGACAATGGGTTAGACAAAAATCTCCAGATAATCCACTCAAAAACCTGAAACATATCAGCAGAGTTCCAATGTTTAACGCTCTTTGCGTGCGTGTGTATTAGAGGCCAACGTACCGGACATTCTCCCTAATGCTCCCCTGCCGAAAAATTGATCCCCAGAAATCGTATTTTAATTAATGCACTGCACTGTTGCCTGTTCGGGTGGTATCTTGGCAAGAGCTATCCGGTAACTTTGTGCTCCCCAAGTCAGATTAAGACAACGTTGTAGCATGAAATATTACATTGCATAACCACACGCTGGATTATTGGAAAGTAGGAATATTAAAGATACCAGAGTACGTACGTCGCGGTGTCAGTTATGGTAAACAAGCGAAACTAATCTTCGCATTTAAGTGAATGCTCCGTCAGCGAAGTTTATCCTATGTAACGTTTGTAGGTAAAAAGTAAAATGTATCACATTGCTCTAATGCATGCAATAATACTGAACTCAATGTAAAAGCCACACATAAAACTCCCTACAAGGCTAAAGCACAGACCCCTCAGTTTATAGACCACAGTATCTGATTCGCTCATGAAGAATGCAACGAAAAAGCAACCGTCATTGTATCGTGAAAGATTCTAGACCCGCCTATTCGTCACGACATCGGTCAGGGCCCCGCGGGTGCGGACACACAATTAATCGTAAATGGCCATGAAGCAGAACCGGGATGTTTTCGTCATAGATTTGGTTTGGTTGCCTCATTGCCCGTCAACCATTGTGGCACATCATCGTGGCAGCTTGCACTATTGATTGGTAACGCTCTTTCGTGCGGATTGACAGGCAGGTATTTCCTAGGATTATGGTACACTTCCGGTGATGGGTTAATTACGAACCTGTATCGAACCTTGTACCCAGCGAAGAAACCTATGAACAAAAGCCACAAAAACAAGAGAATTGTTTCTGATATTTATTGTAGAGTTAATGAAGTCGAGAAGTGTTTCAAAAACTTATCGACATTCGCTGCAAATCGTTTGGCCGGTAGACATCTTCTACTTGATATGGCCCTCACTTGACCAAGGGCGCAAAAAAACTAAACCACAAAATTACATCCTTCTGGTTGGCAAATGACCATTTCACACCATGCTACTATTCCGACACACCTGGTACAACAGGACAGTGATACATCAGCAACCATGTACTCAGAAAACCACCGGAATCGTATTAAAATCAATGAACAAAAATGATTTACTAACAAAACTTCGACTTCAATAACGTCTCCATGGTGTTTTTTCCAACTCACTATAGATATCTGCACACCTGGTTGTCTGGTTCTCTGTTTGGTGGTTGATCATTGCTACTGAGGCCCAAGGGAGAAGAAGTATGCAAAAAAAAACCCCTCCAACCACGCATCTGGATGGTACAGCCACAGAGGTACGGTGGTGAACCATTGGACAACAGGACACGATTCGATTGGATTCGGTCGACCGCCGTTCGGTATGCAGATCCAAATTCCCACTGTGTCGATCCGTTCCCGCAAGCAAACCAGAACCTGAAGCTGGAAATAGCCGTTTGCTCAAAGACCGTATAACCGTACGCAAGCGTCGCACATAGGCTGTGGTTTTTCCATCGAGCTTGTGGTTAAATCTTCATCATCATCATCATCATTGAATGCGTCCTGTGGTGGTTCAGAAGTACCAGAAAATGGGTTCTTTTCCAGACACACACAGTTGCTTACCAATACGTTATTTATCTCCATCTCGCACTTGTTTTCCCTTCTACAGGAAAGCGCAACACTAATGTCTGGCTCAAAATATAAATAAAAAATAAACCCCCAATATCGATACATCGTAAAAATGGGGAAATGCATTAAAGTTCGCACAAAGTGGACGATGGTTTCGGAACCATCTACCATTCACGAGCCCGGTGTGAAACGGGTGATCAGTTCACCCAAGGGATAATTTGCTATTGCTTTATTAAAATGTGCGGTTTTGCAAGCACCGTCGTTACGGTGGACAGAAAAAAAAACTTAAAACAAAAGCACAAAGAAGGTCCGCGTCTCTAAAGTGCCACAGATCATTCAATTTAATCTTTAGAGTAATCGATGGCTCTTGAGGGATATCTAGCGCAAAAAAAAAAGATAATCTAGAGTTGTAACATTGCTTGCAGCTTGAAAATGACCGTGGTCTAATGTGAAGCATACTTCTAGCATGCATTACGTAAATACAAGGATGGATGACAACAGAAGCTAGTGAGGACTTCCCGTAAAAAAAAAATCTTCATCCCCACATACAACGGGAACTGGCATGTGTCTCCGGACTGCTCTGAGTGCTTCTGGGTCTAGGGATCATCAATATTCATTTTAGCAAAGCCTGGCGGTGCTAAAACAGAATTTCTCTTCATCATACTGTTAGCATTCGTTAAAAGAAAACTGACAACATAGCCCCGCACCCATGCTAGAGTGGATTCTCAACCGGGGACACACTGTACGTCAGTACCCGATTCTTCCCGGCACTCTCCAAGGTAAGCCGGACGCGTTTGATTTATGAACTCACAAACGAACGATACCGTCGACATTTACGCCGATTGAATATAAGCATGTCTACGATGTACAACGCACACGAAAGTGAGAAAAGACATTCGATTTTGTGATGTATTGCCACGGCAACAACCGGAAGGACTTCCCACAGTTACGGTCAAAGTTTCCAAGAAAGCGCAGTCATCCGTCGGGATCACACTCGACAGCAGATTAATGGAAGTGGCATGCAAAACGAAACGGAAAACATCACAGTCATTCTAATCACTTTAATCGTAGGCCTTTTCCCCGTATCCTCCTGATATCGTCCGAAATTGTTCTTTGGACAAATTTCGTTCAATCGGCGTAACGCATTACGCTACTCGTGCTGTAGGCTGATGCGTAACACAGAGGAACAACCCAAAAAAAGGTCGTTCTTGATGCATCGCTAGCAGTTCAAAGTGAGGATAGTGTCATCCATCAATCTCTTTAGGTCTTATTGATGCTCGTTTACTTTAAATTTTTAACTCCAAACCTTTGGAAAGCAATCATTTTTTCAAATGGGTATGTTACAGGTATTATACACAAATAATCATAACCATTACTATGCATAATACACACTGTAGAATAGATCAATAAATTTGAAGATGCCCATAGAAAAGAAGAAAAAACATAATGTCATTGAAAAAGGTGAAAAATACACCAGAGGTTGTTCAAAGGTATATCACTCAAAGAAAGAACGTGTAGACAAATAGTTCTGTGTTAAAAATGTGCATTTTTTTAGAGCAATCATTAGTAAACAGACAAAATGCTGTAACTGAGCGGACTCCGTCCAACGTTCACTTCAAGAGAAAAAGAACCACTAGACCAGCAGAGTAAAACATTCCAAACGTGCAGCCCATCAAACAGACCATGATAAATGTTCCAATCTGTCTACACCCTCGCCAAAGTGTTTCCTTGGCTCTTTCTCCCATCAATGAACATGCAGCGGACCGTGAATGTCCTGCTGCATCATCGCCCGTTCAACTTGCCATTAGGGGAGAGCAGCAAAATGTACTTTTTCTACACAGCAACGGGAAAATAAAAACGAACTATTACTCCCGAGGTTCTGGGGAATCGATAGCAGTAGTGCCCGAAAGCAAAACAACAGCACTAGCCACAAAAAAAAACCTATTACAGAAGAAAAATGAAGGGAAAATAAGCGTACTATTCGTTATGGTCGTGTACGGAATGCAATTCTCGACGGAAATGATGCCGATGATGCAAACGAATCGAACCTGCCTCACAGACAGAAAGGGAAGGTTCACTGTGGCCTACAGCCAAACCTTCACCGTTCTCCCGATCCATCAGAGTTCCGACAAAGCTCCGGCTGGCATCGGGTCGACACCGGAAAAAAAAGGAAATAGCCACCACCATTCGGATGCCGGGGTGCGGAGGTAGAAATCTAGCGGAATGGCGTGAAAGTTAGCACCTGGCGCGGCCATAAGCGGTACAATTATTCAAATTTCTATCCACACCGGTTCGAATGCATCGTGACTGGGGCCCGCCCGTGTGTATGACCGTGGGTTAAACACCTCGGCAAAAAGGTTTTAATATGTGTTGTCATTGTGAAGCACAAAAACAAAAAAAACCCAAAACCCTCCACAGGGTGGAAGTCATCGAGACGCGGGAATACATTCACTGCATTGTAGGGCCAATTAATTTTTAACGTTAGGGTGACCCTTGATTGTCTAATGACCTTCAATCGCTTCTTGAAAGCACACATAAATGTAAGAATAATATTTGAAGCCAACTTTAAGCTGCAGTAAGCTTATAGGCAATAAAATCTTGCGCCGGTTAAATTTGCATTAAGCAAAACGGGGTACATACCTTCGCCATTGGTTGCGGTTTGTAACTCGAATGCAGATCTGCCGGTGGCTGCACCTAACGATGGCCATATGCTACGATGATGGTGGGCAGAAAGTGCAGGATGTTGCGGCTGCAGTGGATGGTGATGGTGTGACGGTAGGACCGAATAGGGATGGTGGCCAAGCTGCTGGTGTTGCTGATGCGGTGCGGTGTGCGACTGCTGCTGTTGCAGTGACGACGACGACGACGAAGATGACGACGACGTTGATGAACCAACACCAGGGCCCATTAAACGACCATTAGCAGTAGAGCCCAACATGCCTCTGCAAGGCACACTGAAATGAAAACGAAGTAAAGAAAAACATCAGCAAATGTTGGTAAAAAACATTAAAAATTGTAAATATCTTGAATATCTGCCAACTACACTACCTCTTTACTACAACTACAATCCACTCTAAATGTTAGTATACATTTACAACTCGAACAGCATTTCACAAAACTCGCTAAGTCGCTAAGATTACTGATGGTTTTTATATCTCAAAAGTCATCTCGTAGCGATGTTGAATCATATACCACTCATAATATTCTACCTACAATACCAAAAGTGTATCGCACTCCTCCAGAAGAGTGTGGACACATTTTTGCCAACATTTCGACGACTGTTTTCTAACGCTGGGAGCAAATATTTGAAGTTATACTTAAGCTGTTTGCCTGCACGGCGTCGTAGCCTAAGATAGGAACAGTAAACCGTCACCGTTGCGATTCTTCCCTCGACAATGAATTTATGTCTTCGAAAGTACAAACAGCAGCCCTCTTTCTGCGTGCTGGGCGGAAAGGTGTTGGGGAGTAACGTTTTTCTTTCACGCGTGAACGTGAGTTTTTCACAAGTTTTTCCATTTGCCCACCCGCGTGAGTTGTTCTTGGGAAGAACGGGTTTAAGAACCATGAGGCACCTTCTATTCGTACGTTTCTTGCCTTTTTTAAATACCTCTGTATATTTGGAGATATTTGAGGAAAGCAGGATATTTCAGCAAGAGACATGTTTATGACACAAAGATGAGAGAGAGGAAAGAAAAGAAGGAGGATCATTATGTTTTAGTATGATGAATATTGTACATGATAATGATCATTTAAGAAAATGTATTCAAACACTTTCCCTCGACTAGGATGTTTTAGCTCAGTGCCAAACACGTCCAGGAACTTTTTAGGCATCCCGATAGGTCTTATTTGCCTTTGGCAAGGACTCACCTTTAAGTGAAAAAGAAAGATGTCGCATTCGGTATTTCTCGTGCAACATTCTGATGCTCCCAAGAGCCGCGCACACACAGGACGTCCTGAGGGCAGTTTTAACGTTTAATTAAAGTAATGGATCGCTTAACGAGCGGAACCAACCGACGGTGATGGGCAAAGTGAGGTGAAGCAAACGGGGCTATATGGACAGCGAACAGAACAAAGACGATATTCCGGAGGACAGTTCGGGTGTACGGTTTTGTACGGATGACCATGGGGCGGTAGCTACCGAAAGCTATTTTACTTAGCAACAACCACTTAAAGTAATGTGGGAAGCAATCGAACGAAGGAGCTGATAAATATCAAGCCGACCTGTGCGTGAACGGAGCGAACACTTTCAACTGCGTAAGCAAGGAGTTGCGGAGAAAGCAAAACAACATTTACCAAATGAAATGCAGCACACATTATAAAGGGCACGCGGCAAATCTTTTTTTATGGGAGAAAAAAGAAATTCATTATTTTGATTATTTAGTTAACCGACGCACATGATTTTCTGTTACTGCTGTACGTGATCAATATTGAATCAGTCTCAGTGCTGGATTTATTTATCATTTCAATCAAACCGAATCAGAATCGAAGGGGAAAACGGTTCCTCATTGTCTGCCGGTGACGTCTGTATTCGGAAGGTTTTGGAGGCGATTCATAGCCGGCTGATGCTTCTTATATGGAGCACCCCACGGTGATGCTGCATCTGACGCATACAGCCGTGTAAAGTCTTCAAAAATATAAATGAAACTTACATCCATAATCAATCGACAAAGAAGAATAACAACCGTTCACGAGCAAATGATTGACAGAGCAAAACCAAAAGAGAAAAAAAAAACGGTTCTGCCAACCGCAAAGATAGCAGTTCTAGAAACAATTGAAAAGAAAACGACTGTACAATGAAGGATACCAAATGGAGAAAAAAAAAATACAGTCACAGTGAAACCACCATCATTATCTTGAAACCCTCAGAGTCCGCACAAAATGTATGCTCATGCTGAACGGTTCCTTTGGTTTTGTTGGTTAACCTCCAGGCTTCAGGCGCGCTCGTTATCCAGCTTCTCACGCCGTTAGCCGATCTCTGCACTCGCTCATTGAACTCTTTTCCAAGCAAAACCGAAACGAAACCGAAAATCTGTGATTGAAACCGTCAGGAAGAAAATTGATTGCAAAACAGCTGGATGCAACGACAATTACGTGACTGGCCCGACGGGACGACCAATGCCAGTGGAAATGACATAATTCGATCATTAACGTTAGGTCGGATTCCAGCTGTTGGATGAGGGTTAGTTGGGAGGTTTATACTCCAGGAAAACGGAGTCATAATTCAAAAACAGACGTTTATATTTCTCTTCCTGATGGCAGCTAAGGTAGTATCGATGGAGCTTCAATTTAACGCCAGCACCTGGACAACTGATCCTGTTTTTTCTCGAGCTTATCAAGGGTAAGCTAATAAACCTCGAAAAACAAAAATATTTATAGTAGCAGGAGTTGGGCTAATTCCCACGACCAATCATTATTTGTTTTAATAATCAAAACCTTGTCCTCAATATTACCACGTCGTGGAAAACCTCCTTCTCCAGGGCATGTCTTCTTAGTTTAAAAGTTCGTGTTTTTAATCACACACCACAAAGAAACCGGCAGAAAGTCAAACAAACTGTTGCAAGCAATTTCCTGCCCAAAGCCCCCCCAAACAGCTTGCAAACCCAATCGCCACCAAGGAGCTCGTGTGGAAGATCCCCAGGTTCGTTAGTGAACGTTCGCCAAATGCGCTCTCTTCCAAGGTTTTTGTTGTTGTTGTTGTTGTGCCATCTTGTCGGGCGTACCGAAGAAACAGGTCCACCCTCCGGACACAAACCCCTAGTGCAAAACGCAAGATAGACATGGGCGGTGCACTAGCTTTCTCGTTGAGGTTAGGGATTATAATGAAAATTCAAAGAAAAGTTCCACCCACTCACGCATTATGCTGACAGGAAAAGCCCTCCCGCGGTCCACACGCCTCCAATGGCACCGGTACAGGACCGGGTTTAATTGGAGCTCGGCGAAAAACACAATCCGGGGGTCTTTACCCTTTCGGTTTCAACCCGGAGGGAGGATCGGGGAAATGTTTGTAGCCCTTGGCGGAACATGCTCACTTCATTTCATTCCGCACCGTCCACAAAACGGGCGGTCAGGTATAGAAACAGGCAGATAAGCTCATCAACGTCGTGGGTGTGCGGGCGAGCCGTCTGTTGCGATGTTTGCGAATTATCTGCAATCATCATCATCTGGCGCTGCAGCGCAAGAAAAAACAAACGCTATGACACAGAGCGTGAGGGAGAGAGCAAAAAAAAGCTTAAAATAAAACAAAACATCGCCTCAGGATGCACACGGTGCGATGCGATCTTGGTGTGGTTCAGCTTCGCATCTTTTACCATGCCGCTCTAGGATCAGCCTGACTGTTGTCCACCGAAACTCGTTGCACAAAAGGTCAAAAACAATGGATGCATTTTTTATTGTTTTTCGCTAGTACACGACACGGTTGAAGATTAAATGTACTCAGCCAGGAGCATCCCGCCACATACATCTTGCTTGAAGTTAACCAACACACATCGGCGGTCGGAGGGATTATTTTTTGTTGATAATCTGCTTTTTTAAATACAAAAGAGACTAGATGGTTAATTGATGCACGTTCGGATGACAAGTGATATAAATATTGCGAAAAGGCAGGACAAAGCGATGTGATATCTAATTTAATTAGTAAATTATAGAACCACAGAAACTAGTTACTATTCGCTCTGTAGGAGAAGAAAGTCTAATCTCAAGACCGATGGTAATATTTGCGGTTTGTAGACCAATATGCTTCCACAAGATTCTTCGGTAGCTAATGCCTCCAAATAGAAAATAACAGCAAAAAATAAAAGAAATGAACCATCCCTAGCTATAAACGGACGCCATTGACTGCAGAAAATCGTGACTAAAGCTCATTTCCCTGGTTTCCACTCCCTAGAACGGTTCAACCCTTCCATGAACTAGGAGAAACGAGGGACTGATCTGGAGAGTAGAGGAAAGGTAAGGATAGGACCATTAAAATCGCTTTTCCTTCCCCGGGGGCCGTTATCTTTTTTTGCATAATGGTTAGCACTGAAATTTATGTTTGCTTTCTTTTCCAGTGGGTGCACAATTTTCGTACCGGTACGAGGGGGCACCATCTCGTTTCAAATGCAAAATGGAGGTAACAAAAAGAAGCAAAAAACAAAAGCCGGTCATACTGTCGAGCTCTCTTTCCCTGCTTTATTGTTGTTCTATGTTGAACCACACACACAAACCCGGGACGACCGTGACCGCAGCGGATGAAATGCAAATTCCAAAATCCCACACCTCCACGGTGGTGTACGAGGCATCTTCTCAGTGGACCCGCCGAACCGGAGGGTAGCCAAGCAGGCTTAAGGCTTTTTTTTTTAGAGATGTTGGAGCGAATGGTCGGAACTTCAAAAAGTACTGCTTCAACTTTAACCACAAACCTTTGAACTAAGGGCTGTACATAGAGAAAAACAAAAAAGAACTCCACCAGAAGTTTGCCAAGGTGCACTACCGATGGGCCTTCTGCCAATAAACAGCGCTAGTTGAGCGCTTTGGTTGGCTAAATTCTGTTCAGCTGTTGTTTCCTGGCAACATTATTTTTTTAAGCGATCATAATCGCATGATTATTAGTCCAGATCATGTAATTGAACCTTGACATTGAAATAATTCAAGAGAACTTTGGATATTACCAGTAGAAATAGAAATGCCAGGAAAGTGTAACAAACATCCAGCTAATGGGAGCAATGTTTAGAGCTTCAATAGCCAATAGATTCATCATAATTGGAATCATAAACATGCAACATTCGTTGCGCTTCTGCTAAATACATTCAATGGTATCTTATTAGCCACACACACACACACACAACAACTCTATCCCCATCATCATCATCATCATCGGCTTATGGTACAACATAGTTGAGTTGCAACAGTGAATGTTTTCCAATAATCACGCCATGTGCAAAACAGCTCTAATGCGCTTGAAGTACTTCTCCATTACATTTATTCATTAGTTTGCAGTACAGCTAACGAATAAAACTATGCATTTGAGTAGGTCGGATGGGTGGATGGCATTAATTAGCATCAATAGAGCGTTGCCGGCATTTGTTGGTCATATGAAAAGTGTGCGTGCCATTGGGAGTTATTAGCTGTCTTTGATTCTTGGAACAGGAACGCTCTGTAATCTGTGGCAATGCTATTAAAACAGTCAATTATAATGAAATCAATGAATCAATAGTGAATTAATATTCTCGGTACTTAATATCGGTTCAATAAAAATAATAATTGATCCGTTGGGACACTTTATTTATCTTCTTTTTTTAATTATTACAATGTAACAACAACATTTTTGCTGCAATAATTTCTGAGAGACTTCCTTCTTTAATCAGCTGTATGTATTCGGTGATCTCCACCAGATAAATTCTTTACAATGCCGTAACGTAAACAAGCATCAAAGGTGCGGCCCTTTACATGTAACACCGAGAATCACAAACATGTAACACAGCACCAAGAACGTACCAAAAACTGAGCGGAGACCTTACAAGCAACTTCATTTTCCGTGCGCATCAAAAAGCAATAACTTCGTTTGGTAAAACTACCCAAGTCATACAGCGCAGTAAACGTCTCTTTCTCTCGGTGTACTATTGTCGATAGAAAATATCGTCAATGCGTTGAATGTCTTCTTTCAAGTAGGAAACGATGCCTGAGCGCCATCGCCACCTACCAATAATCGAACCACTCAATGAAAGATCAATGCAGTGGTAATTGTGCGTCAGCAGAAAATTCAACGCAACCACAGAACATGCACGAGACGAAGAACATGTCCGACAACAGTTGTCACATGCCGGCGCACACGTCATACCGGTAGTGTCCCATTCGGCAAACTACTTCCACACCAGAGCTTGGCACAAAAACCCATACAGCACATGTACATGTCACAATTTCCCATCTTCCGCTAGGGGGGACCGTTCGCCCCGGGGCGAATCCTTGCAGAATGTCCTTATTTTCGCAACGACCCGATCTGTCTCGGTGGTGCCTTACTAATGCCGCCCCTTTATCGCCCCGGCGCACAACAACATAATGTGCCAGGCATAATGGCATGCTGATGATGACGGGCTATCTTGACGCTTCCTGTAGTCGTTTTCGTTCTTCGCTTTACAAGTACCTCTCCGCAAGTAATCAGTCCCGCGGGATGCTTGCTGCCGTACTTGGTGCGCTATCGCTCGAAGATGACTAGCGAGGAACTGTTCGGTGGTCTGCAAAGATTCTACAAAAATGTGTACGCGTTGTCGCCATCATGCCACCATTTAGCATGTTGTGTCGAAGTGTGCGGCGATGGTGCCTTCACTAACCATGTTTTGCTGTACACTTGCGCTGTTTGAGGCATCACCTTGTTTGGGGTTTTAGACAAAAAAAAACGCGCAAACACACATTTGCGTGTAGAGAAAAAAAGGGCTAGCTGTGGTTATATTGACCGTTTAAGGATGCACATTTCCAACCATGCATCTGCTAAGCAACGGGTAAATGATGCACCGAGGCGTTCGTTCCGACATGAGCGTTATGAGTGTGCTGTAGTCAACTTCCGTGCAAACCACGATTGGATCTCTGAACGACAAAAAATGCTCAAAACGACGCTACATACTTGTTAGAGGAAAAGCTAAAGGAAACTTCAAGGAATTTTACAAGATGAGGAAGAGGACGAAGGAATTGCAGAGAGCATGTTGGGATGCAATTTTGACATCGCAAACTTCCTTTGACGAAATGAATTGAGACGCCAAAGAGATATGATTGGAGAAGGTAAAAACAAATTGCTACAGCTCACTCTTCAAACTTTATTAGTATTTTCACTCAACATTCAAGAGATGCAAATTCTATATTTCAATGGTCGACGAAGTACTGTTCACAAGCTTCATAAGGGTCTTTGACACATTGATATATTCTGCCTACATTCACATACATTCACTTCCAGATATTTATAGCATTATGCTATAAGGCATATGCTAACTCAAAATTCCTGTACTATGTAAGAAGCTATCAGTAGTCCTCCAACTCTTGTATATTGGAGAAATTTGGCCAAATCCAATTTCTCACAAGAGATTCTACATTATTGAGATATTAAGTAGAGTTTAGAAATTTACTAGCAAACAAATCAATTAATAAATGGGATGTTATATTCTGATATATTTTGGACATTTAAGATATAACCACAATTTCCGTACCAAGTTTTTAGATGTGGATATCTCCTCCACGAAGTTTAACGACCCCTGCTATACATCCATTGCTACTGATGATGGTACCGGAAGGCTTAAGGCAAAAATCAAACATATAAAAATAGGCAAAACCAGTTTGGGCAAACAAACCCCCTTTTCTTTCTCGTTGTTTTTTCTTTCATTCTTGTTTTCCTTTTTTTCGTAATTTGTTTTTCCACCCATCGGGTTGTCACTGTCCTTCATGTTTGTTCCCATTTTCATCATTCGAAGTGCACACACGTGGCCGCTGCTCTACCGGTATGGAATTGAAATATGAATTATTTATTTACGCCTGGCAAAAAGCCAGCCATCACAACTGGCTTCATCATAGCCTCGATGCGAATTCGCTGCACATAAGCGCAAGAGCAGCATAAAGCGCGCGTGCCTTCCGACTGAACGCAATCTTTCGCGGAACGCAAACATATGCCCCGCGCCGTATGAAAGCTTTTTGCCACAGCAACATGAAATGAAAACTTGCATGTATTAGATGAAACACAAAATCGCAAAAAAAACGGTGCATTTTGGTGCAGTTTTGTTTCGTGGGATATTGCAGCCATACGGTTTAAAGCTTGCCGTCCGAAATCAACAACCATCTATTCTCGGGTTCGGGCAGTGGCGGTGGAGCGTTTTATTTATGCATTTGTTTGTCGGAATGCACGGTTCCGATTTGTTGTATTCGTTGCGCATTTGCCACATGACGCAATGGCAATTGTTGCCGCCGAATTGATGCTTCAATTGTTACGGCAAACGCGTCCGTTCCCAAGTGACCAAATATTGCTGTGTTTGGCAATAAAAAAAACGAAACGGTACGAATTGTCACCGGGTGTTCATTTTATCGATTGAAAGCATACAGCATATCACCGTTCTTTTCCCAGACTATTGGCAGTATACAAATAGAATCAACTATTAATTGTGTTTAAAGCATTTGAATTTTAAACACATTTTTTCTCTATGATATTTTATGATATTCATCGTTAAATAAACCACCGTGCGAAAATGTGGATAAATGTTCAAACATAATTGATACTTTGCTGAAAACAGTTTAAATTAAATTCATAATAACACAGGCATCACTGAAAAAATAAGAAATTATGCTTCTAAAATATATCATTACTTATTAATTAACCTAATCTAAAAGTACTACGTATTAATATACCACAAGGAGGAAGAAAATTAGTTCACAATCATTTAACAGTTTCCATCACACCACACCACAGCAAACCAAACAAGCTACGAAAGTCTTCTCAAACCGAGTCCAAGAGGAAGAAAAACATAGGAGCGAAACGTAAATAAAATGCTTACCAGCATTTACATAGCTAGAACACAAGGATTTATCCGCGAACGCGTGAAATATCTGTGAAAATATGTGGAAAAAAAAATTGTTGGGATGTTAAAAAAAACAAACGTAACACATAAATAGAAGAGAATAACAAAAAAGGGATAACATGAAACAAAACTCACTCACGCGAGTGTTATATTATAAGAAATGAAGATAAAAAACACACAAACGAAAAGTGTCCAGTCATCAGGTATTCTCTACCGATTATGTTCGTCTTTTGCCGCAGGTATACTCATACGGGGCTCTTTTATCAACTATATTTACACGCACTCTCGAGGAACCAACCTACAATTTGTATCCACTTGTCATCGTCAAAAGCGAATTTGTCCCCAAATTATATCCCTTATTTATATTGCCACCCCCTGTTTTTGTTTCACCACCGAACGCCACTAAACCTTCGAAAGGGAAAAGGCATTGTGTCATCTACCGGTACACACAGACACCCACCCAGGAATAAGCGAAAACTGTCCATTCATTGACGGTACAAAACGATTCGAAACGAAAGTTGATGTCTCATCCCAGGCGCCAAAACGCCAAGAACGTCACGAAGTTTCAAACATCCAAAAGGAAATGGGTGAGTTTTTTTTGCGCACTCCATACGACTCCCTTTCATAAGCCTTTCGTACCATTGACTGCGGAAACAACGATCCGCTGGGCTCCAACTGCATAATGGTTTGGAAGTTTTAATAGACCGGAGCGGAATAGGCGGAACGCTTAAACTTAGTTGATGGTTCATCATTAGACGATTTATCATCGGCATATCACCATCGGCGTATGTGAAACACCCATTTAAGATGCAGACATTTTGATAAAACTAAAAGGAACCGCACGAAAAGGCTAAAGCGAAAATAAAAGGATATACCGTACCCACACACTCCATAAACCCTCGAAACGATCAGATCATTTAATCCATATTTACCGTGCTGCCAATTGTAAGGCAAACACGCGATATGGCTGCCTGGTCTGGAGTGTGTGTGTGTATGTTTGCAAACAACGATGTGTAAATGGGAATGGAAATTATTTTCCTCTCGTGTGTTTTTTTCTCCCCACCAAGCACTCCACTCTACCTTCCGTTGCGTCCAATTCGCGTCCGGGTGGTTCGTTTGGCTCTTTCCGATATTTCCTCCGGATACGGTAGCGAGCTCCATTTGCAGTGAGGCATAGCGAGTGATAACACTTTACAACCGACGGCAGCATCAACACAATTCGCTCGCAATCAACACAATCGACATCAAAAACAAATAAAATTGAGATCGAAAAAGTTTCCGGTCCAAAACGGTGTGACAAACACACACACAAGGAGTGTGCTCTGTAGTAGTGGGGCTCGTGTCCGTTTGAACGTTAACCTTCTGGGATGGCAAACATAAACCTGTAGGAGAGAGAGACAGAGAGTCACCAACCATGTCTGTTTCTTGTTTTTATTTTTTCATTGCCGTTCTTCCGTTATCATCGAACCCGGATATCCTGACGAGTGTCCTGCCGGGGGGAAGGCACGGTTTCGATTGCCGTCACACAAATCGGACATTCCTGATGCTGCTACATTGGATGGTGTGTGATCAAACAACAGGTGTCATCGTGGAAGGGTTCCGAGCAAATACTATCAATGTAGAGAGCTGATGAAAAATTCAACCAATGAACCGAGTCGTCCGGATATGAAGACCGGAAAGCATCGTCAGAATTTCACCGGGGGGCACAACTTCAAACGAGTTTTTTGTGCTTGTGATAATTTTCCAAACACATTTCAACGAAGTTGTTGTAGCTCTTCCAACGAGTTAAGGTTCATCAATCAAATTTTTGGAGCCCAAAATTTGTATGTAAATTTGCCCCATAGCATGAGAGAGAGGACATCAAGCTAACAAGAAGAACTACTCGAGAAGAACTCGCAAAAGGATGCAAGAGTTGCTACACCCGCAGGGTTATTAAAAGAGAAGGAGAGACAGCAGACATACATGATATGACATAAATGAGGACAGAATCAGTGTATCGCGTCTGTACGAAGTCATCGGTCACCGGGAGGTGGAAAAGGGAGATTTGTTCCCGTTGTTTTATTGCTATCGACAGAAGTTGAATCCGCAGCATGATAAGATCGACCCTTCATTTTCCATATGGAAGCGCACATCTAACGAGCAGCTCGAAAAAGGACGAACGTCCCAGAGAACCAGAGCGAGCGAAGGAAAAACCACCATCCAAACTTCCCAAGAAAGTAAACAACAAAATGTAGGAGGGTTGGCTGCAAACAACCACATATCGTCGGTTCATATTTGCAAAAATATTTGTACGAACCCCGTGGAATATAATGATCTCGAAAAGTATCACAAATTAATGGCTGTCAGTGCCAGCAGTGGCCAGAACAGCCCCGTATAACGGCGTTCTAACGGAGTAGTGCACGAGTTGCTGATGGAGAAGTGGGCCATACGGACGGACCATGATGTACAAACATTTGCCCATATTTATAGTCCCTCGTACGGTCGACTTACTCGGCTAATAAGGGAGCTCAGCATAATGGAAGAAGTAACAAAAAAAAGTAGATCAGGATATGGTAAACAAATAAAAAAAACACACACTCTCCTTAAAGAGACGTGATTCTGCACGTTGCGTTATACTGCATCGAGATTACCGGGTTCGGGTATCCAGTATGGTTCCTGTTATCTTCCTGTGATACTGCTTTGCCTAGCTGATTGGTGGGGCATTTTCCGTCCCATCTTCACCATGATGGCAGTATCATAAAGAACGAGATTATGTTGGACATGATCGTGCCTCGGAGCAAATGTGATTCTCAACCTCCAGAAAGTGCCGGCCTTCTTCGGTAATAATAGCACGACAGACCACGGTAACTGTTACAAATGGCCTATTACTGGGCATGTGACTTTATCTCGGTGCTTCTACTTCGCCAAGAGAATGAGCTGCCTGTGGAGAAACAAAAGAATGGCGGAAGGCTGTGGCACCAGGACAAATTGATTCCGTAACAGTTTGACTACCTTTTTTTTCTTGTTTCTACTATCCACATGCAAGCAGCAAGCGAGAAGTCAAAGATGATCTTTGTGGCAAAAGGGCAATTGCAAAGCAGGACCAACATAAAAAAAAGTTCTGGTAGTTTCGCTCAAAATTAGAACGATTGGTTCTCCCGATCGTCGGATCACAAGGAAGTAAAACTGAGGAAATTGGCTTCCGAATCCTTCGTCCAAGATAACCTTGCAACGACTGGAGGTTTGAAAGTCCACGCTCCCGCTTACGTGTTGGGATCTGTGGATGTACTTCTGGAATGGTTTTTGCACGCTTGTACTACGCTTTTTTCCTGCACCACTTTCCTTAAAGCTTACCACGATAGAGCTGTTGAGGGGAATGAGATAATTCATCCACGTCACGGCCAGCTCTACTGGCTGCGAGCGATGGTGATGCTATGGGTTTTTTCCACCAATTTTTCAACCCCGGTGTCCCGGGTGTGTTTCCTCCTTCCGGATATGCTAGGGTGTCCGTAGCGATTCCTCACCGAAAGTTGTGCTTGTTTGTCGCGCACATTTTGCCACAAAACCTTCAACGAATCGGACCGTTTGGTTCTGTTTCGCCCGATGCGGACGAAATCAATTTTCCACGACATTCGACGCTTGCCCTGTTCTAATGAAGGAACGCTGGGCTAAATGGTGGATGGACGGGTAAATACGTACGCTGCTTTTTCACGATGTTTGACTTTTATGACAAATTCACCAAGCACGGTTGAAAATCTAGTCAGCGTGTGTCATAGGCGAATAATTGGAAGCTGACCAAAGGCTTGAGAAACATATTTTGATGAGAAGAGGGGGAAAAATGTAACGAAAGAATTGATAAAATCTTTAAAGTATGATTAAAACGCCGCTGTTAAGGATTCATCTAATGTTGATTTTAAATCGTCTACTTTAACAATGTCACAAGAAAATACAATTTTCCAATAAATGATTATTTATAGAAAGTTGGTACGGACTTAAAAAAAACGGGAACTAAAATGGGAAGAACCTTTGCGCATGTTTCCACTGACTACTAAAATAAATTAAGTGAAAAGCATTTTTAAACATATTAAAATTGATCTACATTCCTCATTTCCAATATCCTCATGTGTGCCGCAACAAACCTCAGTTCTTCCTACTGTCATCTCTTCATTGGTTTCCCAACCAAACAAAAAGAACATTAAAAAACTGTTTGCAAACTATGATCGCAATGATAATACGAAAGAATACGCGAAAGAAGTGAGTGATGAAAATGTGCCAAAAGAATGAGTATGAAACATAAAAACCAAATACAAAAAAAACAGCCACTTCAATGGGAATTCTGGACTGCCCCAAGACCCAAGAATAAAAAAACCCAACATTTGTGGATTGTAACACACGGCAAAGGAACGGTGGGACAAGAAAAACAAAAAAAAAAGCCATACTACAACGATGGTCATCAGTGAATGGCTTCTGTCGCAGCAGTAACCAGCTTTTTTCCAATTATCAAAATTGTACCGAAAGCCCTTACTACCTTCGCTTCATCAGCATTACCCTCTTATGTGTGGGCCTGTCCCGTTTTTTTTTGTTTCGACTCGTTTATTTTTTGCATTACCCAAGGGTGCCCCCAGAACGAGTGTGTGTGTGTGGGCACGTGCGAGTCCCGAAGTGGAGTGGGACCGGATCACGATTCCAATCTACATCCACCCAGTCAGTGCCGTATTGGTATGGCAACGCAACGGGTTTATCCCATCTCAATAATGAAAGAAAGGACGATGAAAACAGGCAACGTAAATCCAATAATCATTTTTTCCTTCCATTCGTCGAGATTCATTCAATGCGCGGAATTGAATGGGACGAATATTTAAATAAAAGTCAGTTGAAATATTCATAAACGCCAACGTTGTAGTAATGGAATGAAATAAAATTATTTTATTTTACAAAATCAGCATTGAATCGTCCCAAAAGTTCTCATACTCCTCAAAGATTTTTCTTCAACAAAAAATAGAAACAGAAAAACGATCAAACGAGTTCAAACAGCCGGGAAAAAGACTACGGATATTATTTTCCAATTACTGGTGCTGTCGCGGGCGCTTATTTTGTCGCAACCACTGTCATACTGCGTCACAGCAATTAAAGCTCAACCCCTTGAACGGAATGGCAACACGGGGAACTGTCCCGATGATGCTAGGCGCCACCACGAAAGGCAAAACTGCCGAGATTAAAGGATTCACCCCCAAAACGGCGAAGTCTGGGCGGTAGTTTCGCGCTTTGGACGAGCGTAAATGTGTTGAGCACGCTGGTGGTGCTTCGGTCCCCGGAAGGTCCCAGGATGGAGCGCCCATCAACCCGGTACCGCGTTCGAAATTAATGGTCCGGAAAAGAAATTTAATCGCACAACTTTCTGATTTAATTATACACATACACCGTCACACCTCCGTACGCCGCCAGCTCGCACGGAAGCTGCAAATCCATAGGCCATATGTCCTTCTGCGCTCACGCCGGGAACCGGGAATGTCCGCCCGGTTGGTGTGCTGGTGTGCGTGGAACATAAATCCACACTCGTCACAGTCATCATTCCGTCACAGTCGACAAGCCGTCCGCTTCCGGTGACGTTTTGTTATGCAATGCTGTTCCTTCCGATGCTCCGCGGTGACGTTGGCCCGTTCCCCAACACGCACCCCGAAGAACACGCATCATCAAATCCGGAACATGAGTACTAGAAACCATTTGTCGAGCAAGAACTGTGAACTCTGGGTGGGTGCCTTTAAATGGCTTTCAATCTTTCTCGCCTTCTACGCTTCTGTCGTCAAACTTTAAAGATCTCACGTCTATGCGCATGTGCACCAACGATGGACGTTGCAAGAGGGATGACCAAGGCCGGGGGAGAGGTACCTTCAAGTACTGATAAAAAAGCATCGCATGATCGACATCATGAAACGGCGTAAAAGTTTGCGAAACTCAAATTAACTGTAAATCATCGGACAAAACGTGGATGCGGAGCGTCCACACAATCATGCTTAACTTCATGATTGGGTGAATAATTTTTCACTCGTCTGTCGTACGATGATAAGAGCTTTTTTTCCTCCCCTGTTTTGCCCGCCTTGCAAGCACCAGAACATGGGGAAAATTTGAACAAAACCGAACCAAAAAAGCAAATAGGCAACACGGCTCAACATTAAAACAAAAGCAAAAATCAAACTCCATTTCTTCGTGTAGTAACGCAGCACAGAAGGAAAAAACCAAAAGCTACTGGAAACGCGATAAAAAATACGGTGCAAAACTTTTTCAAGTGCGTAATTCGAGCAAGGTTACATAGTACGAAATTGCATTGGCCACATGAAATATGTTTCGCTGAAGAAACTGTTAGGATCCGTAGATTTTTTTTCTCCTCTTTTTATTGCCCCCATTCTACTTGACATCGGACTTTTCAATCGGGCATGGTCTTGGGGCGTAGTGTACGTACGTGGACAGGCATGTTTGAACAGTTTCAGCGTTTGCTTCCATTCGCTTGTTGTTCGCCTTCATACTCTTGAAGTCTTGGTAACACTTTTCACTAATTACATCTTTAGAGAGCAAGCGCGTACCATATGTACTCGATGGTTTCCGCTCGCAAGGCGTCCGGAGAAAGGGCAGACGTGCTGTTTGGTGGAATAATCTTTCACAGTTCTTGGCTGCACCATATGGAACGCATTAGAGGGACGGTTCACAAGTGGTACAGATGAAAGTTAAGTTTTTGGGGTTACGATAATGTGCAGACAATATCCAAATATCTCCTCCATTGATTGCTTACAAGCAAAGATAGTTTTTGTTTTCTTTTCGTTTCGTTTTTGTGTCCTTTTTTCATACAAGATTTAATATTTTTAGTTATGTTTTTTAGCATTTAAATTACTTTTTTTATTATTTGATTTATTTAAAAATTAATATTTAGCTAAAAATGCTGCTTAATGTTTTTCAATTCAATAAACCGTTTAACATTTATAATATGTGTCCCTTCTGCAACCAAAACCCCAACCAACAACTATGGACACTATGGACCAGTATAAAAAGAGGTATACACAAATAAACTAACCCTAATATGCAAACAGTAACATTGCCTCTGCCTTTCTCTCACCAACACTCAGATAACATTGTGCTTGGCAAATAAACAAGATACAGTTTCTGAAACAGCAACAAGTTTACGTTTGGCTGCTGTTGGTGCTGCTACAACTGGTATGTCCAACAGTTGATCGCAGCATAATAAAACCAATGAAAAACGTCATCAGTTGGAGAGATGGCACGATTCTCCTCCCTCCCCACGCTTGCCATCCCAAAGCGAAGAAGCGTGCTGTGAAAGTAAAAGACTCACAAAAAGATAAAAGAGAGAGAAGAAAAAAACACAGAACAGAAACCGGGGGAAAATGAAACACCCGAAAAAACACAGTGTCGGAAAACAATCGACCAACAGCATCAGCATAACAAGTGCGGCAGGGAGGAAGAAAGTGATTGTGGAGAGGCAAAAGATATGTTGAAACTAACACCTGTCAAAACGGATCTGTTTTTCTCGGAAAACACATTTGAAAAACGACCTAAACAAGCACAATGACACGTCGCTGGGGTTGATATGCGTGTCGAGCTGTATAGATTCGTCCACACAATAATGTAAGGACCAACTTAACGGATAGACAACAGCCAAAAAAAAAACAGACACACTCTATTTCGACAGTTGCTCACCATTTCTCCAGCTCCAGAAACTAATTGCAGCATAATGTCGAACGGTGCCTTTTGCATGCTGACCCAACATTGCGTATGTGCGCCTTGAACTGGAACGCTCTCAGTTGTCAAAGTTTCAGAACCCCCGGACAATGATTGGCAGCATCATCTCGGCCAGAACCATACGAGATGAGAGACTTTTTAGCCGATGGATGTCTATCAAAAAAGTTCTTTCGCAGTTACGTTCGGTCAGCTCGGTGATGGGATCAGATTTCAAATGTACTGCACCGGGGTTCAAGCGTAATGGCGTGCGCTTTCTTGCTAGCGGAAATGTTGGAAAGAGCTCGTTTGAATGTCGGACGATCTGTGGAACACTGGGCCTTGAAGAAATTGGTTCTTGCCTGTTGAGTGATGGAGTGTGGAGTATATTTTTTGAAGCCATAAAATCTAAACCATTCTTCCATTGCTCGTTGCCTTTCTGTCCCGCATTGGCCCCCAAAGTGTCTGCAATCGGCTTGATATCTAATCAACATGATTAATGCCCGTCACTCGATCCGTTGGCGGCTAGCCCGGTCAGACAAGAGGTTAGCGGGGGTCAAGCCGTTACACAGAGATAGTGGCGCTGTAAATATTGTTGCTGGCTGACGCCATAAATATGCTACAATGGACGGGTACCATGAGGCAGCCGACGAGATGGGCATTGGACGACCCTTCCGATGGGCGTCAATAAATACATCAGTCTTGAAAGTGCTTAAGTAACTGTTGCCACCCAATCCTACTTCCACCTGACGGAATGGATCACACAGTACGGTGCAGAACAGAGTGCTGTAACAAATGTGTTTTGTTTGGTAGAATAGTTTCTTCCCTCGCGATGAGCGAACAAGACACAGAATTTGCTCGCCGAGTTCCGAGGGAAAGCGCACTAGCGGTAACCTTAAGCTCGAGAAACCGGCGATATGTCTCAAATGCAGTTCCGCGCAGTGAGTGCGAAAATAGCCAAAAGGTCTTTTCCTGATACGACGAAACAAACCGTACGATCTTAGCCATTCCATTTGGTACATTCGGTTGAGTGAATTATGATGATGGCCATGGCGGCATTTTATACACCCAGGGACGGCCATTGCTGTGCTCACGAGTGGGGAATACTCCCAGGCGTCCTTTGGTCGGTTCTCTCACCATCATCGCTTACTAAAGGGTGTAAAGTTGATCCATCTCCTTTTTTTTTTGGGGAAGGAATTTATATTCTAGGTTTTGAGATGTTTACTATTGCATGGCGGAAGTTGCTGCCCAGTGTGCTCGTAACGTAATGAATGCAATACACCCGAGCGGTCGATAATGATGATGAGAAGGGCGACAATGATGGCGTCAATTCATCGCAACCTCCGCGCAATGGGAATATTGGAGAAGGGGGGAGAATGCAAATTTTGCTATCAACCACTGATGGGGACATACAGCGTTGTCGCAATGGCGAGAAAATGGCGATAGAGAATGGACAGTAAATTTAGTTTTAATGCTTTGCCTATTTCGATCGTAAATTTTCGCTAGCTGTATGTTGCTTCCGTCTCGGGAGCATTCGGCAGCATCCCACTGGGGGAGGAACTAGAAAGCTAGAAAGTCAACCAGGGCTGGCGGGCGTGGAAGGCGAACCAGAAACCAAAGAGTAAATTTATGGGCATCAAGAGTGGTAATAAATTGTTCAAACCCATTATAATTCAATGCAAGTGCCAGCTGCATGACCGTACTTGCAAATAATGCAAAACACACCACGCTTTAGCAGATTTGAACTTTTGTCAATACGTGATGCAGTAATGCTGATGTTAATTGGTGCTGATGTAATGTCGGGATATTCTAGTATTGCGTTAACATCTATAAAAATGTTTGATGAAAATTAAAGTAAAAATATTGGAGAACAAAATATTTAAAAAAATTGTCAGCAACAGGACAAACAACATCGAAAAAAGACTTCCAATAAAGATCACTCATAACGCAATCACCCCTGAAGTAACTCATACGTCCACCACCTATCTCCGATGGAGCTGTATGTATACTCTGGGAAGAGAATCTTCACCTCTGACACACCCTTAACCGCGGCACAAAATCGAAACTGTCAAATTTCGTTGATTTATTGCAAATCGCTGCCTGTTGATTTCACTGTGGCCCGCTGACCATTGCTGACCCGATCAGATCGCTCAACATCGCCCCCTTGCGCACTCACCCATCGCTAGTCTTCGACCCATCAGCTCTTTTAGAGTCGTGATAAAAAATATACGACATTCATTAAATTGATGACCAACGGCCAACACTGCAAGCAACATACAGCGACCAGTGAAGTGCCGATACGCCTGGAAGATACTGAACCCCGATAATGTTTGCTAGTATCGAGCAGTAGAGAAACATCACCCAGCCAACAGGCGAGCAACAACTGAGGGGCCATCTCATGGACAAACGACCTCGGCCAAGTGACAAAACAAAAACCGGATTTCCAACCGATGAGAGGGACGTGTGTCTATGTGTCTGTTTTATGCTGGGTCATCCAGTTGGCTGGAAGGAAAACGGACATACTCGCTAAAGCTTCCCGAAGGTAACGCATGGCTAGAGTTAGTTCAGCGAGTTTGCACTCCATTACGTTGGAACCATTCGGACGGAATGTGAGTGAGCTCGTTTCCTTTATACTTCCAGGTAAAAGATTCCGATAGTGAGATACGGCGGATTATTTATTCACAATAGCAGTTTGAACTTTTTCCTCTTGCTAAGGTCGTACCCAAATGTCAACCCCGAATTCTAAAGAGCTTTGAGGTGAGTCACATCCCATTTGAAAAAACTGGTCAACAAGAATAATTTAATTTATTTTTGATGCGTAGAAAATGTATATTAGGCGACCTCGTAAAGTGTATACTGAATTACACCGGACATTCAATCATTGGAGACGTAGAATCAACTCAGTTTACCCAAATAATCACTCTTGAATTTTTCGCCTAAATCCTAGTTCTTAAAGCTGTCCAAAACCTTTAAGCCACTCAAACGTCTAGGTATGTTTAATCTGTTTTGTGGTAGAGGAAAAAAAAATGATCCATACATAACACGAATGCCATTTTTGCTTTTTTTAAAACCTCCGCTTTACCGCAAGCGTATCACGGCTAATCGCGTACAGAAATCCCACCGGATACGCGAGGTTCCAAGGCTCATTTCCGTTCCGGCCACCTGGACCACCTTCTTCCATCCTGCCTAATGATGAAACCGCTCTCCACTCCCCTAAACCACCGAGACTCGGGAAATGGCGATAACGAGCGGTCGGGGTTTATTTTTTTAAGCGACCAACGCATTTTCCAAAGTGATTGATTAGCCCGATAGTGTCGGCCCGACGGTGGGTACGCACGCGAAAGGGATGGCCGGCACAGGAACTTGGTGGTTAGAGCTTAAAAGGCTCGTTGACTAAATAATTTCATTACACACCCGCGCGCTCGCGTACATTCCAAATCTCATTCCCTCCATACTTTTGGGGCTAACATAATATACACATTTTCGGTCTGCTACCAACATGCAAACACACACACCGACTATGGTGCACTGGTTCCACATCCCGAAAAATCAATCACCATCATTCGATGGCAAACTGTCACTACGGGGATGTGCTGTCAGTTTGCTTAACTGACAGAAAGGTCGCCCTTCGTCACTGCCGATGGCGCCTACTAGCATTCCGCGTCCAAAGCCATGCATTTCCGCTGCGGTATGCGGTACGTCATTATCGTCCAGTTGGACGTTATGGGGATAAGGTCTAAAAAACATTCCACCAGCTTCACCCTGGTGCTGCTAAAATCCAGACTAGACCAACGTATCCGAATTGAATAAACCTTTGAGAGACCATTGAGAGACACGGGCAGCGAGGTAGCTTCACATCTCGCGCGTACCATAAAATGATAATGATAAATCAATTAATATAAATTGTTCGCACCAATTCCCCCAGTAGCTTCGCCATTAAAAGCCTGCGGGCTGCTGCTGCTGTACGGGATACCAAAGAGAACGCGATGCGTTCATGTCACACAAACCCCGGGTCGGCTCTGGTTGGAGAACGCCAAATACCAACCGATATCCCCGAAACATATTTGCGCTTTGCACTCCATAAACATCAATGTTGTTGCCACACGCGCCCACTTGCTCGTGTGTGTTAACCCTCGCCGAGTGATTGTATTTTTCACGTGCCTAATAACATTTGCGAATAATAGCACGTGTTATAAACATGGTTAAGCTTTCAGCGGGACGCTCCTCGATTCGACGATGTTTCCGATTGATCTCTGGACCAGCTAGTATGGAACAATTTTACATTATGGTGAGCAGGTTGAAGTTCTGTAAGGAAGTATAGATTTATTTCAAACCATTTTGTTTTTAGGAAAATAAAACCAAACATCCATCGTTCAATATCTCACAGCAGAAACGACCGTATCCTTTCCCTCAATCCTCGAGACACTGTATCATCGATCCTTCCACTTGGCATGCGTTGCTCATCGTTCAGGGCATCTAACGACGGTCTAATGGAAAAAACCGGCGGCAAGCGCCTGCCGATAATACAGCGTCATCAATTTTCTTTTGTTTTATTCTCCACCCAACAGGCTCCTGCCTGATCCAGGAGGTTTGGGGAAGAAGCGGGAGAATTATCGTCATTATGGGGTAAGATTCATTCCGCTATCTCATGAGCAGTTTCGGGGATGATAAAAGTCCGGAAATTTATGCACTACCCGTAATCGTCGATGCAACATAAACGCGCCACAAGCGTACGCCGGAGCAACACGGAGTTCCTCTATTTCAGTGTTGTTCCATTTTCTCTCTTCATCAGGCCCATCCGACCACGTCGTAGACGAGAGGCGCGCGCGTAACTGTTGGAGAACGAGCGCAACAACAACAACAAAGAAACGACGTCAAGTTTAAAGAAATGATCGTAGCTACATTCAAAGCAAGACGTGCGCTTCTGAACAGGGTGTCATCTTCTAGCAGTAGGAGCCGCCGGTGGAACACGCACCCTCCTGTCACCCCGTAATTCATGTGCCGTTCGACTGGACGGGAGGAACTGAATATTCATCTCACGACTTCGAGACGTCTGAACGGTTTCTGAAAGTAAGGCGATATTTTGATAAACAAAAAAAAAACACACACAGGGCGACAGTTTACTTTCTTTTTCGAATTAAAGAACAATTCAAGCACCTACGAGCGGGCAGGATCAGATAACATGGGTAAGAGTAAGAACGAGCGAGTGTGTGTGTGTGTGTTTGTGTGGGAAGAAAGCTTGGGAGAATTTTCGTTTAACGACTGGAACAAAGATTGGAAAGAAAAAAGAGGAAAAACACGATTAATGTAGTGACGAGCAACGATACGACCTACCGAAGGCAAGAAACACGCACACTGTGCTGACTGATAGATGAGCTAATAAAGCCCATTCTTAATGGCTAATCAATATGTAAAACAATATTTATAGACCTTATTTTCACATGCATGTTTGTTTTGACTTTCGCTTTGAAACACATTGTGCATAAATAAAAGTGTTGGTATATTATAATTAATGTTTTTGCGATACCTTATATACCTTTAAACGATAACTTTATTGCACATGCTGCGATGGTTTATTACTATCATTTTGCTTCAATTTAGTTGCATTTAGATCGTGACCTTATGCACTCCGCCCATCCGGGTTTGTGGAAAGTGCAACGAAATTTTCAACGTGAAAGAAAACACGAAAATACATTCCCATTAGCGTCATAAAACGAAAACTTTGCTCTTGCATTTGGTTCCTCACTGTACATCCAACTTCCCCTCCTTCCTTATTGGTGAGTACCACCAGGACCGGCCATTTTGCCACCCGACCAAGCGACAAGGCTGCACGCGCTTCGCAAGTGGTGTGGTGGTGGCTGAATGATTTATAGCGTGCAATTAATCATATTTATTTTATCTTTATCTTCTTAAATAGATCGATTCCTGCGATCAACGGTACGTCGTGGCTGGTGTGCGTACAAATCTACCAGCGGTCCAACCAAACGGTTGGTTGGGTAAATTGATGAGAAATAATATTTGGTTGCATGCATAATACGCTGGTAGAATTAAATTCCTGTTACATAATTTCGTTGTACAGCTTAAAGTTTTCGCGTCGCAATCGGTAGAACGTATTTGGTAAGAGTACTTAAAAATAGGCACATTTAAACATGCTCTGTTGTAGAATTTGTGGAACAAAATTTTTCGAACGGAACTTCAATCAATAATATCCGTAAACTAGGCTCTCTGAGTCCCAGTACGAGCCGGGGTTCAAGGCCGGCATCGTGCGAGATGGCGATGGCGATATTAGATAGGATGTTCCTTTACGTTCTCAATACATCACTGAACATGATTGATGTATGGGGTGCTTATAGCACTCGTGATAGAGTGATGAAGTGGTAAGGAACACGAACGGAGCAGATGTGGTTGCCGAAAGAGCGGCCATAGCGTGCGTCTCTTCGGCCTGGGCATTTGCGAATCATTAAGAGCATTCCGAAAACCTGATGAAGGTCTATCATAAATCTTTCGTCCCATAACGCATGTGGGCAGGGGATCAATTTGAATACGGTGAAACGCACGCTAAGGTTTGTGTAGTTTTCATACTGAAAGCAACCTTAATATTTTCTGCTTTTATGAAAAATTTGAAAATATTTGCTGCAGATCTGTAAAAGTTTCAAGAAAATATAAAGCTTTTTAAAATGCATTAACATAAAAGAATGCCATAACTCTTCAAATGGCAGTTCTTGGTTTTAGACATCCCAAAACAACATCAGGCTTAAATGTTGTGTAGCCTAAACCGATGCACATGGCCATCCGTGGGGTAACATGTTGATTTTTTGCTCTAGTTTTTTTTTGGTTTTCTTGCTTTTAACTCGGTGCAGTAAAATTCCGGACCAGCAATGAAATTTATCTCAACAACAACAAAAAAAAACCTTGAGTCTATTGACTCGGAGGCGATTGTATTCCGGCGAACCAGCATACAACAGGCAACACACAAGTTCTCCGATATATCTTTTCCATTTTATTTGCCTCCAACCCTTCTCTTGCGCGTTTCTTCGCTGGGTCTGGTGGTCCTAAAATTTTTGCTTTTATGGTCCTTAATCAGCACCTAGGCTGAAATGCGAGAGTACGAAAGCCCCCAAAGACCTAATGACTTGTGCCGGGGTCCGTCCTATCTCGCTGTGTTCGAGTTTTACGACGCTTTAAATCGTTCCGACGAACTGGCATGGGATGAAGAGTATGGAAGCTTTACGAACGAACCGACGGGAAGGAAGGAAGTTTTGGGCGACTGGAAAAACCTCTATATACGTGAGATCTATCGCGCGAGGAAGAAAGTTACCCGCTCACTCCCGAACGCATATAGCTGCGTGAAGGTCCATGCTACTGGCTACCTTTGCAACCGGTTCGATCTATGCTAGTTTACCAGTTACAGGTTTAGCAGCAACAGCAGCAGAAGGTTGGCTTAATTAATTCGTCAAAACAACCAACTTGATGTTTATGCAACAACGAACCTCCAAAACGCTAACGAAAACGACAAATCCGACCTTGTCCGGTTGTGGTTTCATGTCACCCTTTGCGGTGTTTTGCAGTGGGAGAGCGGCAGTTGCTGATACTTGAGGACAACTTCCAAAAGTTTTGAACACAAAAAAAAACAAAAGATAGAAAACTTTCAAACCTCTACCTCCACATTCGGTCGCCTCATCACCCACCACACGCCATCGAGCGGATAAAACTTGAACAAGAGTACCATAGCTGTCACGAGCTGTCTCCAGTGCTTCAGAAGATGAGTGACCATAATGCAAGGGATAGAGTGCCATTCTCTTGTTACCCGGTTCATTCCAAAAAACCTCCCCCGGATAAGTAATACGGGTATTAGCTGAGGTCTCCGGGCGGAATCCTTCGTTGCTGGCAGTGACAGCAACCATGACATGTCGTCCAGTAGCAGGATGAAAACATTATTATTAACGTTGGCATCGGCCGGTGGTATCCTTTTACTCACCTTCCACCACTGCAACCTACCAGCATGTCGACACGTCAACAAACCGACGACTTCGGTAACTCTTTCCTAAGCCGATTAACGTTGGGGAAATAAATTCGTCAAGAATAGCATTAGTTCTGCTGGTGATGCAACGTAAAATACCTCGGTCAAATGGATGAAAACTTCATGTCCAAACTGTACTACTGCTACGCTGGAGCAGAATATCTTTCCGCCACGGTACGCACTGACCATAAATCCCGGTGCTTACAAAGTGCTTTTAGTGTAACTCCGAGCAGCACCATCCAAACCAGCATTACCAAACGGAAAGTAATGTCCAACATTGTAGATGGCGTTTTTGGGATCTTTTAGCTAGTAAATATTGGGTAATTTCCGTTCACGTTCGTACAATGAATTTTTGTCTTTAATTACTCTGCTAATTGTATTTCAGTTTTACAATATTTTTTGTTCCATTCTCTTCGGATTACGTTTGTGATGAGGGCAATAAATTGTCATGGAAGATTTTTACGATTTAACCACATTTAAAAGTTACTACAAATGGCATTTATTAAAATAACCATTTGTTTGTGCCTCAGGACTAAACAAAATTGTTTTCAAATTTATCTTACTCAACCACGGTGGAACAGGGTGGCGGTTTCTATCGTCCAAGAAGATAGCGGTAAGTTCGCTACTAGCATCGCTCCCAAGAAGCGGGCTTTCGAAGGCAAGGGAATAAAAAAAACGACCAAGTCTCGCCAATGATCCTCCTGCCGTCAACGAATGCTGTCTCAGGAAAACACGCGCCACGGGAAAAGAGTTTAAGCGCTGCGAAAGACGGAAAGAAGGTCTTTCCATGGCGAGAAGAATTGAGAGATACAAGAAGAGAAGAGAAAGAACTCAACATTACGACGATGGATGCAGCAGCGAAGCAACACGAAGAACAACAGCAGCAGAAGCATAAAACAGGTTCCAGAAAGGGTTACCACTGCTGCCTGTCGAACGAAAAGACGGCGACCAACGCGGACGCCTGTAGGACTACCCCCAACCGGTGGATAGTAGTTACAGGGGGTGAGGAGGTTGGTGGTAGTATCCAATGCGGGAGGCAATAAAAAGTTAACCTCTCGAAATTCGAGCCACGGTTGCCTAGCAATTTTATTTTGTTATGTTTTTTTTCTGCTCTTGTATGTATATTGCTTCTTTCGGGTCTTCCCGTCGCGTGTGCTATGCTCTGAGTGCTCTACAGGGCCGAGGTTTCCGTGCTGGAGTTACGATGATCAGGCACAACAACACACTATACGGTGTGAATTCCGAAGGAACGAATGACTCGACATAGTTCTTTTTTTTTGGTTCATGTTGTTCCTATCCCTATGCTGCATCTCATTTTCCCGTCTCTGTTTTTCCCATGTACTTACTACAATTCCTCCCTTCTCGATTCCTCCTCCCAAAAAACTCCCAGCTGGGCTAGCCTGGAGCGCGGATAGCTGGACGGGCAGATAAGTTGATTTTGTAATACTGATTATGGTTTTATGGCGGAGAGTGATGCTTAAATCGCTATTAGATTGCATGAAAGTGATCGAACCGAGTTCGGGTTCGAGGGTTTTTTTGGAAAGAAACTGAAGGAGAGGCGTAGGAGTAGCGCAAAGTGATTGAAGCGAAAAGAGGCACATCAATTACGGTCGTAGAATATTCAATGCGTCCAAGAGAAATAAACATAAATTGTTCCAGCCATTATCAGACCTAGCGGGGAGGGCATTCTTCAAACATGTGTACACACTACTGCCGGTTGCGGGGCAAAACTTCAAGGAATTGCATTATTCATTCGACGCCAAGTCAGCAGTTAAGCTATACATTCCAACCATTCTGCACGGGAATGACACTAGAGTGCGCGCGCGTACTATTACGCTTAATAAAACAATTCTTTCTTCGCTTTCCAGCAGTCGTCAGTAAAAAAGCTGCATGCGTACGGTTCCCGATTGTAGAAGAAAAGAACCACTTAGCTAAAGAAAAAATTACACAAAGAATCTTGATGTGCAGAAATTCACTCAGACTAAACAGTAAGTTCGTTGAAATTCGGTGGCCTTTATTGTTTCTTACACCCAATCGTAACCTTGGGGAAGTTCCACAGTATCTTAAAATCAAATGTCAAAAGCAAAACAAGTTTCTTAAACATCCATAAAAATTCCAACCAACTCGTGCTTGCCCGGGAACGAAACCCAATACCCTCCGAACGAACCACTATGGCATTGCTTCTCTTATGGGAACTTCGCAATGGAAACTTGAGATCCAAAAAGCCGTCGCCCGTCAGCAGTGCAGAAAGCGGAAAAGTAAATTTGCCTACATTCTATCAGTTCGCAATGATTAGAATCGTTCCACAGTCATAACGAGACAATCATTTTCGCCCAAAGTTTTGCAAATTTAACGGCTCTCAACAGCCGTCAGTAGAGCTATGCACTTCTAATCGGTCATTATAACAATGTGATGAAAATGAGGCTTTTTTTCTGGTGGTCCAAGCAGTTATGACTTGCTCTGGGCAAACGTGCCAAACGGAACATCTGTCCAATTTTGTGCAACTGTCTACGAAAGATAATGAAACGGAACGAGTTCAAATTAACGGGCATAAGTCCAAAATTGACTCTCTACCGAATGTTTCCTCCGTCTGCAGTACTATCAGCCCAGCAGATGGACTCATCCCCATGCCATGCAATCCGGAAGATGGCTAATGGGAGTTTGCCGTCAAGGGAATCCAAACAGTGAATCATGGAAGTTGTTGGATGGTCGGGATGGTTGTTTGGTGTTTAATTTTCGACCAGGGTTGCTAAAAATGACACATCCCTCTGGATTCCCCTGGAGGGTGGAAGGGACATAATTTGTGGTCTATCATCAGAAGCTGGTAATCACAGGCACAATAAAATTGATCAATTATAGACCTGCCTAAAATCCTATTTAGCAAACAAGCATCGGGTGCAAAAACACGTTGTAACCGTAAACATTCGGAAAGCGTGGCGTGGGGAATGGGACATGGGTCACAAAATTCAATAGTCCACATCAACGCCAACGGATTAAATGGGGACGATTGGTTGTTTTGACCCGGTAGGATTCGTTCAGGTAATCGGTGTTGTTATATATTTGCGGTTTGTTTTGCTCTTCGCAATGGCTAACCGGTGCGTTGCCTTCAATATCCCAATGCCGGAGACAATCACCGGATAGCATCGGAAATACAAGACTAATGCCAGACTAAACATCTAAGCACGGCCGGAAGAAGCTTTCTTCGTTTTTTTTCCTTCTCTCGTTTGAAGTCTTCCCTTCCGTGCGGGGAGGTTTCTTGGAAAAAGATTGCTCAATTGTCACGTCGTTCAAAGCCTCTCCCTTTTCTGGACCGGGCTCCATTCCTACCGGGGACGAACCCATCTGGACAACAAAAGCATAACGACTCCCTTTTTCCTTTTATTGCAACCAGGGATGAAGAAGGTGTTTTATTTGCCTCCGGGATACGAAGGTTGCATGAAGATGAAGATGATCGAAGAATTGAAGCCTTTGTGTTTTGAAGGGTTGGAAGTAGGGGGACGAGAGGTCCTATTTTCCACCGTGTTCCGGGAGCGTACCATGCAAATAGCCGGAACCGGTCATACACAGGGGAGAGCACACTCAGGAAAAGGATTATGTCGTCCCGTCAATTGATTGCAAATGATGCCTCCCGTCTGTGCTCCACCAATGCGGAAGAGCATGGTATTTCAGTAGCACAAGGTGAAATAAAAGCCAACAAAACAACGATCCAAAGCTTCGGAATACAGTAATAAAATGGAACACTGCTGTGCTTCAGATGTGGAAATCGTACTCTAACCGATCCCAACATACGGAGGAAAATCTCACGGCAAATGTCAAGCACCGGGAGAGGGGATGAAATTGGATTGAACTTGGAATGGAGCATTTGTGCCGAAATCGAAAAACATCTTCACCCGCTGCTTGGTATGCAAGCAAATGTGTCTCACGGTTTAGAATTCGTTATTGAAGAAACGTTACTAACTGGTGACTCCGTTCCACTATTGTCAACATCTATGCGGTGTTTGCTATCAGCGTACACTGATATCCCAGGTCAGCTATCCCACTCCCTGAGTAGAAGTAGTAAGAGTAACAAACAAAAACCAATTCTCCAAAAGTCACAAGAAACTAGTGGCCGAGGTCCAAGATCGATATAGAGCCGCGGATTCGAGAAGTCGATTGGAAAGTTCAGGCAAAAGATCACACAACCGAACCTGCGAGACTTTGCGAAATCCAATAAAATATCGAAAACTTCAGCAGCATCGGAGAGCAAAAGCCAGAAACAAAAGAAGAAACCAAAAAAAACAGTAAAAGGAGAAAAGCATTGCAGCAAATTCTTACCGGTAGCAAAGGAAAGATGCTCAACGGACGCTTTGCCACGAATGTATCCGTTCATGCTGAGCGAAACTGTCTTCTCTTGGTTCCGGGGCGGGTGAAAAATCTGTGTTCCGTTTGCGAAACGTTGCTTTTTGTAACAAGCAAAAAAAATGGTGGACGTTGAATTTACGACGCGAAAGTCGCGCGCTGGGAAGCCGCCGGAAGTGACTGCAGCAAATCACTCACCCCCAAACACAAACGTACGAATGAACGGGTTTGGCTCAGTGTGGCCGATTCTTTTTTTTTTTGTTATAGAAGGATCAATTTTTTAAATTTGATTTTTTCCGCTTTTCCACCGTTGACGACGTCCCGGACGGACAAATCACTGTCCGGATGTTTTTTTTTGCTTTTTTTGGAGGCTACCTTTTTCCGTCGACTCACTTATGGATTTTTGCTCGGACCGTTTTCACTGTAGTACACCACACGTCCGCAAACAATTTTCACACACCTTCGATGTATTTTATTCACCTTTTCTTCTTTTGCTTCTTCACCTTAGCCCTTGCACTCACCCATTTATCAACATGCACCACGTTTTGCACTTTAATCACCGCACTTAGCAAGATTCTAATCACAATTAAATCACTTAACAGATGCAATCAATGCAATTTCCTTTTGTCGAACGACTGGCAATAAATATCCGACCGGAATCTTTTCAGACCGTTTTCGGAGTACGGTATGCGAATGGATGCTAGTTGACCGGAGCAATACACTGGTGCAATTCTTGCATCCCCCCGGTACCGTTGATTTATGCTTTGATGATATGGGTTTGCTCGAATTGCTGCTTCGAATCTGTTGTTGTTCTGGGCCAATCGATATTGTGACGTTAACAACCAGTGTCAGGAGCTCTATTTGTGGTCACCTAAGGAATATTGGGTTAGGAGCATCATTGCAAAAAACCCATCGAATAGATAGAAGAATAGAACACAATAAATAAATAAATAATTAAATTGGTTTGTTTTTGTAGTTCCAGGAGGGCCTTGAGCAGTATCAGTAGCAGCAGCAATGACATATTCGATAAGACAGCTTACACATTTGACAATCTCACTTGCGGAGCTAACGTTTGGAGAATCAAAAGACGGACAAAGGCCCCGTAAGCTTAAAGTTCAGTTTGAATTCCAGGATTTCTGGTAATTTCAGAAGTTGTAAGCTATTGTTTCAGATTCATATTCTACGTCTTTTTTTTAACGAATAAGGACCCTTCACTAGCGAGGGTCTTTTAAATAGTGTATAATTATAATCAAAAGCAAACTTGGACATATCTCCTTAACACTATCCATTCAACGAATGCCTCTCAGATTAACATTCCAATTTTCGATGCAAATTCTCTATAGTTGAAGTATCGCCGTTTTTGATGAATCAAGTACACCACCTCCGATCTGGCAGAAAAGGAACAGGGTGATCTAATACGTAGAGGTATTTATATTTCATCCCTATCCCACTTTCGCTCCAAGTTCCCCACCGTTCATACAAAACAACTAAACGGTAATGAGCAAAAAGACAATAAAACAGCGCTTTAACTTCATTGAACAAATAAATTCTGCCAATGGTTCCGCCGAGTGTGGCAGTGCACCGGCAATGGTGGGTCAACTGGTGATTGTCAGCTTCTGGCATGTTACATAAATCAAAACCCCAGCCCAGGCCGCGTGACGACAGGCCTGGCAAACGAAAGTTGTATGACGCAGGGATAAGTCGATGTCATTTTTGACACATACGCGCTTACGGCGTACGGTCACCGTGGCCGGCGGCCTTGATGCCGATGACTTGACCATCGTCGAATGCACAATTCCCGCGCCGCATACGGGTCACAGCTGCAGAACTCATTCCCGTGACGGTGGCGCGAGTGGACTGCGTCCCCCAGTGCGCGCGGGTCGTACTCTCGTGAATTAACGATGCAAATTGTTTCTATTATTCATTGCTCAGTGCACATGCGCGCACTCGGCGCAAAGTACCCACGCATGGCGTAATGCAAACGCGAATCCTCCGTCAACCGAAGCAGATGCATTTTTCTTCGCCCTCGAAAAATCCGCAGCAGTGCGAATGACGCGATAGGACACATTCGCACGGAAAGCGGAAGATAAATGGTTGCAATTCACGCCTCACAACGCGCTTCTTCGGCGGATCGACCTTTTCAACCCCCCGAGTTCCGTGCGCTGAGGAGGTTAGCATACATCCAAACGGAAAACCCTCGCTTCAAAGTACCGAGAACTGAGCTGGGCTTGCTATGACTACCGCTACGTGTGTTATTTTTATTTTTTTCACCTTATTCTCGGCTGTTTACCAACAAGTTCTTTAAGCCCGAAAAGGGCCTGCGAATGTTTGGAAAGCTTGCGAACAGGGGCCAGGCAGAAAACGGGGTTCGGTTAATGGGATTAGACCGTAATATCGCACCGAGTCGTCGCGTCACTGCACCAACAGCGACGAACGCGTTGATCGTTGTCCGGGACCTGGTTGCTTCGTACGCCCGCCGGGAAAACTTCCACCCATTCCCGCAAAGTTCCCGGGGAAAAAAACATCCCCATCTCGTGCGCTAGAATGCAGGCGCCTACGAGCAAACACAAGGGCCGGCCTCTACACTCTTCCACGGCACGACGGACGACGAGTCCCCCGGTTGCCCCATTAAAGCTGCTGCCAGTTTCGTAATTCCTTGTGCTTTAATGTGTACCAGCAGCATCGTCAAAAGCGTTGCATGTCGAATAGCTCCGTGTGTATGTGTGTGTGTGTACTTTGGTGCTGGTGCGGCACGAAAAATCCTCCCCGAGGGAGGAGATAATAGAAAATTCGATCGAAAGGAAAATTTTCCTCTTTCGCCGCCGGAAAAAGGCACGAGCGAGTGCTCTAATGACTGCTATATATTTCGTCCCGCTTTATGCTGCGTGGAATGTGGCTGGTGGAAATGGAAGGGGAGTGGGAGGAGGGGGCGGTATTGGGGAGGGGGGGCCGACCGGTGGCAGCGCAAAAACCTTCAAGAGCCTGTGCAGACCGGGAGGAAGACGGGATACTTTGGTCGTCTAACTCATGAAGAATCGAAGTGCCCTTGCTGTCACGTCCGGTGGATAAGATTCCAAACTTGGAGCAAAGGTTTTAACATTTTTTTTTTCGTTTCGTTCCAATGTTTTGCCTGCACTTTCCGATGGGCCAGCACACAATGAAAATGGTGTGTTTTAGAAAGGATCAATGACACATTTTTCTTTCCCTTCTTTTGCACATTCCCACCGGTGCATGTATCGATTGGGTTTTGCTGGGCTTTTGGGACATCGCTCTGTACATACCCGCGCCGTTGAGTGACAGGAGAGAAAACAGGCTCAAACAGGAAGGCTTGGAAATCAAACAAAAAGCAAAAATGTACTCTATTTAACGCACTTTTCCTTCCATTTGAATGGAATAGGTGGTTTATATCACTTGGCAGCACACGGATGCCGACGCACGTTGTGTACAGCTCCAAAAAAATCTATCGCCTCGCTTGTAAAGACTCCTGTGATTGCATTTATTTACGACATTCAACCGGATCTCCCTTGGTGTGGAGAGCTGGGTGGGAATTATAAACATCGGAGAGAATCGGATGTTTAGATCGATTTTATATGTGCCGCATACGGCTTTAAAACTTGTTTCACTTCATCTCAAGCTAGTCGTATAGATGAGAGTGTACATAACATATTTTCACTATCGTTAAACGAGTGCGCTTGCTAATGTTGACTCCTCCAAACGGTAGCACACACGCACGATTAATGAACGTTTCGCTTATTAACCGAATAATACCAATTTTGTGCTCATTTCTGTTATCATCCATTATCTACCTTTCTCACGCTCGTCGGTGCACTTGTGCCATATCTGTGCCGAATTGTAATGGAACCCCCATTGCTTTGCGCAATATTACTGACCTTCCGATTGCACTCTAAACACGGTTGGTTTAAAAATAAATATGCACAACGCGTCGTCTGAGAGATCCGAACCAAACAGCGCGATCTTTCCATCCTGAAGCGGGTCAGAAATAGTGAGTGCGGACCCCTTTTTTCCCCTTTATACAATCGCATCGCATCGATCGCATTGAAGATCACGAGCGGATCGTAAAACGGACCGACGAGAGGGAGACCAGTACAAGAAAAAAACCCTTTCCCTGAACCGATGCAACCATTCGATAAGCCATTGTGGAGCCCCCCTGGAACGCACAGCAACGTGATCCGCGAAACACGAAAGAATAAAACTATAGTTTACCCTCATCGGGCCCCAGCCACATACACGGGCTGCAGCATATTCTCTCCTAGCTGCGCGGCTGCATATTTTCCCATCGGGAAGGCGGCATAAAACGATCCCGTAAGAAAAAAACAAACCCCAGAAAGCATGTTTACGACGCGACATTGCCATTCTATGCGAACCAGCAGACGACGGTTTGTTGGTGTGCGTTTGTGCAGGAGATGATGTGTGCACCGATGTACGCCTTCTCGCTGTGGGCCACTACATATGGGCCCGTATGCTGCTTAATGCTCTCTCGGCCTCCCCGAGCGGTTTGGGTTTCTCATGTTACTAAGCACCCCTTTTAAAATGCGGGCTCTCTCCGACGGCTATTATTATCATTATTAACGTGACTTGTATTATTATTATTAACATTATTTGCATTAAATGTAGCGTTCCTATAATAACACCGGAGGAGCAGACCCGTAGAGAAATGAGCGCCTTCTTCTTGGTGAACAGGTTCCAACAAAACATAAAAAAAAAACAAAGCACAAACTAATCTCGGACAGAGAAGTCTGCAAGCGGCCGTCATCGTTTTTGACTCACTTTCTTCCCTAATGCGGAAAAAGGTATTAAAGTCCCAAGTCTTGAATTATTCTCGCAGAAGGCTCTATCTGTAAGTGTACATTAGATGCACATATACGCATTTTGCTTACATGCTGCATTCTCTTCTGCTTCATCATGTCCCTGAAACATTTCCGTCTTGTAGGTGTCACACAAGTCATGCGCTGATGAAGGAACTGCTCAGGTTCATCCTCAACAACAAGCGCAAACGGAAATGCAAGGGATGTTGTGTGCACATCTGTATCAGCCAGACTTCAAACTACACGACCTGCAAAAAACCAAATGACCTACACGGGGAACAAGGGATATGGCTTCACCAGGAAACGGGAGTTTCCGTCGAGGTCAAAACAAAACCCAAAAAAAAAAGCAGAGCAAACCGTTCGATCGCCTATCCACACAACCGTGAACGAAGGGATAGGGTGTTTAGAGCGTGTAAGAATTCATCCACTCCTGTACCCCTTTTTCCCAGGGACAGTAAATTAATATCCCTCTATTCGGTACATTATTATGCTGCCCGTTGGTGGTGATGCATGTTGCTACGTTCTCCGTCTTCTGGATGCATCGATTCTCCAGGGATCTATGCAGAGTGCTGTGCATGTGGTGCGCGAAGGTCATTTTTCAGCTAGCAGCTCATTAATTGCTTTTACCACCCGCAACAACGCCTCGACACAGCGAGAGAGAAAACAGGCTGGAAGGTGATGTTGGTCCGAAGACAGATCGCCCTTCGAAGACCGTGGTCAAAGTTCGTCTGGTTCGGTGGTTTTGTTTCCTTGGTGGTTTTGCTGTTTGTCGCGCGATCGGCTGAGGCTCCTTCCAACGCTTGGGGGATATGAGATGGTCTCGGCTAAACCTTAATGGTTTAATGAATGGCTTTTAAAGTGCTACGGGTGCGAATTGCACCCCGTGCTCTAATAACTGTCACGGACAATTTGGACATGGGGTCCAATGTCAAATGAATGTTTTCACAGTTTTTTTTTTCTCACAGCTCCTCTCCTTCACAGTGATAACTACATGTGCTCGTCCGATGCACCGGATGCAGAAGAATCTATTCGCTTTGTATTAATTTACAGTGCTGTCGGAAGGTGCGAATGACTATCCAATGCTCATTGTCTAAACCTATATGTATACTGCCACAAGCGAAGCGGTTTTAAGAATGTTCGTCTTGTGCGCTTCAAAAACTGCGTCCACCTAATCTTATCAGCATGAGGTTTGACGCAGCACCGACAGATGTACCGGAGCCGCAGATGGTTATCAACTTCTTTTTATTTTTGGAAGCCGATAAGTATTTACATTACATCGCTTTCCCGAGCGATAACGAAACCGGATCGGCATAAGAAAAATGACAAGGAATGTGTATGTGTGTGTCTTATGATTGGCGCATAAGTCATCACACTCCCATTCACCAACATACCATTAGAACGCAGCACCTTCTCCGTGCACCACCCGATACGCATTGTTTTACTTCTACTCGACTCGACTATCGGGACCGGGCTCTGTAACGCTTATCCGACAAATGCCTCCGACAAAAGATGGCAATCAATAAGGATTGTCACTAGTGCGTCAACAAACAAACAAAAATACAAGCAGTACAGGGGTGCTGCTGCTGCTGCTGCTGCAAGACAAATTCTTATCCTCCAGGAATCGCATAATCGCATACTACACAAGTGATGGTGTCTCATAATTCCATCCGTTGGCAGCCTCCGGCGCAAGTAAAATCCTCAAAATACGCCATTGCATTGCTGTTACGAAGGGATTACCGGTGTCGTCATTGTGCCAGGTGATGGATTGGAGTTCCTTTTTTTTTAATACAAACACATACCCATTCGTACGAAGATATCCACCCAATATCGTGGATGTCAGGGAGCAAAAACGCGGGCCTTGAATAAAATCAATCGAAACGGCTTTAGGGAGCGTAAACACGGATAGAAAAAAACAGGTTCAATGCCGTTTCGTGAGGATAGTTCTGTATTATGTACGTTTGCCCACCGTTATCAGCCGCCCAATGTACGCAAGGAAAATAGTAATAAAGTTTCATAAACATTTTCTTCCACCCGACACGTGTGTCTTTTTTGTGATGCGCAACCAACTCATCGCCAATGCGCTAAATCGTTCCAGTCTACGCGCGGATGCTTCTGAAAGCCGTCGGCAAAACTTCCATCGATAGACAACAAGGTTATAGTGCGTGAATCAACGTTAGGCGGATATCAGCTGAGTGTTGGTACATCTAGCATTGTTAGTCCCGAAACATACACATATTTTTTTTAATTTGGTTATCATGAGGCTAATATATTACTCAATGGAAATGAGCACGAAGTAACTTTATTGGGAAGCAAAACTACATGAAGTTTGCTTGGACTTCAGTGTAAGTTACGCGGGATAACTTGGGTTCCTAGTTCTTCTGTACCTATTCGATCCTTTCAGCCTTGCGAGACCTTTGGTACAAGTTCTCAGTAATTCTGGAGTGCCTCAAATATCTGCAGTGAACTTTGGACACCAAACGGGAACGGGTTTCGAGGGTTGTTAAGGGCGTCGAAATTTCGGTCAAGGGATACGACACAGTGCAGGCTGACAGGCCACACACCGTACGTCTATTGCCAATTCTTTCCGACGCACCAGCTCTCTGTTTTGCTCTCATACGGTTCTAACAACATTCTCATTGCAGGACAGTTGGCAAAGGAACAGGTTTGCGTCCAACAACGATGACGACGACGACGACGACGACGACGACGTTGATGACGGCTAACACCCCACACGGTGGGCCAACGGGTTGGTTTGGTGGTGATGGTGTGTTGGGTGGGTTTGTGTCAAGTTTTTGAAAGTCAAATAAGGTCCAGCGACGAGAGTGTGCATGGCCCCGGCACTGCGTGCGTGTGTGCATCTATTTGGCTTACTGATTACACACACACACACACCACTCTGTACCGCGGCATTCCACGGCAATCAGCTTTGCCCGGTTTTCGCGTCCCATCATCATCCATTGGGTCCCCCCTGCTGCTGACTGACAGCACACTTCGGGCAACTCTCGTTCCATGAAAAAGTACTCCTCCCGTTGCTCGACCCTCATTATTTCTCTCTTTCATTCTACGCAACACCACCCCATTCCCACCCCACCAGGGGGATGATGATGATGATACGCTTCGGGCCAACGATTGGGGGAAGGTGGGGCGGGGGAGAAGATCTGGACGGGTGGTACGTTATCGATCAACGGGACGGGGACCTGGGTCGCCGGGCTGGGTGCGTGAATACAAACAGCAAACCAGCAAGCGGCGACACACAACACGCGCGCGCGCGCATATGCACGGCGTTACATACAGTTACATGTACAGCGTGACACGCTGCCGCTATAGCTATGAGTGTACACAATACCCAGCGAAAAGTGTCATTCGGAGGTAAACACACTGGCAAGAATCCAACATTTTACGGGACCCAACCAATTAAAGCATCTTGTATGATGGACAACGCTTTGCAGATCGTAAAAAAAGAAAAACTTAAGTTACGTGCCAACGGACGGGCAAAGACGCAACCAAACTAACTAATGACGGTTATTCTCATCATTTTGTAGAGCCCGTAAGTGATTAATGGAATGTGTTTCTTCGGAGCATTATTTAATGGGTATGTTTAAGGTAAAACGGATTATCAAACACGGTTCTTGTTCCGTTGTGCTCTTTTCCCTTCTTTTAAAGAGCTAATCATTTATTGATAGAACACTATTTATGGGTTCCATTTATCCGAATTACGCAATCACAGCTAAAAGAGTTCTTACAAAACGATTGTACAAATATGGTTCCCATTCGCAGAAAAGCGAACCAGCTGAACAATGTGTTATTACAGCTTGTTCGACCTTACCCATTTCAAACGAATCAATGGGTTGTTTGGAAAATTGCTTTCCTTTATCACCATTCTTTTTTTTCGAGGGATATGGAAACGAGAAAACCCGTGGCAAAAAAAACACTCTTTAAGAAACTTCATGTTCCTTTTACAAAAACAAAAACGAATGTTTACTATGGAAATCAATTCCCAAATGTAAATTGCTTCACCCATCTTTAGGGTTGACAGTGACCGAAAGGGAAAACGGTAAGCCTTTGGCCGGTGTTACGGGGGTCTCGGGAATGGGATAGCGAGCGAAGAATTAAAGCTTATCTTAAGCTGACCCACAGTTTTTTTTTTTGACTCATCCGTTTGCTTGTGCGATCGTAGTTGCAGCAATGGAATGGAATGCCATGTTGTCACCGGTGATAAGACTAGACAATCCCGGACTTGAGGCAGTGGAATTTACAAACAAAAGGTGAATATTTCATTAAAAACTTTCCGCTATGCTATGTTCACAACCCGAACTGAAGGGGAATAACCGATTGAATGATTTAAGAGTTCATTTTCACACAATTTAATTTAATATTGGAAGTGAACATTTTCAGACATAAACTAGAGAGAATATTTAATTTTTATACAATAACTCTATATTTTAAAAATAAATTGTATTACAGTGTTAATTAATAGATGTCTGACTTCTATTGTCAAAACATCTTTGAAAATCCAAAATTCTCATACAGACATCAGAATTGTTCCTAGTCCCATTTATAAAATGCAATAATTGACACTAAATTTTGGTAAGACAAATTTGAACTAAATTGGTTTGAAGGTTTAATCAAATTAAGCTTTAATTACTTATTAAAATAGTCTGACAGGCCAATTGCATTCGATGACAGATTCAGAATACATCGGGAAATTCAATCTTTCAATGTTTGGATAGTGTCCAATTCCAAATAACGCTGTAACATTAGCTTTCATTGAACTCAAGTCCAAAACCTTAACTTCCATGTTGGTAACTCTCAAATTCGATTGATGCTGAATAGCATATTGTCTACAGGTAAAAGTATACACCCTTAGCAAAACGCTTAGCATTGTGACGAGCAAAAACTCAAAGGCTAGGCTAGTTAGTTAATTTTCCGTAACTAGTGCCATAAAGCACATAACTTTTTGCATCACAGAGCTTTCTCCACAAGTGCAACACCTTTTTCCTCGCGATGACCTGCTGCATCAATTGCCACATCCTACCCACCGGTGACACAGTCGTAAAGTTATCCAATTAGTTAACCACAACGACTCCGCCGGTCCGAGACATCCGCAAACCCCCCCCCCCCCCTCTT